>JAQFVV010000001.1:21965400-23165400 GCA_028023455.1 Epiperipatus broadwayi | reverse complement strand
GAATGAATATACTCACAGAAAATGTAGTTTTTTTAATATTCAGCTTTATTACTGCCTAGCATACTTTCAATATATTTAATATATTATATTCATGGCATATAGTGGTGTGATTACAAGTTCTTTATATCAGTGAATAATTATCTAATAAGCTATTCAATGTATTCAAATTTAGATTTATTCAAATAGCCCATTTCTTTGATATGGGTATTCTTGCTTCTTTTCGGATAAAAAAAAAAAATCACTAGCTGTTCCATATGTTTCTTTGACCTTCTGCTTTCTGTCCTCCCTCTTTCTCCCTCTGTGTAGACTATTTCTGCTTTTGTTAACTCAAATCTAACAAAAGCAGAAATAGTGTACACACAAAGAGAGAAAAAACAAAAATCAGAAGGTCAAAAAGTCATGTGCAATAGCTAGTGACCATTTTTCTATTAACAACAGAAAAAAAGCGTATCCATATCAAAAAAATGTGCTACTTGAATAAATAAATCAAAATTTGAATACATTAAATAACTTATTAGATAATAATCAAACACTGATATTATATCAGTAAACACCATGAATATGATATATTAAATATATTGAAAGCATGCTAGGCAGTAAAAAAGCTGAATATTAAAAAATTACATTTTCTGTGAGTATATTCATTAATTAACAGATATTATGTTGGCTCAGAAAAGAAGAAAATTAGTAATAGTTGAATAAATACAGGTAGGTGACTAATAAAAGAAAAATATATATGTAAGATTTGTATGAAGAAGTTTTGCTTAAGAGATCATATAGAGGATAAAAATATGGTTGAGGAAAATAAAAGAGGACCAGTAATAAAAGAAAACATTTGTTATGCTTTAACTAAGATAAAAAAATAATAGGATTACTGGTACAGATCATATTCCAATAGAACTTTTAAAAAATTGATGTAATAATTCCATTGGATTTTATCACTATTAAAACTTGCACAAAATGCAAGTGATTGTTTGAGATATAGAACCGTAGTACATCTCATATCTCTAAGATTCTTCCCATCCCTCTTCTGTGTATTTAAATGGATATATTAAGGTCCTATACATAAGAGGTCAGAATGATTTTAAAGTCAACATAGGTATGATAATAATATTGGCAATAACAAGGGCTTTGATCATTCCATCATCACATTTTCAATAATATGAATGGCTGAAAAGTTGGAGGGCAGAGAAGATTGAAGCCTGTCCATAAAGTTTAAAGATTTTCTATCTTAATATACACTGAACAATGATTATATAAATGTTTGGAAGATGATCTGAACCAATGAATGTTGGTTCAGCATGAAATACGTATACTGGAGATCATTTATCTTTTTCATACTTATGTGGTCATGCGTATCGGTTGTATAAGATGGAGTGAATAGTTGTAGGAAGATTGAAAGTCTGAGTTCAAATCCCTTCTAATTACTAGTAATTATAAAGGTTACCAAAGATAGATAAAAAAAAAATAGTTGGATGATAATCAATATGATTTTATACTTGGAACAGGAAGTGGTGAAATAATAAACATTTAGAATGATTTTGCAGAGAAAGTAGAAATGTATATGAAATCTTATGTGAATTTTACTGACTTTGAGAAAGCTTTTAAGTGGATTGGATATTGCTATTTCAAGTGAAGGTTGATTCTGAATTTATATAGAAGTTAAAATAAGATATGAAGGACTGTAAGAATAAAATTAATATAAGAAGAGTTTGAGATAATTATCCACTATGATATTTGCTCAATTTATTTATTGAAAATATGAGAGATCATGAAAAGAAAAAAAAACAAAGAAATTAAAATAATGTTAAGCATACTCATGTCATTTGTTATGCCATTTGACAGATTTAATCACAAATTCAGAAGAAGAAATTAATAAAATTCTTAATATGTTATAATTTCAAATTGAGAATAAATATAGATAAAAATTAAAATTATGGTGATGGATAAAAAAAAAAATGTTTGAATGTATAGAAAAATAATACGTATATGTCAATATCAAGTCTATATAACTTAATAAATGAGTGAAAAATGCAGTAAATAATTTTGTCTCAAAATTATTAAAATAAAAATCTTCATAGATTACGCAAAAGTTTTAAAATTAATTAATGAATAATAAAATCACTGCAGATTGTTTTATCAAGAAATGATTAAAGTAATAAAAAAAAAGTCCTTCGAAAACATTAATTATAAAAGTTTAAGAAAGATAAATATAATTCAGAAAGTTTAAAGAGTAATTAGAGAGGGGAGAAATTTTAACTTAGCAAAAATTAAACTTTCGAATAAAAAAAAAATGTTTAGAAAGCTAAAAAGTTTATTGAAAGAGAATGCAATTAGCCTGAGAGGGAATGTAACTTAGAAAAATTAAACTAGTAAAAAAAAAAATCTTAAAAACTAAAAATCTCTCTTTCCATTTATTTAAAATAAAATAAATATATGTGGGTATAAATAATGTTGATTTTAAATACATAAAGAAATAATAAAATATGTGCTTGTAAGAAAATAAAAAAATATGGAAATTAAATATTAAAATAAAGGAAAGCTCATAATTAAATTTTTAAAACTCAAAGATTGCTTAATAGATAAGCTGCACAGGAATGGGAAACTAATTAAAATCCATAAACAATAGGACTAAGTAAAATGCATCTTATCCAAAATTTAATCAACAAAAGCAGTGGACGGATTTTGAATAATGAAAATAACTAGCGGATTTCAAAAATTAATTAAAAGATAACAACAAGATCATCACATAAATAGCGCCAAAAATTTCGTCATTCACGTATCTAGAGTCAATCACATATTAGACTTATTTTTCAATGAATATAATGCCGTGCTGAACAGAAATCGGAGCATGCGATGAGCTCCAGCCTTCATCCACAAGAACATCAGCAGTCTGCCCGATAGAAACCATGGCCGTTTAACAATTTGAAGCTGCCAGGAATGTCTAATTGTCTGAAATAGAAATAGCCCAGAACCACAATCATCAGGACTGCATCAGAAGTCTAAAATCCAACTGGTTGGTAAACCACACATGCAGCAGCAAAGAACAAGAAGCCACAATGTTTAAAATCCTATCGTTAACATTTTCTTATGCCCATTCCTAAATTTTTTATATTAATCTATAAGTAGCCATTGCAATCTTTGAGTATCTCCAGAGTCAATATACTAAATGAACTCTATAGCCAGCATATAATGAACTATAGTATGTGCGGGTCCACGTGTTTCCTAATTTAACAAATAAATAGTTACAGAGCTTTGAGGTCATGAAATGATTAGTTTATAAGTCCGAATTTGTGTGCGTTCCATATATATGGGTTTATATTATATTATGATTGTATATTTTTTTATAAATAAGAGTGTGTGCTCATTATATAAGTGATAATTGTTTATTGAATTGAAAAAATGTATAAAAGTAGACTAAAAGTTTTAGTGTTTTAGTATTAAGTCTATTTAAAATATTTACAATAAAGTACTTGTCTGTTAATTATTGTCAGTCAATTCTTTAATTATACCACTAAGAATAATTTAGCAAAGAAGTTAGACATGTAGTTTATTCCATTTGTTTCCATTGAACTAGTTTGGGATTTATCAGGCACTGAGTTAGTAGTGGTCATTCAGAGTATGTTAGTTACTTCTTGTAATTAACTGGTGCCTGAAGTTTACTTCAAAACAAATAAAATACTTTGAATGACAGGATTTGAATTCAGCAGTCGAGAAGTTCTGTAACCTGGAAATATGGCTGTAGGTTATACCTTGTGTAACCTCAGTCTGGCTACAGGTGCCTTCTGGGTATTATGCTTCTCTGCCTGAGGGATGCGGTGCTGTAATATTTAAATTGCAGCTGGAGTACATCAAATTTATGATAAATAATTTTATAATATCATCATTTTTCTATATAAAAGAAGTCAACAATTTATCTTACAATTTTGCTTTTCACAATTTTCTATTTTTATTAAAGAGTAAAAATGTTTTTTGTTTTTTTCTATTCGATCTTCTCCCACCTGGCTCAATAACTTAATAAATGAGTGAAAAATACAGTGAAAAAGAGAATTATTGATAATGTTATGTCAAAGTATAAAATACTCTAAATATCTATAAAATCCATGGACTTAACAGAAATGTAAGACCTCTCTTCCCATTGAAAGGTCATATCATATTATACACTAACTATTTTTCATTTTTATATTCAGAAAATCCAATCTAGATTAACCTAAAACCTCATAAACTGAATGCCCATTTTCTGTTTACATGGATAAAAAATCCTAGATCTGATCATATGATAAAACATTGAAGTCATAGACATAGTAGGCAAGTATGATAATCACTGTTTTAAGGTTCTTATAAGATTTATTTCATGAATTATAAAAATTAAATCAGCTAATATAAGTAAAAACTTCAATCATATATATATATACTGCAACAGGGCAGGTATAATCAAACCCTGTTGCGATAATTAGACAAATACGTATTCGTATACTTAACGCATTATTAAAATATATATATATCTTATTACTAACGTATTATTAAAAATATATATTATTTTACTAACAAAATTAATATTTACAGTTTGATGTACAATCAACGGTCATTTGCATGGTTGTACAGAATTGATTTAGTTATTTTAATTAAAAAGAACTCATAGAAGAGGTATGGGGGGTTATACACTTGCTCTGATTTTTTTCTCTCTTTTGCCAAACCCAGCTATATACATCACTATGTATATGTGTGAGTGCGTTTTTGAACCATTAAAAATGAAAAATTCACAAAATAAAAAAAAAATATTTTGTTTGATAAACTTTTAAATAGATACATATTAAGTCAACAAAAGAACTTTAAATATCAAGATGGAAGACTAATTTTGCAGAACAATGGAAGTGACTATTATAAAAATCGTGGAATGTCTAATACTAATTAAATATTAATTGGAAAGAAATAGGTGTAAAAAGCTTTTGTGGTGCATTTTAACAAAGGCATATGGAATGTTATTGGAAATATAATTAAAAAAAAAAGTGAAAAGAAAGATAAGTTTGATAATTAAAGAAAAATTAAATTAATTATTTAGTATAGGTTTGGAGGTAGAAGAAAGCGGACGGTCAACGGG
Source organism: Epiperipatus broadwayi (assembly GCA_028023455.1). NCBI lineage: Eukaryota > Metazoa > Onychophora > Udeonychophora > Euonychophora > Peripatidae > Epiperipatus > Epiperipatus broadwayi. The sequence goes on along the minus strand of JAQFVV010000001.1, from coordinate 23,160,299 downwards.
ATATACATTTTGATAAAATATGGTCAGGCTGGGGTAAAGGCATCAACGTGCGGAGGGTCCAAACCCTTTGCCCCCGAATGTATAGCAGCTGCCGATAGCGGAGAAGGGACGTCAAGCCCGGAGAATTCGTCTCAATAAGCAACAATATTATCTGCTGAAGTCAAGAAAATAGTTACAAAGTATGTGGATGATGTATTGGTGGCATCGGCTACTATGGAAGAACATACCAAAGAGGTGGAAATGTTTTTAAGGGAATGTTGGAATAAAGGGATCAAGGTAAACCTGAAGAAAAGTGTGCTATTTCAAGAGGAAGTTACATTCTTGGGCCACCTTATAGGATCGCAGGGTGTCCAGCCACACCCAGATAAAATCTCAGCCATTGAAGGTTTCCCAGCACCTAGGTCCAAAAAACAGATACGATCCTTTTTGGGTATGTGTAACTTCTACAACCGTTTTCAGGAGCAGTTTGCTCAACATATGGAACCACTAATTAGATTACTGAAAAAAGATGTAGTGTGGGAGTGGGATGAAAAGCAAAGCCAGGCATTTGAGAGGGTGAAGCAAGGGTTCATGAAACATGTAATGCTGGCTTTTCCCGATTTTGAGAAACCTTCTGTAGTGCAGACTGACAGCAGCGGATATGGGCTGGGAGCAACAGTTTATCACAGATTCAAGAGGATGGTCAGGTAAAAGTGCTGTATTTCTTAAGTAGGTTGCTCAAGGGTCCAGAGCAGCATTACACTGCCACAGAAAAGGAAGCTTTGGCTATTGTTTGGTCATTCCAAAAACTCCGCACATTGTTGTTGGGATCAAAAATAATTGTGGTTACGGATCATAAGAGTTTAGAATTTATTAACAATAGTTATCTGATAAATAGTCGGTTGGTACGGTGGAGCCTATACCTCCAAGAGTATAATTACGAGGTAAAGCATTGTAAGGGGTCAGATAACATTGTAGCTAATGCTCTTAGCCGTAACCCAGTGCGTTTGCCATCATGTCATCTTAAAAAGCTGAAAATTTATATGTGGCAGGAATAGACTTAAGGATTAATGAAGGGGTAGAGAATGACCTTAAGATATTAGCCCAGTGTCAGAGGGAGGATGCCCAGTTAAGTCAAATAATTGCACAACTGAAAGGAATACAAAAAAAAACAATGATGAATCCAGAAGTTGGATCAACCGATACAAACTTGACCAAGCTGTTCTCCAATACAGAACCAAAAGGGGACCAGATAGTTGGAGACCTGTAATACCCCAGAAAATGCGGAATGCAGTGGTAACTCATGTCCACCAAATATATGGACACTGCGGGATATGGAAAACCGAAAAGTGGATCAGACAGTGGTTTTATTGGCCAGGCATGCATTGGACTGTTGTGAGAATGATCAGGCAATGTGAACTTTTCCAGAAAACTAAGCCTGCTAATACGAATTATACAGGCCCAATGACCTCCATAATTCCAAAGAAGCCACGTGAGATGATTGCATAGATTATTATGGACCATTGCCCGCCTTTAATAAAAAAAAATATTTGTTAGTGGTGTATGATCTATTCAGTAAATTTGTGGCTGCATATCCCATGACTCAAGCAAATACCTAAAACACCATACGTCTCCTTGAAAAGGAATATTTTACAGTGATAGGAAAACCTCACAGCATCCTATCGGATCATGACACACCATTTATCTCTGGAGAATGGAAAGCATGGGTTCAGAAGTCAGGGATCCAACACATACTGACATCAATTAGGAATCCACAATCGAACCCATGTGAGTGGGTGATGCGTGAGTTGGGTAGGTTGTTTAGGACATACATCCCAACTAATCACCGAGGTTGGATTAAAAAGATTCCAGAAATACTGAACTACATAAATTGGGTGGTTAATGAATCCACAGGGTTCTCTCCCGTGCGGCTCCAATTTAGGAAACATGCCCCTAAATTAATCAAGGCCAAAATACCAGGACCAAAGGAAAAGCCAATAAATGTGGAGGAGGACCAAAAGCAGGCATATCATACACTTTTGAAAAGGAGTCAGGAAAGAAACAAACATACACTGGAGAGGCCTCATCGGTTTAAAGTGGGTGACCTAGTCATGGTAAAAACCCCACATGTGAGCGAACCGGGGAAATTTATCTGTAAGAAGTTTTGCAGTTTGTATGAGGAACCTTTCCCTATTGTTAAGGATCAGGGGGATAATGCATTCTGGGTGAATACTGGGCAGGAGGTAAAAGGATCATACAATGCTCGTTCCCTCAAGCCTCATGCCGGTATGAACGGTTCATGATATTTAGGAGCCATTCAAATACATAGGCCGTATTTGAAGGCTTCCGGGAGGGGGGTATTGCAACAGGGCAGGTATAATCAAACCCTGTTGCGATAATTAGACAAACACGTATTCGTATACTTAACGCATTATTAAAATATATATATATATATCTTATTACTAACGTATTATTAAAAATATATATTACTTTACTAACAAAATTAATATTTACAGTTTGATGTACAATCAACGGTCATTTGTGTGGTTGTACAGAATTGATTTAGTTATTTTAATTAAAAAGAACTCATAGAAGAGGTATGGGGGGTATACACTTGCTCTGATTTTTTTCTCTCTTTTGCCAAACCCAGCTATACACATCGCTATGTATATGTGTGAGTGCGTTTTTGAACCATTAAAAATGAAAAATTCACAAAATAAAAATAAAAAAATATTTTGTTTGATAAACTTTTAAATAGATACATATTAAGTCAACAAAAGAACTTTAAATATCAAGATGGAAGACTAATTTTGCAGAACAATGGAAGTGATTATTATAAAAATCATGGAATGTCTAATACTAATTAAATATTAATTAGAAAGAAATAGGTGTAAAAAGCTTTTGTGGTGCATTTTAACAAAGGCATATGGAATGTGAATGGAAATATAATTAAAAAAAAAGAGTGAAAAGAAAGATAAGTTTGATAATTAAAGAAAAATTAAATTAATTATTTAGTATAGGTTTGGAGGTAGAAGAAAGCGGACGGTCAACGGGATATACATTTTGATAAAATATGGTCAGGCTGGGGTAGAGGCTTCAATGTGCGGAGGGTCCAAACCCTTTGCCCCCGAATGTATAGCAGCTGCCGATAGCGGAGAAGGGACGTCAAGCCCGGAGAATTCGCCTCAATAAGCAACAATATTGAATCGCCAAAAGAGAAAGAAAATAAATAAATAAATAAACAGACTTTAGCCATGGAACCCGAACTTCAAAAAAAAAGAAAAAAACAAAGTTCGTTCACCGACAAAGGACCGGAGATTCCATTTTCACCAAGAGGATTCGATCAATTCTCCAGGGAAACCAGGTATTTTCTTTCTAATTACAACTATATATGTCACTTTTAGTAAGCTTACTCCACGAATTTGAGAAAACTATTTATTTGACAATTGTGAACTTAAAATTTATTTTCTTTGCCCGGAGAGGTCAAACTATTTACTACGAACTTTATTAGTGTATAAATTAGGCCAATTAAATCTTCGGTGCAAAATACATATAATAGCATAATTGTGTGTGTGGGAGTTTTGGCAAAAAGAGAAAGGAGCAAACAAAGAAAAAAAGAAAACTGATATGAATCTTTGATTTAAAAGAGACACTGGTTTAACTTAAGTAAATAATATATTTTTTTTTATACATACGTAAATATCATAGCTAATAAATGTATATAAAATGAATGATTTTTTTTTTTGTTTTGTTTTTATGTTATGAGTTCTTTTTTTAAGTAAAAAAAAAAAAAGAGAGAGTTAGATCTACTGACGGTAAATTCTACCACTAGCCCTGAGCAGAGCTAGCCCAGGGGCATTTCCATATTGGTATTCCAGTTCTCCCAGCATAATTCTTATAGAAATATGGGATTGGCGCTTGAGGTCATAAATTGATGCTCATAAATGTGCTGGGGCAATAAAATGGAATAATTTATGAATAGATATTCTTTTAAACCATTATGCATATACGTGTATCGTTATATATACACACACGCAATCGTACAAGACTACATATATGCATAATATATATATATGGAAAATGGCAAATCCCGTTATAATACAGAAGCTCTGCTGATATAGTTTTCATAAACTCAGTTTTTATATTAAAAATTATTGTATAATGTTTTGTTGTTGTTTTTTTTTTTTTTTAAAAAAAAAAAAAAAACTATATTTAAAAAAAAAAAAGAATAATTTTTTTTTTTACCGTTGAAGCATATACAAAAATGAGTTAAAATTTGCATTTCGATAAATCACGTAATCATGAATAAGTTGAATATCTAGTAAAAGTTCCTAGAAAGTAATTGGAAGCATATGAACTACAGAAGTAAATTAACTAATATTGTTCTTTGCAAATTGGGTTCGATAGAGTATGGTATTGCAAATATTAGTATTTGCTGTGGGGATGCATGTGTATGTAAGGCTTAAAAAAATTTCATTTTCTTTGGAGAAATAATAAGAAAAAAACTGTTAAATGTTTTTGGAAAAATTCAAAAATTATTTAAACTTTTCAAATGCATTCAACTATTAGTAATAGCACAGAGATTATTATAAAGAACATTTCGAATATTATTATTATCATCTTTTACTTAAGTGTTGTTCGCTTCATCAGCGACGTAATACCAGCATGGGAATTTAATCTGGGACCTTTGATTTATGAATATTAAATTTAAGATGATGTTTTATCTAACTAAGCTATTCTGTCAAAGGCAATAGTTATCCAAATTTCATATATTTATCTATTAAATAAAAAAGACAAAGTGAAAAGAAAATTTAAAGAAGCCGCCTACATGATAATAGCAAACAATCTTTAATATAATGTGATAATTCATAATATTTGGAAATGACCTTAAGAAAAAAGTGGAGAAATCAGAAGGACTCTCTTAGATAAATATATGAAATTTCTACTGATATTTACCATTGACAGAATAACCTAGTTGATTATTAGTGTCATCTTAAATTCAATATTCAAGAATCTAAAGTCCCAGATTTGATTCTTATTGGTCAAGCCTGCAATATCTGAAGAAGAGAGGAGTATAATATCTTTTGAAACATTGTACTACATAAATAATCTGAATATGCTGAAATAAGGTTTAATTTTTCTAAAAAAATATTCAACAAATAATATTAGATGATGGAAATAATCCAACATATAATTAGAACTAAAATATTATCAACACAAACTTTCAGACAAATATCAGTATTTGTTTGACTAAATTCTATTAGTTATTTTTTCCAATTAAACTTTTATTCTGCAATTTAGAACTTTATTTAGATGAGCTAATGTCCTGAGTTATAATAAATTAAAATATCTGTGACAATCTATCTGCTAATCATTTTACAAGAATGGCTTGTAGCATAGCTATTTCAAATACTTAATGTTAACAAATTTCCAAGCTTTTTGATATACTGCTACAATGATTTAATACAATAAAAATCATATGACATATTCAATAAATCTATACACACTTTTGGTATTCAATGAATGTTTAAATTTAATTAAACATGAAAACAATTTAAAAGAGATTTTAAATGCTGATTGGCATTTTTTTAAAGTTGTTATTACAAGTTATCTTAAGCTGAAATGTTTAATTTTATCACTGTCTTTTTTGTTTAAGGAAAAGAATAAAATTAAAATTCACATTTTTTTAAATGTTACAGCACACACAAACACCCATTAAAAACTTTTATGGGAGTGTTATTTACTGGCAGGTATAATATAATCTCATTCTTTATGTCAAATTCATTTAAACTATTGAAATGATATTTTTGATTAAAAACAACACAAACATATAAAATAAACATATTTATGATAGTTGTATTAATTAATATTCTACATTTTTTTTTATATGACAAAAAGGCTTTATTAAAATAACAACTTAATTACTAAAATTAATTACTGGTAAATTTAAAAAACGAAAAAACAAACAAACAAACAATAATACTGAACTCATTAATGGGAATATCATTTTATAAAACATAATTTTTTTTTGTTTAAATATCATAGCATCGGTCGGGACGCGAACCCGCAACCCGGGCAACTGCTTGCTAGTGCAAGGCAGTCGCGCTGACCTCTCGACCACCAATGCAAGACTATAAAACATAATTAATATAAGATGTTATATGAAATGTTTCAATAAGGTTGCATAGAATAGAAATCTCTACAATTAACTAATCAGCAAGTATCTTTCCTCCAAGATGAATGTAAGCAAAAAAAGAATATTTTTGCTCATGGCACATCCACTAATGTATATATAAAACGTATTATTTATAAAATATTTCGTTTACATTATGACTATAAATTCTTTCAATTTATTAATATTAATTTTGGAACCAATTATAAAAATGTATATTATCAGAATAAAAAAATTGACAGAATATTTATTATGAAATAATTATAAGATTCATTCACCAATTTTTCAGATTCAATAATATGACTTTGGTACTGGAATTATTTATTTCAGGATATCTTTCTTCACAAAAGTTTTAAAATAAACTTTTCTGAGTATTCAATTTTTTCTTCAATATTTCACTTATAATATTATTAATTATCTCCCCCCCCACTCTCCCGACCCCCCCCCCCCGATTAAATTAAAAAAAACTTTAATAAACAGAGATTTTTTATTATTATTATAAAGCAGTAATAATTTAATTCGATATAGTAAAATTTAATAAAAAATAAATTTTATTAACTATTGTATTTATTTATCCATCCATTTATCCAACTAACTCTTGCATATCTATTTTCATATTCACGCATCTGTCGACCACAAATCTATGAATCTATAAAATTACCTCAATATATACAAATATTGTGTGTGCAATATCAAACAAAATAATATATAATATGATAAAACAGTGAAATTAATTTTACAATTTTCAACATATAATATATATAAATAAAGGTAAAGCCAGTTTATAGAATGATTTTGATCATGAATAGCATTTACAATTAGAATTATAAAAAAAATATCAGTGTCATTATTATCACTCAACAGTTATCTTCCAATTCAGTCAATCTTCCATAATTTATGTACATTAAAAGAAAATTCATAAACATAAATTCCTATATAAAAAGTTGGATAAATTAAAATCTATATTTAAAGAATACTCAGTTATTAGAAAAAAAAATTTTTGTTTTGGCAATATTTTTATTTTGCATGAGAAAAATGATTTAAGGAAAAGAAAAACCAGAGGTATATTTCATAAATATGACAGATAATTTATTAAATGAGCAATATAATTATACAAATACACATAAATTATGGAAGATTGACTATCTATGTGGAAATATATTGTGGTGTGTCATTAATAAAATGAATTTTTAAAAAAAAAAAAATCTAAATGCAAATGCTACTGAAAATGGCAGGCATACTGTAAGTTAGCTGTAAACAGAGCAAAACTCTCCATACAGTATTGCCACATTTACTTATACATTGGTGTGTTTTATTATATATATTTATAGATTCATTGCCTGACTGCTTTGCAGATAGGGTTTGATACTAAGAGACATTGAAGTGTAGATGCATTTGAAAATAAATCACTCCACACATTATAAGTATAGGCATTCTAATTCCATAAACAAAAATAAAGAGTAAAAATAAAAATGTTTTATGATATATTAAAAAAAAAGTTCTTTCTGAAAGACTTTAACAATTTGCCTAAATATAGTTATTCATATTTCTCCTTCTCCAAAGAAAACAATCAATAATGCACTATTTGAGATTGTCTTTAAGAGAATAATTATAAAATAAACACAGTCTGCCTTTCCTATCAAAACAATATTAACATTCATTACAAAATACTTTGGAAGATCACTTGGTAGCCAATGCAAAGAAGATATGCCCTTATAACAATAGATTCTATATTACCAAATTTAGAAAGCTTAAAAAAATACTGGTTAATCTTATGATCTTGTCATCGTACTTTCAGAATACATTGGAACAACCTTGCATGAAATTTTATTGCTTTAATAATTAATAGATGCCAGATAATATAGCTTCATAAATCCCATCCCTATTCTGTACTGTCCTATCCCATAACCCCAGACTAGTTTCAAGTTTATGACTTTCATCTGTGATGATCTTTAAATCTTGGCTGCACCCTCCCTTTAAAAACCATCATTTATCTCTCTGATATACTATCAAGCTATTAGCCTAAATTAAATAGTATATATGTGTTTTCACTCTTAGTAAATTACTTGTATTGTTCTATAGATCTGAAACCAATTCAGCTTCTATATCTTATGTGCCTTTAGTTTTTAATAACTATAGACACCTCTGACATGTGGCCAGGATTTGGTATAACCCAATAAAATATCACATGAATCCAGCTTACATATACATAATTTTTCTATCATCATTACTAGGCCATTTATTGTAAGATTTAGTAATCAATAGATGCCAGATAATAGTGCTTAATATAAATTTATTTTGTGTTGTTTTATCCAATATCCCCAGACTAATTTCAAGCTTATACTTTTCATCAGTGAGAAAAGTTTGGTTCTTGTTAAATAGCTACTGTACATCGCTTAATGGTGCTGTTTCGCGGCTGAACGTATGGCTAATACACCACTATGATCATAGTAGCCATTTAGCAGCCACATGATGTGGTTTCAACGCTGTTGAAACTATGACACTACCGATCAGTAAGAGCCGTTTAATTCTGCCATGTACCGAACCAACAGCTAATACAACACTACAATCATAATAGCCATTTAATTGGGCCGCATGATGGCGTCACTTTCTATGCATACGCACAGAAACGTTACACCCAATTATTGCATGGCTTATCTATGCATACGATCAGTAATGGCACTTCGCTACCATTTAATCTGAGGCTGTGTGTACTGGAATGTCTTAGAACTGTTGTTCCAAATGGTTTTCTCTAGACCCCAACTGACGTAGTATTATCTACTACTAATTGTCAGTGTATCAGCAATGCTTCCCTACACAGTGTGGAAGTGTTTTAAATTTGGAAACAGTTCTGCCACTGCATGATTGCAGGTGTTCGTGAAAAAGTCACACTTTGGCAGTGACTCGTACAAGAAAAACAAAATGGCTGAAGGCAATAGCGTAATGATTTGACTGTGGGACGTCCCAAACACAGAAGCTGATGCAGTTGTCTTTCTGCAGGCTCAGAACATCCTGCCACATATCAATCAATGTTGATGTGGTAAAGCTATGATACTTAGTACATGAACTTGGCAGTTTGTGTGCTCACTAGTCTCCAAAGTCATTTCCGGCTTGTTTGTTCTTTCAATTTGTAGGTAGTCAAATGTTGTTCAAAAATGTTACACTTTCCAGCCAAAAAAAATTTTCTTATTAATTATAGTCATATATCATCAATAAATTTATTTTTTCAATGAATCTGTTTTGTGTTGTTATGATGAATTTGTAAGACAATCAATTCCAAAGTTTTCTTTTTTTGTGTTTCGGTGTTGTTCATTTTGTTTTTCTTTAAAGCTTTAATTTAATATTACAACCAGACTCTCAGTGTTGAAAGGTAGGGGGTGGAGTAAAGTAGGCCGGCCTAAAAAAAAAATCCCAGTCTTTGATTCTTTATTGTAAATAAAAAGCAAGTGGCCTTTTTTGGGAGGTAACTACTGTAATAAGAAGATAAACAAAAAGAAAAGGTGAAAACAGGAAAATAAAAAAAGCCGAGTCAGATTAATTACTGGACAAAAAAACGTCAGCTTTTTAGAGTATATTTGTTGTAGTATTATTAAAAAAAGAAAGAAAGAAAGCTGTCTCTGCTTAATTACTATAAAATAAATTACGATTTTTGAAACACATTACCGGTACATTGTAAGCTAACTTACTGTTATTATCAAAAAAGGTGTATTATTAAAAGAAAACCCCTTCCCTTTTTGTAAAAAATAAAAACCAAAAAAAAAAGTAGCCTTTTTTTAAAAAACATGTAATCTAATTACAAAAAAAAAAGCCACCATGTAAGATAATTAAAAATAATAATTACCAAAAAAAAAAAAAACAGTTTTTTTTTTAAAAATTAAAAAAATAAGAATAAGGTACTTTTTTAAAAAATAAATAAATAAAGGTGTAATAATTCCAAATCACTGCTCTTTTTTTTTTTTATAAAAAGAAAAAAAAGGCTGCTTTTTTAAAAACACTCACACACAAAAAAAGAATAACATACATTTAAAAAAAAAAAAAAAACATAAATTGTTTAAGAATCGACAGGCCCAGGAATGTTATATCGCTATGTTTTTGCACTGAAACTGTGCCATCAAGCGATGTACAGTGGCTATTTAACAAATACCAAAAGTTTTTTTGGATCAGTGCAACTTGACCTTAAGATGTAATGCACCTTCATTCTAGCAGTTATCATTTACTTTTCTAATATATCAAGCTATCAGCCTAAACCAAAAAACATATAGTTGTGCTCATAGTCGTTAAAAAACTAAGGATGCCATATTACACAGAAATTCTACTGACTTCAGATCTATAGGATTATGTAAGCAATTTGCCATGATTGAAAACATTTTTAGACTGATAACTTGATAATATATCAGAGAAGTAAATGATAATTGCTAGAGGGAAGGCACACTAGAATGGCACACAGTTAAGATTTATTAAGCACGATCATCTGGCATCAATTAATTATTAAAGCTTAGAGTGATTGGCATAGAGATGATAATAAAAAAGTATGCTGCATTTGCAAATGCATAATATAAATCAATTATTTGTAATTTAGTTAATGTATCTGCAGATTTAATAAAAAAATAGTAAAACCAGAGTGGCCTATCATCATCCCCAGATCCATGGGTTGGCTCTTCTTAAGGCACTAAATAATAAACAACCTTCTCTCTTCTTAGTATCTCCTGTAGATCCCTTGAGAGTACAGATCTTATTTTATATTAAGAGATTTCTGTTGTTCTCTGAAATTAATTTATGCTTATATTTTATTTGCTTATCTTATATATTATTAAGAGAGGGATTATATTAAGTTTCTATATAGTTTTTTGTTTTGAAATAGTAAACTACCAGATTGTGAATTCCTTCATAGTTTTTTTCATCTAAACACTTTATGTGCAATATGCACGCATAACTCAATTTCTCTCTATACCAAAAACTTTGATTTGCCATTATTATTATGTAATTTTTAAGATGCACTAGCAGCTTTCTATTTTCTAGCTTTCTTGTAGATAATAACATTCCTTGGTTTTTTTTTATTTTTATTGTAGGTTTTAGCTTCATTTCTTTGACTATTACTTCTGGTGCTTTAACTTCTGAAATACTACTATTTCTTTCTCTCCCATCATTTTCTAAGTTATTGGGTTGAAGATTTTCTGGTTGTATGATGTTTGTGAGTTGTCAGTGGGTGTGATTTATATGTCTTCTATACAGAATTACTAAATTTCATTTGAATTACAATAATTTTTGATACAAGTTTCTCAATAGTTCCCTTTATTCAGATCTTTCTAAGGCTTTCTCTTATCTAGATTTTTCTCACCCACTATATAATCATTTTGCTTTTTTCAGTAAATCTTTCAAGTTTTTTTTTTTTTCCAGGTAAAATCAGAGACAATTTATATAACTTTTCTCCTAACAGAATTTCTGCTGGGGATTTGCTAACAGCTATTGAAGAATTCATATACTGGTGTATATAGAGCACAGCATATTACTAGGCTTGTCTCTTAATTATTTCAAATACTGAACAATCTTTTCAGTTAATCCATTTGATTTAGGAATAGATCGACAGAATATAAATAAATTGATTTGTCAGAAGCTGTTGAAAAATCATATACCAGTATAATAAATATTATGTAACCTGACTTTAATGCTGGACAGTCCAATTGACTTAGAGTGATATAGTAGAGTACAAATATGTTAATCTTAAAAGTTAATGAAAGCAAAGTTAATTTCATTAGTGAATAAAAGTTTTGTGAAAAGTATAGTTTACAAAAATTTCTCTAAGATTGTTTCCTTTATAATTTTTATTATTATATATTCTGCCTAATATCAAATCCCATAAATGTACTTGCTTAATCTATATGCATGCACTTCTATTAGACTGCCTTGATTCCTAACATGCATACTTCTTAGTAATTAAATTATAGTAGATGGGTACATTTTAAACTCCTTCATAGTCTTAATATTTTAATCTTGATACAGAATTAAAACCCAGCTTTAAAGAGACTTATAAAGGAATTTGAGGTATTAATTAGATCAATTTTACCTGATTTATTTTATTAAGATCTGGTAGTTCTGATTCACTTTGTTTACTATTTTATTATTGACAATTCTTGATTTTATTAATGTATTTATATGTTTCAGCTAGAAGGTATATCTGTATGTTAAATTAGGTTTCTTTTATGAAAGTTAATACCAAAGGCTAATTTTCTACTTGATAAGATTTGATGTAACCAACAATGTAGTTGTACACCAGTAATGTAAATACCAATAAAATCTTTTAATACCAAATAAGAATTGCTAGCACTTCTTTTCCAAATTGACTATACTTTTTGGTGGTGCTAGTAAACATTCTGCATGCAAATGTGATTTGGCACTCCTATAGGATTGCTCTTATACCATATTCTGAAGCACCAATCATACAAAATACATTTAGGTTGCTATTATATGTACTAACAGACTTCTAGCCATTAAAAAGGAGTTTGTTAAGTATTTTATCTTCATCTACTTTTCTAAACCTTTTTAAAATTTATTTTAAAAAAAAAAAAATCACAATGGAGATGATTGCATGCATTTTTCTCTTTAGAAAGTTATCAAAATAAAAATGCTATAGATTTTTAACATTATAAAGCCATGGGAATTTTCCTGATTGCACTATATTATGAAGAATGAGATTCATACCAGATTTGAGATATAGTCCAAGAATTCCAGTTGATATGCTACGTCCCAATCACACTTGAAAATGTTTATCCTGACTCTGAAAGTAGAAAAGTTTTAAACTTATGGAATAAACTTTTGCAACAATAATGCTGTGTTGACCATTATTAGAACTGTAGTGATTTCAAATAGTAATCTGTTATAATTCAAAAGATCTTTGCGAGTTGTAATAATGAGAATTTCAGTTGACTTTTATGATGAAAATTTGATGGAAGATGGCATTCAAATCTAGTTTTGCAAAATAAGTCATTATTTTGTTTCTGGCTAAAATCTCTGCACATTTAAAATTTGATAGGAGTTTTTACTCAGCTCTTGTTTATTATCATGCAACAGCTGCCACAGATCCAACTTTAACCACCATGGTATCTTGTAATCATTACAATGAGTGTCATTTAGTTTGAACTATCAATGCAAGTATCCCTTTTATTACTAATTTCTAAAGTCCTTCACCTACTTTAGCTTGTGGAATGAAGCATATTTTATAGGTGCAAATTGATGGTTTGATATTTTTGTATAAATAAATTTACACTGATGATAAATTATTTGACCTTCATCTCATTTTCTATATAACAGATTTCAATGTTTAGAAGTTCAATCTATTCCCTACCTTTTAGAACTATAATCATATCCAGTATTGTAAGTAATGGTAGAGTTCTTGACCTATTATTTAATTCAACTAGAAGTTTTACTATACCTTTCAGTTTGACTAGATTATCATTTGCATCCTGCATCTTAAGAAAAATTTGTCAATCTACTTGTGGCCAATAATTTCTAATCCTGATTGTCATTAAAGAAACCCACCCAAACTATTAACTTCCTTTGGTATTAATTATTGCATATTTTACTGTAAACATAATCTGCTAGAGGTTTTTTGTTATTGTATTTTTAATGTTCTCATGAAAGGGGGTTGAATTCTTCTCACATTTCTAGCATTATGATGGACTATAGCAAATAACTTCTTATTCCATGTGACTTCCATTTACATTCAAAAGCCACATGGCCCTGAAAGGCACAAGAATTTCATTTAAATTCTTTGTTCTTTTTTAAAGTCATTTTGCTGTTAAGATTTTATATTGTTCAACAAGATTCAGTGATGCTAAGCCCTTGGGACTCTGTAGAATTATTCTAATACTAATAATTCATGCGCTATTCTTCACTTAATGGCATACCTGCATGTTAAAGACTTCCAGGAAAATGCTGTAATTGCAGTTTTTTGCTAAATCTTCTAGTGTTGAGCCTAATAAATAGCTTTTCCCTTCTTATTTGTTATCTATTATGAAAATGAACTACATGTTTAGACAATCTTGAGTTGAAAAAGGTATTTATCGATTATGTCTTGATAGGTTTTCTCTTCCAGTACTTCAGGTTTGTAAGGACAATTTATGATGTAAATAATCTTTTTGATCTGCATCAGATAGTGAAGTGGCTATTTTAATAGTATCAAATGAAATATTATTCATGAAAAAAATACTACTCTATCTGGTTGATATACAATGGCTATTGAGGCTGTTTCTATCAAATTGATTTTTAGCAACCTATGATTAGTAATTTCTATGGAATATATTTATAAAATCTTTTCTAGTTCAATCATTGAAAAGGTAAAAATATTGTCCAACTGTATCAAACTTGTTGCTGTGTTTAGATCTGTAAAATACAGATGCTCTTGTTCTCAACTGTAGCAAATTGTGATGTTCAGACATGCATAATTATAAATACATACATAATGTATATATTTATAATTTAGTTAAAGTGACTGACGATATATCCTAAGATTCACCTTGGCTTCATGAATAGTGGAGGGCACTTCTTTCAGTAACTAGCAGACAGATAATCTTTCTATTTTGTGTCTCCTGTAGCCTCCATCTCCTTCCTCTAGAGTGAAGATTCCATTTTACATTGGAGGCCTTTATTATTCTATTTTAATTATTACTGAAAGAAAGAATAGATTAACCTGCTTGTAGTTTTTTATTTCAAAATGATAAACAACCAAATTGTGAGTTTCTTCAAAATAGTTTAGTTTTCTATTAATTAGATTTTCTTATGGACTATTTATGTGTGTAATGTATTTTATTAATAACTCGGACAAGTTTGCTAATGTTTTCTTTCGGCTTGCAAAATCAATATGATTGGTTGCTTCACTTTATTACATCTTGGCTGTGTTTTCACTTCATTTATATAATGGAGCCCATTTATTAAATAATTTACATCTGCATTAACCTGTTAAAAATATTAAATTTAAATATATTATAATAGAGGACATTCCTGTCAAACTGAAATTACATTTTACTTTATTAAAAGAAAAAATATGGAAATTATCCAACAATAGCACCAAATAATAATTAATTTACTTTCAACATGAAAATAAAGTCAGGTGCTTTCAATGTTAGAGATCTAAACTCAATTAAAAAAAACAGTAAAAGCCTGAAATCAGGGCAAAGCCGCTTGGAGCGTTGATGCTAGACAAAATCAATGAAATATAATGTTACCGGGCCGCAATTTTTTTTTTAATTTTAATACAACATTTTTTATTTATTGATTAAAACAATTTTAATTTTATTTATAACATGATTTATTTATTATTAAATAAATTTTTATATTCATTTTCGTTTTTTTTTTTTTTGTCCAAATTTTTCAACAAATTTTTGTAATGTAATTTTTTTTGTTTTTATTATTTTAAAACTTTGAACCGTTTCACGACGTCAAAATATTTCTTTTAATCCCACCGCCGAAAAAAAATAGAATACAATTACTTGCGAATTGTTTAGACTTAATTCTAATTTTTTTTTTTGCTTGACTATTATTTTTCCCTTTTTACTTTTTTTTAAAACATCTTGTTTTTTAATTATGTTTGAATTAGCCTTTCTTTTTTCTTTTGGCTACTACAATAAACAGCTGTTTTTTGTGAGTGTGGGTGATTTTGTACCGTTATTATATTAATAAAAACTAAACACAAATAGTAAATTATTTTAACAGCGCTAAAAAAAGATAATCAACTTTTGAACTTGTTTCCAATTATTTACTTTTTAGTTGTCGTAATTGTTTTTATTAATATTCAATCAAAATTACACCCTTACCCTCGCATAAAATATATTTTTTCCCATCCTTTCTAAAATAAACTTTTTTACTTTGTTGTTTTTATTAACAAAAAAAAAGAGAATCAAAATGTGTCAATTTATAATCACTTTACAAAAAAAAAAATACACAAACTTTGTATTTTTTTGAAAATAATTTTTATTTATTTATGTAATCTATTTAATTAAAAAAAAAACAACAACACTGTCTACTGTTTATTTGCAACAGCCATCTCAGATAGGATGGATAGAAATAGATCTTCATCCTTGTGCATTCTTCTCCATATGAACTCTGACAAGTAGTTATCCAACAACTTTCTGTCAGTTCCTCTTTTCTTTTTGTTTTCTTTTTTCAAAAGACCCCAAAGACGCTCAATATTTTGTGTGTGAACGCCCGTGGTAGGATCCACAAAGTGGTATCGGTGGTTGACTGTTAGGTGTTGGAACCCAGTGGCCTTCAGTTCTGTAGTTTTGTAACCCCTCCAGCAATCGGAAAAGATTGTCGATCCTATCTTGATATTGTCTTTGATGGATTGGAATAGTGTAGCCGCAGAGTGAGATGGAACACAGTGCACAAAACATTCGCCACTCTCGTGACAAATACCACCGAACACCTACTGTTGTGGTAGTATCCTACCCTGGTGGTTTTTTCTTTGACTATACATTGTCTCATCTACTACTATCAGACCGGGGCCGCCGATTTGACTGCAGGGTCTGAAAGACAGGCTCTCATGGCAGAGTTCTCGCAAACCAGTAGTCCACTCCGACACAGCGCTTCTGCACATGTTAAGCTCTGTGTGTATGTTGTTAAGCGTCATCTGATCGCGGCTCCAATAATAAACGAGTCTTAGAACTTTTACAAAGGGAATTTTGCAGCCGTCCAACCAAGTATTATTACGGATGGAATATCTTCGCTTACACAGAACGCGAAAGACATCTAAATTGAAATGTTTTTTTCAACTAATACAATTTTGTACTTCCTCCACACTTGCATCGTCTAGTATTTGGTAGCACATTATGTGTCTGGAAAAATGAAACTGCCTCTCTTTCCATACACGGCAATTGTGAATATTTAAAAAAATGCGCGTTTTTAGCAGACATTTTCTTGATGTCGTATATTTTACACACTTGAACGTGAGTGACTTAGCGCGTGAGTTTTGTCGAACCGTGTTCGAACATACCCTTTGTCAATTTTTCACACATTACCATTATTTTAGGCAAGGGTGGGGACCATATGACAATTCTTAATAATTAACAACATTTTTTAACTTGAAATGACATTACTCTATTACGGAGATTTCAAAAAGTCGTACCGGTAATGAATGTCATGTAAAGTGGTCTAGCTAATGGGTTAATACAATATTATTAATTTTACTTTTTTTTTAAACACAACTTGTTATCACTTTGATTTAGATTATGTTTGAATTAGCCCTTTTTTTTGGCTACTACAAGAAACAACTTTTTTTTGGGGGGGGGGGAATTCGTACTGTTTATTATTAACAAAAAGGCAACAAAAATAGTCAATTATTTTAACAGCGCTGGAAAAAGAGATGAATCAACTTTGGGACTTGTTTCGAATTTTGATTTCTTTTTGGTTGACGTAATTGTTTTTCTTAATATTAAATCCAAATTTACTTTTGTGTTTTTGCCGATTCAAAAATTGTTTTCAAACTCCCACCCCCACCCACACTCGGAAAAAGAATTGTAACCAAAAAGTCAAGAATTTAACCTTTTTTTTCTTTTTTTTGAAACAACTTTTTCTCACTTTTTACTTTGATTTCTATTTCGTTCGAATTACCTTTTTTTTTTTTAGCCTTCTACAATAAACTGCTTTTGGGGGTGGGGTGTATTTCGTAATTTGTTATTCTTAACAAAAAGTCAACCAAAGTTGTCATTTATTTTAACCCCGCTGCAAAAAATTGAATCCAAATACTTGTCAATTTCGAATGAAATAAAAAACAAAAAAAAAATGACACAAACTTTGGACTTTTTAAAATTATTTATTCGATTTTATTGCTGTAATAAAAAGTGGACATTACGTGTGCCTGACAAAAAAAAAAAAAACCCACAATCTCACCCACTTTCTGTACTCGGCAATTTATCTGAAGAAAAGTTTCAAAATTGCACGTTCGTCTCAGATCTTTTAGTGGTCTAGAATATTTTCCCCACCACGCTGAAACGTGACTTAGCGCGTGAGCTTTGGCGAAGCCTGTTCGAACATACACTTTGCCAATTTTTTTACATATTAACCTTTTTTCGGGAAAGGTGGGGACCATATGACAATTCTTAATAATTAACAACATTTTTTAAATCGAAATGACATTACTCTATTACGGAGATTTGAAAAAGTCGTATCACATTGAAATTTAAACACCCTCAAGCGATAAGGTAATCAGCTATAAAAAGAACGAATACGCATAAATAGCTTCGAAGCACAAAACAGGCCGTAATATTTTTGTGTGATGTCATGTAAAGCAGCCTAGCTCAATGGGTTAATACAATACGTAAATGTTGTATTAGCCTGTAAGGCCGCGGCCGCCGAAATGGCATTTTTATGTGTTTTGACACGTAAACAATGCCCCAAGCGGCCGTGCCCGGATTTCAGGCTTTTACCAAAAAAGCTTCCAGCTAAGTAAATGGATTCACTTTACACAGCCACACATCCTAGGTCTGCTGGAAACTAAAATATATAGTGGTTCTCAGATTGACCCCACAACCTTTTTAAGGACCCAAGGCTTTTCCACCTGTTCACAAGATTCACCATCACTCAGGAGGCACTGGACTAGTCATCACAAGAAGTTGCCAATTTTCATCCTTTAAAATTATATATATTGACTCAAACCTACTTATAGTCACTGTTCATCACCATACCGTTGCACTCAACATAATTTTTGTTTTACATACCTCCTGGACCAGCTGTCATCTAAAGATTACTGCTTACCATCAACTCACTTTTATCATCAACCTTTTACCCAGTTATCTTAATGGGTGATTTTAACATGAGTTATCACACTTTTGTTTCAAAGTGGCTACACCAATTTGCAATACCACTAATGAGTGCTGAAGGTTTCTTACCACCCAACTCTATCTCTTTCTACAACAGTCATTACACCTCGCTTATTAACTTGTGTTTTTATTCGCACATGCTTCATCACTTAATTAAGTTAACATTTAATCCCTCACCCTTCTCTGATCACTCTAGCCAAATGCTTGAACTCAATCTAAGTACAATGCAAACATCAACAATTCAACTTCATAAAACAATAAGAATAATTCTTCCTGCACACACTTCTGAATTTTTGTACTCTGAAACATATATTATAATATTTAAACACAACATTATGCAACTTGATCCTGTTCAATGGTACATTTCCTTTATCAACATTGTCATTTAATATAAATCATATTACCCAAACCACACCACCACCCTCAAGACTCTTAACTTTGGCCGATGAGCTACATAAATGAATCACCATGTGTAAATCTGCTCTCCAAATTCCTATGCACATATAAAAAGACTTACATAAATACATAATGACATCTGCAACACTCTAAAAGAGTACCTTGCCATAAAAAAGAAAAAAATCTGTCTAACAAAACAACACACCTGGACACGAGGGTACATTAGATGGGCTCTGGAGTATCCTTCCACTGTCAGAGTTCCACAAGCACTTGAAAACAATGGTGTTATCAAAGCCAGACATAATATGATAGAGCCAATATACAAATATTTCAAGCAAAAGCTGCAGCCACATTGTGCTTTCACACCACCTGAAGATCTATTTGGCCAACCAGAGTTAGATAAACCTTTCCATGCTACTGATTTCTTGCTGAAGCTAACCACAATTCCAAACTCTTGTCATACAGGGCCACATGAAATCCATAAATTTGTATTTTCACATCTCAGTCAGTTTACCA
Source organism: Epiperipatus broadwayi (assembly GCA_028023455.1). Lineage (NCBI taxonomy): Eukaryota > Metazoa > Onychophora > Udeonychophora > Euonychophora > Peripatidae > Epiperipatus > Epiperipatus broadwayi. Next base: position 23,140,424 of record JAQFVV010000001.1, on the reverse strand, counting down.
CCACATATCTATGTGATTTAGCAAATTATCTATCACAAAGGCTGTATAACCTAAAAGATCTATATCCAATCTCATTAGTTCCATTCAACAAAAAGCAAGCTTCAATATCCAATCTATCTAATCTGCGACCAATCTCCATGAGCCCCCTTGGTATTAAAATTCTGGAAAAGGTTCTAAAAGATAAAATCAAACCATATCTCCTCTCTCTATTATCACCAATGCAACATGCAAAAAAAGGCTCCTAAACAGGCCAAGCTGCCCTCATTTTCACAACCATTGTAAATTCAGTTAGAGAGCAGAAAAAGTATGCTCCAATGGCTGTTCAAATTGACATTGAGGCTGCTTTTGACTCAGTCTCTATTGAAATTTTAATTGAGACCCTTGCAGACACCAAAATACCTCGCTATCTTTTATACCTACTAACCAATCTACTCCTTAGTCGTGAAATCCATATTACAATTAATGGTAGAACATGACTTCCTTCTCTCCCCACCAATCCATACCTTAAGGATCTCCACTCAGTTCATTATTATTTATGTTCTACATTAACCCTCTCATAAACAAAATACAACAAAAATTACAAGGAATCCAAATTCCCCACACTGGACTATATATACCATGTATTGCATACATGGATGACTTTACTTTTTTTTCTTACATCCAAAAAACAACTATCTACTCTGGAAAAAATACTTAATGAATACCCCCTCAAATATAAACTCAAAATCAATATTAACAAAACATCAGCTTGGTTTCTTTACACTGGCAAGATAAATACACAAGTTTATCATGGGAAACCAACTAATTTCCTTGGGTTTCCTTTCTACCTAGGGCCCTCTGCAATGAGACAAAAGATCCAGAAAAAACTGAAAGATGATGCTGAACGTACAACCACTTCTCTCTCCAAAACCTACCTCTCACTATATGCAAAAGTATGCCTTTTCAATCAGTTTGTAACTACAAAATTAACCTATTACTCACCAATCATAAATTTCATTAAATCTTTCACTTCATCCATTTACTCACTCTGCAGCAAGCTATTATGGTGCAGAAAAGTAGTCTCCATATCTGTAAAACAACTTAGTCTTCTAACAACCAGAAATGGATTAGGTCTTCACTCCATACAAATTTTTCACAAACAAAAAAGTATTAATCTCCTAGCTGCACTGATAAGAAGTTTTCCAGTGCTCGAATGCATCCTTCAAATAACACCCACAGACTGAACACCACCTTCACACGGATATTTGTCTTTGCTCGTAAACCAACTTCAAAGCATTTATGATCAGGTGTCTTTTTTGGGTGCCGGTAGATACACCTATTGGACTATTTATAATATGCTGTACCCAGACATAACTACAGATCCTCACTCATTTATGCTAAATATGAACAATAGTCGTTTGATGCAGCAATTTAAAAAATGATCATTGGAACCCAAATTTTTTGACTTTCTTTTAAAGGTAAATCTTCATGCTCTACGTACCTACTATTTCCTTAAATACCGCAGGTTTTACAACAAAATTGATGTTTTTGTTCCTTGTGCCATAGGGAAGAATAAACACAACAGCACCTATTTTGCACCTGCACAGCTCTAACTAATACCCGAGAAATTATGATTAACACATATAGACAAAATAACACCACACTTGATAACAATAGAGACACTCAGTAAAAACTCAATACCAGCAGCTCGTGCAGCAACTTTTTGTTTATATAGTTTCTGGTGTACCAGATGTACTTTCTGCCTTGGAGACAATACCACAAAGCACTCAGCCACATTCTCTAATAAGCTCGAACAACTGAAGGCCAGAGATGGCAAAATTGCACACCCAGATATATTTGCTGCTACATGGTCACTATTAAAAACCTGAGACAAACCATAATCTCAAAAAACAAATTATGACTTTTCTGTAACAAGAACAATTATTAATTTTGTTGTTGTTGTTGTTGTTTTTACATATTCCTTTTTTAACAATTTTTTCTGTTTGTTCCAAAGCCATATAGTTTTAAACCATGTATTTTCAACAATGTAATTTTTGGTAAACAACAATTTCATGTAATCTATTTTTGTACAATAAAGTATAATATTATTGAAACTTAATTAATAAAAAAAAAACTAATAATTATTTCTTTTAATTTCCTAACTTTAATTTTTAGCTACCTGATAGTATAGATATCCTTTTATCACTTTGGCTTAATTACTTATATAAATCTCCAATAAAAAATAATAATAATTGAAGAGTTTTTAAAAAGTTTGATCGTTCAACTGCTAGAACTGTAATCAATAGGAGATGACTATATTCTAGAGCTCTACACTCTACTATTGCACTAAACCGCACAAAATATCTCCAATTATTTCTTAATATTACAAACAGAAATATTAATTTTATTACTCTTAATATATTTGTAAAAATCAGTTATTTAGAGAAAAAATTAAATTCATTGTAGCACTGCCTACAATTAAAAAGTTCTGTTAAGAAATTTTATTTTTATTGTATGTGTGCGTTTCATCTTAATTTAGCACCCCCCTCCCCATTTTTATTAATGATGGGTTTAAAGGGATAAAAAATTAAACACTTAAAAACTACCAGAAGCATTTTTTTTTTTAATTAGCAAACGTCTATAAAAAAAGTTAAACAAAAGAAATGAAAGCAATAAATAATGTGAATGCTTTAATGCTGTAAATTAAAAAATACTGTACTTTAGCATTATAATTATATATACTTATTGCAAATAATAGATGGATGAAAACTAAGGTAAGCATGCAATATCGAAGGAATGTTAAATGATTACTATAATTTCAAATTACGTAAATCAGCAGATCTGATGCCACTGAAATAGATTTAAAAAGGTTCACAAAAATTAAAGCAGTTGTTGAAATAAGAAAATAGTTGTTATTAATTAAAAATATATGTAATAAACAAACCTTAAAATTTTATAGAAAACAATTAGATATGGCTAGTAAGCTTTCACTGTTAAGTATTTTTTTTTATATGTCAAAGCATTGACTGCCGACTGCTTGGAAGGCAACTATGCTTTATGACCAGTGTTAAGTACTTACTGAGAATGAATACGGTTCTCAATTTACTGAAAGCATTCTAGAAAGATCTAATGATTAATTGCTCATCATAAAATTTAAAAGCTTCATGGTTTGTTTACTATGTATTTGTGCTATAGTGGTTTTATATTAATAAATAAAAAGATATAAAAGAATAAGCTACATACTTTTAAAAAAATAGTAAAAAAAAATAAGAGAAGAATTATATTTATATATTGGACTATTTCCATCATCTAATATTAAGTATTGAATGTCTTTAGAAAAAATTAATTTTACTTAAATTTTCCAATTACATTCCACTGTTAGTACTAGCACACAGGTTAGTATATGCACGATATTTTCAGAGGTATTATTCTCTTCTCTTCTTCAAGTGTTGCTGGCCTGACCAGTGACAGTATTAGCATGGAAATCAAACATGGGATCTTAGATTCTTGAATATTGAATTTTAAGGTAGTGGCTCAGTTGGTTATAGCATTACTTTAAAACTCAATCTAAGGATCCAGATTCAATTCCCATGCTAGCACTGTCAGTAGTCAGGCCAGTAAGACTTGAGAAAGAGAGGTGAATATATTTTGAAACACTGTGCATATAACTAACCTGTATGCTATTACTAACAGTTGAATGTAATTGGAAAATTTAAATAAAAGTTAAATTTTTCTGAAGACACTATTTAATATTAGATGTTGAAAATAGTTCAATAAATAAATACAACTAAAAAACCCATCACTACAAACCTTCAGGAAGACACTAAGGAAGAATTACTTTGTTTATTAAAACAAGCACAATGTAGCAAAATGTGAGAATATTAGAAATATTAATGAAATTCATTTGCACATAAAATATATTTGAAGAAAATAAATAAATACATTAGATATATTGTCAATATTTTTTTTATCATGGTTTTATTCTAATGCAAATGATAAATTACAGTAATTCTGATGCAATTAAGCAATCATAAAATATCATCAAAGAATTGTGGCAATTCAATTATAATATAGTATTTTTAAACTATTATATACAAAAATAAGTTGAAATATCTTGGGTCATTGTTTTTCTATAATTAAATAAAACATTGAAGTCTTTTAGAAAGAAAAATTTGTTACAGAAGTAAAAAATAGTTTTGCAAAATGTCAAATGATCAGGTTAAAGGATCAGTATATGTTATACGTGGCAGAATTTGTGATTAATTTATTAAAGATGAGTTTTGCAATGAGTATATAAAATTACAAATTAATCTTTAAAATTTTTATTTATTGCCATTTATCTTTTTTTTCTCTATTGACCTTAGAATGACCATATTTTTTTACCAGAGACTGTTAATGATGGCAAATGATATCCATGTATTTCAATGGAGATATACAGTATTTATAAAATATAGAAAGACAAAAGATGCAAATGTAGCAGTTTCTGTTATTAGTCATATTTAAAAAGAAAAAAAAATAGCATTTGTTGATTTTGAAAAGATATTTGTTAAAATGAATTGCACTATTTAAATTTACATTTTTAAGATACAAGATAAAAGATATTTGTAAAATTATTTTGTTAAGATTAAATGGTATATTTACATAAATGAAACATGAGTGAAAGTATAAATTTATGACAACTATGGAATTAATATTAAAAAAGAAGTCATTAAATGTACTGGCAGGCTTGCAGATGGTGAGAATAAATTTAATAGAACAATAACCACAATTAAATAAATGCAACATAAAAGGATACACTGTCTATTAGATTAACAGTTTTAAATATTTATGAAGCTGACTAACTGAAAATGATTTTCTATAAAAGACATCAGAATAAAAATTACAATAACTAAGCAGGATTTTTATGTATGAATAAAATAAGAATGTTCATTGGTGTGGTGGCTATGGATTGAAATAACTAAATTAAACATGGTGAGACATTTATTCTGTACTGAATCAATAATGAATTAAAGCAATGATAATTATTTGTTACATTGAAAAACTGAAATAATGAAGAATAGGTAGAGATTTAAAAAAGATCGGAGTCTTCCAAATAAAGATTTGGAGAAAATGCAAAAGATGAGATAAATAGATAAGATAAAAAAATTAAACAATATGTATTGAGAAAATTAAGAAAAGATACAGAATTACATGTGCTCCTTAAAGACGAAGTTACGAAAGATATATGAGAGAAAATAGTGGAGAATTTTCAAAAAAGAGAGAAAGAAAAAAAAGCCCATGGATGATCATAAGAAAAAAATATACTTAAAAAATATTTGAAGAATATAGCAAAAATTAACAAAAGTTGAAAAAGCAACATCATCATCAATTAAACTTTAATAATAATATCATTGTTAGTGTTCTGGATTAAAAAAAATACAAGTACATTAAACTTTACGAGATTATAAAATAAAAAATGTTGTAATAAAGAAATACTTAAATATTGTTTATATAAATTATAATTTTATGGTTACCACATTTATTATATAATGAAGATACAACATAATTAGCAATAATAATTTTTTCCTTTAAATCTATGCTATAATTTAAAATATATATAAACTAAATATATATTACGATGTGTAAATATAACTAACTTGAAATGCTTGCAAAATTTCTGGATCTTGTAATAATGATTCTAAACCAGCAGGCATGCCTCCTTTGCCACTGCCACCACCACTGCCACCAAAGGCTCCCGATGATTCACTTTTTTGTTTTTCTGCTTCCTGTTAAAACAATAATCATAATACTATAAAACAAATACTTATAAAACTTAAAATGCAAATCATTCAGAATTTTCAAATGGTAACATTAATTCAAAATGTTAATACAATTTCAAAATATTTATCATTTACATATAGTATTATTCTCTAATTTATTTATTCTTTAACTAGTTTTTTTAACTTTATAGATAAAGAAATATCTTTAATACATTAGATAATATCAACAAATATTTGTAAAAATGTTAGCAACAATTAAAGAGATGAATTCAAAATTCAACAAAACTTATAAACTCTATCTCTCTAGACAAATGATAAAGGCATGAAAAAAGCGAATGATCCTTAAGATGCATTTCTGTAGAACTAGCCTTCATTAAATGACCAAATCATTACCTATATATTTTAATCGTCAACATTTAGTATTTATTCATAGCAAACTACTACAGTTCAATTTTCAAGTATGACATTACTTTAACATAACCATTTTAGATTACATTATCAATATAAATCCTTTAAAGATTTTTACTAATTATTTTATTAGGTTACCAATTATTGTTTTTTTTTAGACCCAGATATAAACTTTAAACTCAATTAGCATATCAATTATTAAATCCCACTATAAATAGTACTGATTTAACTTTTTTTAGCAGATTTATCAAAGACAATATCAACAAAAATGAGAGCATTCGAGTAATGTCATTGTAAATTGAATTGTAGTAGTTTTAAAAAAGTGCATTAATATAAAAAATATTTCATTATCATCACCATTAATCAATATCAAAAGACAGTACTGTTAACTAACAGTATTATCTTATGTTTCTTCTCTACTATTCAAATATTCAAAACGACTTCTCTACTTATGATTAGTAATAAACTTCTTTCTTCTTCTATTTCTCTTTATTTCTATAATCCCTTAAAACTCATACTTTGCTCTGTGAATGCTTGCATATTATTGCTCAAATGATATAATTTTATGTATATCATAAATTATTATTTTTAAAAGATAAAATTATTCTATTTATTCATAAATATAAATTGTTTTGTTTAAATCATGATCGTCATGGTGGGGGAGGGGGATTCAGAGTTTTAATATATCCTTAATTAAATGTACAATTACAAAATTGAAGAAACAAATTTATAAATCCTTCCTTATATAATTACTTTAAAAAAATAGTTAAAAATCAGATCATTAACTAAACATTAAAAACTGCATGAGGATACTATGATAAAATAACTGACATTTATTAGAGACATTAAAATTATGATTTATAAAATTGATTTTAAAAAATTGTTACTTTGAATAATTTTTGACATACAATTTTGCATTTAATTCAATGATAATATCACATTAAAATGTTATACTAAAGCAAAGAAAGTTTAATTCAACTGATTTCAATAGAGATTAATTTGCTCCATCTTCCTTTAATCCTATGTAGTAAAAGATCTTGATAATGAAAAATATTTTGTTTGACAAGGAATAACATGAATAAACATTAGATACTTCTAGGTTTGTTTTGTGTATGTGTGTGATTTTTGGAGGCATCAGCATTAAAATACTAAATCACTACCAAAAAGAAAAAAGATTAGCAAATAAATAGATTTTTAAAGACAATCCTGTCAATTTTTGATTCCATTATATTGTTAGTACAAATTAATTGCAGTGTTAAAAATGTTCACTTGATTCTTCATTTTAGATTAAAAAAAATTTTTATTATTGATAATTACATTTTTAAATCGATTAAAACCAACATTTTGACTAATAACTTTTTCTTCATCAGAATATTATCTAATATTCACTTACAAAATTAATTCATTTCCTTTTAGAAAATTGTAAATGTGTTTGATTTGGTCTATATATCATATACACATTTGTTTGTGCCTGGACTTTCATCATTGCCAGATTAATACATAAATATCAATTTTCCTATTATACTCTTGAAAAGATCATAAAAATAATTAAAAAGTTGGAAATAAAAAGTGAGGTAGTAAAAGTTCACATTTAATTGATTTCACAAGTAATACATTTGAAGGTTTTATAAAGAAAATAGTGATTTTTGAAACTTTAATATCTAGAAGCAATGATATTTCAAAAGCAAAAGGATGTTAAAAACTCTGACACCAGAAACTCGGGGTGCAGTCAGTGAAAATCTGAATTTATCTGATAATCAATCACTATTTACCTAAATACTTAAAAATATATATATATGTAATTTAATTTGATAGACAATTTAAAAATACAATCATATTTCTTCAGAAATGGAATAATTCAAAGTTATTTTAAGAGTTTGCTAACCAAAGAGACAATGAAAAAATAATTTATGTCTCTGATATCACAATTTTATACAAAATCAAAACAAAAAAAAAAAAGATGACAAAAGTACGATTGAAGATCCCCAGAAAATAAATAGAATATTTCCTTGAAACTGCAAAAACCATACAATGTTAGATAATTAAACTTTATTTTGTATAATGTCCATTAGCATTATTAACAATCTGCTAAGTTTTTGATATTTATCCCTTGAACATATTACTTCTCATTGTGACATCAATGCTTAAAAAGTAATTGTTACAATTATATCTTTTTAGCCATAGTCAGTTTTAAATAGCTATTATACACACACAAAAAAATCTCATTATAATCAACACAATACAACTTTTTTAAAGGACAATATACTGAACCGAATTGAAATCCGTTTCAATGGTGTTATTACCAAAAATATTTATTAAGCTTTTAATTTTCATTAAACGTTTAATGTTTAAATTTTATTATTATTTAAAAAAAGAATACGTGTATCAAACTACACAAACGTTTATATGTAAAACGCTTCATTTCAATGTTTATCGATTTATTTTAAAATAGTTTTCATATACCGCTTGTTTTTACTTTAAATCAATTAATTAAAAAACAAGCAACCTAGCTAATTACATTCCTGTGGCTTTTATTTTAATAGCGGAGATTTGATTTTTATGTAGTTGTTTTCATTTCAATAATCCCTGGGTAGAATTCCTAGATTAGATTGAGCGGGAGATTAATATTTGCCCTGCCTAAGGTGTAGAAATTGGACAACAAGGAAAGTGTTTCGCGGGAAATGGAGCAACGTATAAATAGCCCCGAAAATTTGGAGTGTCAGTTAATTCATTATTCGTAACCAGACAAGCTATTTCTCAAGTGAAAGTTTATATCAGTTCGGACATTTAAATTCTTAAGGGAAATTAGCTGTTATTAAACCATTTCGCTTGCAACAAGATTATAAATATTATACGTGTTATTAAAACCCGAATGGCTTGCTAACTCAACAAAAGACGGATCCCTGACTTCCAAATTTGCTCCAGTAATGCCTTAAACACATACAAGAAGCCGGAACCTCTTTACATCTACCTTGCCGTGGTCGAAGAACCTGAAAATGAACTTAAGTAAAAGTGCGCACTCTACGCGAACTGTGTTTTACCGAAAGGTAACTATTTGCTTTTATTCTTCCCAGGGTAAATTAATTCTCATTAAATCTCCGCTCAATCTAATCATCAATGTGTATTCCTAATTTATATAGCCTCATATTTAATATTTGCTGTGTTTTCTAATATTTTGTCATGGGTCTTGGAATCTTAGTTTTAAGATTCCAAGTTGCTTTCAATTGTTGTTTATTGGAGAGTGACGAGTGAGTTTTCTATTTTTATGTATTTTTATAAATGCCTTGGCAGCCGTGCCTTTTGAATGCTTACCTGTAATTATGTTAATATTCAATAATTAATTTTAAACTCTATGTTTGCCCTATTGCTCAACCTCCAAAATCTTTTGGCTGACAACTTTATTGTCTAATTTTCCGCAGGTGGGGATTTCGTTTCTTACATCTCTGAAGGCAGAAATTAGAATTGTTTTTCTTTGTAATTTTATAAGTTGTCAGCAGGAAGATAAAATATATCCCTTTTTAAATTACAGGGCGCAATACTTTCGTTCTGCCAAAGTATTTAAACTTTTAATATTTTCGTACTCATGTGCACTCTCCGATAAATTTCTGTTTGTATTTATTATGTGTGCTTTAAATTTATCAGAGCGGGTACTCAGAATTTTTTGGAAGTTTATTTTCTTTAAATGCTGGGGCAGACATAACTGTTTTTCTAATTATTTACTTGTTCCTTATTGAGACTTTAATTATTAATTTTAAAGTAATTTTTGCCAATCGTTTGGCTGGGATTCACCAATTTTAATTGTTTTACTCCGTTTCAATCATATTTTTCGGTTGTTCTTGAGGTGGATCAATCACCGTTATTTTAAACGTAGTAATAGGTGCAGCTCATACCGATATAAGGACATTCAGGGTCTGACCAAATTTTGGATCTCGAAAAGCTCATCGGCGTTGATCTATTTCAAGGACGTATTGTTTAAGTATCTGAGGGTGAGAACCAATGTTTGAGTGAATCCTCTGCTGAATGAAATTTGCTTCCTCCCTTTTAATTTTGTTTATTAGAGAATCAGTAGATCTGCCAGAGCATTGCATTTAGTCTTTCTGGTACACGCCTGAGCTAATCATATTTGTTAACTTATAAACTTTTCTTATAAGTTAATTTTCTCTTAATAAAATTTTATTAAATATGTTTAAACTTAATTTGGCTGACGTTTGTCTTTGTGCTTTTGTCTCAATTGTCTAAACAATTTAAGATCTCTTGTTTCTCCTGAGTCTAGTCGGCGCAAACCATCATCATCATCTATTCTGATTACAGTAAACAAATTTTCCAGACACGTAGTGGTCTTGTGGCGCCCTCTGTATCAGAATAGATTGATAGACGAAATTAAAAGCTTTCGTCCGGCACAATACATATATATTCCTTATTCTTTATATTGTTGATAAAATTTGAAAGAAATTATTATATAAAATTATATATTTCATTATATACTAAATTTATAAAAATAGGTATTCAAAATCTATTACCATATATACATCTGACAGAGCAATGAAGTGCATATACAATTCTCTATAGTGTCAGACTTTAAATATATTTTTAACAATTATCTATTGTTATTGTATCATAAAATAAAGTTTTAAGCCATAATAGGACACATTTTGTCAAGGCAAACAGTCTTACTCACTATATTAGAGTCTAAAATACTCATTATATATAATAATATAATTTTACATTCACATAACAACAACCTAGAGTCCAGATAAAATACACAGAACCTGATCAAAACAGGATAGGAAGATTCCAGGTCCAACCTATTTATGAGTGCTCCGTGGTTTACAACCTTATGAATGACAGTTCTGAGGTTACACACAGATCTTAATTTAATTCGCAAGCTGGCTCCGAACAGGGAGAGACATGACACCCGGGTACTAATCACAGAAGCAATATATAAACAGGTTAAATGGACTAAGAATATACTAACTTACAGTAATATTAAAATTTAATTATAATGCATAGCAAATACATTTAATTGATAATAAAATTGGAATGGGAATACAGGCAAAATGATAATGAAGACAAGGTAATATTTAGTAAGATTATTATAAATAATAATAAAAAAATAGAATAAGTTATACTAGACTAGAAAATAAATTATACAATCAATTTAATGCAAATATGTGTCTTACAAAGGAATGAGATTGCTTCAAAGGATTACAGCATATAATCTCATTGCAGTATGTTTGATAGGTTCATGCATAATGAATAAATTATACCTATGGGATTTAATATGCCAAATAAAATTTCTATATCATGGTTTGCCAACTGATAAACTAACAATGCTAACCACATATATACATAATACAACATGAATATTGCGGCTGTTTGAGATGAATTAAATAAGATTCGAGCGCAGTAACAAAACTCGAGAATGATACAAATCAGAATCCATCAAACTAGATATTGTCATGGTTTGAGATAAAACATGAATATATATTATATTAAGGATGAACAGGCTAAACTAGCATTACATATAATTTTCTATAGACACTTTATTAAACTTCAATAATGAACTGGTGGTGCAGATGTGCAATGATACATTTAAACCAAGAAGCTTGCTAGTAAATAAATTAACTAAGAAATATAAAGTCCGGAACTCGGTTAGGCTACTCAATAATCTTGGGTCCTTACCCCAGTAACATACTTGGTGCTCTTACCCAAACAAAATTTGCCCCTGGGTGTGGCTTCATGTCCACTGTTATGTGGGTTGCCAATAAATGGTGACTGCCTCCACTGTTAGCCCACTGAAGATTAGCAAGACGATATAACTACATATATATTGAAATTCTCATCCGCAACACACAAAGATAAAATAACAAATATGTTAAAATTTAAATTAATGGTGCCTTAAACAGATAACTAATATCTGCATTGCCAACAAAAGCCAGTCCATAAATTAAGCATATAATCATAGAGTTATAATAAAAAGGGCTAGATTATTAAATTAATAATCTCATTTAACAAACATTTGATTCACATCATGAATCACATTCTACAAGGGGGAAAGGTATATTCGAGGGAATTAAATCTAATTATAAACTATAAAATATACCTTAACACTATACCCCTATGGCTAGACTTCCACTATCAGATAAATAACTTTTAAAATCATAATTTATAATTATAATATCGCAAACCAGAATATTATATTAAAATAATATATTCTTAATTAATGTAATTTTGAAACAGTGAGTCAGGTTATGATAACTAGGCATTTTATATTTATTAAGTAAGAGGTATAAATAATATCTTCAATACAGAATTACTAAAATTAATACACTCACTGTTTCAAGGTATATTTGACATATTATCATAGGTATAAGAAAATGAAATTTTAATACTTAAAATCAATAAAACATTATAGGCATCACCACAAGCATGAAAGGAAAATATAGATTTGTATTAACAAATGGTTATGAATTTACTATTTTAGCATACATAATAATACAGAGATTACATATTAAAATTTACAATGAATTAGGCAAGTAATTATTAGTGACTCTATATTTACTTTAGATAAAGGTTTTAGAAATTAACTTGCATTGTTCATTTAAGTTTATGATAGCTATAGCTTTTAAGTTAAAAGTTAATTTTAGAGCTCTTGATAATGATCATAGAATTTTACCTACAGATTTCGCTAGCAGCTTGTCTATTGGCACTTCTTGGCGGTGGGGTTTGAAGCAACTCTTGTTCTTCGGATAGTCAGCATTTCTCCAGTTGAAGTATCAGTGCAGTAGATTGTTATAAGGAACATCTTCCATTGCTAAAAATGGCTATGTACCTTTAGGCACATAGGATGGAGACAGAGATCACAATTCCCCGGGCTTGGAGAATAGTAACTCCTGCCTGCCCTACTCAGCCATATGTTAAAATTCAAACTAGTATGGATTATATTAACTGATGCTTCAAAGATTTTAATGAGTATATCTTATGTGGAAAAATTTAGCTTATTTATACTCACATTCCATTAAGTTATATTATTATTAATAATTTTTTTTCCAGCGAGAGAAGCAATTAACACTCTAAGTTTTATATTTTTAAATACCAAAACTAAAACCTGTCTTTTGTATTATTGGTTGACCAGGATGTTTTTCAAGATTCGATCATTTACTTTCCCCACAAGATTTTAGCAATTGATACGCTTGGTTAAATCTTGTTTACAAGATGAAATATATTTTCGACAAACATTTATTGTCTAATTTTCAGATTTCATCATCATGTCATTCTAAAACAGGTGTGCATTGCATGATTTTACTCTACAGATTATTTTAAAATAAATTTAGAAAATATAGTAAATGATCGAATAACAAGATGCTATATATGTATGACAGTGGTATGTGTGATACACATACATATATGCAATTTAAGCAAATTAAATACAATTTGACTTATAAACTGATTTAAATTATATTTTAAATTAGATATATTACTTTTAAATAAGTATTTCTGCAATCTCTCTCTCTATATAATTAGATTACAGAATTGAAGCTCGCACATATGTGCACGCTCACAACTATACAACTGTGTAGGGGTCTAAAAAGGTACTTTTAAAAGGTTTAAACCTGGAACAGAAGGGACTGAAAGAGATAACTAGGTGAAACAGATAAAGTAAATACACTGTTTCAAATGGTTGTAACTTTATGGCAATAAAGATTTTCAGTGAATGAAATTGTTACTTCACACAATTGCAATTTATATTGCATTTAAACAAAAAATGTAAAATTATACACATTATGTAAGACAGAAAGAAATATTACACAAATGAATAATATTTCTGTAGTGTAATTTTCATTACACCACTCTTACAAAAATATCGTGACTATTACTAATTTTTATCATACATAAAATAAATGGTCAAGCTCTCCTAAAACATAGTTTTGTCAAGACAAAGTGCTATTTCATTAGTTTTAACTTGGTAGTAGCTTTATTTATAATTAACTTAATGGTATATTTTATTTTCAAAGCAAAATTTTTTTACTTCATCACAATAATTGAGATTTATATTGTGTTAAAAATACAACTTACATATTTTATCAACAGATATATTAATTTAGACAATGTTTAAAAACAGCTAAGTTAAGTTATGAATAATTAATAGTAGTATAAAAATATTTATATAACAGTTTATTATTTTAAAAAAAATCAATAAAGATTTATAAATTGTTTTTATTTACCAGTAAAGTTCTATTTTCCTTCTGCAAATATTGAAGATCATATCAGATGATCCTTTCATTATGGCATTCCATTTTAAATACAAGCTTGTACAAAGTTAAAGAGAATATAATTTTTGAAGCAATTGATGGCTTAAAATGTATTCCTATTCATGTTTGACAAAGAGATGGAAGAATATATATTATCCATTAGAATTTATATACACCTCTTGTGATAAAAAAAAATATGCACTTAGAAATTCATTTTTATAAGCTTAAAATTTAATACTTTTTCTTTTAAAGAATGACAATCCAATCAGAATAAATTATTTTGCAGTTCATAATTCAGAATATTTAATAAAAATAATATCAGTTCTTTATAGATTAATATTTTAAATATAAGAGAATTGATTTCAAGAAAAAGAATATTTTGTACAATTATAAAAGTATATTAATTTTCTTTTTAAATTAGTTTTATAAAATTAATTTTTATTTAAATAAAGAGTGCACAAAATGTTTAATTAATAATAATAAAATATTTTAAACACATTCACTGATGCCATTAAACTATTAAATAAGGTTTCTTTTCCACACATATACATAATCCCCCTTTCTCAAAAAACAAACAAACAAACTACCTATTACATTTAACAATTATTATATTTATTTTTAAGTATAAAATTTCTAGTCAGATCTGAGTAAATACTCATAATTTTATTAATTAACATTAACTATAACCTGGAATAATTCAACAAAAATATTTACCTGTAATATAAAAAAAATGAACAAACTAAATATAAACACTTTTGTACATTAAATATGAAATAAGGAAAAATAAAGTATCAGAATGTCCAATTTTTGATTAAAACAAACAAACAACAAAAACATCAATCATGGCCTCTAGAATTATGAGTTTCTTTAATACTCACCAAAATTCTAATCATATAGATCAGTGTTTCTCAATGGGTCGTGAATAAAAATATAAATATCTGATAGCAAAAATCTTTTTACATTTTAAAAAAATATTAGTATTATTTAAAAAAATTAGTAAATAATACTACTTATGCTTTGTGTAGTTTTCTCAAAATCAATTGTAAACTTGAACTTAAATAATCATAATGTTAAATTTCGTGATTATTTTCAAAATGTAATTGTTCAAAAAATTGTAATTTTTGCTTGTATTTCGTATATAAATAAAACCTTATTTGTAAAGAAAACACTTTTTTTTTGGTAATTAACAAAATGTGTTAAGCTTTTAAACTTATAAATTATTTGTTCATTATAAATATTATCAAATTGATCCGAATATATATAGTACCGTGTTGATGTAATATCTCTTTTATTTTATATTATAATTTATGTAATAAACATTTTGGTTGCAGAACTATTTAAATGAAGTCTATTGAGTCACACACCAAAAAGGTTGAGAAACGCTAAGCTAGATCACTTCAATTAGCATACTAACCACCAGTAAAACTAAATTCAAGTATAAATTATATATACTTAGATTTTTAGATTTTAAATGAACATTTATATAAATTAACAATAACATTATTATGCTGGTTTAGACATTAAGATCTAATGCATTTATTTTCTTTGCCTCAAGAAATATAATATCCTACTACCATACAAAACAAATTTTATTATTATCATTCTTAAAAACTATACATTCATTACTAGATTCATATTGGTTTATGACTTTCACCTTAGTTTTATCTCGGTTGCTGCTATATAAGTATACAATACTTTTATAACAAGAAGGATCGAAATTATATACATCTTTACTATCATGCAAAAATCAATATCTCTAAATTATTACGACTGTAGATTAGACAAGTAGCATTTTCTCATCCATCATTATCTATCGAATGACAAGAACTGAATTTCTTCACTACACCTACATGATTTTTAAGTACTCTTACATACCCTATAAACTGACAATCTCTTGCATAAAGTATACATTTTGTTTCTAATATTTTACTTCTGGTGAATTAATTCTACATTCTCTTCTTACAATATTAAAATCAATAAGACCACCTAAAAATCCTGTATGTGTACCATTAAAATATAATGTATTTACACATTCAACATGCCATTTTATTTTATACAGTAATTCTAAATATTCATCACTGTACTTTTCCTACACTGGAATTTAATAAGACTCACATATTTACAATTAGAATTGTCATACGCATAATTTCATACTTTGTAATAATAAAACCATTTAAGTATCCCAAGTTTCTTGTTCTTGGATTGTGGCAAAATTGTGATTTCTGATATTTCATCATGATGTAATTTAGCTCTTTTACTATTAGCAATAAAATCCAAGAACAATATTTCCTTTATGGTCACTGTATTCCATTTAAGATAAACTCTTATTTCTTCTTGACCATATTCCTTAAAGAAATATTCTGGCTGATTTAAAATAATTTGTTGAAAATTTATTGGTAAATTATACCTACTAATGTGAATAATCTGTTCTTGTGATAGAATAAATCCAATAAAATATTTCATTTTGAGAACCTGTTAAAGAAAAATTATATATTGAGTTTTTTCAGATTCCTTATTATTATCACCATTATTCCTCTTATTATAATTACTTTAACCTACAAACTTCAATACATTTTCTAGTCTAAGATCTTTCATCACCTCATTTTCTAATATTTCTACATGTGTATAAGATTCATAAATCTATGAGAATGAGTTTTCTTGTGCATAGCATTACTAAAATTTTTTAACTCATTTAATATTTCTACTTTTGCTTCTTTACCACTATTCTTCTCTAATACAATTTCTGTATCATTGCAATCCCTCTATAGATTTTTGACTCTTCTGACATCATATATTGTCTACATTCACAGCATCAATTTTAAATTATTTTACAGTTTCTTCATCAAATAAATTTTTACATGTATTTCAGATAGTTTAATACTTACTGCATCAATTTTACAACAACTTTCAGTCACAGCATCAACTTTTGATTGTTCAGATTGCTCCATTAAATGTATATCAATTTTGGATTTTCATATACCATCTAAATTATCTTTAGCTGACTCTATGCTACCTACATCAAGTTGCATTCATCAAAAGCAACCATGTTAAGTTTAGATTCATTATCTATATCTAACCTATTTACTATTTCATCTAAATAAATGTCTATTTTAACTTCTTTTTCCTCAAAATACTTTGGTACTATATTCATTTCTTATATCTTGTCAATTCTTTTTTCCAGTTTTTGAATTTTTTCAGTTAATTCTATCTTAGTCTTCTCTAATTGTTCTTTCATTTCAGAGTAGACTTTTATTTCTTCTTTTACTTCTAAGTCTTTGTTTTTGGATGATTTTTTGTATTCCTCTTAGTTCTTGCTGCAGACTTTCCATCACTATTCTTTGGTTTTCATTCATTTTTTCCATTCTCTGTTGACTTTGTTGCATATTTTCATTTATTTGATCCAATTTCTGATTCATTATCTGCGGATTCTATTGTATGTTTATCCTTTTTCTGGTCTAAATATTAAAGATTTTTTTAGGATTATAGCACTTCAATGTGGAAGGCATGATACAAAGGTAACTCATCCTGAGATATTTAAAAATAAACTTTTCTCCTTTCTCTAGGATTTAAGATATTTTTTTAGGATTATGGTGACCCAACTTTTGGGGCCATGATAAACTTATATCCAGAGATAAAAGTAGTATTTTTTGTAAGATCTGACAAGAGTACCATATTTTTATATCTTATTTCCTTTTTCTATGATTTGCTCTTATTTTTTAGATAATTTTTTTTTTAAGATTTTGACTTATCCATTGTTTGAAGCCTCATAAATTTTGCATATTGGTTTTGATGAATTAGAAATAAAATGCTTTGACATATTATGAAGTAAAAAATAATTTTTAAATTTATTTGCCAATAAGTTATAACTATTAATTTTAATTAGACAGAAATAAAGCATCTTGAAGTATTGAAGAGTATAATTTTTTTTTTTTAAATTGTAGCTTTCCAATTTGCTGAGATCAAAATAAAATAAAAACCTTGAAATAGTTAATAAAGTTCAATAATTTAATTTTGTAGAGCCACATATTTTTTTTTTATATTATAAAATATATTATCAATAAACAGCAAGTGACTTATAATTGATGGTTTTGATAAAAATAGAATATTTAATGATTAATTTATAGATTAAGAGATGAAGAGAATCTATTTGGAGTTTGTATCCTTGTTTGGGAGAAAACTAATTGTAATTTTCAAATTTATTAGATTAATGGAGTGAAATTTAAGTGGAGATAGTAAAAAAGAGATTGGTCAGGAAAATGAGATAGGTAGTTTTAGTCCAGAATGACAATATATAAAGTAATTAGAGAGAATGTAATATATATATAGGGTAATAGGATGGGAGAAATACAGGATCATCCTTGTGGTGAATGAAAAATCATCATCAACCCCAGTTAATTTAAAATGAAATATCAAATTAATTATTAAAGTAATTTTTAATAATAAAAAAAAATAAGCCATTTTATATTCAAGAGAGCATGAGAACATAAAATCTATGAGATCAGCCCAGTTAACCCCTTAGCTAGTTAACTCCTTAGGGCATCTAAAAGCATAATTAACCATACATCCCCCAGCATTATCAATAAGTAAAAATAAGTATAAGTAGTACTTATCATTATGAGTGATTAATAATAAAATAAATCAACAGTACATCTTGTGACTGGATTTGAAATGGGTCTACTATTTAAACATAACTTTGGATATACCAACTCTCATCCATCAGAATACATATGAATCAAAACAATAATGCTGGGACATTCAAACATGCTGATCATTATCAATGCTCTGGCCACTTAGAACCATTAATTTACTGGTCATCTATAAAGTTAATTTCTAAGACTAATGTAAAATAAAAATGTAGTGCATAGGTTTTAAAGAATATAATCTTAGTGCCATATCAGGACAATGACATACTGGAATGCCCCTTAAGCACTAAATATACATAACCTTTTATATATTCAGCTGTTATTCTCAAATCTAGCTCAGAAAACATAAGCTCTATAACTGTTACGGTGACCAAGAGATGATGCAATACAATTTTTAACAACTAAATTCAAGTTTATTAACAATAAAAAAACTCATAAAATTAAGGTCTCTAGAATATGGATATACAATTAGAAGTCTTCTCATTTTGTATTTAACATACAATAGTAAAAAAAATTATCACATTGTGATTTACAACATTCAAGTTATTACATTGATTTACAATGCCTCTTAATGAGTTTACATAAATGTATATATATATATTCACACAGATGTGCATTTTGTAATATACAAGGAATACATTTCAATTGACCCCTAATAAAATTTAAAAATGACTAAAATTTTACGTGTTCTATTTGACACTCATTGATATATATGTGCACACATATATGTATGTGCATGTAATTACTGAACATATTTAAATTGTCCTACAATAATACATAATTAAACTTTTTAACTTATATTTTTAATAATACAAATACCTATGCTAGGTTTACTTAAACATGTATATATAATTGCACGTGTGGTACAATAATTGATTAATTATATAAATGAAATTCATTTTCTATCATATTTGATAATAGTAAAGATTCATTTTCCTTTTTATAGGACAAGATTTAATATATATGTGTGCACGTTTAGCCTTTCATACACACACTAACATTTACATATTAGAGTTTGATACAATATTAAAAGTTATTCAAAATATACTTTCCATAATTAATTCAATATTGAAAGTATAACAAAAATGTGAATCATGTTATTTAATTCTTTGAAGGGACCTAATAAAAGTTTTCTTTTTTAAATAAATGTCTTTAATAATATTCGTTCAACAAATGATTATTTTAAAATCAACTTGTTCTATATATGTCTCACAATCACAGGTTGTTTCTCTAAAAGATTTTAAAATATCTTTTAAATGTTAATTCTGACTCTTAGATTATTTTTTAATCCAATCAGTGTTATTTATTTGTGTTACTCTTAAAAAATATAGAGTTTAAACAATTTAAGATAATACTGTTCCATTTTATATATCTCACTTTTTAGAATGTCATTTTTTTAAAGAAGGAAATTATTTAAAATTTCGTTATCATTAAATATAACTTTACTCACCCTCAGCTGTATATACGTTTATCTGTGCTTATTTGCATATAAATACATCAGCATATGTATAACTACTTATTCATCAAGCTGGTAGACTTCAGGCCAGCTAGCTGAGTTTCTGTTGGTGAGATTGATCACTCTGGAATAGACACAATCAGGAACAGGAATAGACAGATAAATCATTGGCATTCAATTTGTTCCACTTGGTCTAGGATTTGATATATTTCAGTTCAGCAAGCTGTTTTCTAGAACACCTTTATAGCTATGAATTTCAACACAAAGAAGTGAGTCATTTTCCTCCATGTGAATTCAAAATCCACCATTGAACTGTGGAGCAGCTGCTACCTTGCATCCTCATGGCAGTTCTATGTAAATCTGCCAGCCATCTCTCTGGCCAGTTAAAACCAACTGCTGCAAACTTGAACAAGCTGCAACAAAATATTATAACCAACTTTGCAGCTGGCCAACTACTATTCAAAAATATTAAAACCAAAACTGAACTGATATTTTTTATAAGAGTCATCTGAGCTGATAAAAATATCTTAATTGAAAACAGAGGGTTTTTTTTTATCTATTCAAAAAGATCACTAATCCTTTCAAAAGCAACTTAGAAGTTTTACCAAAGGTATGATCTATATGTTTTTACTCTCTTCAAATCACTTTTAATTAAAAGCTACTTTTTGGAATTTTTAATCTCAAAGATTTTTAAAAATAAATGAAGAAATGTATAGAAGCATTAATAAAAAAATAAATTATGCTTGCTTTAGATTAAAAATCAGAATAATAATACAACAATATTAATATTTATTCAGACCTTTTTAAATGTTTATTTCATGATGAAATTTTATTTTAAATTCAGAATTATTTAATCCCTGATTATCATTCCAGGAAGATAGAAAATATCTACTAAAATTTATGTCTGTGTTTATTTTTTCTTTTTCTTTTAACTTTATATATATATAAAATTTGGATGTATCTATGAACAAAAATCATAAAATCTTATGAACTGTTTAGATGCAAATTGTTGGATTGATCATAGTTAGTATGCCCAAAGGTTTAATTAAAATGATAAGTTTCATTAAAAATAGGTTCCATCTAAAAAATATTAAAAAAAAAATTAATGTAGTAGTTATTCCTAAAAGAGCAATCATTACCCATACTAAATTTCAAAAGATGTCAAACAATAAATTTGCCAAATTAGATTTCCAAACTTGTCATATTATTGGAACATAAAATTTTCTTAAGAACTGAGTAGTCAATATAAATAAAACTTTTTCTTAAGTTCATTAAAAAAAATTCTGAGTGATTTTTTAACAATGATTGTATTATTAGATTTGATTCAAAGAAAACAAGTTTAAATGTCTATTTGTTAGAACAATAAAAGGAATGTAGAACTTCATAATCAATACAGAGGATTAAAATATAGAAACTTAATGACAGATAAGTATGAGATATAGTCATTCACTGAATTGGATCATTTTATATATTTTTATTTACATATTGAAAATAATATGTAAACTTGAAAATTAATATTATGATCTTAATAAATCCTTGTATAATAATAATATTGGAAATAGATGGAGTTATTTTAATAAATTTTTGCATAATAAATTCAGAATTCAGATGAATACTTTCAATAATGTATGCAACATACCAACATTTAGATTTGGACAAAAAGTATTCAACTTAAAAAATTAATTTTGTAATCGTAAAAATGAAAAGAATGTCAGTTTTGATAAAATACCTAGAGAGGTATGATATGAAGTTCTATCATTTGTTCCAATTTATAAAAATAAAAGAATTAAAAAAGACTGTAATAACTGTGAAATTCCTAAGTGATTAGAGGGAAAGTATTTTTTCAAGGATTTTATTGAATATATAACTTTTGATTATAGACGAATAGTTAAAAAAGACTGGGTATAGTTTTAGAAAATCAAAAAATATTTCAGACATTGTTTTTCTTATCAAGAAGATTTAATAAAGTGTCATAAGTCATACCAATATATTAACTTACCCTTTTTGTGTATGTTTCTGTCTGTATGTCTACATTTTTGAATTTTTTATAATGAAAAAAATCCATTCCCATTTAGAATTTGAACTCACATCCTTATGTTTCCCAACAAAATTGCTTAATAATTGAGCCAACAAAAATATTACATTTGTAGAATAAAATTTTGTTAATGTTGATTTAATTCATACTGAATTAATTAAATTAATTAAAAAGTCAATGCATAAATGTTTTTATATAGTAAACAATCACATATTTAAATTTAGAATTCATTTGTTAGAGGACATATTTTTAATTTTCATATTTTATTATTAAATTATAATTTTTGTCAGATTTTTTTTGTAATTTTAACCAATTTTAAAAATAATGATGTTATGTACATAGCTGACTAAAAAGTAAAAAAATAAATAAAGTAATCCGTTTCTCAGTTAATTTGCCATTCTTGAAAAATATCAGAGATCTTAAGAATCTAGCCTTATTATAAAGCAATTAGAAATTGCAGGGATATTGTTGCTTCATAAACCATTTGAGGCTCAAATAAATAATAAAAACCATAAAGCCTTCAAATGCTTTTATGAAACAACAATATTCCTACAATTTTCAATTGCTTTTTATAATATGATTAGATTCTTAAGATCTCTGATATTTTTCAAGAATGGCAAATTAACTGAGAAATGAATTACTTGGTTATTTTTCTACTTTTTAGTTGGTTATTTACATAAAAGCATTATTTAAAAAAATTTTTTTTTACATATTATTTATATAATGCTTATATCCATTGACCACATTTGAAACAATGAGAGAAAGCTTATAACAGAAAATCTGAAGCATTTGAGATGAAACTGATGCTAAATAGTGATATAAGTTTGTATATAGTTTTTTATTTTTATGATAATGATTTTTTGGAATAGTTTAAAGACAGCTTCATGAAATAGGCATCAAGATGTAATATAAGTAGCAGGGTTTTCAATTTGAACAAAAATTTCATCTTCTAGGGTTCCAGATTTACAAAATATGAATAACTAACTAACTGCTATTTTTTCCAATTGTCCTGATAATCTACAGAAAGTTCTTTTAAGTTTTGAAAACAATTTATAAAGATTTTAGTTGAAGGTTTTAGTATTAAAAAAAAAAAAAGACAGTGATAAAGTAAAAAATCTTTATTTTAAGTATTTATCAGTTCGAGAATGTAAACAATTTAAAATTTCTTGGTCGATTTTGAAATAAAAGATGAATTTGAATGATGGGTAAAACCGAACTCCAATATGCACATTACCAAACTAAAATGATACTTAGTGATAAAAATATAATTCTAAAAATATAATTATGATAATTTTATTATATCAAAATGAAATGATTACTTCTTCTAGTCAAAATGAAACAATTATCTTCTCTACACTTAGTACAAAAATTTTGTTTGAAGATATTTGTAAAATTTAAAAAATATGATATCAGAATCATAAAACTAATTGGTATATCTTTTAGCATGCTAGATGTGATGATACTAAGTATATTTCTATAAAATCACATTTTGTTGGAACAGGCATATAAAATAAATGACTAAATAATGTACTTCATAAAAAAATATTTTATGATAAACTTGAGCATAGTTTTCATGAGAGAGATAGATTCTATTTATCTATATAAAGATTATCTCAAAGATATTTTTTAAAAAAGCAACACTGATAATTTGAAATACACGAGAAGCTATATTTAGATATTAAAGCCAGCAGCATAAGATATCAAATAAACTAATGGAAGAGCAGATGCTATGTGAATATCTTTATGGTTTACAGACTAGCTTATATCATCATCATCATTATCAACCATTATCAATCCACTGCAGGATGAAGGTCGCTCCAAGTTTAATCCATCTCCGATCTTTAGCTTCTCTTCTCCACATCACCCCTGCACACTTTCTTATTTCATCCATCCATCTCACATGTGGTCTGTTTCCGGGTCTTTTACAATCTCTTGGAATCCAGTTATCATCTCTTCTAACAATATGTCCAGCCCAACTCCACTTCAATCTTAATTTTTTCAATGAGGTCAGTAACACCTGTTTGTTCTCTTACCCATACATTGCGTTTACGATCTCTTCTTGTTACTCCCAACATACATCTCTCCATACTTCTTTGAGTGATCTGAAGTCTCTGAATTGCTCTTCTATTAAGTGTCCAAGTCTCAGATCCATAAGTAAGAACTGGTAAAACACATTTGTTAAAAACCTTCCTTTTCAAACACATAGGCATATTTCCTTTTAGTATCAAGTTATTTCTACCAAAAGCACTCCAACCAAGTTTAATTCTATGATTAATTTCCTCCATTATGTTTCCATCTGTATTAATAATCTGACCAAGGTATTTGTAACTGTTAACTTCTTCTAATTCATCATAATCAATCTTTATTTTCATATTTTGAGCAAATCGATTAAACATTACTTTAGTCTTTTTAACATTTATCTTTAGTCCTACTTTCCTACTTTCATCTGATAATTCCTGCAACATTTCCTGCAGATCTGAAGCATTATTTGCAAAAACAACTACATCATCTGCGAAATCTAAATGACTTAAACAATTACCATTTACTTTCACTCCTTTAGTTTCCCATTTTAATCCACAAAATACTTCATGCAGCACTGCTGCAAAAAGTTTTGGAGATATGGAGTCACCTTGTCTTACACCTTTCTCAATGTTGACTTTCCCAGTGTCATTATGTAATCTAATTGTTGCTGTTGCATTTTTATAAATATTCTTTAAAATATGACAATATCCTGGATCTATATCTTGATGATCTAATGCTTTAATCACTGAAGAAATGTTTATAGAATCAAATGCCTTTTCATAATCTACAAATCCTAAGCATAATGGCAACTCATATTCATTTGTCCTTTCTACAACTTCTCTCAATACCTGGATATGATCTACTGTACTAAAACCACTTTTAAATCCGGCTTGTTCTCTTGGTTGGTGGAAATCCAATGTTCTCTGTAGACGAGTAGTAATTATCTTGGTAAAAATTTTATATAAAACTGATAAAAGGCTGATAGGTCTGTAATTTCTAATATCTTCTTTATCACCTTTTTTAAATATTAATATTATTACTGCATTCTTCCAATCATCCGGTACATCTTTATCATTTAGACATTTGGTATCTAAAATTTTTTCTATTTCTTCACCTGCTTCTTTTAATATATCAATTATAATTTCATCATTACCTGGAGCCTTTCCTTTCTTCATACATTTAATTGCATGTCTCACTTCTTCATTTAAAATTCTGGGCGATTTGGAAGATGTAATAGATATAGGAGGTACTTGTTCTTTATTACTATATAATTCTTGATAAAAATCTTCTACCAATTTCATGATGTCATCTCTCCTTTTAGTAATAATTCCATCTTTTTTTTTTATTGCAGATATAAATTTCCTACTAATACCAAAATGTTGTTTTACATTCTTAAGACTTTTATTTTCTTCTACAGCTTTCCTTGCTAGTTCACAGTTACACTTTCTTATATCATTTTCAACTCTTTTCCGCACCATTTTACAAAATTCGAGATATTCAATTCTTTTTAATGCATCATTTTTGTATATCTTCATATTCCTTCTTTTCTTCATAAATCCTCTAGTCTCTGTAGAAATTTTATTGGTCAATTGCTGTTTCTTTCTACCAGCTATCTTTGTTGCAGTTTTCAAAAGTGTATCAGTTATTTTCATATTAATTTCATTCAAATCTGAATCATGTTCAAAATCTACTAATACTTGAAACCGATTTGTAAGTTCTAATTTAAATTCATTAGAATGTTTCTGAAGATTAGGAATATCAACTGTAAATATTGTTTTTCTTAATAATTTTTGTCTCTCTAGTTTTACATTAACACGTATCTTACACCTTACTAATCGATGATCACTTCCTGTGTTAAATTTATTAAGAACATTACAATCTTGAAATATGTATTTCCTGTTAGTCAAAATATAATCCAATTCTGCAGTACCTTCATTTGGATGCTTCCATGTCCATTTCCTTTTAACATTTTTCTCAAAAAAAGAATTCATAATATAAAGTTTTTCTTTTTCTGCAAACTCCACAAGTCTATGTCCTCTCTCATTTCTATTACCATAACCAAGATTACCCACAGCACTTTCATCTTTCATTTTTTTACCAATTCTAGCATTAAAGTCTCCCATAACAATTTAAAAGGGTTCCCAAAACCTTTTTCCCCAAAAAAAACTTCTCCTCCCCCCCTCCTAAAAATTTTGGGGGAAAATTTTTTTTTTGTTTTTTTTTTATATTTTTAAAAAATTACTCTGTCCGATACACCATCAATCTCCACAATATTGTTCTTCCACTTTTTATTTATAATGAATCCTACTCCACTTGTATTTCCAATATTTGTGCCTTTATAATAGAGTATATATCCACTTTTTAAAACAATTGTCTCTTCACCTTTTCTTCTAACTTCACAAAGTCCAATAATGTCCCATTTAATATAAGAGTTCTTCTTCTAATTCTTGCAATCTTCCTTCACTTGAAAGTGATCTGCAGTTGTAAGTACCTAAATAAAAAATCGTCATCAAATGACAGCCTGGGTCCGCAATCAGGGGATTCTTAGCACCCTCCGCCTTCGGCCACCAACCGCTGCCTTGGTTGGTGACTTTACAGCCTCCTGGGAATAAGGGCCATGCTTTATTTTTGTCTGTCATAATTGTATATATGTATTGGGAAAATATTTATCCTTTACACAAACATTCATTCTGCCTTATCATGCACTGAGAAGAAAGACCATGGTGTTTCTTGATCTTAAACTCAGAGGTAAAAAGCCAATAAACTCATCACGCTGGCTAATGCATGTTGGTGAGCAGCCCATCCATGTTCGTATACTATATAAATAATCACATAGTAATAACAGCTGCAATGACAAGAACGTATGGAGTGGACATTAGGAATTTGCCCTGCTCGGTTCCTTTAAGGCCTCCAAGAGGAATCAAAGGATCTCCTCCTTTCAGTTAATAGCAAAACTCCTTTCTGCAGCTTATATAGTTATTACAAAATACATATTTAATTTTTAGTTTTCACCTATCTTTCTATATATATTTAAAAAAAAAATTAAGAAGCTAGAATGCCACAATCATCTATAAGTAGCTGTTAATTAGTTGCCAGATGTTTATAATAAATTATACAACAACTAGACTCTCTATTGAAACAACTTTCCTTCAATGTGTACACTTTTTTCAGTATATCCAGATTAATTCTTTCTCCCAAAATACCTATACTTTTGTGCCAAGATTTACATAGAATTTCTAATCTTTTCCTATCACTTTAATGTCCAATTATTTAAAATGTGAAAATTTAAATACTAGACTCATACAATTACAGATTTAAAAAATAATATCATTAAGGATTTATTTTTTGGTGTCCAAATTTTAAAATATTGATAATGACTAGAAAATTTATAATAATTAGCTACTACACATTGCTTGGTATAGATTAAAAATGAAAAATAAATAAATAAAATAAGTTCATTATGTGAAGCATTATAAATATTATAATACTTTGCATTATCATTCTTAACAATAACTTTACATATATGGAATTAAAACTTAATTTTTAATCTAATAGTACCTTAATAAAAATTCACATGTGAATCTTATTACAAAAAAAAAAAACAGTTTATAATCTATCTGTTGATCAACATATAGCACAATATCATAAAAAAAAAAAAATTGCAACCAAAAAGCCTAATCAGCTACATACAAATTCAACCAAAGCATGAATTTATTTTTAATATTGATGCAATTACTGAATTAATATTGTATACCATCTACAAATTCTATCCTTGTTTGTCTACAAACAACCTTATACATTTTATTACTATTCATGAAATCACTTTTTAATTATATATGCAATAAGCTAATCAACTTTCCAGTTAAACATCAATCTTATGTTTTGCATTCAAAAATATGCTATTTCATTCAATTCTTTATTATAAAAACGTAAGACCAATTACCATGGAGGATATACATTTAAAACCTTTTCTGAAAAATTAGAACAAAAGTTTATATTTTTTTTATGTAAGCAGTTCATCCTACGGTAAAAGATAAGAAGTTATTTCATCCAAATCTCATAGTTCATAAAAGTGCAATGTATACCATTTCATTTTGTGTCATAGTAAATTATATGATAAATAAGAATAATAATAAAAACAGACAAGAATTATATGAGAAAAATTGTTTCATCTATTCAAGAGAATCTCATGAATATATATATATATAAATCTATTTCATGGAACAAACAAGTCTGAATACATTATTAAGATAATAATTATATTTTATTATATATTTGATAAGTTGTAAAGTCATTTACATGCTTATTAAAATCCTCAATATACATATATATTAGTCATATAAATAAATATAGAGAGTGTCATACATAGAAATGTATGTAGAGAAAAAGAGGGTAACTAATAAAAAAAATTGAACAATGTGTAGAATAGCACTTCATCTGGATTGTGAGGTAACAGTTGTCTATGTTGATGACCTAATTGAAAACCATTTATGAACTGTCTAAACAACTTTCAAAAATCAGGTGGCTTTCAAATTCAATCAATAAAATTTTCAATTTGGCAACTGATAATGGATTGCAAAATTCTCTCTAATTTCCAGGTGTTTTCAAATTCTATAAATTTAGTGAAAGAAATTGTAAGTTAATTTTGTTCATTTATACCAAATGATTATGTAAACCCAAACATTATCTAGAATTACTAGGTTTCAAGACTGCCTCTATCAATAGTAATAAGTGATACATTAATGTCTCAGCTGAACACTATATCTTGGATAATTCATTTTGTTTTCATTATTAGAAATGTTTCTAAATTTAAAATAGACTACACTTGTGCACTAAGTTGAAAAACATTCATGTCAGTATTACAAAATCAGAATTGCAATCCCAATAATTGCAAATTCAAAAAAATCTTCAATTTGGAATTACCAGTATTATAAAATAATTTAAGATATGACTAAAACTTATTTTCATGAGATAAATGATCATACAAAGACATCCAAGAAATAAAATATTATCTAATTTCTTCTTGCTTTGCATGGTTAAGATATATTTTTAAATCTACTATTTGAAACTATTCCCATTAAAATTATTGTGAATTGCAAATATAATCTCAAATTGAGTTCAGTTTATACCTTATGTAATAAAATAAGAAGATAATGTTCAAAAATAATTATACTTTAACAAATTAAGGAAAAATTCAAAATATAGATATGAAAAATCTTATGTAATAAGTCTCTGATCATTTAAGTAAGATAGTGCTAGAGTTATCATTCATGCCCTGTATACACTAGGGATTTATAGCAGCTTCTTTTGTTAATAGTAGCAGCAGCTATGTTTGTATTGAATTTATCATGGAAAATATATAATAAATTTTCTAAATTGTTAATATTTCTATAACTATTCAGAGCATATGCTGGAACATTTACCAATATCAAATGCGCTTCATCAAAATATCACAAGAAAATCTGTTTCTAAGATGTTTTTTACTTCTCAGATGATGAACTAAGTAGATCAGATTCTTAATATTCATTTTATTTTAAATTGTGTTGTCAGAAAGAAAGGTCAGTAAAAAATTATATATAATTAGACATAATGCTAATGTTTCCAAGGACCACATTAATCAAATGTGGGTTATTGAACTTAGTAAAAATTATTCATATACATAAGAATTTATAAGCAGACCAAATTAAAAAAAAAATATTTTTAAAAAAATGCAAGATAGTAGTGGAGGGAACATCCTAAAATCATATTGAGCAGCAATTAACAACTTAAAAAATAATCTTAAAAGTTCAAAATCATAGTGAATTAACTTCTAGTCAAACTTAATTTTTTTCAGAATAGCTTTGCTCCTGACATTAACAATGATAAATAAAATAATGATAAAATCTGCTTTTAGGTATTACAATAATAGTTATCTTGATGTGATTGCAGCAATGAAAACTAATTTAAATCTTGAGTATGAAGTGTTTTTCAATCTATATTAAAAAAAGTATTCTATGATCAAAGATTTATCAATAATGAAAAGATGAAAAGTATATTGTACCACTAATGGATAGCACTCCATGTAAAATCATGTTTATAATTATTAAAAATAAAAATTTTCATAAATAACGCAAAAAGTTTTGAAAATGATAATAAATAATAAAATCACTGTCAGTGAATGATTGAAGTAAAATTATCTTGTTTAAAGAAATAGTTAAAAGTTTAATAAAAGGAAGTTTAATGTAGAAGTTTAAAGAGTTTTTTTATTATTAGTTTAAAACCGTTTGCTAGAAGTTGTAGTAAAGTTTTAGAAATTAAGTAATTAGAGGGGGAGAAAACTTAACTTGGCAAAAACTAAACTTTAGAATAAATTAAGAAAATGGTATTTAGCAAGTTAGTTTAATTAAAAGAAAATGCAGTAAAGGAAATGTAACTGGAAAAATTTTAAATATTAAAAAAAAAATCTTAAGACTAAAAAAAAATCTCTTTCCATTTATTTAAAATAGAATAAATATATATGTGAATGAATAAAGATTGTATTTAAATATAAAGAAAATAATAAAATGTGTGTGTGTTAAAAAAAAAAAGTTAAATATTAAAAATAAATGAAAGTTTATAATAAAAATTTCCCTCTACCCATAAGCTATGTAAAAACAGGATTAGCAATGGCTACTAATTAAAATCCATAAACAACAGGGATTAGCAATGGCTACTAATTAAAATCCATAAATAGCAGGATTAATTAAAAGACATCTTAAGAATTTAATCAAAGCAGTCGACGAATTTAAAAACTAATTAAAGAAATGACAACAAAGTCATACACATATCTAGGGTCTTTCACATATCAAAAAGTCAATCACCTGTTATACATATTTGTTAATAAAGACAATGCAGTGTTGAGCAGCAAACAGCAAGAAGCCACAACATCCAAAATCCTATAGGTAATAAATAACATTTTCCTTATTCCAATTCTTGATAATAATTAAGGTAGCCATTGCAATATTTGAAGCCTCCCAGAGTCCGTTTAATAAATGAACTCTATAGCCGCATAAAATGAACTATTTATGTGCGTGTTGGAATGCTTGTACTTATGTTAATGCTATATGTTTGTATTATATCACTATTGTATGGCTTTATTATAATATGTGTGTGCCTGAGATATTATAAATCATTGTTTATATTTAATTAAAAGATTTATAAAATTAGTTTGTAAGTGATATTAAATATTTTATTTAAAATAAATTATTCTACAAATTAGTATTTGTCGGTCAATTTCTTTTAATTATACTACTAAAAAGCAATTTAGAAGAGAAATTAGAGCAGCAATTTATTATATTATTCTTTTGATTGAGCTAGTTGGGATTTATTAGGCGCTGGATTAGTTTGCCATCATTCAGGGTATGTTAGTTGCTTTTGTAATTAACTGGCGCCTCGAGTTTACTCTGAAACAAAAAAGTGCTTTGAATGATAGGTGTTGATTTCTGTAGTTGAGAAGATCTGTGGCCTTGAAATGCAGTCGTAGTTATGTATCTTATATAGCTTCGACTTGGTCATAGGTACCTCTGGGTATTATGCTTCTCTGTCTAAGGGACCGATGTCGAGCAATACTTAAAAAGCAGGGGAGTAGATCGAATTTATAATAAATAATTTTTATAATACTGTTTCTTTTCCATATAAAAGTCTTACAATTTTGCTTTTCACAATTTCTATTTTTATCAAAGAGTAAAATTTTATGCTATAGATTATATTTTCTATTTGATCTACTACCCCACCAATTCAATATACATGTTTTAGAAGCGATTAAAAACATTCACTGAAACAATCAAAAAGATTATAACCAATGCAAAAAAATATTTTGCATAACATTTATGATATTTATTTAGTTCCAAGTTGTTTCTCATATGATAATAAAATGATAATTATTTATATATATTCCCTTAATTAACACAAAATATACAAAAGGGGAATACACCCTCACTTATTCCTCTCTGCATTCTTATCAAGACATTAGTCTATTGGCAAGACAATCTATATGATCTGCTGAAATATATGTGCTATCATTGGCAAAAGATTTTGAGAGTCTTGAGATCAAGTAAAACTTCTTTCTTTATTTTTCACCACATATATAAAATAATTAAAAAAATATAAAACTTTAAAAAACTTACTTCTCTAGCTTTAGTTTGAGCTTCTTTAATTTTCTGATATTGTTTTTCCTTCTTTTTACGTTCTTTTTCTTCAACATTTCTTTCTCGTTTTCTTCTATGTTCAGCAATTTTTTTAGCCTATAAAAAAAAAAAATCTGCAAATATTTTTTCCCCAATACCAAATACACCCACACAGACATATATATATATATATTAGATAAACCTTCCACTCCACACATTCTTGAAACATATAAATAGAATCAAAAACAAAAGAACAAGCTAACCACAAGATGCATTTTATGTTGATCCAGCAATCCTCAGTTACTCACCTATAAAGCTTTACACTTCATTATTTGTTCAGTATTCATTAACATCAAATTATTAATGTTTGATTTACAATTGTTATACTTTTCTACACTCAAAACTTTATAACTATCCATTTCGAATAAATGCATTAATGATTTATTGTTAATCCTTTATTAAAATAAAGATTATCATATTACTCCTAACTCACATATAAACGTTAAAATTCCATTACTAAAGATTAATATACATATATATGATTTTTAATTAAACATGAACACATAAAATAATTAATTTACTTTTTATTTCTCTTTTCTTTTTCTTTTATAAATATAATTAAAATTTCCATTTTACCACACATTCTCAAAATATATAAATGAAGACATTTGAAAAACAAAAACAAATGATGATCACAATGCATTTTCGCAGATCATATGGTTATGTTTAATTAAAAAGCACATATATTAATCTTTAATTGAGTTTAAAGTTTATTTCTGGGCTAGGAATAATGTCTAATAAATAGTCATTAATATATCTACTTGAAGTGAATATTATCAAAATTGTGAGTACAGAAAGTGTGACACTTATAAATTAAATAGTAGCAATTTGATAATGATAAATATTGAACAAATGATGAAGATGTATAAGAAATTATGATATAACCAACTGAAGAAAACCAGGTCAATAAGAAAGCACCGAATTTGTCATTTTAAAATGTCTTTTATGCACATGTTTCTGAAATATATAATGGAGTGGACATTGTAAATACACTAGAACCAAGATATCCATTAAATCTCCCTAGTAATATATTATATATAATAGAAAGGACCCAAAAATAACTGGAAATTTGAAATTAAAAAATCTGTATTTATTTTTAGGTGTTACATATTGAATCTTTTTCAAAGTATAGTTCATTTAATGCATTGCATTGGTCTAAACATGTTTTTCATTTTTCAAACTAATCCGAAAACTCATGCAAAGTGATGTCTTTAATGCCTACATCATCTTTTTTCTTTACCATTTATAAGTCCACACACAAAAAAAACTTTTTTGAGGCATTTTTTCAGTAGAGAGAATAAAAAAAGTTGTATAGAATAAGATTGAGCAAACATGGCTGATAGATAGGCTGGATCATGCTGAATTTAATTAAAAATTGTTTCACTCTCAAGGCTTTGAGGTTATGGTAAAGTTTGCGTTCATCATTATGCCAAAAATGGGATGTTTTTGTTTTACTGCAACATGCAAACTTTTCAGAACTTGTAAAGTTTTAAATGTCTGGTCATTACGAACAAATTCCCATGAACAATGCTGTTTGCACCCCCAAAAAAAATTCACATTGTCTTGACACGGACTTCATTTACCATTGGGACAAGATGAATTTGACACTTCCATTAAACCACTTATAAATTTGTGTTTAAGCAACTTGCTTCTTAGCTGTTTCAAGCATACAACTGTTTTCCTTGTATTTTCTCTAAAAGAAAAACAGAATTTCACTTTAAAACAGGCAAAACCCTATATATATTGCCACACACAGCAAGCTAGAGTAATCAATGGATGCCAGAAGGCTTGTGCATAAAATCCCCATCTAGTGCCTACTCATCCAATATCCCCAGACTAGTTTCTGGCTTATGGCCTTCGTCAGTGAGGAGCCTTGGATCTGAGAGCACTGCATCTAGATTGTAGGATCAAATGCAACCCTCCAGCAAACACCTTTTATCTTCATTTAACTACAAAACTATGAGTCTTAAACTGAAAACACCTTAATGTTTTCAATCCAAGCCCATTAGCTTATATAATCATACGGATCTGAACCCAATTCAGTACCCATACATTTTGATGTCTTTGGCTCTTTAATAACCATAGCCTTGCATAGGGTTGCATTAGATCTTAAGATCTAGATGCAGTGCTCTCAGATCCAAGGCTCCTCACTGACGAAGGCCATAAGCCAGAAACTAGTCTGGGGATATTGGATGAGTAGGCACTAGATGGGGATTTTATGCACAAACCTTCTGGCACCCATTGATTACTCTAGCTTGCTGTGTGTGGCAATATATATAGTGAGTTTTGCCTGTTTTAACAACAGTTATACACAAGCATAAGAGGAGGTGGTCATGAGATTTTCACATTGTTACAACTTTTCAGCCATTACAAAAATGACAAATGTGTGAACCACACTTTACAAAAAATCTGCTATGTGGTATCATGATTTCAAATGGTAATGTCATTTAGCAGATTGATGCATAAGGGTCTCTGTAAGATGTATCTAACAGCAGAAGCATATATTACACAGGCATGCTTACTAGAGATTGATTCTGGTTATTTTTGGGTCTCCCCCCTCCACATAATATTGTTTATTGTACTGATCTACAGATCTACACAATTTTTTAATAGACACATGCACATATAATACAATTATATCTCACTATATATATTTCCAAGATCACTGCTATATGAGGCAATAACTTTGCATGGGTTTTGGGATGTGGTTCTATGAATTGCAGAACATCCCAATCTCAGACATTTTATTATATAATTATTCCATGAAAACCAAAGAAATCACTTTAAGACTAAATATCAAGACCCTAGGCTACTACTCTCTCATTATAGTTAATCCAGACCATCAAAACTACATTGCCGGATATTTAAAAACTTATACCTTAGATACACAATCCAAGATTTCTAGAAGATGATGGGAGCCATTTGGCAAAGTCATATCTTTCCAGCCTTATACCTCAAGGACACATTGATCCCCATATATAATAATAACTATGATTCTAAACAAAGACTACACACAAACCTAGATCCAAATAATATACCAGCACAGATTGTGGATCAAGAAGCCACACTTTGCCTCTATATAAGAGGCCTTAAGCTATAGTGTGGTCAGTGTGGATATCTTGCCACTCAATGCACTAGCAGACAGGGGACACTATCACAGTCAATCAATAATCAGTAAATTGAAGCTGAACCCCAAGCAAACAACCACACATCACTACAGCTGAATCAAATACTCATAATTAAATCCACGCTAATCACCACTCTAGTGCAACACACAGTTTACTCTGCTAAACAAAATGCACACACTGAAGATCTCTACTGGATCAAAGCACTGACATCACAGACCTCACAATAACTCAGATAACACAAGCAATGTTCATATAAGTGGCACACAAACAGATAAACATCAACCACACATATTAACTGATACAGAATATGATCAAACTGTTACTGATAACACAGTATTAGAACCACATGAAAGCACTACCAATGAGATAAATAACACTACCAAACCAGCCAATCCATGCATTATTATAAACAAAACCTCCATTCACATCATGGAGACATTCCACACCTCCCACCCATTGAACCATCATCAGCATAAACAAAAAGGCCAGGTTGCCCAAAAACAATAAAACACTGAAGAGAGCCAAAACAGAATAGGCTAACAACACATTAACCATCATTAATCTCCCAGAAGAAGACATTGTGCCCATGGATTTCACCTATATACAACCTAATAATGTAGTGCTCCAAGCCATATCATGTACACAGATGCATTACAACAAATATAGGGTGACCAGACCGGTTCAGTCAAAAATCAGGACATAATAACTAATCATTTTTATTGTCCAGCATCAGGGATCCTGATAATATAGACTAGTGGTCTTCAACCACTGGGCCGCAGAAGTTTTCTGCTGGGTCATGCTAGACTGGCAAGAAAGTTAGTAATAAAATAATAAGATTTTAAACTTTTAATTAATCATCATCATCATCATTATCAACCATTATCAATCCACTGCAGGTTGAAGGTCTCTCCAAGTTTAATCCATCTTCTCCGATCTTCAGCTTTTCTTCTCCACATCACCTCTGCACACTTTCTTATTTCATCCATCCATCTCACATGTGGTCTCTTTCTGGGTCTTTTACAATCTCTTGAAATCCAGTTTAAAATTTCAATTGTCCATCTATTATCATCTCTTCTAGCAATATGACCAGCCCAACTCCACTTCAATCTTTTAATTTTTTCAATGAGGTCAGTAACACCTGTTTGTTCTCTTACCCATACATTGCGTTTTCGATCTCTTCATGTTACTCCCAAAATACATCTCTCCATACTTCTTTGAGTGGTCTGAAGTCTCTGTATTGCTCTTCTAAGAAGTGTCCAAGTCTCAGATCCATAAGTAAGAACTGGTAAAACACATTTTTTAAAAACCTAAAAATATTTATCATTTACACAAACATTCATTCTGCCTTATCAGGCACTGAGAAGAAAGACCATGGTATTTCTTGATCTTAAACTCAGAGGTAAAAAGCCAATAAACTCACCACGCTGGCTAATGCGTGTTGGTGAGCAGCCCATCCATGTTCGTATACTATATGAATAACCACATAGTAATAACAGCTGCAATGACAAGAACGTATGGAGTGGACATTAGGAATTTGCCCTGCTCGGTTCCTTTAAGGCCTCCAAGAGGAATCAAAGGGTCTCCTTTCAGTTAATAGCAAACTCCTTTCTGCTATAAACAGTTTTTATTTATTTTTTCATCGCATTTTTACCCAGTTAAAAAATAAGAAACAGAACAAAAATGAAATCTAATCAATCATACATAAATTAATTTATTTTTCTATTTATCACAGATGTTTATGGAGAGATAAAATTAAATTTATTATTTTTCTAAAAAAATTCAAAATTAAAAAAAAAAAAGGTTTTTTATTAAACAAACTCCAGTTGTCTTTTGATAGCCAATCACGGTCACTTGTCGGCATTGTTTATATGTTAAAACAAGATCAAAACTTTTGACTTTTTCAAGTTTCGTTTTCTTTTTTTGTTTAAAAATATGCCCACTTTTTTTTTTGGCCTATAAGGCGATGTTTTTTGGTTTTATTTGTATACTGCTAATATACTAAAACTTTTATTTTTAAAACTAATTTCTGTTAACCTTTTTTTAAAAATAAAACAAACAAAAAATAACTTTGCGATTTTTTTTTTTTGCTTTATTTCTATTACGCGATATCTATTTTACAATTTTTTAAAAAAAAATTTTCCTATTAAATACATTTTTTGATCCTTTCAACACACCAGCACACACAAAAAAATTTTAATAACATCAAAACTTCAGACTTTTACACGTTTCATTTTATTTTTTCAGATTTAAAATACGGCGAATTTTTTTTTTGACTGTACAATGATTAATTACGCGATTTCTATTTTGCCCTTACTACTATCAAAAGACAACCTTCATATATATATATATAACCATCGTGTATATTTAACATTAAATACAGATATTACATTTATCATAATCATTACACTAGCTATGATATTTCCCAACATTCAGGTGAATAACATTTTATTCTTGAATGTTTTAACAATAAAATAATAAACATAGAAATGCAAGCACATTAATGAGAACGATTGTTATTGTACTGTTTTCTGTGTTCAGCATGTGAAGGTAAGCAACACCATTACAATACACAATAACTAGTGTGCTGTTTTGGTCAGTTATAACAATTATGCTTATCTAAGGCTAAGCAGGTTACATCTTTACGAAAATTTATCTGTAAACTTCTGCCGGTCCGTGAAATCTTATTCTTATTTTTGCCGGACCGCAGGTGTGAAAAGGTTGAAGACCACTGATATAGACTATGCCAGAACTCTAGTGAGAGTCAGTGTTCTCTATATGCATGTGGTACAACCAACACACGGGACCGATGATTTTATATCGTAACAGAACAATGCGCTTAAGGAAGAAAACAGAATAATAATAATAATAATAATAATTCCAATTATTAAAATACATATTATTTTTTCTTATATTTCAAGATAGTGCTTACAGGTTATAACAAGCTTCTATTGCCCTTAATGTAGTCACTAAATTCAACACAGCTCATTTTTCCAAATCCATTATATTCCTTTCCTTCTTCCATTGACTATTTATTAAGAAAAAAATTCTTTCCACATTGCATTATGAGAAGATAATGCAAAATAATAGTGGCATATTGTTTCAATTTCAGATATTTGTTCGGTAAACTTTATAGATGTAAAGAATTTCGAACAACATTCAAAATATGAATTTTCAATCCAAAATTTCAGTATTTTCGAATTTTCTAGAGACAACATTTTTTAATACTTTGAACTGATCTATTAATAGATTATCAACAATGGGTGTACCAATTTTATTTAAACCAATACAGGTGTAGAGTACATTCATTTCACGTTGGTATTTCTTTTGAATCCATTCAGCTAAAAGATGTAAATTTGCTAAAATTTGAAGTAGTTTTTCCCAAATATGCCACAGAAGTTTTATACAGCTCTTGGATATCCTCTTTGAAAAACTTTTTTTCTGTCTCTAACAGATCAAATTTTATAACATTTGTTCAACAGAATGTGAAATATATTTATTTTCAATTGGTGTTTTCGTCATCTAAATTGTTTCATATATTATTATTATTATTTCTATTACAGTTATATTATTCTTCTCAATTTTATGAATTTGTTTATTAAAAATAGACAGAAAATTATGGACCAATAAAAGATAACATTCATTTTATCATAGTAAAATTATCGGTGGCTTCTCATCAGTCCATTATACAAATCAATGATTTTTTGAATCAATTTGCACAAAGTTAACTATCTAGTTTTAGAGTGTGAATAGTACTAGAGTTGAATATTCTATAGATATGTACGAAATCGCAAAATTCTTTTAACCTTTCTGTTCAGACTATATATGGAAAAATAGGAAATTTTTTTACTACAATGACTTCAATATCACATGGTTGTCGTTCAATACTAGATTGCACAACATTATGCAAAATGTGAGCAGTACAATCCACATCCATTAAATTTTTAATATTTTCACATAATTTAAATACATTTTTTCCTTTTCTATTACATATGCCAAAATTTGCTTAGTGTTATTGGTTCCATAAGCAATACATTTGCTGGAATCAATATTAAATTATTTGAAACTATTTGCTATCAAAGTATAAATAGCACCTTATGTTTCATTTGGTAAATTATAAATTTTAAGTAACTTTATTTGAATTCCATTTTCTTTGAAATAATAATGTACATTTTTGTTGCATTATGATCTGAAGAACTTAGCATTGTTTAAATCACATTTAACTTGTTCGCAGTGTGGTCCCAATATTTGCGTAATTAATAAGGTAGTTTTAGTTCATCCACATGAAAATTTTTGTGCAATCTCTTAGAGTCCAGAAAAATCTTGCTAAATAAATTATTAGCACAATCCACTGAACGAAATGATTGATGGTGCCGAACAATATATGCTTTTGTTAACTTACTTTCTGTAATGCTGTCTCCTTTTGCGCTGTCTCTGTTTTGTATATGAAACAGTCTAGTTTTTTCAATGTTGATGCTCTTGAGAAATGTATTGTGTGTTTCTATGAGTTTTATGTCAGATTTGCCACTGTAAGAAACACTAATGTAAGCATTACACAATTCATATTTCGCTTCGTAGTCAATGCGTCCTTTTTTTATATAAAACTCCATTCTTGTGTATATTCATCATTGTAAGTACACTTCCTCTAGTCCATAGAGTTATTAATATTCTTATTAATTATATCACTGCAGAAAATTACTATCAACAAAGAATTAGAAAAACTACATTGTCAATTGAAATAGGTGCAAGCATTCAATTTTTATCATACAAAAATCCAATTACGCATACTCCAAGGTGAGGTTGGATGCAAGAGTGCATCTAGCTAGAGAACCCAGCCATACAATATATTACCAATCTTTGTTTTGGTATTGGAATTTGTCTAAAGTTTTTATAATATTACTGTAGAGATTGAAATGAACAGAGAGGACTATAATTTTTGCAATGAATTATTTATGTACGACAAATAATAATAATGAGTATTTGAAAATCAGGACATACAACGATCCCAAAAAAACATTTCGGGGACACTGGAATATCTAATCAAAAATAGTGACTAATCCCCAAAAATCAGACATCTGGTCATCCTAAACAAATATGCCACAGCAAACAAACACCCCCCTCACATAACTATTATGAAACTGAAAATAAGTGCACTTAATACTCAAGGAGTAAATTCATGCACAAATATAAACCAGTAAAAGCAATGGACTAATATCTTCCAGCTACACATCCTAGGATTCTAAAAACAAAAATTTAGAGTGGATTAGAGATTGATTGTGTTGCATATTTGAGCAGAGGTTTCTCTGCCTTCTCTAGAGACATATCACCACCCTTAGGAGCACTGGCTTACTTGTAAGCCCAAGCTGTCCATTCTCATCATTTAAAATAATTTATATTGACACAAACTCGTTAATTGCAACTTTCTCATCATTTAAAATTATTATGCTTCACAAAATCAAAGATATGCAGCTCAGCCCTGCACGGAGATACCTAGCTTTCATAAACACATTGTCATCTAACATAGCTACATCATAATACACAAGAGTACTAGGTTTGGCTCATGAATTACATAAGTGCATTACAAACCTCACATACCATTTCATATACAGACATAACAAAGCCCATAATAAACTTAAAGACCACTTAGTCATAAAAAAGAATGACATTTGCCTCAAACCAACATCAGAGTCCCCGTGGTTTTACAGACTGCAGGAGCGGTAGAACCTATATAACAGCACTTCAAAATGAAGCTCCAAACAGACCAGCCATTTAACTCATGCACTGATCTATTTGTACCTCCAGACACAGCTACACCATTCAATAACATGGAATTTGTGATCACATTTGCCACTGTATCCAATGTCTCCACCCTGAAACACATGGTATCACGAAATTCATATTTGAACACCTAAGCCACTTCAGTGCCCAATACCTCCATGACTTTGCAAGTTACTTATCACAGAAGCTCCATTATATTGAAGGATTATGCCTTATTGTAATGGTTCTCTTCAATAAGAAGCCAGCTGCAATATCCACTTTCTCCAACCTCAGGCCCACATCAATAGGTTCACTAGCCATAAAAGATCCTTAAAAAAGGTCATTAGTTAGAACCTTATTTGCTCCCTTTCGTCTCATCCATCCAATTTGCAAGGAAGCAAATGTCTATAGCACAGGCGACTCATTTTCAAATTGACATTAAGCCAGTATTCGACTCAGTTGACATCAGTGTGCTTATAAACATGTTAGGCAACATCACCATACCATCTACCCCACTATATGTATTAACTAATTTGCTGCTGAACTGTGAAATTCACATCACGCTCAATGACAAAAACTCTCAATCATTCATCTCACAAGGTTTGCTTGTCAGCTCTCTACTTCTAACATTTTATATTAATTCATTTCTAATAAAAATACAGCAAGCTTTCAGAGACATCTAAATACCAACTATCTCTCAACATATAATATGCATTGCATATATGGACAACACTACTGTCTTCTTCCCATCCAAAAAAAACAACTACCAATCCTATAGAAAATCCTTCAAGAATTTGCATCTACCTACAAACTTAAGTTTAATCTATACAAGTCTGCAGCCTAGTCACTCTATAACAATAAGCCTTGGACACAGATTTATCAAGGCAACCTACAAACTTTCCTTAGCTTTCCATTTTACATGGACACTAGAACTTTCAGAGGCATCTGAATACCAAGTATCTCGCAACATATAATATGCATTGCATATACGGACAACACTCCTGTCTTCTTCCCATTCAAAAAACAACTACCAATCCTACAGAAAATCCTTCAAGAATTTGCATCCACCTACAAACTTAAGTTTAATCTATACAAGACTGTGGTCTAGTCACTCTATAACAAACAATAAGCCCTGGACACAGATTTATCAAGGCAAACCTACAAACTTCCTTAGCTTTCCATTTTACATGGGCACTAGTACAATGAAAAACAAAACACAAAACAAGTTAAAGGATGAGGCAGAAAGAATCATTACATTACTATCAAAAGCCTATTTATCCATATATCCAAAAGTGCAATGGTTTAACCAGTTGGTCACCATTCAAATAACTTACTACATTCCAGTAACATTCTCAAAACCATTCATATCCAAGATCTCATCATTCTGCAACAAGCTTTTGTGGCAAAGAAAAACAGTAGCTATATTTGCAAGGTCTTAGCCACCCATCCAAGAGCAATGAAATTAGGATTGCATACCATCCACACTTTTCATATTCAAAAAACATAAACCTAAGAACAATTACATTCAGGTGCTTCCCCACATTAGTGCTTTCTCGAGATAATGCCGACAGATATCCCCCCCCCCAACACAAGACTACCTATCAACTGTCATCAGCCACTTAAGATCAATATCTAATCAAATATCTCTTCAGTCCACAAGTATATACACATACTCGCATATCTATGACTTAATCCATCTAAACATAGAATGTCAATCCCTGGTGCTTGGAATCAACAACAAACAACTACTCAAAAAAATGGTCCTATTTTTAATTTCCTCTTTAAATCCAATCTCCATGTCCTATCCACTTCATATTTTCTGTGATGTGGACAAATTGTATATCAGTGCAGACCCTTTTTGCACTTTATGCCATTGAGCAAAGGAAACTCAAAATCTGTTTCATGACTGCTTGGCATTAGACAATAGTCAACATAACATGCTCAAAGCCTACAGAAATCTGACACCACCTTCCAGGATGTTGTCACTGCATTCCATAGGGCTTCCACCCCATGGCCCATGCAGTCACATTCACTCTCTGCATTTTGGTGCATTCGCTGCACTTTTGCCTTCGATAATAACACAAGATACCCCCTTCTACACTGACACAGCATAAAGCCAGAGATAACAAAATAGCACATCCTGATATTTTCACCATCATCTGGTCACACCTTAAACAATAATCAAGCCTCTGATTAATCACAATCATATCACTGCTACAATTGCACCTACAGCTCCCCAACAAAACTGCATCGTCACATGCCAAGTCATCCTCTCCCCCATCAAAACTTGCATCATGCTCTACTGTAGCTAAACAACACCATAAAGCTAAACAAACCATGAAAGAATATTGCAAGCCAGTGCAGCAAAAGCAACCAACCACGTACTAGCAACTATCTTAACTCCACACCATCGATCAAAACAACACCCACCTAACTGAGTTTCAAACACCCAATCACATACCATGCTCACAAATGAAATGGCTCTGATAGAAAATGCTAATAAACTAGATGGTAACAATCGACTAATATTTAGTGAATAATACTTCACAAGAATATATGCAATCCAAATAACAAGAACAGCTAGCAATCCAGAAAATATCATTAGCAGTGAACTATATAAGTTTTACAAATGTAATGTCTACATATGCACCCTAAAGCCCTTTAGATTATTTATCCCATTAACCCATGGACAAATGTAAACCTACATCTCCATTGAAATATATTATAATGTAAGCATATGTGTACGCCGACAAGCAATGTAATCCTTAGTATGAAATAAAGTTCCCTTATTGAACGACAACGATGACAACAACAACAACAATAATAACAACTGTTACTATTTTTCTTATTTTCTGAGTCCAACTTAATATTTGGTAAAATGAAGAT
Organism: Epiperipatus broadwayi; assembly: GCA_028023455.1. Classification (NCBI taxonomy): domain Eukaryota; kingdom Metazoa; phylum Onychophora; class Udeonychophora; order Euonychophora; family Peripatidae; genus Epiperipatus; species Epiperipatus broadwayi. The sequence goes on along the minus strand of JAQFVV010000001.1, from coordinate 23,095,898 downwards.
ACACAGAGAAAAGGTAGTTTTTAAATTAATATTTAACTTTATTATTGCCTAACATATTTTCAATACATTTTCACTATATCATATTCATGGTATACAGTGGTGTAATTAAATGGTTCTTTATATCAATGTTTGTTCATATATTCAATTTCAATTTAAAATTTAAATATTCAAATAGCCCATTTCTTTAAAATAGATACACTTGTTTCTTTATTGTTAATATAAAAACACCTCACTAGCTATTGCACATTCTTTATTAATCTGGTACTTACGGATAATTTGCCCGATGACGTATTTGACCCACCGGTTTCCCTTCCGGTAGGCATCGACGATCTTTGTATGACAACGTTGTCATGGCAACGAAGTGACTGGCGTGATTAATCCATCAGAGAGTCAATTTTTTTTTTTTTTTAACCGCGAGATTTAAAATTCGGAGAGGTTTGGGAAATTTTTTGATTTTTCTGTCTATTGTGATTTTGCTATCCACTTGATCACAGTGATTTTTTTCAGCTCTTCCATTGCGTCCTTGATATTTTACTTTGTGATATGGCTGAAGCTCCAAGAACCTTGTTTAGTTTACCGAGTACGGAGGAAGAAGCGATCATCTTCTTACAAGACCGCGGTCTTCTCCCCAAAAGGAAATTGTCACGTCAGCACCTGGACTCATATTTGAGCGAGTTTATGTGGAGGCAGTCGTACAAAGCTGATCCTTTCGCTGCAATTTTAGAACATATATCCCAATTCAGTCCTCCACAGTGAACGCTATTTGTAAGTAATTTTAATTTTTTTTATAATAATTATAATTTTAGAATTAATTATATTATTGAATATAGACAATAAGTAATCCAAATGCATGTAAAAGTAATGTCACCATTAATGCCATATTCGCATTAAATCGTTATTTTAAATGTACAAACAATTTTTGTTAATATTTCTTCAATTATCAAACTTCCACTTAATTACATTTAATTTGTAAATAATTTTTGTATTTTTGGGTTAATATTTCTACAAATATCAAATTATTTTTCGTAAATTCATTGGCTATACAGTACGCTTTTAAAATTAGCCAATGTATGTAAAAGTAGGGCATGTGATCGCGATTAATGGCACATAAAAATGTGCCATTCAATAATTTTTTGTTTTTATATTTTGTATTGACCTTATTTTGTATTTCATGCATGTAAATTTTCACTAATTTGTTGGGGTTTTTTTTGTATTTTTGGGTTAATATTTCTACAAATATCAAATTATTTTTCGTAAATTCATTGGCTATACAGTGCGCTTTTAAAATTAGCCAATGTGATCGCCATTAATGGCACATTTTCAATAATTTTTTGTTTTTATATTTTGTATTGACCTTATTTTGTATTTCATGCATGTAAATTTTCACTAATTTGTTGGGTTTTTTTTTGTATTTTTGGGTTAATATTTCTACAAATATCAAATTATTTTTCGTAAATTCATTGGCTATACAGTACGCTTTTAAAATTAGCCAATGTGATCGCCATTAATGGCACATTTTCAATAATTTTTTGTTTTTATATTTTGTATTGACCTTATTTTGTATTTCATGCATGTAAATTTTCACTAATTTGTTGGGGTTTTTTTTGTATTTTTGGGTTAATATTTCTACAAATATCAAAATTATTTTTCGTAAATTCATTGGCTATATTTTGTATTTTATATCTTGTACTACAAGCTTCGCTTGTCAAAAAACACAAAGGGCGCCCCCCCCAACAACTACAGCGCTACACGCTGTTATAATTGGCCACATTTTTAAGATTTTTGAATAGTTTTCATGCATGTACATTTTAAATAATTTTGTGTTACTATATTTTGTATTCACCGTATTAAATTTTCACTAATTTTTTTTTTTTGTATTTTTTTTCAGGACCAAGAAACATGCTGGTGTTCAGTCGGTGTGTATCACGTGACTTTCCTTTTGTTTTTTATCACATGATAAACCGATGATGTATTACCCTGAAGGCATACCGATTTAATGTTGCGCTTTTTAACGTGACGTGTTCACGTGATATGCGGACACATCTTAGCGAGTAGATGTGTCTGCAGATCACTTGGAGACGTTATCTTAAAAATCGCAACATTACACCGGTATGCCTTCAGGGTAATACGTCATCAGGCAAATTATCCGTAAGTACCCTTACACTTTCTAATCTCTCCTGGTGTATACTATCACTGCTTTTGTTAGCTCAAATCTATGACCAGTTTTCTGCTCATGGTCTTGTATAAATATCTGTTGGACAAGACTTGTTGGCAAATTGGCCTTTGACTCCCCATAATGTGCAGCAATGCAAGCTGATTGGCTGCACTTAATTCTATAGACCCCTTGATGTGCAATTTGTTTGATGTCATTAGATTTATTAATTGATATAAAGAACCATTTATTCACATCACCATAGCCATGAATATGCTGTTGGTGTGGTAGTGGCTCAAAGAAATTACTGAGCTTAAGGTTTCCTATAATTCAAGTGCTATCTAATGGCTTTTCCTTTGTATTCCATAAAGGACTATAATTTTACTAACAAATAATAAATGCAAATAATAAAGTATAATTCTCATAAATATTATTAGTCATTTTAATGATTTGAAAAATTAACCAAAAGTTACAAAATATAAAAACTGAAATGCTAAAACAAAAATGTATTAACAGAGAATAAGCATTAACAAACTATGACTGACAATGATCAATTATTAACAGAGGACAAGAGTTACCAAACTATGACTGATAATGATCAATTATCACTTAAATATAGTTTCTATTATCTAATTTATTATTTAGCACTTGAATAGGAAATTTAACACATCTACATATATATAAACTGAAAGAATTTTTCATTGCCACATTTATATACAACTTTGTGTTGTTGTTAGTTTTTATTCAAATTTCACGTGGGTTTAATTTTCTGGCCACATTAAAAGTTAAAACATCAATAAATAGTATAAAAATAAGTGTTGATAAAGTTTAATTAAAGATAATGATAATAAAATATGAAAGAATTTAGATATTATTTATTATTTAAAAAAAAACCATTTACTTCATTATTATATGATGGTTAGATATGACATATAATTAGCCATAATAAAAAATAAGACATTTAAATTATAATAATAATAAAAAGTATGTAAATGTCAATTTTTAAAATTTTATTTGAAAAATTAAAAATAAAATTTAAAGAAAAAACAAACAGTAAAATATTAATTACTTTAATTAGAAAATGAAAAAAAAAAGTCACAGGCAAATTTCCAATAGATAATTTGACATGACAAGGTAAACGTTTTGATAGGGCTGACATTTGGTGATGCTTATCTACTGTAACTATTACTACTAATATTATTACTGAAACATTTAAATAAAGTTTTATTTGCTGATAAAGAGATAAAAACAAATTAAACTATGCTTGTAGATGTAAAATAAAATGTAAAAATATAAATACATTTTTTAAAAATAAACATTCCTCCCTTTTTTATTTTAATTGACATGAAGAATATAAAAAGTTCAAACTTTATTTATAAATAGTTTTTTTTAAACAAAAAACACACAATTTGTAAATATAATAGACAAGTAAAATATAACTTCCAGCACAATTTCGTAATGAAAAACTGAAAAATATTAACATTTTTCAAATACTTTGCTAACAAGATGTAATCTACATTTCTTGTTCTTGAATTTTTACAATACTTTAATTTTTTTTAATTGAATGAGTAAGTACATTTAATATGCATTATTTCCTATTCATTTAAATATGTGTGCAGATAGCAATGCAAAAGTTTAATTAGCCTGAATTATTGAATGTCCAAAAGAAAAAAAATGTCTACTTTTTCTATGCTTTCACAATTAGTTGTAAAATTAAATCTTTTTTCTTATACCATTTTCATTCATGGTTTATCAATATACATACATTCCTTTATTGTGTAATCAGTGTACCAGTTGAATAACTATAAATATAATATGTACTTCTATCTAGTACCTTATTCAAAATCCTTCAGAAAAATAATAAAATGATTTGGTGCTTTTATTTTTCTGTGAACATTTCATTATTTGGACTTTCTACTAATAAATCTGCTTTTTATTTTCCTATTATTTCTTGTTTGTTTAATTATCCAGCACACACCAGCACTCTTTTTTTTTTTTGCTTTTTAATTCTTATTTGTAAATCTGATAATTCTATTTAATGAAAAATTCTAATGTATTATGAATAATTTTCAGTATAAACTTTTATGTGATTAAATTTTTACAATAGTTTTCACAACATTACATTTATATGATTTAATAATATTTATATTTTTCTTTTATATTCTATTTCAGATTTGCAAAATTTTGGCAGCATTTTGATAGTCTTCTAAAGTTATTTAAATAATTTTTGATCCATACTATGACTTGCTGCGTCTTTTATTTTTTGCTGTGATTTCAATACCAATTTACTTAACCTTGAATATTACGAGATTTTACTGTGCTAACTGATCTATTCTTCTTCTTCAGTCTACTCATTGTACTGTTTTCTAGTAATTAGGTCTTATACTACACACTACAATGTGTTAATTAATCAAACTATTTGGATATTTCTAAAATGTTATATTTCCTAATTAACTGACCTAATATTTTTATTTCAGTCCGAATTGCTGGTGCAATCAGTTTTTTATTTATTTAAGAGAGTGCCAAGGCTGTAGATCCCACTGATTTGCATCACATCATATACTATATTTTCACCGTAGATAACTAAATAGAATATTATCAGGATTTTACTTTGTCATTTTAATCTTTTATATGAAATGTCCCCATTTTACTAATAAACAAGCATATTCGCATAGGTAATTTATACATTTCTCAAACAATTTTTTTAATAGTAAAATATAATTAACTAAAATTAAGAATGTACAATGAAAAGTTGATATTAAAGGTAAATATTTTTATTGACAAATTAAAATATTTAAATGATAATTATTAATAAATTGGAAAGAACATACACATACTAATCCAGATAAAAATGTTAATCAAATAATTAATTCAAACAGTTCTTATTTCAGTTTTCTTAAGTTTCTCCTAGAAAGCAATCCATGGATAAAATGAATATCTCTTTATTAGTATTTGAAATGTGTAGTTAAAGTTCATAGTTAAATTTAGTTTGCATACAAATTGAAGTAAACATGAGTTAGGTATGAATTATAACTTACCAACAAGATATACAGACTTATGTAGTTCGTAGATTATTGTAGCATACTCATATTTCTTGGGATGAAGAGCTCATTGATAGTTAACTTTTGATTTCTTCTGTCAACATTTTCAAGTTCCTGGTCCATTTTAAGGCTAGACTCAAAAGTTTTTTGAAGTGACCTCTTTATAATGAAAGATGTTCGCAAATGCTCTCATTTCTAGTTTTACATGATGATTTGGTTCAGCATATGAGTAGTCCCAGATAGAGGTATTTTTTTCTATCCAGGACCATGGAACAGCTAGCCAAAAGAACAAGACAAAACCCTGCTTAAAGTTATTTGCTTCTTTTTATACTCTTGAACAGTTTTTTGAGATTTCTGCGCATATATTTTCATCTTTTGTTTCCTTATTGGAATACAAGTTTTGTAGATTCTTTTTTTCTTTTTAGCTACTAAGTTCTTATATATATATATATATAATATATATATATATATATATATATAAATAAATTCTTTCAATGCCATCTTTAATTAGCATTCAAAGGATATTATTCAGATGGTAATCATTTACATTTGAATGTCTTTTTTTATTTATCTGGATCAACAATCTGTATGCATTTCTATTACCTCCATTTTTAACTTTAATTAAATAGATAATATCAAACATCCAAATAACTTTCATTTTACGTATCTAAAAAAATGAATTACATAAAAAAAAATTAATAGTATTTATTGAACTACTACTAGTTTTTTTAGCTTTTAAATATTACTCAATGCGAACACTTGAACCATACATATAAATATACGGTTCATCATCAAAGACTAAAATTTTAATGTTATTTTGATGTTACTCATATCCTGTTGCATATTTTGCTTATTATCTCCCTGAAAGTTTTTGCATATCACAATTCTCTTTTATTTTTAGAAGTTTACCACTTTTTTTTCTCTACAAATAACATTTTATTTATTTATTCTATTAATATGTATTGTAACAGTATTCTACCATCTATAAACTTTTATGAATTATTCCAAGTCCATAGCTTAAGCTTGTGGTTAAACACCTGTAGAGGTCCCTACTATTGCATTTTACACGCATATTATCGAGATTATAGCCTCAGTAAATATTACTTACGTAATCAATGTGCGTTTAATAAATTTATAATTACAACTTTATTACATCATATTAATTTTTAATATGATTTTCAAGACCCTGTTATTCATCAGAGGAGCAAATATGATTAATATTTACATGTTAATCATACCCTCGGTCAGACTGAGATTTAATAAAAATATTAAACTGACGGTCACTTTTCCAGACCGAGGTAACTCTCTCTGGTTGCATGAAATGTGAAACATCTCATGGGGATATTTATAATGGGTTTAACCCTTAGGGAACCATCTAGTCAACTAGCTATAAAAAACATAAGTTCGGCATCACAGAATATTTAAATAAAATTGTCTATTTACTCATAATTAAATTGAGAGAGAAATGTACAATGACACTAATAATTTACAAACACATTTATTAAATATATAACATAAATAATAATGAATATTTAAAAACATAAAACAAAATACGAATACATATAAATTATTATAATTTATAGCAATCCTATTTAAATGTAGTTATTATTAATACTTATGAATATCTATTTAAGATAAAATTTAAAAGTTCCATACTGATACTAAGAATTCCAAAAGTTCTATTAATGATATCAATGAATATATTTATCTAGATTTAAACACAGTCCCTTGTTTTTCATATGGGTGATCACCCCACCCCATCTTCTAATCCGGTCAGATTCATGATAGGTTTATATTTTAGTACGAGTGAAGCTTCTTTGTTCCACGTCCTACAGTGTGGGCTATTTCCATTGAGTTGGTGTGGCAGGTTCAAACATCAGGAAAAAGGCAAGTCAGAGTAATGTATCACTGCATCTGGCTAATGTACTCAGGAAACAGGCAGTGGAAAAGAACGAATCCTCAGATTTTGGGTCCAGACATGCATTTCTTTCTTGGCACAATTGTAAAAAGATGGTTTCATCATGCTGGACTTCATTGTTTTAGCTGCTTGTAGATTTAGTTCACTACTGCTGGCTGACCTTAGTTAACTCTCTAGTCAACTATATTATTTTTTTAACTGTCTATAAAATTCTCTGGATAATCATCTGAATAATCTCAACAGTCTGAAACATCTGAACGGTCTGAATACAACAATAGGGATTTTCAGCTTTTTATACACTCTGACCCTATCTTTGCTCAAGTTTTCACCCATTATCAATCCATTTGATCTTTATTTTTTTAATTAGTACTTTTTGGTAATACAGCATCTATTGATCCACACTGCCCGATGGTGCTGTTTCTACACTAAAGCACATAAATATGCTGTTTACAAAATCATAGATCTTACGGCCTGTAAACTGTTCAAACACTAAGATGCTGAAGTGCACCCTTACCCCAACATCTCTAGCATGTTGAACATTATTAGTGATGAGTATATGACACTCTCTCTAGACATTACTCTTGACTATTGTACAGTGTATGATATGAAGGTTTCTGTAGTTGTAATGACGAAAAGTATATTAGAACGGATTTTTTTTTGGCTTCAATGTATTGTAATTGATGTGAGTTAGTAAAAATGGTAACGAATTCTCAAACACCCCTACTTTCATTGTCAGGAGTCCGAATTCACTAAATGAGGAGTGTAAATCCCGATTCGGCAAAGTTCACGATCAAGTCGCGCACTTTCCGAGACTTTTTTGAGATCAAAAGTTCAATGGCAGACGACCGTTCAGCATTGTAGTTTTGAGATTTACCTGCTACAGAAGCAATGTGCTGGCCTTCCTTCAACCCAAAAAAAGAAAATATTTTACCCATCCAGAAAAAAACTGTCTTTGTGGTGGTTTAATGAAATTAAGGCGTTGTCAAACAACTGAAATGGAATGTCAATCGCGACGAAGGGATGGGCTTTGAGGGCTACCTGTGAATCACTTTTTCCCAAGCAGTATGGCTAATTTATTCTTGAAGACGGGATCAGCTTACAGTGAAGCGTATTAGAGCTGAGTTGGAAAGGTGTCAAAACGCCGTAAGGAATATGATGACAGGTCTTAGAGAGGTCTGTCGAGAAAGCCTTGTTTCTCGATAAACAAAAAAAAAAGTTTCTTCAAAAACAATAAAAAAGACTTGGTTATTAAAAAAAAAAAAAGTTTCTTTAAAAAAAAAAAAGAGAGACCGGACAAAAATAAATGTTTGGGTTTTTTTTTAAAAAAAAAAATAATAAAAAGACCGAATATTTTAAAAAGCAAAAAAAAAAAAAAACCCCATTTTTTTTATTTTTAAGAAATATACATCAAACCGGTTACAAAAAAAAAAAAACAATAACAAACAACAACAAAAAAATCAAAATCAAACAAATCCAAAAATTAAAAACATAAATCAACAAAATTGAAAAACAGCCCGGTAACGTTATATCTATTTGTTTTTCACTAGCGATAGCGCGATAAAGCGGTATGGAAAATTAGATGATGTATTACCCTTTTTTTTTTATTCTCCTATTTTTCCATTTTAATTACACCGAAATTAGTCCTATATTGTTTATTTAATCAGTCTGGAATCTTAATCTCCAGAACCTGATTAATCTTGTACAATTTTTTTCAATTCATTATAAACTTTTAATTAATAAGTGCTTTTAACCAAAAGTACTTTTGAAAGAATTATATAAAAATAGAATACACACACACACACAAAGAATTAAAAGAAAGATGACTTATAATTAATAATTTTTAACCTACTTCCCAATATGAGTACTTTTTTTTTATTTTAACTTTTCCTTTTTTCCCTAAACTATTAAATATTGACATATAATTGTAATTATTTTATTTTAAAAAAATAAAAATAAATTATGTAACTTGTATATATACACACACTTACGCAATGTGCATATGTACACATCGTTATAGTATAAAAAGAGAGAAGCAATAAAAATTAGTGCTACTATTTATTGATTAAAGAAGAGCAGCATTAAAATTATTATTTCATTTGATAAAGGAGACCCATTTAACACAGTTGATTTTATCACAAAAAAATGTTTTTAAAATATAAAATTTTCATCACTTAAAAAAAGTATCAACATCATTCATTTATAAAGTTCAGTAAACTTCAAAGTGCTTATAATTAATTATCACTGCAACTTTTTATGTATACAAGATATAACATAGTAAACACAAAACTTTTAATTAATCATTTTTAACCATTATCAATCCATTTGCAGTATCAAGGTCATTCCAAATTTAATCCAATTTCTCAGATGTCTAGCCTCTCTTTTCCACATATCTCAGCACACTTCATTATTTCATCCATCCATCTCACTTGTGGTCACATTCTATGTTTTTGATAATCTTACAATTATATATCTACAATTATATATTTGAGGATATATAAGACAGACTTTGGTTGAATAGAAGTATAATAAAAATTAGAATTTACTTATTTTCTTTAAAGAATTCATAAAATTAAGCTGTGTAAAGAAACTTAGCTATTTGCAAACCTACAAAAACTTTGCACAGTTTAACATATTTAGATTTGTATTTCCCGCACTTTATCAAGATCATTTTTCATTGCAAGCAAATAAAATTAAAAAAATCAATTAAAAGGAAAATTTTAATTTTTTCTTAACAATTTTTATGATAATTGCTAGTGTTATTAATATTAACATGAATAATTTTTTCTCTATTTTCTTTTAAATTATAAATAATATATGGTAATCATCTGAAATCCGGGCACGGCCACTTGATGGCGTTAACGCTATACTAAATCACTCAAATGTAATGTTATCGGTCTGCAACTTTTTTTTATTGTTTTTTTAACCTGTCATTTTTCTTTATTCAACAAATTTTGGTAATTTAACTTTGTGTTTATTTTTCTGATTTAAAAACTTTTGAGTGTTTCACGACAAAAAAACTTGTTTTAACCTCGCCAAAACCCTTTTTTTTTTTGGTTGACTAAATTGTTTTTCTTCTTATTTTATATACCTTCTTATATATTTAACAATAATTAACTTTTTCTATTCTTTATATAATTTTTACATAATTTTTTTTTTCATGTGTTAACGCATGAATATCATGGCATGCAGTCATTTTGTAGTACTGGTACCAAAACTTGATTATCAAGCACCACATTAGATGCCATTTGTAATGGTACAAAATTTAGGAAAATATCTCAGATGCTACCCATCATCCTCAAAAACATCAAGGTTATTACTGAACATAGAAAATGAGCAAAGAATCAGCTTCAAAAGTCATTATAAGTAATTATAATAACATCACAATCTGGGGTATAATCCTTACCTAGTCAATGCCAAACTTAGATATAATATAAAAGCAATTAATATTTTATCTCCATGTTCATACATAAGTGATCAAAATAATTATAAAGTAATTTTATATCAAAAAAGTCCTGGGATCATTCTATCAATGCTGATCATCATCAATACTCTAGATCATGTGGTACAACAAGTTTATTGCCATCAATAAATCTATAAAGTAACAGGAAGTATGAGAACTTTAAAAGTGATCTTTACCTTTGTGCCATCCAAATAATTATTTAGAGAACCATCTGGATGTCCATATATACATATACTTCAAATACCATTTTGCCTAAACTAACTTCAGGATCACAAAGGCCTTCATTCTAATATTAAATAATTTCTTTGGAATGATCTAAAAATTCTTTAAAGCAGAATTCTATAATAAAGTCAGTTCATAACCACTGATAATTCACCGAATGGATAACTTGTGAATAAAAACAAAAAATGTCTGAAATAACTATTTTTAAGTACTTTTTAAATAAATTTAATACATAAATAACAAAAATAAAAAAATATATAATAAATGATAATCCTTACCAACCTAAACTTAATACATATAATCAATCTCCATACAATTTACAAATAATTTCATACTCCACGTACATTTATTATTCCCTTCTAATTCTTCTTAATTACTTAAAATTTCATTTAGATAAGTTATTCCCTTACAATAATCAAATCTTTATAAAAATTATATCACACACACATTAAAAAAGAAAAATTATTTGAATTTTTCTCCCCTTTTTCTTTTGAAGACAAGGATGATCCCATATCATTTTAATCAAGGCAAAAAAATTTTTTTAACAAAACCGATGCTATGCAAAATCACAGAAATATAACATTACTGGGCCGCGGTATAAAAATTAATTTTTAATATCTATATATTAATGTAATGTTAGCATATCTACAAAATCAACAAGTTTGTTCATGTTATTTAGTTGATGATGTGGAATATATGTATATAAATGAGAAGAAGTTGGATGATAAAAATTATAATAAGTTTAAAACAATTTTTTCTTCAAATTTTACTCTCACCCTATGTAAGGCGGAACTCGTTTGTAAATAAATTAGACAAGTTATATTTATTATATATGTATACTTAATCAAAGCAGATATGTATTAATTAATTATGCATTAGAAGGCCAATAATTATATACATGTCTACTAATTTAATCTTTGAAATAGAGGTACTGTGCGATCTTTTTTCATAGATTTAAATATTCAATAAGAATCAGATCTATGTGCATAAATAGTTCAACAATAGCTATTAATAATTACTCATGCTAAAAATAAAATACTGGTGTAATACTCGCATCTAAATTAATTAAATGTCTTTACTGAAAAAAAGGTTTTTTATTCATTTCATAATGGATTGGGTTTTTTTTTTTGGAGGAGGGGGTGGTATACTTATATATTAATGTTAATCAGGTTGTTTCACTGTATCTGCAATGCTGTTTAGTACTTGGTATCATGTGTCTATATTCTTTTATTGCTTTCCAAAATACTTCATTGGCCAATCCTTAAATACTGGAGATGCCCAGAGTGAACTTCTCCTAAATGGGCCAACCAAAAATATGGACATAAGCTACCGAAGCATGCTTCATTCCTGAACCAGGCTCACACTAAGACTTTAAAAACAAATGGGATTTTGGAGCCGTTGAAGCAGGTCTCCTTTCAAAGAGAAGACTTTTGCCGACAGGAACGGGACTTGCATCAGAACAGCGAGATGGTTTTGGACATAATTCAATCTCATTGTTTCACTACACACACATCTCTTGGCATGTAGGAGTATGTTGTCCTGTAAAAATGCCACTGTGCCAGTTTCTGTGGACAGCAGTTGGCACAATTTGAACAGCTCGATTTTGCAGTCAGCCATTTTATTTGTCGCGGACGTGTTCTCATGCAAATGTGAGCTGGTCAAACATATCCTTTCCAAAATTTTTGAAGGTTTCACATTGAGTAGGGAAGTATGGTGACGGGTTTACAATTGTTAGGAAATAGTAGTAGGTCAGATGACTTGTAAGCTAATTACTTTGATATGCATATTTGAAGAGTTGTGGCAGGCTGAAGTCCAGACACCCTCAGACAATATTGTAGTAAACTTTGAACTGTCAGCATTGGGATAAAGTGCATAACATGAAGAACAGCCTTTTTCTGTGCTTTCACATAGAAATAAGGCTGATGGCCATATAAACAGCATATTTATGTGTTTTTGCATATAAATAATGCCATCAAGTGGCTGACACGAGCTAATAGAACAGTACCAAATAATATTTATAAATGTAAATGTGTACACATTACAATATCTTATTTTATCATGGATTTTTTTCTTATTTTAAATCTTCGTGGTTCTCTAGTTGAATGTTTCTTCTTGTAAAATTGTTAGGCAATAATTTGATCAATCTCTTTTTTATAAGTTCCGGAATTCCAGTTTAACTATTAATTTTATTTTAGACTAACATGAGTTAATGCATCTTGATTTTGAATTGATCAATACATAAAGCTTATTGAAAATTTCCTTTTAATAAAATTGGTTATACCATTTGGTCAGTAATGACTTAATTTTACAAGAGCTTAGAACAGTGATCCTCAACCTTTTTGCACTTAAGAGCACATTTTATAATACCGACCAGGTGGTGGGCACTATTTATTTTTTCAATGTAAATTTATAGTTGGATATTTTTAATAATAGACTCTTTTACACTGTAAAAGTATAGTATGACTTACAATTTGATTACAATATAATACAATAATTTATAAGAAATCTTAAAAATTAAATTTATTTGTATCAGATAAATAATTTTTTATCATGTTCGCATAGCGGCGGGTGCCCACGGGCATAGGGTTGGGGACCTCTGGCTTAGAACATAGATTTTGTAAGTTTCCTAACATTATACCACTTTCCAAAAATCATTTTTTTAAAATTAAAGTAACATCAATTTAGCTTTAGATTTCTATGCTGAGCTTGTAATTATAGAATTACCACTAATAAACTCTACTGAATTCTTTTATTTTTTAAAAACATCAATTATATCAATCTTCCATCAGAAATTACTGTATTAAGCTCTGACCAGTTGATTTTCTTTATACAAAAAATATTTTTTAAAAAAAAAAAATTCTATACACTAATTGATAAACAACTTTTCATTAATTATGAGATATAGATCTTTATCCCTTCTTGTTTTTTATTTTTCAAATATATATACATAACACTATAAAAAAAAATCCTTTTTTTTTTACTTTGCTATATAAACATTTATATTGTTATTAAAATGTTTTAAATTTATCACATAATCATTTCATATATGTAAATATTTTAATAAGTTTAACCTAATTAAGCTCCTATTTAACTACTAGATTACCTTTCAGTTGAAGAAATAATTCTTCTCAATATATATTTAAAGTTCATATTTGAAATTTTCAAAAAATATATAAAAAAATTTAATCCCATACAAAATGATTTAAAATCGTGTATTTATTGAAAGATTATTATTTAAAATAAATGCTAGTTGAAAACTATGTATTTATAAATTAAATTTTATATAAGAAAATATCACAAGATGAATTTTATTAAATTTAAAATCTTTATCAGGAGTTAAATGGAATGTAATAATTTTTAACTTAATAAAAAATGATTAATAATTATGCAGTTATTTATTGAAAGATAACTGTTAAAAATAAAAAAACAATAGAATAAATTTGTATAATAATGTTGGACATAAAGTAATAAATCTCTATCGATAATTTCCTTGTCTCTATTTTAATGTTATTGCATAGTTTAGGAAAGTGTAGAGTGGCAGACTCTGGAGCATAATGTCCATGATCCATACCCTCCCTGTCACTTCATTAACTCAAACTTTTTATGAATCCATTTTTTCTGCTATTAAAATTCACTGAAATTTATTTCTTTACAATTTAAGCTATTTATGCTGTAGGCCATTACCATCAAGGTATTTTTTAACATATAACATTTTTCATTATATCTTACAATAAAAAGTGCCATATAGCACACCATATATTCTTAGACATAAAAAACAATAAATTTCAGCATACAATTTAATAAAAGAAGAAGCAAAAGTGCATTTACAAAAGTAATAAAACATTTATATATACAAAAATTAATATATTTAATATAATTTAATTTTTTGCTTTGGGCACTATTTGGCATTCAGGTACATAAATTTTTCTATTTTGAATCCTGATACTTTGGAATCATTACTTCTTCCACTTCCTTCTCTTTATATATCTTATAGCTGCACAGACTGTAATCAATTACAAAAATAAAATAAGATTTTGAATATGTATAAGAAATATTAAACATTAGTTAATTTTATAATTAAAGCAGAAATAAAAAAACAATATTTAGTTTTCAAGTTCAGTTTTTTTCTTTCCCTTCCTCCTTTTTCTCTTACATTTTTTCAACTTAAGAAAGAACACCTCCAAGTGATAAATTGGAGTACTAATTATTTACTCTAGTATCAGTTACTAAACAGCAATTTTGATGCAGTTCCAATCCTTATATGTTAGAGCTGTTTTAAAATTATAAAAAAAATTCCTTTTTTTTTCTCACTGCTAGACTCAAGATACAGGAAGTGATGTATGAGCTCCAATAAGTCACCATGCAAGATGGCTGCTCAGGCAAAGAGCTCTCCGAGTTTGCCTCAAATTATTACACTTTTGCTGGTGGCCGGCCTGGTGATAACAGCAATAGGTAGGTATATATATATGAATAGAATATTTTTTTCAAAATTTCCAGATGCTTTTCATTTATCTCCACTTCTTCAGATTATAACACTTAAGTGTATAAATACTTAATCTGGCAATGGAATCCAGCATGGTTATATTTAGCATCATTTCTTTTAGGATATTCCTAAGTTAAGTTTTCATCAAGGCAGCTGTTTCTCTCTTTCAAATGTAACGACTCTATAATTTTATATATATGTAATTAGATTTTTTTTTCTTTTTTTAAGTTAACAGATGACAAGACTGATATTTAAAAAATTATACTAATGAAAGAATAAAAGTTAATATATATATATATATTAAAAGTAGTTTAACTTTTAAAAAATCTTATTAATAGTTCAAGATAAAGGTAAAAAAAAAAAAAACCAACAAAAACAAATAGAGATAAATTTGAACTAAATAAGTCTATTTAAAGAAATAATAGATACCATCATCCATCTTTTTTATGCTCCCTTGATATATATATAAAGTTAATATAGATATATAAAAAATATATACTAAGTATCATGACTTGAAAGATTTTCTGCCAATAAAATATATGATTAAGAATAAATGTTGTTAGTGATTATTTGTTATTCCTTCTCTGTCTCCATTATAAATACACACATGTATAAATAATATATACATATCAGAATCATTTTATTTTTATTGCCATTTAAAAAAAATCATGCTACAAATCTATCTACCAGTAAAGGTATATATCTAATTTTGTATTTTTAACAGGAGTACAGTAAATTTTGATTATAAGACAAAATAGAATTAATAGGTGGTCAGATAAACTAAAACTTTGGATAAAATAAAAATAGCAATCTGTGATGAAAAGCAAAATTAAAATTCTCATAAATTATTTTAATTATTTCAATATATAAGGATATGAATGTAAATTTAGGCTTTTGAAATAAAATAGAATTAATGTCACCAATTTATTTTTTATGCCAGTATAATTTCTTTATAAAATTATAAAATAAAATTGTAATGACTAAAATTTGTTTACCTTTTTTTATTTTATTTCACACAAAAGCATACATTCTCTATATATCTTTTTAAGATCATTTTATAAAAAAGTACAATATTATCAAAAAATAATAAAAATAATAATTTAAAAATTTAGTAAAGTAAATTAGTTTGGTTTCAATTTTTTTTTTTTTTTCCAGTTGTTATTTTGTTTAAAAAAAAAAATACACGAATTATAAAACAAATAGGCTAAAAATGAATTGTGAAAAAGAGAAAATAAAACATGTCCTCATTCAATCAAGAATAAATAATTTATGAACAGCTTTTTTTAAATTTAAAAATATGTAGTATTATGATGACTGCCAACTACAAGATTTTTCATAGTAGGTGGTTCTTCCAGAATACAAATTATCTAGTGTAAATACAATCATCTTGTCATCAAATAAAAGCGATTATTTTAAATATTTTGCAATGGATCAGAATATTTCAGACATTATCAATTATCTAACTGAAACAAATTTCCATTATATATTTCCATTTCTGCCCCCCCCCTCATACTTTATAAATAAATAAACAAATCTTATATTTTGACTATTTATAGTCTCTGCCAAAAGTCTTATGCAATTTTATATTGCTATGGCTATTAATATATGATATGGCTGAAGATCTATCAGCCCCATATAGCTATTTGAGTTGGATAGCTGGGTTTGAAGACATGTAGATGTCTGAAAATTTCAGATTTTCCACTCAATAGATAACTTTTAAATAAGTGCTTGGCTTTGGGTTGGTATTTTTAGATCTAGTGTCTGAACCTACCCTGACACCTCTCTGAGAAGTGCCAAAGCACGAAACCATGATCAGGGGTTTGGGGAGGGGTTCCTGACAGAGATATAAAAATACTGTATTTCAGTTTTTGTTTTCCTTTAGGACTTCCAGTGGTAAAGTAATATCTTCATAATTTTTTGCTCCTTACAAGTTCTCATTTTAAAATAAATTAATGCAGGATAAGTAAAATCTTTCTTCTTATGTCATTCTCTTTTTCAATAGTTTTGAAATTAACAATATGACTGCACAAATGTATATTTTATTGACTCTCTCCCCTTCAACAATAGATTTCTCATGTTCGTGCTTCACTAAAATTTAAAAATAAATTTTATGCATAGGCAAAATATAGATGAATGATAGCACATTTATTTTATATATGTATAAATCATATATATATATTAATTAAGTCTACTAAGTCTGCTTTACAAAAATAACTTGATAGTTTGTATACTAGTGAATTTATATTTCCTTCATTGGCTTGTATATGCAAATAAGCAAGTAAATAAAAGTTTGGCCACTTTATAGAAATATCCTGGTTATTTAGAACAAACAATTCAACTCTCTACAACTTATAATTCATCTTCATTTTCTATAATCTTTAACTTTAAAAATATTAATAAACTATTACAAACATAATGGTCTGTGACTAACTTTATAGCTCAAGGCATATTTCTCTGAGAACTCCACACTCAACCTAATATTTATAATTATATTAAGAAATATAAGACTGGTGTGTAATATTAATTAATATTAATCATTTTTCTTTTTAAATTACTAAAAACAAAATTATATTTATATTACCATAATTGTAGCTGTTCATCTTACATCATTAAAACAAAATATCACATGATCACCATTTCTAATGCTTGCTCAAACTGTATGGAGAGTTTTGCCTGTTAAAACAAAATATATTCAAAAATAGTTTATTAATTTTTTCCCCCTCTTTAAATATAAATGTATTGAAAACAATTTTATAATTATATGCATCTTAAAAAGTCATCTTTGTCTAGGTAAAAACAGTTTTCTTTCTTTCATACATTAAAAATTTAGATTTTTTTCTCAAAATCAGAATTAAATCAAATAGTAATTCATTTGTATCTATGAGATCTTTTTACATTTAATTTTAAGTAATTTATACTATTTAACAAATATCAAAAAAAGATTATTATTCTGTTAATTAATTTTTAAGATGTTTTAGATTTTATTTTAAATATTTCTTTTTTAAAGTAATTTTTGTTTGTTCGGGATTTCTTATTTTTCTTTAAACTTTCAATTAACATGCACACAAATACTGTCATGGTTTTATATCCAGTGTTGTGGGCCATGAAACTGCCTGTCTTTCTATATATATAAGATATACTTTCACTCCTGATTTCCTGCCAAATTTGCTCTTTTTACATCAGACAAACAGAAAAGTGGATTTTGACATTATGTGGATAAGACAAATGGAAACAGACTACGTTTTCATGTGCTGTATGTCAACTTTTCCTTTCTTGGAATATTTACAAAAATAACAAGATTATTAGCCTTAATTCCCCAAGTGTTATAAAGCTTGATTTTTTTTACTTACAGTGGAATTTAGAGTAAAATTTAAACTCAAATGAGATATAAACAGGACACTATTGATTTGAACTTAATCAATAAATCACAAGGGAACTTTAAGACAGATTTTCTGACAAAGAGAAAGTGAATGCTACATTTATAACAACAACATATGGAAAAGTAGTCTGTTTTTATTTTATTTTATGTATATACATTAGTACTGGATTTATTAAATATATACATATACAAAGGTAATACAGTATCACATTTATTAACAATATAAAATAAATGTAAAAGTGAATAATGTTACTGATTCTTAATAAAAATTATAATAATATACATATATTTAAGTAATGTAGGGAGGGCTCCCTATATTACTTATTATGTCATGCTATATATGACTTGCTTTATTAGCATATATTTAAAAAACATATTTTTATACTAATTTTTTAAAAAAATAATTAAGAACATTAAAAATACCATACATAAATGAGGTAATATCTAGTAATTAATAAATATACTCACAGAAAAGGTAGTTTTATTAATATTCAGCTTTATTACTGTCTAGTATGCTTTCAATATATTTAATATATGATATTCATTGTGTCTAATGGTGTGATTACAAGTTCTTTATATCAGTGTTTAATTATTATCTAATAAATCATTGAACATATTCAAATTTAGATTCATTCAAATAGCCCATTTCTTTGATATGGGTATGCTTTTTTCTTTTCTGTTAATAGAAAAATGGTTAGTAGCTATTGTGCATGATTCTTTGCCTTGATATCATGAATATAATATATTAAATATATTGAAACATGCTAGGCTATTTTTTAATAAAGCTGATTATTAAAAAATTACATTATCTATATGATCATTAATTATCACATATTACGCTGACTCAGAAAAGAAGAAAATTAGTAATAATTGAATTACAGATGAGGTAATAAATAAATTAACATATGTTTTATTTGCAACATACTATGCTTGCCAAAGTGTCAAACATCTATAGTTAATGTGCATCTGAAATCACTCAAAATTGCTGGTCTATGGTCAATCTTATGTAACCATAAAGGCAAATTTGTTTGGTTATAAATATTTCAATAAAACAAATTTTAGACACTAATATCCATAATTTAGATCACATAGTCAAAGAAAATATATTTATGTAACCTAATTACTATATTCAATAGTAAATCAATGAATTAAGAGTTCATTTTACAATATGTAAGAACTACTATAAAAATAATAAATTAAAGTAACAATTAGTAAAAAATAATAAAGTAAAAAAACATCAGTTCTTAAAAGACAAATATAGCTTGGTTGCTCTTTTCAAATAAGACAATCAATGAGTCAAATGCTTTAAAACCAAACTATTTTTTTTTTTAAAAAAATTATATAATATTTATTTTAAGTATCAAATAAAGTAATTTTAAAAAAATCTAAAAATAAATTTCCTCTGCCACCTTTATTAAATAAAAATATTCAATTAACTTTGGTTTTTAAAAATAACAGTGTAAACTTTGATTTCAGAAAAGCATAAACAAAAAAAAGGTGCAAGAATGCTCAGTGGTAGATGATTTATTAAGCACTATGATACTACAGCAACCACAGTAAAATTAATTAATAAATTTTTTTTTGAAAGTATCAATAATATAGCACTCATTCAAAATTTTGCATAATTATTATATAAATACAATTAATTAAAGTTTTAAAAAGAATTATTTTAAGCAATATTTGGGATTGTATTCAAAGACGTTGGTAATTATGGAACTGCCAAAAACATATATTCAATGAATTTCAACATGTTCTGCTGAGATTGATTTGCTTTCAACAATATAGCAACTAGTGCCATTGGAGCTACTTGCTGCCATAGTGTCAACATTTATTTAAACATGGTATGTTTATCTATTCTTGTTTCTCTTCAGAACAATAAGTTTTTATTGTTTTCATTTAGGATGAGCAATAAAATATTGTTTGTTTCTTATAATTAACATTTATAAATTAACATAAATATTTATTACAGAAAAATATAACAAAACAATAAAATAATTTAAATATTTATCATATTGGGTGTTAGTGTTAAATATATATAAAAAAATTATATTTTCCTAATTGTCACAACATGAAAAAATTGAAATAAAAAGTAACTATCGACTCACTTCAGATATTATTAGTCAAACAACGGTTAGTAAAAATACAAAATATATTAGATCTTTCAACAATGATTGGTATGAAAAAATAAAATGATTGTGTGATTGCAAAATTTGAAATACTCTGATTTGTTTTTCTTGCTTAATTTTTGAAAATGATACAGTAATAAAGAACCTCTTCTTAAAAATTTCACAGGCCAAAATTTTATTCTAACAACTAAATTGAATGCTTTAAGGATGTCATTTTGATATTCAAGTAATTTCATTTTCCAAGCAAGTAGCAATGCACAAAAAAAAAAATAAACAATTAATGTTAAAAATTATAATTAGCAGAAAATAAAAAAAATCCATTGTTTTTTCTTTAGTTTTAATCAGATAGATCTGAATAGTTTTTTACAATATTTTTGATTATGCCCCCCCCCCCCCAAATCACTAACAAAATACTACGTGAAAAATAGACATTTTTACCTGTTGGTATTTTTTAAATTTATTTATTATGTATCTTTATATATATACAAATTACTATTTTCAATCATTATTATTCTATTACAGAATAAAGGTTTCTTCAAATTAAATCATTTCCTCATATTTCATCAAACTTTTTTATTTTATCTTTCAAAAGGAAATTTATTCACAAACCATAAGAATCATTTACAAAAAGAAGGACATTTACATATCAATCTCAAAGGAGACCAGTCAACAAAATCAGAGGTTACGTTTGTATGTATAAACAAAAAAACAATTAATTTCATATCAATTACATTAAGACATTAGTTATCACCAGAAATTGAATACATATAACTTCCCATTCCAGAAATCATAGTAGTGGCCCATTTACATTAATCTGATCATGTATATCACATATATGATGGTGTTAGTCAATTCAAACACATATAAGTTTGTTTAATTTATGAACATGTGGACAATGATTAAAACCATATTTGGCCATTTATTTTATCAGCCCATTTTACACTTTTTCTTCATAAACTTTTATAATCTCTTAAGATTCAGTTTGAAACTTTGATTGTTAATCTATTGTCATTATTTTTGTCAAGGTTTTCAATTCAATTAGTATAGTTATCCAGATTCTTAATTCATTTAAAAATATTAGGAAAACTGTTTGTTCTCTCATATATTATTTTATTTGTGATCTTTCCTTCTTATTTTCAATAATCAGGCCTTTATGTTTCACAGCGTGGACAGGTTTATGCATTACTTATTATTAAAAACTATTAATTTCTCTATGCAAGTGTACATTCATTATTAATATCATGGTACACATTAGTTTCTTCTAATTCATTATTATCAAGTTCCCTTTTTTTGAATGCCACAGAATATATTTAAGTCTCTTCAGAACTTATATTTTATTTTCTTGCTTTCATTTAGCAGCTCTTGTTACATTTCCTGAACCCATGAAGCATTACTTGTAAAACAACCAAATTATCTCAAAATCTAGATAACTAAAATAATCATTTATTTTTATTTTCTTAGCTTTACTTCCTATGAAGCAATTTGTAAATTAAAAGAATTGTTGTGAAAAGTTTAAAAAAAAAGGACTCTGCATGTTGGATTACAATATCAATGTTAATCTTTTTAGCATCATCACCGTGTAATCTAATTACTGCTATTGCACTTTTAATAAATATTCTGTAGATTTTGATAACACACTGGCTCCTATAACTTTAAAGACTACAAAAATGTTTATAGTCAAATACCTTTTTGCAATCAACAAATCAATGCAAAATGGCAACTCAAATTAATTGATTCTTTGTATAATTTCTCTTAATATTTGTATGTAATCTATTGTGAAATTAATGACTTTTAAAGTCATCTTAATTTTAAGTTAAAGTTGTCTGCGGATGACTTATAATAATCTTAATAAAAATTTTGTGTAGAGTAGATAAAAACTAGTTTAATTGTATGTTTCATCTCTTCATTTAAAATATTTGGCATTTTAAAAGATAGTGTAAATTGTAGACACTATTTACTTTTGGTTCTTTATTATTGTATAGTTCTTCATGGAATTCTTCAACACATTTCATGATATTTTCTTTAGCAATAGCCTAATAAGACTTCTTACTGCTAATACAACTTTTCTTCCAAAGACATTTTATTTTACATTTTTGAGATTTTTGATCTTTTAATTCATAATTATATTTTCTTGAGCCATTATATTTTCTTTAGCAATAGCCTAATAAGACTTCTTACTGCTAATACAACTTTCCTTCCAAAGACATTTTATTTTACATTTTTGAGATTTTTGATCTTTTAATTCATAATTATATTTTCTTGAGCCATCACTGTAGATCATTATAAATTATTTCTATATTCTTTTTTTTTTCATATATTGCTTATCTTGATTGAAAATTTACTGAATTGTTTTTTTATATCAGCTATTTTCTATATCAATCTTTTTTTAGAGTATCATTTACTTTCTCATTGAACTTGTTCAAGACTGAGTCATCATTAAAGTATGTTAATATTTTAAAATGACTTGCAAGTTTTAGCTTAAATTTAGTGGAGTATTTCTGAAGTTTAAGAATATTAACTATAAGTATTATCTCTTTTAAAAATACTTTTCCCTCTTTAATAGCTTTGTACTAGCATATATTACACATCCTGTGCTGAATTTATTAAGCTGGTTATAGCCTTGAAACAAGTACTTTCTGTTAATCAAAATAAAATACAAGTAATTGTTTATTCTTGTATGTCTACTTTTACTTTGGATTTTTTGCAAAAAAAAAATCCATATAAGGAGGAATAGGGATTCACATTATAAATTCCACAAGTATGTCCGCATTCATTTCTATCTCAAGAACCAAATTAACATAAAATACTTCCATCCTACATCATTTTCCAATTTTATCATTAAAATCTCTCATATCAATTTTAAAATATTGGTTGATGGATGAAAGTATTTGTATGTCTATATCTTTACTTTGGACAACAAATTCAATTGGTTTCCCAAATGCCTCACAAAATCTCACATAAAAAATAAACAATTATAATAAGTTCCTAAGAGAGAAAAATTAATTTTTTATCTTAAAATTCAAAATATATAAACACCCTATTAAAAAAAATAAAATTAAAATTGGAAAAAAAAAACATTAATCAATGGATAACCATTTTAGTAAGCATTATTATTTTGGAAAAAATTCTAACAGTAGATAAATGTGCTACATAAAATATTTCAGTAGCTATAATTTAAAATATATATATTTTCATCAACAGCCTGTGATTTTGCTTCTTATGTAGCTAAAGAATATTTCATGAATCACGATTTCATTATATTAAAATAAAGCATGTAAAAAAAAATTAAATTTAATAAATATATTGTGCCGGATACCCAATCTATTCTGATACAGAGGGCGCCACCAGATCACTACGTATCTGGAAAATTTGTTTACTGTGATCAGAATAGATGATGATGATGGTTTGCACCAACTAGATCCAGGGAGAAACAAGAGATCTTAAATTGTTTAGACAATTGAGACAAAAGCACAAAGACAAACGTCAGCCAAATTAAGTTTAAACAAATTCTAAAATTTTATTAAGATAAAATAAATTATGAAGTATAATTTATTTATGACGCAATAAATAGGGTTAACTCAGGCGTGTACCAGAAATACTAATGGTAAAACTATGACAGACCGACTGATCTTCTAATAAACGAATTATAAAAGGGAGGAAGTAAATTTTATTCAGCAGAGGATTCACCCAAACATTGGTCCTCACTTTCAGATACCCAAACAATATGCCCTTGAAACAGATCAAAGAAACCAGCGCCAACAAGCTTTTTGAGGTCAAACAAAACGGTCAGACCCCGAATGTCCTTATGTCGATATGAACTGCACCTATTATTACGTTTAAAATAACGGTGATTGATCCACCTCAAGAACAACTGAAAAATATGACTGAAATGAAGTAAAACCATTAAAACCAGTGAATCCCAGCCAAACAATTGGAGAAAATTACTCTAAAATTATTAATAAAAGGTCTCAATAGGAGAACAAGCAAACAATTAGAAAAACAGTTACGTCTGCCCCAGCAATTAAAGAAAAGAAAATGAATTACAAACAAATTCTGAGTACACGCTCTGATAAATTTAAAGCATACATAATAAATACAAAAATGAATCTATCGGAGAGTGCACATGAGTACAAATATATTAAAAGTTGTAACACTTTAGCAGAACGAAAGTATCGCTCACCTGTAATTTAAAAAGGGATAAATTTTATCTTCCTGCTGACGACTTATAAAATTACAAAGAAGAACAATTCTAATTTCCGTTTTTAGAGATATTAGAAACGAAATCTTCACATGCGGGAAAATTAGACGATAAAGTCGCCAGCCAAAAGATTTTTGGAGGTTTGCGAAAGCGCAAACACAGTGTTTACAAATTAATTATTGAATACTAAATAATTACAGGTAAGCATTTACAATGCACGACCGCTAAAGCATTTATAAAAAGTTTAGGCATCAAAATATAAATATAAAACTCATTCGTCACTCTCCAATAAACAAAACTGAAAGCAAATTGGGAATCTTAAAACTAAGATTCCAAAACCCATTACAAAAATATAAGAAAACACACTAAAGATTAAATATGAGTATAACTATTATTTAAGAATACATATTTATGATTAGATTGAGCGGAGATTTAATGAGAATTAATTTACCCTGGGAAGAATAAAATAAAAGTTACCTTTCGGTAAAAACAATGTTCGCGTAGAGTGTGCACTTTTATTCTAGTTCATTTCAAGTCCTTAGACAGCGGCAAAGTAGAGGCAGCGGGGTCTTGTTTATTTTAGTTGTTCATTGCAGGATTGAAGGAAAGCTGGCAGGCATGGGTCCGTTTTCTGAGTTAAGCTAGCATGACATTTTGTTGGTTATCAAACGTATAGCAGTATATTTTAACATCACGGAGAAAGCGAAATTGTTTTAGTAACTGCAAATTTTGCTTTTAAAGATTAAATGTTCAAACTGCTAATGGTACAAACGTTGAAGTTAATCCGACTGAATATTGGAAATTAGAAGCTGAACAAATCACTTTGACGAAGTGATTTGTTAATCTCTCTAGATTAGAATAGAATAGACTGACTCAGAAATTTTTGGTATTATTTATATCTTCCTCGATTTCCCGTGAAAACTAGCCTTGTTGTCAATTTCTACGCCTAAGGCAGGGCAAATATTAATCTCCAGCTCAATCTAATCTAAGAATTCTGCCCAGGGATTATTGAAATGAAAACTACATAAAAATCAAATCTCCGCTTTTAGAATTAATTAAAATAAAAGCAACAGGAATGTAATTAACTAGCCAGCTTGTTTTTAAATCAAATGGATTTAAAATAAAAACAAGCGGTATAAGAAAACTATTTTAAAATAAATAGATAAACATTAAAATGATCCGTTTTACATATAAACACGTGTCGTGTGTATTTTGACACACGTACTCTTTTTAAATAATAATGAAAATTTAAACATTAAAGAAGATTTAACAAAAATTAAGTTTAGTGAAAATTAAAAACCTAATTTTTTTTTTTTTTTAAGTAACACCA
The DNA here is from genome assembly GCA_028023455.1 of Epiperipatus broadwayi. Taxonomy (NCBI): domain Eukaryota; kingdom Metazoa; phylum Onychophora; class Udeonychophora; order Euonychophora; family Peripatidae; genus Epiperipatus; species Epiperipatus broadwayi. The sequence continues at coordinate 23,069,589 of JAQFVV010000001.1, read as the reverse complement.
TTGAATGGGATTTCAATCCTGTTCAATATATTATAAAAAATTATGCTTGGTGCGTTTTATGTTCTTGTAATATTCAGTCAGTAAAATTGATTTTTTTTCAGGAGTATTTTTTTTTCAAGTATTATTTCACAAATTAATTTATCTTTCCTAAATGCAATCAGAGCTAACTAAAAATTAGATAAAAAATGTAATATACAATTGATAGCTGTAGTTTTAATAATGCAAACCATTAAATCTTTTTTATATCAATATTGTACTTTTTACTTTTTATGATAAAAGTGCTATTATCTTGAATATGCCAGAAACAAATTACAAGATTTATAAGCCATTATTCTATGAAGCTATCAATGTTCAAAATAGCCACCATTTTGAAAAAGTAGTGGTTACTTCTAAAAACGTTTTGAAATTTTTTAAAAATATCATAAGGAATAATCAATTGTAAATCAAAATAGTGGATTACAAAGTGATGATATTCATTAACTATAGTGAATCATCACATAAAAGTCCATCACTAACTAAGTAAAGGTGTACAATGGAACCACAAACTATACTGTAAATAATTACAAGATTTCAATTATATACTATCCACAATAAAATGTAAACAAATAAAAATGTAAATAAATAAAAAAAACACATTAAAATTACCAAATTTTAATATTCAGCACCCATTTTTCATTCTCTGAGGTGAGCATTTACAAATTACATATGTTAATAAAATATTTTCTAAAAGTACAAGTTTTCAAAATATTCATAAAACATGATTGGGGAAGTAGTAATTTCTTGAAAAAGAGATGAGAGAACAAAATTGCTGAAACAAAAAAGAATGTTGCTAGAGTGTATTTTGCTATTTACTTTATGTTAAAGATAAAAATGCAGTAGGAGTTTGTTTTTGTTTTCTTATTCCTACTGCTTCAATGGGTGCATAAGTTAATACACATTCTGTGAATTAAAATAAATATCCTTCCATTTATTATTAATAATTATATTATTATTATTTAAAAAAAATACAATAATTTTGATTTATATATACATAATACACTCAAAAAAAAAAACTTGTATTATATATAAGTGTGTTTGAAAAGTATTATACATTTGCAGTTCAATAAACAATATTTATACTATTCTAATCATTGTTTATCAACAAAAGGTGAGCTATTATACACTATTTCCTTTGAATATGGGGGGAGGGGGCTTGGAACAAAATGTAGCAATGTTCACAATTACACTGCATATAAAGAACCACTTTTCATTACAATGAAAACTCATTGGATTATAAATTTGGAATATCTGCATTTATTACCATCCATTAAGTTATAACTCTATCTGATATAGCATCAATCTTCAGAATGTTCTCTGCTTATGCTTCTAATATTAGTGCTTTTACAGTACAGTACATGTCTACTTTTAAAATCAATTGCCTTTTCATCTTTACCTCTAATTTTACAATTTTAACAATGTCCAATGAACATTAGATTTCTTCCAATTCATGCAATTTTCTTCCTTTTAAAGTGATCTATTGCTGTAGGCAACTAAATTTAAAAAAATTAGTGATTCTTAACATTCTTGACTTTCAATCTCCAAGTACTATCTTGCTGAAGAATTTATAGTCTCCAGGAGATGAGGAACATAATAAAAATAAATTATGTGGAGTTCACACACACATTCATTCTTTCATCAAAAAAAATCCATCTGACATTTCAATTAAGACCTATTAGGCAAGACTATGGTATTTTCTTGGGTCTTAAATTCAGAGGGAAATGCAAATAAATTCATTACATTTGACTGATGCATAATGATGAATTGCCCACTCATATTCTTTTACTGTACAAACAATAAAAACATGGGTAACATTATAACATCAAAAGTTTAAAAACAGATGGAACTATTCTATTTTTGACCCTTTGTCAACTGAATTCCTCTCTAAGCAGTTACGTGAGGTGCCATCTAGAATGGAAGCTAGACAGGGCAGAGACAAACAACCCAAAGCAAGCGCAAAAGATCTAGGTGGAAAATCTGAACAGCATGTCTGTCCACCAGCTAACCAAATAGCTATATGGGGCTGATAGATCTTCAGCCATGCCATATAGTAGTAGTCATAGCAATATAAAATTGCATAAGACTTTTTGGCAGAGACTATAAATAGTTAAAATAAATAGTTAAAATATAGCTATTTGAGTTGGATAGCTGGGTTTGAAGACATGTACATGTCTGAAAATTTCAGATTTTCCACTCAATAGATAACTTTTAGCTAAGTGCTTAGCTTTGGGTTGGTATTTTTAGATCTAGTGTCTGAACCTACCCTGACACCTCTCTGAGGAGTGCCAAAGCACGAAACCATGGTCAGGGGTTTGGGGAGAGGTTCCTGACAGAGATATTTTAAGTGCTGGCTCTGGCTAAGCATTTATCATAAAGCTTGTAGAGGAATTGGCAATCCTCACTGTTTATACTACAAGAGAGATAGGGTCATGTGATCTATGAATTGATCTATGACTTTTATTTTGACTATTTATAGTCTCTGCCAAAAAGTCTTATGCAATTTTATATTCCTATGACTACTACTATATGGCATGGCTGAAGATCTATCAGCCCCATATAGCTATTTGAGTTGGATAGCTGGGTTTGAAGACATGTACATGTCTGAAAATTTCAGATTTTCCACTCAATAGATAACTTTTAGCTAAGTGCTTAGCTTTGGGTTGGTATTTTTAGATCTAGTGTCTGAACCTACCCTGACACCTCTCTGAGGAGTGCCAAAGCACGAAACCATGGTCAGGGGTTTGGGGAGAGGTTCCTGACAGAGATATTTTAAGTGCTGGCTCTGGCTAAGCATTTATCATAAAGCTTGTAGAGGAATTGGCAATCCTCACTGTTTATAACTTACAAGCTTAAGAGATAGGGTCATGTGATCTATGAATTGATCTATGACTTTTATTTTGATTACTTACTCATGTCTTGTCTATATATATAAAATTATTATATAAAAATGTGGATGCATATATAGTCTAAATATATAATTATGCAACATTACGCCTATGAGAACATGATCCTTATTATTTGTAAAATTAACATTAATGGGCTTTTTCATTAACCAATTATCTTATTCTTATATGCAAATATAAATTTATGCCTATATATATATATATAATTATGTATTACTACAATATATATATATGTGCATAAATCATATTTCTTAATGTAAAATAAAAAACAACAACATGGTCATACATCCAAATAAAATTTTAAAAAAATCATAAAATTTCTTATGTATTAGCAAAGAAAATAATAAGAATTAGATAATCGTCTCTAATACTATTAATAATAATGCTTTTTTTGTTTGTTTGTTTTTTACACTTTATATATATAATATAATTACTAGAACAAAAAAAAATTGCTTTTATATTTAAAAATATAATAAAATTTAAATTAAAATAGACAGATTGTTACTGACACATTTAAATATGCGCATTTTAAAGATACCATCTTTAAAATAATTTTAAACAGATTATTTCACCCACCAAAAATAATTTGAAATATAAAATTACACATCTACAGAATATATATATTTTAATTATTATTTAATGCAGAAATGTATAATCTTTTCTGATTGTGAGCCACATAAACTTCAGTAAAGTCTCCAGCAGACCACATGTAAAAAAAATGTTTATTTTCTGATACATGAAATACTCATATCAAATGAAAGTATTGTGATCATACAAAAAATAGACTTTCTATTTGCAAAGAATTTTCATGAAGTAGTTTTTAAAATCCCTTTTAAAATAATTTTAGAATGATATACAGCACAATCAGCAATATACTTATCTAAGTAGATCTAGAGACTTATCACATGATACCAGAGATGTATTGTTTGTTTATATAATTTAACATTTTTGTTGTAGAAATTTAAAAAAAAATCTTATACTTATGCACAGACAGCTGTAGATTGCTCATCATTGATTTAGCAAATTAAGCATATTTTTTAAATATCTACTCTGATAAATCTATTTACTTAAGTTTTAAAAATAAGACTCAAAACTAATAATCTTTTAAAAAACAATAATAATATATTTAGTTATAGATTGATTAGTATGAAATCAATATGACTATTCATAGATGCAAATTTAATTACCACTGCTAGATCAAAGGTAGAGAGATTCTTTATCTAGAAACAATTGGTAAACAGATGACAGTAACAAACATCTGGCAATTAATTGTTAATATATTTATTTTAAAAAAAAATTAAAAGCCAACATTTAAATAAATAAAAAAAAAACCCCAAAATACACTAATATAGATGAGTGTTTATTCAGATATAGTGATGACTGATATACATCTTTCTTACACAATTGAATTGGTTTATTATTCCTGAAGAAATCACTATTCTAACATAATATAAGATTCAATAGTGAATGAAATAATACAAAATTTTCTTAAAAGGTACCCCTTCTAAATAACATTTGCTCTTATTCTTGTTAAATATTTAGCTTATTTGAAATTGGTTTTCCTTATAACATGAGTGTGGTATGATCGAACCCAGCCCATAAGAAATAAAACAGAAATATACAATAAAATCCAAAATAACCAGAATTATACATCTGAAATCTAGCCTTAGTTCAAGCAGCTTACAATTTGCAATGTAGATGACTATGGTTCAGTGGCATTGCCTAATAAATATAGATAACTATGAAAACAAAATAAAATTCTTAATGCTAAATCCATATACATATAATGAACTTGCAATCAGACCATCTTTATGCACACACATACTTCAGAGAAAACACTTCTTATATATATGAATACTATGATAATATAAGCTAAATAAATTTTCCTTGAAGAATTTATGGTAAACTATATATATGTAAAATAATAAATTATCAGATTAAAAAATTTTAATTAATAGCAAGTACCATGAAAGAATAACAGTTTATTGATAGTCTCCCTTTCTTTTCATTTAATGATGAGTTTGCCAACTACAAAACTTGTGATCATTAATACTACCAAAGAAGAAAGGGGATATACTGTATTTCTAAAAAAACAATAAGACAGAAACAAAAAAAACAACAACTAGACACCATAAAGTGTTTTGTTTTCAATTGCATAAAATTTTAAAAGGCATATCTCATTCATACTTAATTATTCCACAGCTTAACCATAAAACAAAAGAAAAAAACAACTTTCCTCTATAAAGGAGATATTACTTATATAACTATATTTAGTACATTAATATAAAAAAAAATTACATAGACTTAGCTTAAATTTGAATCTTTAAAAAGCCAATATATATATTCGATAATTAAAAGACAAAATAAAATCATTCTTGGCTTACTGAGTTATGATAAAAAAAAAAATTCATATTAATTTACCATAAGTCCATGATGTATACCACACATAGAAATAGTTCAATTGTGACTTATCTTTGTGGATATGTTGAGATTTGTCTGTGGTGAAGTTGAGAGCAGCAGCTTTCTAATGGATTGCCTTCATGAGAGATGGAGTTCTTGCTCGAAGAGAGGAGTCTGTTTTATAAAAGCCTAGCAATACATATTAGCTAATAAGAATGCTGAAATAGTTCTTTGGTTTATTCTTGATTAATTTATTTACAGCTATAGAAACTGCCTTCATGAACTAAGACAAGTTGGTATGACAGAGTTCTTTTTTTTTTTTTGACATCAATATATTTTTTTTTTAAACAAAAAATCTCAGTCTTTTATAGAACTGCTACCATTGTTCTCTTTTTTAATTTCTAGAATCTTCTCCCTTGCAACAATTTATCAAAATAGTTCCAGATAGCCAACATTTTTGCACTATAATGATCGAATTCCAATATAATTAGTTTAAATTAAAAGATTTCTTTATGACAATGCCCAACACAAGGAAATTGCATATTCATTAGATTCATTATTATCAAATAGATCAATTTTACCTAGACTAAGCATTGTCTTTTGATCTTTATAAAATTTTATATTGAGAGATTAGAAAAATAATTACAAAGTTCATTTCTTTCCTTGATATTGCATTAATTAAATTTTTAGTTAACCAAAATTAAATAGTTTACAATTAGTGTGTGTGCATGATATATGTTATAAAATCCTTACAAATTACAATTAAATAATAAGTAAAATAAGTAAAATTTTAACCTTAACGACACCAACATCAAAAAAATAATTTTGAGACCTGTTCAAACTTTTCAATATGCATGCAGTTCAATAAATAATACATATTCTATTGTAATCAAAGCTTATCAACAAAACATGAGTTATTATATGTCATGTATGATGTTATGCAAGGGAGACTTGGAACAAAATATAAAGGATATCGTGGTCCACTGTACTTTCAATATTTATTTTCTAAAACTTTTAATACATTTCATATTTTTAATGAAATAATAAAAGAAGTTATTATCATAAGCAAAATATTAGCATTTAATTTTTTTTTCCCGATAAAATAAATAATCTCCATTAACACTTTAAAAAATGAATTATTGTATAATTATAAAAAAAAATCCTTAATCTATTTATCCATTGCTAGGAACTTCACTTTCATTACTTTGCAATTCAAATATTAAGATCAAAAAATTACTTTTTGTTTTTTCACCTGACAAGTATTTTATATTCAGTTCGTTTATTTTTACCTTTAACTTATATAAGACAATGTATACAGGCACCATAACATGTATTTTTAAAAAAGGTATAAAGAGCAGTGAGACCAAACAAATTTCTAAAGCAAATATTACTAATCTAAAAAAATATTTAATTAAAACATATTATAAAATATTTATTTTTTAAATGAATCTCATGTACTTTTACTAAGTCTTTTATTTATTCATCCCATCCATTTTTTATTAAATGTTATAAAGCACATGATGTGATGGCAGACTTAACTGCTTCCTCAGTTCAATTCTGGAAAAAATATGGTTAATTTTATTAAACTCGATATATATAAAATATAATATCAATACACCTAGTAAATCCTCTGTAATAAAAGTAAAACCATGGAAATCCTAAAACTCAAAATAAAAATATTCAAAATACATGACTAAATGTCTAAGACCACATCTGTCATTGCTAACTGCCCTAAATGCTGTGTGATAATGAAATCTTTCTCTAACTAGTGTAACCTTGCTATTAACAAATTTGCAATTTTATTATTGTTGTTGAAATTCAGCACTTTCTTTTATTCATAAAAAGTAAAGTAAACAAAACTTTGAAATAAATAACCTACTGATGGCAAAGATCTTTCTATCAACCCTTCTTGAGGAATAGTAAAGGAAATGGCAATACACAACAGAATGCCAATCGCTGAGTGACAGTTTAGGCAGTTATGCATTTTTGTTTTATTTTCAAATTATGAATATCTAAATGCCTATTTACCTATCAGACAAAAAAATTCTATGATTCTTAAAAACAACTTTACTTGACCCAGATTTGAACTCAAAATCACACACATAACACATTTTAAAATTTGTAATGTATATAATGTGTTAGATGTGCAAATATACATAATACTGACAAATGTATGCCTATATGTTTAAATATTTATTTATCTAACTATCTATAAATCAAAAATCATCTGTTCTGAAGTATGATTTACAATCTTTTAATATTTTTCTATGCACTTCTAGAACTTCAATAAACAAATTTGCTACAAAGTCAGGTATTATAAATGCAAAAGTGACTCTGAAAGTTTTTAGAATAGGCTGTTTGCTACAGCCAAAATTTTACCAGTTGTCAAAGCCAATAGAGAAGCTCATTAAATAAAAGCATCATACAATTTTCCCAGTTTATATTTGCATTAAAAATAATACTATAAAAAAAAAAAAAAAAATCAGAAGCCCACTCATCACATTATATTGTCCCTTTTTGTTTTCTTAACAAATACATATTTTTATAAAAATTAAATATAAATGTAATTATTAAATGAGTATGAGTTATTCAATTCATTCTGGACTATTAAATCCGATTTATTTATTTTTATTTGCTAATTTATGTGTTTTGGAATGGGAATTTTTTTCTAAAAGATTCATTTTCTTCTACCAACCTTCAAATAAATTTGGGGACTCCTTATCTATACTGATTGACTCATGAGTGAATGAATACATATTCAATTATACAAAAATATATTTATTTAACTGAAATATTTATTATAGTATAAATCAAACTGAAAAAGAAATATTTCAATGCAATAGTAACTTTTAAATTTTGTAGCTATTTAGAATTCTTACTTTAAAAAAAGTTTCATTAAGGATTAATTACCTCACTAAAAGAATTCAAAAATAGAAATTGAGCATAATTAAAATCTAAGCCAAATCTTAAAATAGCGACTGCCTTTAATTAATTTATAAATTTTTGAATACATGTAATATCTCTCACTATATATATAAAATTTCCAAGTAAACAAACTAGTTATTTAAATAATTAAAATCTATATTAATATATAAACATCTGCAAGTCGTGAAGATAAATAAATCATTCAGGGCATACTTGTATATATATATAAAGCATCCCAGACTAAGATTAAGGTTTATTTTTATATTTCTACAAATTATATTATCTTATAGGAAATTAAAGTCAAAAAGAAGTCATTAGAATGTTGGAGGAATTATTGCAAAGTTTAAGGATACATGTTAATTTTATGACTGAGTGTTGATTGCAAATATATATAAATATGTTTGTGTGTGTGTGATGAAAATAATGGTAAAAATATAACCAAGTTTTATAAAAAAAAATTGTTTTGCTCTCTACCCCCTCCCCATTCAACAGATGCAAAACTTTTGAGACCATGCATAAATGTGTAAAATTACCACAAAGAAAATTTTCTCAACGTAAAGTAGATATGATAAGCAAAAATAATACTTAAATCATTACCATTCTTTATCCAATTAAGTATATAAAATCTTGATAATTGTCTGCAACACTGGTTAATTAGTTGCTTTAACAAATTACAAAAACAATGAATTTAACAGCATCAAAAAAAATTTAATAATAACTATACCTAACTAAACTTTTTATTATGAAGCATATTTTATGAGAAGTAATTCTGCCATTAATAAAAAACATTTGGGGGAAAAAAAATTCATGTTTGAAATGTGATATTTAATGAGGGAAAAAATAGATGCTATAGTACCATATTTACATTTAGTTTTGGTTAGCATATAATTGAAGTTGTGTAGTTTGATATCATATCGATCACACTAATTCCGCCATTAATAGGTGTCTGTAATGCTGTCAAATTTGCATATCAAATATAACAGGTATATTTAAAAATTTTAACTTAAATACTTAATTTGATTATAAGCATTTTATTCAAAGCAAGTAATTCCACAAAGTAAAAAAAAAATTGTTAAAGCAACCAATTAAAAAAAAAAGATGGCCTTTATTCTCATGTTTATTTTTATTAAAATCTTTTGTTTAATTTACATTAAATCTTAAAAAACATCTGTTAAAGCAATTATTACATAGGGGAATATGTTAAGTATAATTTACAAACACATCATAGACTAAGCTTTCACACAAATGGATTGCAGTAAAAAATGACAATATATTCCACAAAAAACTAAAAAATTACATGGTATTGATAATAAAGAAATTTATAAATAATAAGTTTTTTTTTTATTAAAATAATCACTTTATTGTATTAAGTAATGAAAATATTTTTAAAATGTTGATTATTATCATTTACAGTAAAATTATATATTTTTTGTATATAAAAAAAAATCTAAACAATACAACTTAATTAAATTCAAACTTCACCCCAAACAAATATAATTATATAAATCAACAACAGCATTCCTCTAGAATGAATTATTATCAGCTTGATTTTTTAGGTTGTTTAAACGCATATTTATTATTATGATGGAGTCTATGTATCTCTCACTGCAAGTCATTTCTCTCCTCAACTTATTTAAACATTTTACACTTTTCTAATGAAGTTAGATCAGTCCAAGATATGACTAAAATAATAATCAAGAATTCATTTGTCCGTTTATCATATAATTCATGGAAATCTCAAGTCTTTATCAATATCACAATTAAAAAAAAATCCAATACATGTCCACCTATTTTTTTAAATGTTTAAGTATTCTGATCATTTGGTATATGGTAAAGTGACAGATTTTGGACCACAAGGCTCATGAATTGCAGTCAGCTCTGTCACTTGTAGTCTTAAACTGTTTACAAATTCCGAAGGAATAAAGCCATTTGACTATTATTATTATTACTATTCAAGTCAAATTTTCATATTTTTAATCACTTGAAACACCAAAGCTAAAAAAGTGTCAACCATTTCTATACCTTCATTATCAATTTTGAAACTAGCTATTATTATAACCTTTGTCTTTTTAATATTCAACCTTAATTCTATCTTTTAATTTTGTTGTTGAAATTTCCTAATAAAAGCCTTGATGTCTTTTGTATTTCAACTCCAAATAGGGGTCATCAAGATATGTATGTTGATAAACTAAAGCATAAATAGAATATATATATATATACACACACTTTATTAATGCAGTAATATATTGTAATGTATTTTATTCTAGTTCAAATTGCATTGGCAATTTAGAAGTTAAATTACTAAATTCCTAAAAAGATAATATTTTTATTTAAATATCTGATTGATTTAGTTTAGACAACATGGTTTTATAGATTTTTTTTTTGTGTGTATGTTAAAAGAAATCGAAAAGAGAGAAAGGATATAAAGAGTATAAAAAAAAACATAAAGGGAAACTACTTTGTATTTTTGTAAAGATAAAACAAATCTTTATTGTGAAGCTATTAGCAGTATGTAAAACAAAATCGCAGCATTCCTTCGGTAATTAAAGATGGCAACACCAAAAAAAAAAAAAAAGGAAGACTTTGTGGGCTAAACTACATTAAATTTGGTCTAAATTAACAGGTGTCAACAAGAATTGCGGAGATAGGCTAAAAAAGATCAGGACTATAAAAAGAAAAACACATCATGCGTCAGGGTTCTTAGATTTTTTTTCCTGAAATAAAACAGTTCAAAATAAATATTAAGCATTGAAGAAATTATGAAGAGCATGTCAAACTACTTTCACCAACATGTTAAATCATACTAAGATGTGCGAGTAAAGTTCATTTGCCGATGTTGCTTTTTGCCTGAGGTCATGAACTACCACGAGTGAAGCCATCTCCTACTAAATCTGAAACCACAGAGTGCTTATAGACTGCAAGAATATGTAACAGCGTATCCTCCCAAGATAAATCCATGCATGGTAAATTCTATAATATTATATGTAAACAGTTAAACTTACCAGTAAGAAACTTTATTTATTCAAATATCAGTGATCACTTTCTCTTTGAATTCTAAGTGAGATAAACTGTCATCTCGAGTCGTATCAATTAAAATAAAATCTTATCAGTAGTTTTAATCCCTATTTATTTCTCTTATATTTTATTCTCTCAATAATAATATAAATGTTCCATTGTGTATCAATAAATTTAAATATTAACTTACAATGATATTTAGTTGTTGATTATTAATTGTCTAAGTTCATTTAAAATTAACCATTATAATAATTTGATTAAATAAATTGTAGATGCTATACTTGAAAACCCAATCCCCTGGATATTCCAAGTAATTTCAACATGACTAAATAAATAGGTGGGGTTTGACCAGTGGATTCTTATATAGAATCATGGCACCTTTTCAAATAAATTAAAAGCTAGTTCTCTCCTCGCTATTATTTAACTTTAGTACATTTAGTGAGTTGGGTGACCAGGAAAAATAACTGCATTCGATAAAATTCACTGAAATTTTCTGATGAAAATTTATCAAATTGAACATAGTTTGATCACCAGTTATGAAGTAATTAACTTGTAAAAAACCCTAATTAAACTATGGACGTTACAATATGTTTAACATAAACATACTTCGTTATTAGATGTACATGTTTTTATTATATGTGAAATTCCTATTACTTAAATTAACAATGTTTATGACCAAAATAATGCATTTATTATACATATATATAACTGAACAGGAAGTAACTGAAGCTTCCAATGAATTATATAACATAATATTACATAACCAATTGGAAGCTTCAGTTATTTCCTGTTCAGTCACATATAATCTGAGTTATTTATTATTTACATATATATATATATATTAGAATAATTAATGAGAAAGAAGTATTTACAGAAGCATAATAAATTCTAAAAAATATGATTTGTCTGAAAATTTGTGATGATGGCATTCTCCTTGTAATTGTATGAAAAAATTACTTCTATCAACTGTTTTTGGAAAAATTCAAACTTTAGTAAAATGTTTTAAATACATTAATTAATAATAGCACATAGGCTAATGCATTGTTTAAAGTAAGAGTAATAATACCACTTGAAATGTATTATGTACTAATCTAAGAATTGAATGCTTTAAACATTTTTTAAAGACATTTTACAATTAATTCTAGATGATGGACATAATCCAACATATAATTACATGATTAGTTAGTAAATATTTATAGTTTGAACAAGATAATTTCAAAATATTATTATATCACTTTTAGCAATAATTTATAAAATTAAGCTTCTAAACTATTATTTTGCTAACAAAGGGTCCTTAAAACAGATTAATAATACTATTAATTCAGCTATCTCAATATTCAAATCTATCTGATTATCAGATTTTCTTGATTCAAAGAAATTATGTAATTGCCATATAATATATGGTTAAGCTAAATAATTACAGCCTTATTACACATTTCATATCTTTAAAAGATTATAAGTTACTTGAAATTTAAATAAATATTACAAGTATAAATATTGAATAATAAAAATTTATTACATATATATTTACAAAATATTCTCTGTACATTAATATTAAACTTTATTTCTTATTGGTATAGCAATTTCATAACTAGAAAAATAAAAATTTACTAATTTATTCCTAACTCATATTAATAAAAATCACGATAAGGTTTTGTAATAACATTAAAATATCTCTTTTTTAAGAAAAAAAAAACTTCCTTCCAGTTAGATTTCTATAAATATTTAGTAACTACACCATCTCAAATGCAATTTAAAAAGTTAAGTAAGAGAGTTCTACCCTTCCCTTTTAGTTGATATTTTCTAAAAAAAGAAAGAAAGGTAATCATCAAAGTGAATAAACTTAAAAGAGAAAATAAAAAGATGAGGCTGATATATTTTCACTTCTAAAATGTGTATGTGTGTGAATTAAATTTTCTCACACAAATGAAAAACATGCATATATGGTGATCCTAATTTTGTTACAGAGATGTGCAAATGTTTCTTCAGTAAATCTTAATATAGAAGTCACAACAGCATATATTTCTAGGATGAACAAATTGTACAAAAAACTCAGTTCTAATTAAAAAGGCAAATTCCTTATATTTACTCTAAACATTTTTGTCATTGCATTTGTAAAAGAACATAAATAAGTTGCTAATCAACATGCACCAGTTAGCATATTAAGTTTATTATCTTTTAATCACCAAGTTTAAAAGAACAAAAAATACCATAGTTTTTCTTCTCAATTGCTAGGTAGTTCTTAACTAAAATATCAGTTTTGTTTTATTTTAAGAAAGTATGAAATATGTGAATAATATTTGTTGATAGTGTTATGTTCTATCATGTCAGCCACTTGATAGCACTATTTCTAGCTAAATTGTAAAAAATATGCCATTTTTGTGGCCGCAGCCAAGCCGATAGCCTTCTTTCTATGATAAAACACAGAAAGAGTCTATTTACTCGACTGCTGGCTAATGCTGTGGCTTCTTTCTATACTAAAAGCACAGAAAAATGTCTTCATTGGCAGCCGTAGTTGCTTGTGTTACGCACTTTATCATAATGCTCTGTTGTCTATTTTCACTACAGTATCGTGTGAGAGTGTGTTGATGGCATCATGTCAAAATAATTGTAGTTTTCAGGTCCAACGTCTTTTTTTTCATGTGAACTGACCTACTGGTACCTTCTAATAGTTTTCACAGTGTTGTCACTGTTCCTTCAGGACTGTGCAACCCTCACAAATTGGGTTTTAGGGTGCAGCACAGCATTATTTCGAAGATCTCGATGAAAGTAATGTATCTGCAAGAAATCGTCTGAGACAAGTAAGATGGCTGCTTTGAACTCTGAAAATTGGCAATTGTCAGACACCGGAGTTGGTTTTCATTTTAATGGTTTGTGATAATTCTTAACTTTAGTATGTAAATTGCAATCAAATTTACTTTTTCCCCAAAACGCAGTCTGATTAATTACTGTCAAAAAAAAGAGTAAAATTTATTTTTGTTTTTTAATAGAAAAGTACCGTAACTTTTTTGCTATATTTACTATTATTTGTTATTAAAAAAGTAATGTACCTTTTTATATAAACACACACACACAAATGCCAGTCTCTGATTAATTACTGTCCCAAAAAGTCAAAGTCGGCTTTCATTGTAAAGTTTTGTTTGAATTTTTAAATTTTGTGGAAGTTTTAATATAATTGACTTTGATTTCAAAACACAGTGTCTGATTAATTAATATTCCAAAAAGGCTAAAATTTACTCTTATTTTCTATTAAAAAAGGAACGTAACTTTTTATATCCACACACACCCAAAAAAGCCAGTCTCTGATTAATTCCTGTCCAAAAAAGTCTTTAATGTACTATTATTTGCTATTAGAAAGTAATGTAATTTTTTATCGACACACACACACAAAAGCCAGTCTCTGATTAATTACTGTCCCTAAAAGTCCAAAAAGTCGGCTTTCATTTTTATATTTTGTTTGAATTTTTTAATTTTGTGTATAATTTAGTTTTATTTCTATTCCAAAAATAAAGTCAATAGTTCTATAGAATCACTGGCCCAGGAACATTATATCTATGTGTTTTTGTTTAGCATCAACACAATCAAGCGGCTGACACGATAGAACAGAACACTACCTATTTGTCATTGCAGTTGTTATTACTTTGTAAAAGAACATGAATAAGTTGCTCATCAACATGCACCACTTACCATATTAAGTTTATGATCTTTTAATCACCAAGTTTAAAAGAACAAAAAATACCATAGTTTTTCTTCTTAATTGCTAGGTAGTTCTTAACTAAAATATTAGTTTTGTTTTATTTTAATGAAGAATGAAATATGTGAATAATAACAGACAAAACTAAATTATATCATTATTTCTATGAGGCTACAAAATTACTAAATTACTGAAGGTAGAAGTTACTAATAATCATCTGATTGTAGACACAGGTTGCTATTTGATACTAATCTTTTCTTACTTACAATTATAGATCACTTTCAAGTAAATGTAGATTACATGAGTTGAAAGTACTGCCAATAATTAAATGGGAAGTATCAAACTGCATGGAATTGGAAGAAAAGGTGAAAAAAACAAATGATTTAATAAGTAGACATATATTTTAATACAAAGTCCCAAAATTAGAAGCACAAATGAATTAGGATTTATTATAAATAAAAAATAGAACGACAGATAGAAATTGACAGTAAATTAGAGAATAGCAAGATTATTTATTCAACTTAATGGAAGATTCCAAATGAAACAATTCAGGTTTATGCACCACAAGTTCTCACTGTGATGAAGCAATGATTTTTATATAAATGTAGAAAATACTTTTGATCATAAAAAACATTTTAAAATTGTTAAGAGAATTTAATTGGAAAATGACTGTAAGATGAGAGTGGTGAATAAATTTAGTTGTAGAACAGAAATGAGAGGACAACGATTTGTAGATTTTGAAGAAAAAAGCAAAACTATGTTATAGAATTCAGTTTTTTGGGGAAAATGGTAAATGGAAATAAACATGAAAATATGCAAATGAAGGTACCACAAATTTAGATTACATTTTGATTAACAGAAAATATGTATTGCAAGACTGTCAAGTGTTCTTATTAGGTTAAAACAGGAAGAGAGAATCAATTGATGAAATGTAAAACTAAAGAGACAGAAACTATTAAAAAAATACTTTTTAAAATATCAATAAACAGACTTTGAAGATTGTTCAGATTTGAATGAGATCACTAAGAAAATAACTAATTCTCTACTAGAAACTGTTACAAAAGTAATATATATAATAATAAAAAAGCAATAATCCAATAAATTTTCAAAGAAAAACAAAAATATTTAAAAGTGATCCATTAAAAATAACTCAAGAACTGAAATTCTGTAAAATAGTATGAAATAAAGTTGATGATATAAGAAAATATAACACTAAATTGGCAAGAAATATTATAGAAGAGAATAAGTCTCAAAAGGATAAAACAACATACTGGAATAGAAGAAAAAACTATCTCAGTAATAAAAAGAAAATATGATTTTATTTTTAAAATGAAGGACAAAATGATGAAATGTATAGATGAATTTTTCAATAATAATAAAAAATAAACAAACAAACCAAAAACTAACCTAACTTTTACAATTATAATATCTATATTTCCAAAAAGTTTAAATGAAATGAGACATGCAATTAAAACCTTGAAAAAGGCGAAAGTTAGAGGAAATGCTGGAAATATTATTAAAAAGAAGAATAAAGAAATAGAGAAATTGCTGGTAAAATTAAATACAAAATGTTTCAATGATAAAGATGAACTAGATGATTAAAAGAATTTAGTAGTGAAATTTGATATTTAACTTTATATGCATGTAAATTTACAAAACATAAATAATTTTTTCTTAGTAAAAATTATAATCAAATTTTCCATAATAAAAACCTAAAAAAAAAGTTAGAAACATGAAAAACATTAACAATCTTCCTTAATGTAATCACCAATCATAGTGTTAAATACATTTATTTAATTGCTATGTGATAAAAATGTCTAATTTAATGAAAACTTTATTACTCTAACAGCAATTCTTGTTACTATTTAGAATACTTTTTCAAAAATAGGAGCACTACATAAAATACCTTTACTGGAATATTATTTATATTACATAAATTAGCTAAATAAAAATAAATGAAGAATAATGTTTTATTGAACAAGTTTTAATAGATTTTTATAATTATAAAAAAATTATGGACTGAGTGCAGTTTTATTTTAAATGAGTGAACAAACTGTATTAATTTTCTTCTATTTTTCAACATTATGATTACTCAATGTTGAATTCTTATTCAATTTATTATTATAATGTTAATTACTATGTTTAACATGAATATATATATATATATATTTGAAATATAAAAAAAATAGCAACATAGTTATTGCAATATTACACAGAAAGGCATTAAAAATATGACATTTCTTTAAAAATTACATTATTGCTCTTTAGGCTAGAAAAACTTATTTTTTTATGTGATACAGCCCCCCCCCAGGACTCATTCATAAAAATAAAAAGTGATAGCAATATTAAATACAATACATTTATTTTCAAATTCAGATTTATTTTTTGTTCTTGTTTCTAACATTTTAATATATATAAAATTGTTTTTCCATTAATTTTATTTCTTTGGGGAAAAAAAACAAAAAAACGATGACAAATCAAGAATCCGAATTTTCAAAAATATATAATCTTTTATACAAAACAGAAAAGGTATAATATGCTAACAATATACACTATTTCAATTATATGCTATTAAAAACATATATAAATAAATAAAACATTAAAATTCATAAACTTTATTAAATGTTATATGTCAGCAGTTAATTTTTGTATCTTATAAGTGTTCTCACTAATCATAATGTGATTTCATTTATTAATTATGCTTTGTTCATGTTTAAATATTTTTATTCACTTGTATATTTTCCAAAAGTTTAATATAGTGCAGCATTTTGTTTGATGTTTAATACCTATAATTTAAATGAATTAACACTTCCCTTAATAAATAATAAAATGAAAGTTAATTTACACAAGAAAAAAAAAAACAATGTTGTAAAGTGGTTCAAATTGTCTTAAAAGAATGAATCATTTATTTGAAAAATAATAAAAAGAATAAAGAATATTCTTGCCATAGTTGCTTATGTTTTTGAAAGTTATATCTATGTTAAAAGTCTGTAAGAAGAGTTTAATATTTCATTGTAAATTTTATGAAGAAAAAAAAGGATGCAGTACAAATAAGTTTTTTATTATTTATTGAATAAATGTGAATATGTATGCAATATATATAAGCATGTTCTCTCAATTTATTATTAATAATTCAATATAAAAAGTTGTTTATATTAAAACTTAATTTCCGTCATATTATACACATAGCAAGCATCTTATAATACTTTATTCATATACACTTTAATGCAAGTAATTTTCTTACAGTTTCAACTGTCCAGCAGTCTTCGTCAGAGCTATATCTTCCTTACAGTTTAAGGAAGATATAGCTCTGACGAAGACTGCTGGACAGTCGAAACTGTAAGAAAATAAAGAAGGTTAAGAAAATTACTTGCATTAAAGTGTATATGAATGAAGTATTATAAGTAATATATATGATTATATGAAGATATGCAAAGAAAGTGAAGGAGAAAAATAAGATAGTATACTTCTGATAAGCAAGTATCTTTACATATATACTATGTACATGTTGAAAGCTTTTATACACTTACAGTACAGTAAATAATATATATTTTATTGTAATCAAATCAAATGATCAAAACACAGCTATTATCTACTATATTTATGAGTTACTTGAAAGGAGAGCTTAGAACAAAATAAAGCAAATATTGCAATTCCGCTGTAAACTATTTTTTAATGAATTTCTTTTTTAAAAAATTTCATTTAGTACATGCTCTGTGATTTTTTTTTTACATACCTGGAATGAGGCCATTTGTAACAGCCTCCAAACACCACTGAAAATACTAAGCTATAAAATTGATGCATACTTAGAAATTATATAAATCACCAAAACAAACTAAATAGTTCAAATGTCATTATTAAAAAAAAAAAACTAAATTTAGAATAAATTACCATCAAAAATAATTAAATATTATTTATTAAAGGAATTAAATGAAGAAGTTCCACAAACTTGGTCAGTAATGAAATGATATATAGAAGGCAGGAAATTTAGATAGAGAAAAAATATTGCAATTGTTATGCTCTACATAGATATTAAAGAATAAAGGTAAATAAGATAATTAGTCTAAAGCAATACAATTATCTTATAATTTGCATGTTAATAATATGAGGTATTAAGATGATAAAATAAATTATGTTAAGAAAGTGGCAAACAATATATAAACAATTGCTTAATTATACCAAGTTGCTTCTATGCAAAATAATTATTATATAATATTTTATGACACAGATTTAAATATTATCTTAAGCACTGATTATCTACAATGACCATTAATCAATTATAATTTAAATGTAGTAACTATTATAGAATTTATTAGTTCACCAAAAACAAACTTTTAAACAGAAAATTTTATATAGATTCATCACTAACAGCAAATAAATAAACACAATTTATATACAAAAAACCAAGTTTGGTTTAAAGTGCATACTATTTATGAAAAAAATATATTTTTAAATGAAATTATTTACTTAACCAAATGTACCTAATTATTTATCAGAAGTTACTTTCCAAACATCACTAGAAATAAATATAAAAAAATTAAATTTGTAAATTTACTATTTAGCAAATACATACTAAAATTTAATTTAAGGTGAGAGTTCTTTGGCGGTTTTCTTTAAAATAAACTGATGGTTTGCCTGTCACTATTCATTTTTCAATCTTAACATGAAACTTCTGTTTGAAAAGTGATAAAGAACAAACTTGTAAATGTGTGGGCTTTCTTTAAACATCTGCCAACATGTGTAACCCAAATGTTCTTAATTCTTAAAATAAATCACAACATAAATTAATAAAAAACAATAAAAGAATACCTGCTAAGATTTTTTTTTTTAATTATAGTTTTAAAGAACAACGAAAATAGATTATAATAGCTACATGTAAAAAAAAAAAAGATAAATAAGGAGGGAAGGGGAGGAGAAGGCAATACATATAGTATATAAATATTTGTAATTATAATAAACAATTTAATATTTAAATATGTATGGTCAATTCCTGTGATAAAGCAATAATACTGAAAAGAGTATCAATACCACAAAGTATTCATTAGGACTAAGGGTTGGTTGATTCAGTGCCTATAAAATGTTTTTTTTTTTTTTCAGCATTTATAATCACACAATAAATTTGCAGAATAATGGCATTATATACAACTTATTTTGTTGAAATAGTTGTATCATCATAATAAAAGACTATTTTTTGTGAAATGCAATAGCATTTAATATGCTAAATGTCACATCTCAAATATCTAAATCAATCTAATAAAAAAAAATTTCCAACAAGATTTTGAAAATTATTCACATTATCACGCTAATAATCATCCAAGCTAAAACAGCTGAGTTTTTTGAACATTAATTAGTAAATCTTAAGTTTTTAATGGTTGTATTTAAAACATGAAGATTTATATAACAATCTTTGAAGTAGCAAGAATAGCACAATTATTAGCATATGATTCATATTTAAAATTTCATCAAATTGCTATCTGTGTCATGAAGTTCCCTAAAAATTATTACAAAGATTACAATTATAAAAATGGAAAACAAAATTGGATAGGTACATGTTCCTGTTTAATATTCATTTCAAAGTACTTCATATCTTCAATCAACAATAATGATCCTATTCTCTTATCACATAGAAATAATATGTGAATAAATTTCAATAAATAATCAATACTTTATTAAAATGCAAAGGAATTATCGGTGAGATATTTATATAATTATTTTAGTTTAAAATAATTGTAATTAAATAGGTATTTTAACGAATTACAATATAATTTTGTAAAATATAATCTGCATTAAAATCTACAAATACAATCTATTTGTCAAAGTTTTGTACTCATATGAAAAAAATCATTTCATTTTTTAGGTTTATATTTTATCATTATTTCAATTTTATTTAAATCAAATTAAGCTCATTCTTTTAAACAGAATGTTTGATTTTTGTGTAATATCATTTAATATGTAAATTTAATAAAATAGTTCAGGTCTGCAGTCTATTAAAAAATTAAAACTGATTTCATTATCTTCAAATCAGATTTCTTATCATAATAAAAGTAAAAAATGTTGACATGCTTTTAAAATTATTCTTTCTAAATCGCATTCAATTGGTTCCCTGAAATGCTTTGGAAACCAAAAACCTCATATAAGAAATAAACAATTATAATGAATGGCTACGGCAAAAAAATTTAATTTATTACCCTAAATTCAAAATGTATATAAACATTAAAATTTGAATTTAAAAAAATTAAGTTTAAAATTGAAATAATATACACAAAAAATATTTTCCAATAAACGCTTTTAGTTACTATCCACTAAAAAGCAAAAAAAAAAAAATTCTTTAAACACAATTAGTGTTTTTATATTTCACTTACAAAAAAGTGTGGGTGTCCAGAAATTAATTAATTAGTGATTGGATTAATTAACTTCTGGACACTCCATACTATTATTTCACATTAAATACAAAAATTCTAATTGTAGTTGAAGAATACAATTATATATATATATATTTAGCACACAGTAAATAAAAATGTTTTTATTATAAAATATTTATATATATTATTTTTTAGTATTTGGATATCTTTTGAAATTATTTGCATTTAAAACAGAGAATCAATAGGAAAAAAACTTGAAATGAAAAATGATTCATAAAATAAAACAAGATTTGAAAAGAAAGTGTGAAATTAATGAGCCATATTTGGAAAGAAAATGGTGGAATACTTATTAATAATGGAATAATTACTGCAATATTGATTTTATTAAATGGAATAAAAACTGTCATATTCTGTGCAATATTTTTAAAAAAATCAATTCCAATATTATTTTGCTTATGAAATGAAGTGTTTTTTAAAAAGTAAACTTTTATAAATTTAAAGCAATTCTCATGCAATCAAGAGAAACTAAGATTTGTTTTTTATTTCTATTTGAATTTATTGCAAATGCTTTTTATTTTTAGTCTTATATATATATATCACCCTGAACTGATTTAAGAGATTTAGAATTTGATCTGAAACACCTCTACCAAGTGACTAACCTGAAATATTTCCATTATTATATTACACGGCCATCAATTTCTAACATATGTATAAAATGTAAAGGAAATCTATTTGATAAAAGTCTGTTAAATATCCATTACAAAATATATTCTTAAGCATTTAAATAAAAAAAAAAACATTTACTGAGTATATTATTAATTCAACTATAAATTATTTTTTTCTTTTCTGAGGTAACATAAAAAACGACTATTAATGAACACATACACAGAAAAGGAAGATTTTTTAAATATCATATTCCTAGCTTATAATAAAATGACTATAGTCATATTATTATAAGCTATGAATATGATATACATGATATATCGAAAGCATGCTAAACAGTAATAAAGCTGAATATTTAAAAAATCTACATTTTTTGCATATGTAAGCTTTTTATTAATATAAAAAATACTAATCTGTGCACAAAAATAGTGCATAATAAAAACATTTCAAAACTTTAATTTTACTTTTATGAAATAACTTTAATCTTTATATCTGAAAGTTTATGACAATGGCATTCTAATATTAATTATTTGTTGTACTATTTTCATCATCTAATATTATGAACTGAATGTCTTTAGAAAAATTTAAACTTTATTTAGACTTTCTAAATATATTTCAATGTTAGTAATAGCACACAGGTATTGCTGGCCTAACCAGTCCACAGTACCAGCATGAGAATTGAACTATGACCTTTAGATTCTTGAATTTTAAGGTAACACTCAGTTGGGTAAATAATTATCTTAAAATTCAATAATCAAAAATCTAGGTCCGAGCTTGATTTCCATGCTAGTACTGTCATCGGTCAGGCCAGCAACACACTTAAAGAATTATCTTAAAATTCAATATTCAATAATCTAAAGAACTGGGTTCAATTCTCATGCTGGTACTGTCACTGATCAAAAGAGCAATACCTAAAGAAGAGAAAAAAATAATATTACTTTAAACGTGTTGCCATTACTAACAGTTGAATGTATTTAGAAAGTTTAGATTTTTCTAAAGACATTCAGTTCATAGTATTAAATAATGGAAATAATCCAACAAATAATTCACATTTCATAATAGTAAATTTGAGTTCTATATTGGACAAATTGATAATCTACTGAATCATGATTTATTAAGCTAAAATGAATCATATAGAAAAAAAATTAACACTATAATAAGTTGACATTTTCAATTGTTAGCTTTGGTGGCAATTTTTGTCAATGTTAAAAATTTGACTTTTTAGAAAGTTTACAAATGAAAAATATTTTAAAAAATCATATTTGAACTTTGCAAATATTGAAAAAATATTAATAAACAGATTAAATAATGAACACAAAGAACTTTTTCATCATTTGATAGTAATCAGAAAAGCAGCCAATATTTGCAACTGCAGAATTCAGCAAAATGTTCATTGATTAAAATTTTATTTTTAAAATGAGAACAAATAAATGTAAAGCTCTGAAAATCTATAAATTTCTAATTAAAAAAATAAAATTGCATTTATAATTTTTAGAATATTTCAAAAAATCCTATTACCATGTCAGTAAACTGTTAGTGATCAGTTTTACAAAGTGAGATTGTAGTAATAGGACAAGTCATGGTTTTCTTTGTTACCATTAAGTTAGAATTTGTTAACTTCTATCTTTAAAAATAAAGCATATATAAATGTCATCATGTATATTTTTGTTTTTTAAATAATTATAATATAATTATTGTGTAAAAATAATCATAAATTTTTAAGTCTTTTCAATGTAATTTTGCAATTGCAAATAACAAAGAATTAAATTTTGACTTTACTGCCTATTAGAAAGTAATGACCTCTTCAGATTATTTTTTTAAAAGTAATATATCAATATTACATTAATTCTGTTTTCTAGCATCAAATAAATATGTATATCTTAAAAATGTTAAAGATTGTATAGAAGTGATTTAAAGCAAAAGGACTAACAATACCATCTCCAAACAAATACTTATGTAATACAATGAACTAATATTAATAGAATTAAATGAATATAATGTAAATATTAAATTTATCTTTATTGCACTTGACTGTTCTGTCATCAATGTTTTTATAATTATATAATCAATAAAATGTTGAATTGGTTTTGCAGCACTGTTAATTTTTTTTTTCAAAAACAACTGGACCATTTTATTAAAACATAAATGCACTCACAATAAAATACAAATTAAATTAAAAAATATAATATACATTTTATTGCTATAGTTTTAATAACAGAAATAATTAAAACTTTTTTGTGCTAATGTTGTTGTTTAGAATGACATATTTTTGCTCAAGGAAAATTAAAATGTCTGCAAATACAAAAATTAAAAATTAGTTAAATAAAAATTGTTTTCAGATGTAAAGAAATATTTTAAAGTTTATTATGAATACACTTTGTCAGATACATCAAAGTTTTGTAACTACCCAAACAAAAAAAGTTTTTAGATAAATAGAAATTAGATCATGGAATGTACAATTGATAGCTGTTGTTTTAATGATGAAAATGAATAAATCCTTTTTTTTTTTTTTTTGCCAACAGGTTTTTTTTTTAAATAATGCATTTCTATAGGTATGAAAATATTAATAAAAAAATTAAATAAAAATTGTTTTTGAGCAAAGTACAAATTTTAAAATTTATTATTAACTTTCCATATCATCAAGATGAGAAGGTCTTCGGGTATAACTCACTGCTGATATGTTCCTTTAAATAGCATCTCTATAGGGATGTATTGAGATTTCGCTAATTTGCTCTTTTAAAAAAAAATGCATACTTTCAATATTAATTAAATAACTGAAACACAGGCTTGTTATATACCTGTGGCTATATATATATAATATAGGGTATATGAGCACAGACTTTCACACCACCCACCTCTCTCCACTCTATCTAATAACACTGATACACCTAAACACATATATGCTGAAAAGATAAATAATCACCAATATAGGTATTTCATGCTAAACCAGCAATCATCAGTTGGTTCAGACTATCATCTTTACACACATATATAGTATAAGTGCTCAGATATATATTAAGATAGACTATCCTCATAGTTTAATGGACAGGCTTCAATCCACTCCACACTCCAACTCTTCAACCATCCATCCAATTGAAAATCTGATGATGGAATGCTCAAAGACCACCCTGAGGCCGAGATTATTGTCACACCCATGTTGACCTAAGGTCAATCTGAACCCCACATGTACAGGACATAGAGTGGAGAGAGGTGGGGTGTGTGAAAGTCTGTGCTCAAATACCCTATATTACATATATATAGCCACAGGTATATAACAAGCCTGTGTTTCAGTTATTACATTATAGAGATGTCTGCCCATCCTTGCATATGTATTAAATGGATTATGTCCTGTACATGTGGGGTTCAGATTGAACTTAGGTCAACATGGGTGTGATAATAATCTCGGCCTCAGGGTGGCCTTTGAGCATTCCATCATCAGATTTTCAATTGGATGGACGGTTGAAGAGTTGGAGTGTGGAGTGGATTGAAGCCTGTCCATTAAACTATGAGGATAGTCTATCTTAATATATATCTGAGCACTTAATTATATATGTATGTAAAGATGATAGTCTGGACCAACTGATGATTGCTGGTTTAGCATGAAATACGTATATTGGTGATTATTTATCTTTTCAGCATATATGTGTTTAGGTGTATCAGTGTTATTAGATAGAGTGGAGAGAGGTGGGTGGTGTGAAAGTCTGTGCTCATATACCCTATATTACACATATATAGCCACAGGTATATAACAAGCCTATGTTTCAGTTATTACATTATAGAGATGTCTGCCCATCCTTGCATATGTATTAAATGGATTATATCCTGTACATGTGGGGTTCAGATTGACCTTAAGTCAACATGGGTGTGACAAGAATCTCGGCCTCAGGGTGGCCTTTGAGCATTCCATCATCAGATTTTCAATTGGATGGACGGTTGAAGAGTTGGAGTGTGGAGTGGATTGAAGCCTGTCCATTAAACTATGAGGATAGTCTATCTTAATATATATCTGAGCACTTATACTATATATGTGTGTAAAGATGATAGTCTGGACCAACTGATGATTGCTGGTTTAGCATGAAATACGTATATTGGTGATAATTTATCTTTTCAGCATATATGTGTTTAGGTGTATCAGTGTTATTAGATAGAGTGGAGAGAGGTGGGTGGTGTGAAAGTCTGTGCTCATATACCCTATATTACATAATATTAATTAAAAAAAAAAAAATCTAGAAGTCAACATAATTAAAAAGTGGTTTTGTTCTCCAATCTTAAAAACATTTATGATTACTTCAAAAAGATTTTTGTAATAGGTAAAAAAAAATGATACTTTGTACAGTTAATTAACAATTTATGATTATTTTTAGCAATAATTGTATAATAATTATTTAAAAGCAAAAGAATATATGCATATACTTGGATTTTATTCATGTTTTATTTTTAAAAATAGAATTTAATAAATTTGCCTGAAATGTTAACAAAGAAAAATGCATCCCGTCTTCTTTCACTAATGGTGTAATGTCATTATCTGCCAACAAATAGATTGTTAGAATTTTTTGAGATATTCTAAAAATAAAAAAGCAATTTTAATATTTAAAGCAGAATTTGATAGATTTATCAGTGGTTAACATTTATTCATTTGTGTTTTAAAAATACATTTAAAATAAAAAAGATTTTGTTGATTTTCTAAAGACTATTTTCCCGAAGACTGTTGAATGATGTTTTATGTCCTTTGTTCTTATATAAACTGATTTTTTTCAATATTTGCAAATGTTTATATATAATTTTTTTTAGGAATTTTTGTTTGTAAATGTGTATTTCCATCAAATCCAATTTATTGTATTCTGATATAGAATAATAGTTAAAAGACAACAAAAAATAGCAATAGCTGGCACAACAGACCTGTCACAATATAGGCGAATTAATGCACTTTGTTTTTGTATATAGATTGAAGTTTGATTTTACTTATATACTGAGTTATATATTTTTTGCTGATATTTTACATTTGCAACGAAAACCTCCATAACAAGAAATCCTACTATAAATAGATTGTGAGAATAATAATAAAAAACTAAGCAAATATATAATATTTTCAACTTATATTTAGTATCCTTTGATCATATAATTTTGATTATCTATTGCATAATGTATGAAATAATTTTTTGTCCCTTTTTTCCAGTCAAAATAATTTAGATTGTTGATGTCAGCATTTTTGCCTTCAGCAGAATTAGCATTGACAAAAATTAAGCAAGTGAATATATTTTAACTAATGAACATATTTTAAAATTTATTATTAATTCACTTGGTTAATCTCTATGATCAAAGCTTGTTTTAATTATGTATTGCAATGAATGACACTTGTATTTTTTCACTTTTATTATTACTATTATTATTTTGCTTTTTATGATAAAAGTCTTATTTAACCCAGGATGGGTGACAAATTACAGTAGATTGTCTAGCAAAAATACTGGATGAAAATTAGGTAAACAGATTTCAAATTATTTTAAATGCATTTTATTATTATACAAAATACAATGCACTTCTGTATAATCAAATGATAATCACTATATATATATATTGAATAAACTCTATAACTGTTCTGTATTTTTTTAGCATAAACATCACCATTTTATCTTAGGCATATAATGTTATTTTCATGAAATCATTATAGTCTCAAAGTACCTGCCCTTTTTAAAAAAAAAAAAAAAAAGGCAGTCATTTAAAAAAAAAAAAAAAAAAATTCAAAATTATTTTTTAACTATTATTATAGCAAATAGTTGATTGTTAATGGAAGTAGTGAGTATATATTGATAGTAACAATTTATAGCAAATCCTTGTATAAAGATCAGATATATGCAGGAAGAGAAAGTGTAATTTCTAAAATGTTAAAATTTATTAACACAGGTGGACTAACTGATCATCAAAGATTTTTTTTTTTTTAATAGAAAAAATATTTTGTGAATGTAATATTAAAATATAATTTATACTTCACTGTTTAAAGATCAATCAGATATAATAAGTACAATAGTGTCTTATTCAGTATTTGCTGCAGACTACTACTTTGTCTTATTTAATAAGTTTCACTTGACATGTTGAAACACAAACAAAAAAAATAAATTAAAAATTAAATGTAAACTGGCCTCTAATGAACTTGAAGCAATTCTTGATTGACCAACAGTAATTTTCATAGTTTTTTTATGAATAATTATTTTTAATTTAAAAAAGAAGTTATATGTATTATGAAGTTTTAGATATTAACTAATTTTGTTCCTATATTGTGAGTGAAATTCATTGTTAAAGTTTATTGTTGTAAAAACTTTCATACCACAAATTTTAGAAATTTAACCCTTATCTACCAATTTCTTTATTTTATCTTATCTTATTAAAATTTAACACATAATGTTAAATTATTTTAATATAAAAATAAAAATAATTTATTAAATGCATTAAGCACACATATATATGAAGGCAAATACACATCCACATGCACACACACATATATATACACATACTTATTAACAACAAACCATTAAATACCCAGTTTAAACAATATAAAATAAAAGTAACTCTTCATTTTACTGCAGTTTAGTATAAGCTTGGGAATCAGTGATTAACAAATGCATACAAAATGATTATCCTTAATATTTGAATCCTTATCCCCAGACTAGTTTCTGGCTTTTACTTCAACAATAAGGCCTAGGATTCAAATTTAAAAGGAATGGATATATGTATCCTGCAACCACCTTTGACTTCACTTTATCTATGAAGCTAAAAGTTAGAAATTCAAATCATCCTAAACTTTTAACTTAAATCAAGTTTCCCTAGATGGTAGTAAAGTGGAGAGCTGTTTTGTCATGTATATATATATGTGTGTGTGTGAAAATAAAATATCCATTATACAATAAATATTGTAATAAAAAATAATATGGAATACAAAGGTGTATATTTGTATATGTCCAAAACTATAAGCAATCAAAATTTAAATTGATTATTTTGATAGTATTTCTTAACATTCAATACTTTATCAAAATCCAAAACCTTATAACTCATATAAATATATATATTATTTTTAGTATCAATTGTAATTAAAAAGCCCACCACTCATCATGGACACGATGAACAAGCACACGGTAAGATTTACATTTTTTTTAAAAAAATAGCTAATTTTGTTAATGTTATTCCAAAGTAATAAATATTAAGATAATTTAAATGTTAATCACAAATATTAATATTTTTTTATTATTATTAAAAGCAGGCAAAACTGAGGGCTCTTCCTCAGCATCCAGTTGTCAAAGAGGGGAATGTCAACATCAGACAAACAAACGAGAAGCCCCACCACCACCTCCATCACCATGTCTTGAGGAAAAGTTTGATAAATTTCCAAAATCATTCTTAATTTCAGAAAAACCAATTCATATAATAACCACTGGGGGTAGGCATTGTTTATTACAATGTACAGACGAACCACCTCCTCCCTGTCACATTGAACATGAAGAAGAAGCAATTCCTTCTGAAGAAGCTATTGTTGCTTCATCAGAAAAAATTGAAGAGGCTCAAGAGCAATTAGAACAGGAAGTTGAAGAAGAGTCTAGAGAAGAAGCTGAAGAACTTGAAGGGGAAGAAACTGAGGCAAAAGATATGATTGAAGAAGATTTTATAAAAGAGGCAGAAGAAAAAAGTGAAGCTGAAAGTGAAAAAGATCTAGCTGAAGAAGAAAAATTAGAAAGTGAAAAAGAAGATGAGGAAAAAATGGAAAAGGTAGAAGAAATGGAAGAAGTAGAGGAAGACATAGAAGAACACAGAACTGAAGAATTTGAGGCAGAAGAAATTGAAAAAAGTGAAGAAGAAATTATAGAAGAAAGTATTGAAGAGAAAGAAAAAGAAAGTGAAGAAGAAAAAGAAATATCAGAAGAGATAGAAGAAAAAGAAATTGAAGAAGAAAAAAAAATTGGAGAAGAGAAAGAAATTGGAGAAGAGAAAGAAATTGGAGAAGAGAAAGAAATTGAAGAAGAAAAAGGTGAAGAAGAGGGTGAAGACAAAAGTGAAATGGAAAAAGAAACTGAAGAGGAAAAAGAGGCTGAAATGAAAGAAGAACAATTAAGTGAAAAAGAGAAAGAAGCTGAAGAAGAAAAAAGCGAAAAAGAGGAAGCTGAGGAAAAAATAGTGGACAAAGAATATGCTCAGGAGGAGGAAACTGAAAAAGAAAGTGACCAAGAAGAAATTTTTGAGCATAAAAGAATCACAGATTATATTGATGAGCTCTTACATCTGGATACAGAAAGTATGGTTAAACAAACAAAAGTGGATAAATATGCCAATGATATTCTTAAACGACTTCAAAAAATTTATCACAACACCATAAAGCCTGTTGAAAAAACTTATAAATTCACAGATTTATATGGATATACATTCAGTGGTAAGCATTTTTTTTAATTAAATAATTTTATAAAAATTAAACATACGCAAATATATCCTGCTGATACATTACAAAAAACAACATGAACACA
Source organism: Epiperipatus broadwayi (assembly GCA_028023455.1). Classification (NCBI taxonomy): domain Eukaryota; kingdom Metazoa; phylum Onychophora; class Udeonychophora; order Euonychophora; family Peripatidae; genus Epiperipatus; species Epiperipatus broadwayi. The sequence continues at coordinate 23,039,087 of JAQFVV010000001.1, read as the reverse complement.
AACTGTTATACTTCTATTAATCATTCCTATTTAGACATAAACTCATTTTTTTTATGTTTTAAAATATCAGCAATAAAGATATTTCAAATATATTGCTCAGTTTATGAATTTTCATAACTTCTGTCATTTTAATCATCCAATTAAAAAAATACTAGAAAGACATTAGAATTGACAGAAGTTCTAGAATTTTAAAATATTACTTAAAAAGATAACAATTCAAGTATTATATTACAATGTAGACTTTGGGTTCCAAAGTTTTTGACCACATTAAAAATGAGTGCATTGTACTGATACAGAATAGGAAATTATATATTAACAAATGAAAAGACAAATATTGAAATCTGTTCTTGACAAAAAAATTTACCTTTTTTAATAAACATTAAATAAAGCAAATGACTATATATCCTATTACTTTTTATTTTTTATAAGTAATGATTTGTTATTATAAAAATATATATTGCCAACTATGGATATACAATCTAAATAAACTAGTCAATACTAAAATGGCTACACTTCACAGGTAATTTATTGAAGAGTCTTTCTTAACCATTTTAAAATGAATAACTTTAATAGATTCACTCTTTTTATTGTCTTCAAACACAAAGAAATATACAAACTCTTTTTTCCATAATAAAAAGAGATTGATATCAATCATTTAGCAATAAATTTGTTCTAGATGATAACCAATATAAAAATACTTCCAATGTCTGGTTAAATTTCTGGGATTTTTTTTTTGTAGACATATTTAATTGTTGTGATAAATATTATCTTTAAACAATTCTCAATAGAATAAAATATTTATTAAGTAATGGATAATAATATTTTTGTTTAAATAAGGTACAAAAAACTTCTGCCATGTTATAAAATAAATAAAATGTACAATAAATAAATAAAGACATAATTGCTAAAATGTTGCAATAAAAGCAATAGATAATTGATCATGTAAATAAATAGCATCTACAATGAATCATATAAAGGGCTTTTGCTTTTGAATAAAGAATATTTGTATGCAAAGTTTTAATCTTTATATAAATAAAACTCAATATAATTTTACTTTCTATGTACTATCACTTATGCCAAACCTTAAAATGAATCTAAATGTTGGTATATGAAAAAATTCTAACAAAATGCTAACATAAAACATAATTGTCAAAAAGCATGAATAAATACATCAAGCTGTTGAATGTGACAAAAAAATATTAAATATCAATTTGTCAGAATTAATTATACCATAAGTGATCTCTAAAATGAATTAGTCACATTATGTAATAGTCACAAATATGCTTTTTATAAAAAGTATTGCTAATTATTTTAATGTATAATAAATATATGGATAAATTTATTATTAACAGATTAAGTTTAAATTTACAAAGTAGCTTACAACAGATTCTCATTACAAAAGAATGTTCATTATCCAAATTAACAGATTCCAAGATTCAAATATCAAATTTATGCAAAATTAAGTTTAAATTACTATTATTGTACTTTAATATATGAACTACTACTAAAAATAATTATTTCTAGATGGTTTTTAAATAATAATTAAAATATTTTGAAATGTTTTATAACTCAGAATTTTGGATGCATTCCAAAAATGAGAATGCTAAGCAGACAGTATTACATGAAATAGAATTTAACAATTTACAAATAGCTGAAAATATACATATAATAGTATATTAAATTTTAATAAAACAAGAAAATTTTATTAGACAATTTATTATTAAAACAAAAATAAAAATCTTTAAAAAATTATTTCATTGATATCCACATTCTCATTTAAAAATATACTAATCCCAGAGTCTCCTCTATTTTTTGCATTTATACATTCCAATAGAAGAAATATAAAATTCTAAATAATATGAATTTTAATATGTCATGACAATAATAAAATTAAAAAAAAAACAACAAACGATTTTTTTAAGTTCAAGCATAATATTAATTAAAATCCAGTCTTAAATGAATGTAACTTAAACTTTCTAAAATATTGGTGACAATTTTTTTTTTGACAAATTTATTAACAAATCAATCTCTTAGTATATATATGTATCTTTAACTAAATAATCAGAAATGCAAATAACATTTAACACATGGAAGAGTGATAGACTTGAGAATTAAGAGTTCCTTGGATCAAAGCATTACTTGACAATTCTGCTGCTCAAATGAGTGTTGGCCATGATATATTATGTATTCTATGGTACAGTATTAAAACGAATATGTCACAAGTAAAGAATCAGGTAATCCTTTAACTTAAATTTAACAGCTATAGAATTATCTATGTAAGCATAAACAATCAATGGATACCAGTTAACATATTATTAAAATTACCAATACAAATGGTTTCTGACTTAATTTTAGCTCTATATAGTTAGCTGTAAGTTGATTTGGGCATTAAAACCTTCAAGTCAATAAAATAATATAAAAATAAAAATTATTGTGAAAAATAATTGTACATTTGAGTATTTATTATTGGTGAAACTAGCCTGAGGTTGGTGTCCATTGATGATTTATGTTTATATAGATGGTTCTGAAATAGGGTAATAAAGTGTTAATCTTTATACATGTGCATATGTCAAATATTCTTTCAGATTTTTCTATATGTAAACGCAGTCAAGATAAAATTCATGAGAAGAATGATCAGTAGGTAGAAGATCCTGATGATTTTATTATGATTATATGCAGTATCTAAATTATTTATTGACATTTCAATAACATAGATTTTTTTTAAGGTAATAACTAAATTTTTTAAAAAAGTCCAAATATAAATTTATAATGCTGAAGACTTTGGTGAATTTCAAACTAACTAATGAAAAAAGAAAAACAAAATGAAGCAAAATTATAGTACAGATAGATTAGCATTATTTTGAAACTCTGGATTCAAAGTTGAGTTTGAATTTGGAAAATTTTCAAAACACACAAAATTATTCAAATACAAACCTATAATTATATAAAAATTTTAAAAATTAAATATAATGTACTAGCATATCTTATTGATCAATATTCCTTAAAAAAAATTAATTTAATAAAGGAAAATAATTAAATTAAAATTCATTATTCATAGTTATGAAGAAATTTTGCATTGCTGAATGACAGAAATTCAAATATTGTACTCTAATACAAATTGCACCATTTTTATATATCATAAATTTGATGATAAAAAAAAATAGATATAGATTATGGATAAAACTTCATTAAAAAGTGTGTTATAGATATTATATTCTTAGACTGCATGTTTTCAATTTATTTTACATTAACTTAAATGTACTGACATTAGAAGCTACCATCATATTCTTTCTGATGTCTTTTGTTTTGAAAATGAAATTTTAGCATAGATATGCATTGTGAGTATTTACATTACATATGATTATATATTTTGTCCTATTTTTTTACTATTCAATTTTTTCATTGATGTATGTACTACGAGAATTATTTTTGTGAAAATTTTTTTATTATCATATTAGTTAATCTGAACTGTTCATAAATTGGTTTTGAATTTAGTTCATTCAGAATAAGAGTGGTTTCTTTATAAATAGGCAGAAATCATTCTACAAGCATATAAGTGAATAGGGGTTTCCCAATATAAGATTAAAGTTTAAACAATTGAATGAATTGCATTCAGCCTATCACTTTACTGCTTAAATATCAATGCTTTTCAAGCAACTGACTATATAATTGTTATTAGATAGACAGAGGAAAAAAACACTAGTAATAGAAAACATTAAGTAAAATAAAATATTTTTCTATCATTACTTCTACGTCATTTACAAGGATTTGAGCTTCTCCTTTTTTTAATTGAAAATAATTTACAAAAAGAATAAACTCATTACTCAAAATTGTTAATTTAATTATAAGTGGCTTAAATTTAATTTTTATAAAGATATTGCTTTTCTCAGAATTGTTATATATATATGTTTATTAAAGATTATCTATTAAATAATCAATTGAAAACGTTTCCTTTTCAAATTATTTAAAGAATTTTATTAAGCAATTCATATTATTTCCTCAGAATTACATACAATTTACTAAACCAACAATTTATTAAAATATTTCAACATTTTTTTAATTTTATTGTTACCACTTTTGTTTAAAAATTAAATAATAATTTATTCAACACAATTTGCATAGTTTTTTATTATTCAGCCAAAATGAGTCATTTTTACTATCTTCCAATCTTATTTAAGATTGGAAAATAAATACATTGCTAATTTAATATTATTATTTTTTTTTTAGATGCAGAACTCTTTGCAAAGCCAATTATTTTAGTGATTGGACCTTGGAGTTCTGGAAAAACAGCTTTTATTAATTATCTATTGGACACAGAAACAGGAGGAGAAAGTCTTCTTATAGGTATGGTATGACTATTTACACTTTTATTTAAATACTAGTTTTACATGTTATGCAAATTTTTACAACTTCAATTGGCAGTATTTGGTTAATTTAAAGCAGTGAAAGATGTTTTTAAAATGGCTTTTATTTATCATTTGGCTCACAAAAATATAAAATCAATTTTGATTTTGAAAATAATGAAAAATACATTAAGATCAAAAAAATATTAAAGAAAGTGAAATATCTCAATTTTAATACCTTCATTCAAAATTAATTTTAATGTTTTTTTTTTTTTTAGTATAAGCTAAGAAACATTTTTACCCCATTATCAAGATAGTAAAAAATAACTTTTAAATATTTATAATAAAAATAACATATACATAATAGCCCCTATATATCCTTGGTATTTAGTTTCAAGTCTCCTGTGAACTGAAATTTAGTTAGTAGTGATTCCAATATAAAATGCATTTTTAGTACACATACATAATACAGATGTTTTTAATATGTATATATAGTATTACTCAAGATTTAAAAATAAAATTAAAGAAAAAACAAATATTGTAAATACTTATAAATTAATAAAATATATTTAGAAAAGCTGTCTGTTTTATCTTTCAATCTAAAATCATGATTAATGCAGAAATTAATTTTTAAAAAATATTATATCCAATTGGTTAAGTGTAGAGAGGGGAGGATCACTGAAGAAAAAAATAATTTTCCAAAGTCTTTTAATTTAAATTTTTAAAGAATGAAATCATTGAATACGCTGACTATGAATTTCTAACAATAAAAAAAGAGGGGGGTGGGGGTGAGTTATTTGAAAAACTAAGTTCTTTTCATTCATTGTTTTAATTACAGCTATATAAAAATAAACATAAGGATTTTTATTAAAATGAAGATTTAGGTGTAATTTGATTTAAAATTCCTACTTTATTGGAAAAACAAATGTTATCAGCATTGTTAACTAAAAAAAAATTTTTTTTTCATTAAATTCTTTTTTGTAATTAAAATTGCAGATAAAAAAAATCATGACACAGGAGTACTACTGTATACATACAGATGCAAATCTTAAGCACATACAATTAAATATATATGTATGTATGTTCATATATAACATACCTTTGGTTCCATATTACTTATTAGAACTTTTATATAAATAGTATGTTTTACAAAATATTTATGCCACAAACAATAAATTTATCCAAACAGATATTCATTTATATATATGTCATGGTTATTCATGATTCAAAATTATTTAATATAACTGTTTGCATGTAAATCTGTTTTCATTATCGGCCTCTTATAAATGTGAATGATCATTCTAATTTCAGAAAAAAAAGAACTTGAAAAAAAAAATCTCAAAGAATAAAAAGATAAAAAACATATCTAAATACATCACATGCTATGTTTATTCAATACTTCACAATATTGTCATTTAAATTTCTGCAATAAACTTTCAGAAAGTTGTATCCTTCCAATAAAAGTAATCAATATTCCATCTTTGCTTCTTCCATGAAGATCATAATTAATATCTTTCATTTATTTCACATGCCCAATCTAATGAAGATGTGAAGATGCAACAACATTGTATCCAACAAGTTAAAGAATATACTGATTGATCTTATTGTCTTGCTATTTTCAGAATCTTATAGAGCATTCTTAAGTAAAATATTTTCTAATACTTTTATTAGAATAACCCTCTATGTACAACTAATTTTGCTGAAGTGATAATGAAAATACTGGAGTCTGCAATGTATTTCAACACCCAAATCAAAGCTGATAACTTTCTAAGCATGTTAAATGTATATTTAAACGTGTATGTTTGTATAGACACATAAAGATGTTTGTATAAAATATAATCAAAATGTCATATAAATAAATCTAGTAAATAATAGTGCAGTCAAGAAATTTAATGCAAAATCAATATTATGTATGGATAAAATAATAATAAAGCTACTCTTTAAAATGTAAATATATAAATAAAATGTCTAAAAAAAAAAAAAGGTATATAGTCCTGATCATTAATCGAAAGGATATATTTTCAAATAAAAAGAAAAACTATACTGACAGAAATAATACCAACTTACTTAGGAAAATTTGATAACAAAGGGCAAACAACCTGTATTTATTATTATAAGGTGTTATCAAGTTGATGATAACTTTTGGAAATAATTTAAATGCTATTCTGTTATTCACAAAATTTTCAACATAATAGGCATAAATGATTGGATTCTCTTGCACATTTTGAAATGATGTTTTTCTGTTGTCACAACAATCATCAATTTCAACAAATATTTTAGTATTATAAAAGAAATATATATATATGTCAAAATAAAAAGATAAAATTAAAAAATAGGTATTTTCTTTATGAAGATATGATATAGAGAAAAAAAAGATGAAACTCAATGTAGATTTAAAAAAAAAAAGACAAGAAATTAAAAATACTAGTTTAGTTGTGCTATCTCAAATTGTCCACTTAATCACCTTATTATAATTAGAGACATATATATAGAATAATCAAAATTATTATCTAATTTTGTATTCTAAATTAATTCTTCATACAGATTAAAAAAAAGAAAAGATTAATGCTGAGAAAATCCTGTAAGTTATTGAAATACTTTATAAAATACAATTTCAAAATGTATGCTGGTAATTAAGATTTTTTTAATGAGAAAAAAAAAAGACAATACAGTCATAAAAAACAATCAAAACTTGTTACAAACTGCAAAAGATGGGTTTATATAAATCATCAGTCGCTTTTTAAAAGATAGTAGGGTCTTTAAAATAAATTTTGATAAAAATAATTTTGAATATAAATGATCAATAAATGAAAAAATTAATTCTATTTCTTAATGAATTAATAAACAACAGAAAATATAAAACCAAAAAGTATATTATAATGAACTAAAGGATAACATATCAAAACAATTGCTATCAACAAAGTTGAATTCAAAATTATTTCTAAAATTAAATTTTATTTTGGAGACAGGCATTTAATGCCAATAGACCTACACATTCTTTATTTATATTAAGCATAACTTAAGGCACATATCAAAATGATGGTCTAATTATCATAATTATGTCAAGCATGGATAATATTTTGGGAAAATGCATGACTATTTTCACCTTTTAGCTTCAATATAGTATAAAGTTATTTTTTTTCCTGCAAAAATCTTCATCGCAAGTTCATACAAATTCCATAAACAATAGCCATAACAAAAGATATGAGTAACCAATATTTGTAAGGTCTAAATGAAAGATCCAAATCTGAATATCCTCGATAAAACTTTCTACTATATTAGACACAGGGAATAATAGAGTTTATATATGGATATTGAATTTTGGCAGGTACATTTATACAAAATCATGATTATTTATTTTGTATCCTTTTTTTTTTAATAAAAAATTTCTTACTCTCAAACCTTAGAATTACTGTATGTAAAACTTAAGTATATGTATATATTTATCCAGAAACCAACAAAAAATAATACTGTAATACTCTCCATTAAAAAAAAGTAATGAGTTTAAAATATAATAGAAATCATAATATAAAATACATAAAAATAAAAATACATCAAATATTATTTAATATAATACAAACAATGATGTAAACCTTTTTTTAAAGTCATATAACTGATATTAATTTTAAAAAACATTATTGCATAAACATATTAAAATATTTAGAACCATTATATGTAATAAAACTGCTTTCAATAGGAAACATTGAAAAAAAAAAATCATAATCAGAGATCTCTTACAATAAATATCAACACTAGTTCTATGCTAATATAAATAAACAACTGATATATTATGAGTTCCATAAATATCTCTTAACTGTTTTAAAATAAAATCTACCAAAACTAATAAGATATCACATGAGCCTTGTACATCATAGTAGGAAAAAGAAATCTAAAAATTGTATATAGTATATAATTCTGTAAAGAAGTGGCATTCCAAAAGATAAAAGTCCTATTAAAAAAGATGTTGTAATATAATAAGCTTTGATAATAAGAAATATAAGTAGTAATTAAAAATGATTGAAGTAAAAACTTAGATAAATAAAAGTATATTTTAATTTATCTCAATAAAAACACAAAAAATAAATATGATTCTAATATAATCTAGAATCTACAAATATTTCTAGATAACATTAACTATTAATATAGGAAATATTAGCATAAGTACAAATATTATTATATTGCAAAAAATATTTAATAAATAAGGATATAAAATAAGTTTATAATACAAAAATATATTACTTTTGTTTTATACAAATTTACTAATAAACAAAAGATGATTATATAATTTAAAGTAAATCACTGTTAATTATTTTTTTAAGATAACTATATAAAACTGCAACACAGGACAAACAATATCAACTGCAAAGTCATACATCCTTGATAAATTAAAAACTAGAACTCAAGACTGAACCTTGTAGCACCCTATGATTATTGTAAGACAATTAGTAATGCCAGAAACTCATGAAAACTGTATGAACATAGTCATTGAAGTAAAATTTCATGAGGAACAAAATTAAATTATGCACATTATTATAAAAAGCATTCAAAGCACTTCTACCAGAAATAAAATTATACTAATGTTTGATCATGTAATATTTTTAAGCAAAATTGATATTATTTTCTTTTTAACCACTATTTCCAATAATTTAGAAATGGAGTTGATCAATAATAATCAAAAGTAATAGGTCACTCTTTTTAAAAATTGATATATTAGTACAAACATATGGAAAGGATACAGCTCTTAAGGAAAGATTGAATAAATAAGCAAGAACAATCAATCATAAAAGACAAGTAAGCATTAGCAATGTTCACAGATAAAAAAGAATTAAGGCAGAGTAAAACAAATGACAAATCTTGAATTGGAACACTATTCTATTAGCATATATGAAAAAAAAAATCACTAATACATTTTTCATTATTTTGAAATTCCAATAAATTATTAATATGTTTTATGAATTAAATTTAGTTAGACAAAGATTTCTTCATTAAAAAATTAACCATTTTCCATTTTAAAGAAATATTTTTTACCATTAAAAATTTTTGATTTATTTTTATTTAAATTATATTCAGTCAATAATTTTAAATAAATTCTGGGATTGATTTTTTCTACTAAATTATCTATACTTAGAATTAGATAATTTTAACAGTCATAAAATTGTCTAAAATATAGACAATTCATAATTCAAATGCTGGTCTAAACTGATAAAATAAAGACTAATAGCAATTTACATATATAAATCAAATAATGTATAGTAAGCTCATATAGATTATCAAACTAAATCTATATTCAAATTAATATAAGTATCATTGAAAAAACAATAAATCACGATAAGCAATAAAATTGAGAAAAGTATGCATATACAATTTTTATAAAGCAATAACAAAAATAAATCAAGGACAATTCAAATTAATAACATTACATATTAATAATAATTAAAATTAATATCTATTTTTATAAAAACTATCACATCCCCTGAATACAAATAATACAATGAAGAAAAAAGACATGAATAAACATTAAAAATACACTGTATATAAATAGTTGCTTTTCTATAAAAATTCAGAATTCAATAAAAATTAACACATCATATAAATCTATAGGGAATATCAAAATTAGAACTAATGCTCTATATTAAAATAAAAAATATTCAAAATTTCATAAAGCTGTTAACTATTTTTCATCAAAATACATGCAGAATTCAAATCATTCTAAAATAAATCATTTTGCATAAACTCCAAATCTTTATGTTTATACATTTTTTATTTAACCAGCCATAAAAAAATACCTAGTTTATAAAGCAATACATTCATTTATATAAATATGTTGATTATTTTCATTAATAAAATATTACAGATCAATATAATAGATTTTTTCAAATTAAAATTAATTTAAAAAGTGAAAAACAAACTTGGAATAATTAATTTATGTTTCATAAGAAAAAATAATCTCAATCTGCTTAATAAAAAAAGCATCCAAAATCAAGTTTTTCTGTTATTCATGCAATAATTGACTGTGGAAATTTTTATTTTCATGACAATGAATTCAATTTCATAATCTAACTGAAAATGTTCTATAAAATCAATTTTACTATTCCAAGAAGAGATATTCATTTACATATGAACTAAAAGTATTTGATAAATGAAATAATTCTTGACTATTTTTGTCTATGTTATTTTGTACAGAATCAAGGTCTATTTAAAGCTTCACACCTACAATTGTAAGGTTTGATAAACCAGTATGTACAATTTTTCCAAAATACCTAATAAAATCAGATCTGAAGATTATTATTCACTATAATAGAGTTTAATATTTTATAATCACATTGATATCCATAAATATTGCCTCTCTTGGCATGCTATGTTTTCATAGACATACATATATATATATATACAGACAATTTCTCCTAATAGTAAACATGTATCATGTAACTTTTGGTACACGCTACATATAATATAAATATTCTACATCTAAGTAATAATTAATGATATATCATACATAAAACTATCTTATAAATAAATTCTCAATTCCCATAAAACAAAATATATAATATTTAGAAATAACTAAATCTAATTAAGCAAATAAGATAAAGGCATGTTCATAAACAACAACCAATGAAAATAACAACAACAATAATAAAATTGTATCTAGATTAGAATAAGCTCTAGTTTAATAATTGATTAATAATCATTAATGTATTTATCTGAAATAATTGGTAAGTTTGGTTGTAGTAAATCAAAATGTAATATTTTAATACAGTATATATCTTAAATTTGTTTTTCATTTTAATACAATTTATTTATTTTAGGAGCTGAACCAACAACTACTGATTTCACTATTATTCAAAATGGCGAAGAACATAGAGCAGTAGATGGCCCTGTTTTAACTCAAGACAATTCTTTTTCTGCTTTAGAAAAATTTGGTCAAACATTCCTGGATCGACTCAAAGGATATCAATTTCAACGTCAAATTCTGAAGAAGATGACAATTATTGATACTCCAGGAATAATTGAAGGTCAAGAAAAATCATACCCATTTTCTGATGTATGCCAATGGTTTATTGATCATTCAGATCTTATACTTGTTATGTTTGATCCAACAAAACTTGATGTTGGAAATGAATTGGATGAAATTTTTAAAAGACTTAAAGGTCATGAATCACAAATACGAATTATATTAAATAAAGCTGATTTACTTGCTCAACAGGAATTAATGAGGGTTTATGGAGCACTATATTGGAGTCTTTCTCAACTAATTGAAAATCTTGAGCCTCCCCGAGTCTATGTAGGTTCTTTCTGGTCAAAACCATTTAAAGCTCATGCTCCGGTTCGACTTTTCCTTGATGAAGAGGTTTCACTTCTAAAAGATTTCAATGATGTTTTTGACAACAGAGTTATGAATAAAATTAACATGTTGAGACAACATGCTATTCGTGTTCGCAACCATGCATTGCTAGTGGATAAATATCTTACAACATATAATTCTCATAATTCATTTTTTGCTAATTCAAAAGAAATTGCTCGAGATATTATTCAAAATCCAAATAAGTATCGCATTTACCAGGCCGTAAGTATGCAAACAAATGTCAGCAAATTTGATCTTCCAGATCCCCAAGAGTATGAAGAATTCTTTGCAGTGAATCCATTGAATAAATTTAGAACTTTACAATCTCAGTGTTCATTTTTTCGAGGATGTCCTTTAGATAAACTAGAACATGCTGTCACTTATGATCTTCCAGATTTGTTGGTGGAAACAAGAGACAGTAGAAACAAACAATGTGGAACTGGAAAATTCAAATGTCCTGTAGATGAGGAAAAGAAAAGAAGATTAGTTAAAAGACGATAATTTTATTCCATTAGCAATGCTAAGAACATAATTTACAACAAAAATTTGAGCAGGTTCCAGGAATAAAATCCCCTTTTTCTTAATTTTTTTTTTTTCGAATATGTGAGAAGTGAAAAAAAAAATCATTGTTTTAACTATCTAAAAAAGCCATAATTACTCAGTTTTGTATGCAGAGAGTTCATATGTAAAGTATTGAAATATCACACTGAGTAGATTTCCAAAACGGGGAAAAAGCATTCCTTAATTTATAATTATTTTGGCTGCAAAAACAATGAAATTTCAAAAGTAAAAATAGTGTCATTTTAATAAGCAGATGATAATGCTCTTTTGTAAACTTTAATTTTTTTGGGTGGATAAATATTTGTTTGTAATTAAATTAAGCTTTAATCAGTAGCAAAATTTTCTTAAAATCAAAGCCTTTATGTAATTTGCAAAGTAGTGCATTTAAAATGTTCTCCCAGAAATTGGTGCTAAAATAGAACAATAGTGCTGCTTTATGTAGAACAGTACCTGATAGAAGATAAATTCTGTCAAACCTTCAATTTACAACAATTACTAACATCTCTCTAAATGCATTTTAATGTCACATTATAGATAAAAATAACATTCTGCACTTCCCTAGCAACATTGTTTTTTAATGATTGTTTAGATTTTTATTTTAATTAAACCTTCTGGGAAAAAATGTGTTGTGATATTTCTGGTGGAGTCCTCCAAACTCTAGTTATGGTACAGTAATTCATCTGGATGAAAAAAAGATTATTTAACTGTAAATAATTTTATTAATAAATATTATACAAAATATTTTATTTAATTAAAAAAAAGTTTTTGCATATTTTGTTTTCTTATATAATCAAGAAAAATTTATTATAGATTAGAATAAATAAAATAAATAATTGAATTTATCACAAGACACATTTCTATACAGGATATAGATTTAAACACTATATCAACTCTGAAATAAAAGTCTATGTAACATACGTATATTTACAAATACATGAATACAATCCATGTCAATTCAACACCAAGAATCCTTGTAAAGGCAATTTTTTGAAGATTTTTGTATTGAAGAGGAATGGGATATTGTCATGTATTTACACTTATAAACCAGTATAGCTTTGAGCAAATACTAGCTTTGTATCTTAATAAGTTTAGAAACATATGCATATCCCAGATTAGCTTTGAATACGAACTTAATGAAATTATTAGTATATATATAGTTTAAGTAAAATTTTATTCATTCAAACGAGATAATATAGGAAAAAAAAAAAGAAAACAATAAAAATATTAATTTGTAATATTTCCAATCTCACTAGCAATAGCAAGCTGCCATTTGCAGATGAACATGGCCATTCCTCCCCAACCCCCAATCATAAAAATTAAATAAAAGTGTCTCAATATTTAAAATATCAAATATAAACATGATTTAATTCTATTATAAATAAAATGATGATTATAATAAATAATAATTAATAAAAAAATTTTAAAGGATCAGATTCAAATTTTAAATAATGTAAGTCATTCTTATTATTTATATTTAGTAATTATAGATTAATTATGGCAAAGAATTTTACATGTTTCTTTATATTTTTAAAAAATGTATTGTACAATAAAAGTTACTTTAGGCATTTTATATTACAGAGGATAATATAAAAGAATAAAATTTAAATGTACAAACAAAATAAAGCATGTAATATAATCAAAATTATATAAAAACTTTAAAATCATTTACAAAATAATTTATAAAATTACTAAAAAAAATTCAGAAAATGAAGTTAAAATTTAAGTCCAATGTTGGAATAATGCCCATTACTGATAATTTAGTACATCAACTTAAAGCTGGATTGAAGGCTATAGCATTAAGGATAATATATAAATATAGTTGTTTTTTTTGTTATCCCTTTTATATATTAGTTCTAATTTGTGACAAAAAGTATTTAGATGTCTTCTAGGATTTTTGTAATACAAAAATATCTTCTCAAGCAAGATTAGATAGACTCAATAAGCTATTTATGAAGAATTTGATAATTACTGTGTTACATTTGCCTCAAAATATGTATTTGAATAATATAAATCAGAAAATAAATACTGTGTCTTATCTTTATTGGATGCTATAGTAGCAAATTATATGTATGTACTTTCATATACTTTAAAAATCTATAATAAAAAAATTTATATCACACAATTTTTTTCCCTCAAACCAAATATTTACACTTTTCTTTTAATATATCTGTGAATACCATAATTTTTTGATATCAATTTTTAAAACTTCATAATTTAATTTCTGCTATTAATTCAAATGCAAAATTTTATGGTAATCTATTCAATTATTTTTATCATATAGTTTATTTTCATTTTGAGTTATACAATAATAAATAACAATTAAACTTAAAATTATATAATACAGAACTTTGATGGGTCCTCTATTTAGCTTAATATAAAACTAAGATTTGTTAATTATTATATTTCACTAATTGCAAATTCAATAAACAAACAAAAAATAAAAAATCACATTCTGTAGTTTTGAAAAAAAAATTTTAAGCTACCAGCCCCCCGCCCCATCCCAATCAACTCCAATTTATAAAATAGAAAATTTTTAATTGTGTAAAAAATGTCAATCACCTTAATTGAAACTATAAAAGATATTATATTCACTTTTTATGGTATGAACAAGTGCATACATATATTCTTAATAAATAAAAATTTAATTAAACCAATTTATCATAGCACTATATATAAAACATATTTATTCATCATCATCATCAACACTGTTATTCATTATCAATCCACAGCAGGATGGTGGTCTTTCCAAGTTCAATCCATCTTCTCCAAGCTCTAGCCTCTCTTCTCCACATCACCTCTGCACTTTCTTATTTTATCCATCCATCTCAGATGTGTTTGCTTTCTGGATGTTTTACAATGTCTTGGAATACAGTAAGATTTCAACTGTCCAAATATTATCATCTCTTCTAGCAATATATCCAGTCCAACTCCACTTCAGTCTTTTAATTCTTTCAATGATGTCAGTAACACTACCCATATATTGCATTTTCGATCTCTTCTTGATACTCCTAACATGTATCTCTTAATACTTCTTTGGCTAGTCTGAAGTCTGCATTGTTCTTCTATTAAGTGTCTAAGTCTCCGATCCATAAGTAAGAACTAGTAACATACATTTATTAAAAACCTTCCTTTTCAAACACATAAGCATATTTCCTTTTAGTAGTAAGTTATTTCTACTAAAAAGCATTCCAAACAAATTTAATTCTATGATTAATTTCATCCATTATGTTTCCAACTGTAGTAATAATCTGATCACAGTATTTGCAGTTGTTAACTTCTTCTAACTCATCATAATCAATCCTTATTTTCATCTTTTGAGAAAATCCATTGAACATTACTTTAGTCTTTTTAACATTTACCTTTAGAGGTACTTTCTTATTTTCATCTGATAACTCTTGCAGCATTTCTTGAAGCTCTAAAGCATTTTTTGCAAAAATAACTACATCATCTGCAAAATCTAAATGACTTAAATAATCTCCATCTTCCTAGTATGATTATGTAATCTAATTGTTGCTATTGCATTTTTATAAATATTCTTCAGAATATAACAATATCCTGTGTCTGTACCTTGAAGATACAATGCTTTTTAATCACTGAAGAAATGCTTATAGAATCAAATGCCTTTTCATAATCTACAAATCCAAAGCATAATAGCAACTCATATTCATTGGTCCTTTCTATGATTTCTCTCAATACTTGGATATGATATACTGTACTAAAACCATTCAGAAATCCAGCTTGTTCTCTTATCTGGTTGAAACCCAATGTTCTCTGTAGATAAGTTGTAATTACCTTGGTAAAAAATTTGTATAAAATTGATAAAAGAATGTTCTCTGTAGATAAGTTGTAATTACCTTGGTAAAAAATTTGTATAAAATTGATAAAAGAATGATAGCTCTGTAATTTCTATCTTCTTTAAAACATCATTTTTAAATATTAATACTGCAATCTTCCAATCATCTGGTTAATCTTTATCATTTTGACATTTGGTATATAACTTTGTCAAAAAAATTTCTATTTCTTCACCTGTTTCTTTAAATATATAGATTATAATTCCATCATTACCTGGAGCTTTTCCTTTCTTCATAAATTTAATTGCATGTCTTACTTCTTCAAAAAAAATTCTGGGCAATTCAGAAGATATAATAGATGTAAGAGATACTTGTTCTTTATTACTATGTAATTCTTGATAGAACTTTTCTATCCATTTCATGATGTCATCTCTCTTTTTAGTAACAGTTCCATCTTTTTTTCTTATTGCAGATTTAAGTGTCCTACCAATACCAAAATGGTGTTTTACATTCTTGAGACTTTTATTCTCTTCCGCAGCTTTCCTTGCTAATTCATAATTATACTTTTTTATATCATTATCAATTCTTTTTCACACCATTTTACAAAATTCGAGATATACAATCCTTTTTAATGCAACATTTTTATATATCTTCATGTTCATTCTTTTCTTCATGAATTCTCTAGTCTCAGTAGAAATTTTAGTGGTCAATTGCTGCTTTTTTCTACCAGCTATCTTTGTTGCAGTTTTTAAAAGTGTATCAGTTATTTTCATTATTAGTTTCATTCAAATCTGAATCATGTTCAAAATCTACTAATACTTGAAACCAATTTATAAGTTCTAATTTAAATTCATTAGAATATTTCTGAAGATTAGGAATATCAACTGTAAATACTGTTTTTCTTAATGATTTTGGTCTCTTTAGTTTTGCATTAATACATATCTTACATTTTACTAATCGATGATCACTTCCTATGTTGAATTTATTAAGAACATTACAATCTTGAAATATGTATTTTCTGTTAGTCAAAATATAATCAATTCTGCTGTACCTTCATTTGGATGCTTCCATGTCCATTTCCTTTTAACATTTTTCTCAAAAAAAAGAATTCATAATATAAAGTTTTTCTTTTTCTGCAAACTCCACAAGTCTATGTCCTCTCTCATTTCTATTACCATAATCAAATTTACTTACAGCATTTTCATTTTTCACTTGTTTACCAATTCTAGTATTAAAGTCTCACATAACAATTTTAAAATGGTGTTTAGACTGATCAAGTCTTTTGTAAATCCATATAAAAATCTTCTACTTCATCACTATAAAAACTTTTTGGGCCATAAGCCTAAATTATCTGCATTTGGTATCTGCTATTAAGTTGAATAACTAATCTTGCCACTCTGTCCAATACTCCATCAATCTTCACAATGTGGTTCTTCCACTTTTTATTTATAATAAATCCTATTCCACTTGTATTTCAAAAATTTGTGCCTTTGTAGTAGAGTACATGTCCACTTTTTAAATTAATTGTCTCTTCACCTTTTTTTCTAATTTAATAAAGTCCAATAATATCTCATTTAATATAATACAGTTCTTCTTCCAATTCTTGCAATCTTCCTTCACTTGAAAGTGATCTGAAGTTGTAAGTACCTAAATAAAAAATCGTCATCAAATGGCAGTCTGGGTTCACAATCAGAGGATTCTTAATACCCTCCGCCTTTGGCCACCAACCACTGCCTTGGCTGGTGACTTTATAACCTTCGGTGAATAAGGGCCATGATTTATTTTTGTCTGTGATTGTATATATCTATTATAAATTTTTTTTCATTCACACACACATATTCATTCTGCCTTATTAGGCAACTAAGAAGAAATACTACAGTGTTTCTTGATCTTAAACTCAGTGGTAAAATGCCAATAAATTCCCATGCTGGCTAATGCATGTTGGTGAGCAGTTCATCCATGTTCGTATACTATATGAATAATCTCATAGTAATTGAAGCTGCAACAACAAGAACGTATGAAGTGAACATTAGGAATTTGAGCTGCTCCATTCCTTTAAGGTCTCCATGAGGAATCAAAGGGTCTCCTTTCAATTAACATCAAACTTCTTTCTGCAGCTTATTTATTCATATGAACATATAAAAGCTGTAAAATATTATGCCTTGAATTGTGCACCTTTTTTAATACAATTAATAATCAAATATAACATTTACATATATACACAGATAAAACTGAAATTTAATCAATCTTATTTTTTAAATAAATAGTATAATCAACTATAATTTTCATGTAATAAATATTAAATTAACATTTATTATGTCATGGACAACACTAAAAAAAAAATTCTAAGATTTGTTAGATATTTTCAAAAAAATAAAGAATGGAAAAATAACTACACAATTCTCTAAAAAATAATCCAGTTTCACTTTTTTATATATACAGTGTAGCCATTAAAAAAAAATACTAAATTATCTTTTCTGCAGCATCAATTTTTTTTTTTTTAAATCAAATAATTTATTAAATACATTTACAAATAAAAATAATACATATAATTAATGATAAATTAGTTTTAATTAACTCATAGAATTTGTATATATTAAATCAAAGATAAAAAAATTAGATAGAAAACATTCTGCAAATAAAAAGGCTGGATTTAAATACCATTTTCTCCATCTCATTGCAAAAAAAGGGGGAAAAAAATTTTCCTATGATCTTCGAGATAATATCTATAATAATTCTCAACTGTGAAAAAATGTTGAGAAATTGGAAATGAATTAGTAAAAGCATAAGACAAAAAAATTCAATGTTAATAAGCATATTTTTCACATATAAGAAAAGAGAATAGATAACATTTTAAAAAAAAAGTGAAGAAACATATAAAGTATGGAATGAGATTAAATAGTTTAAATTAAGATAAATAATGAAATAATATCAATGTACAAATTACCCAGTAAACAATTAAAATGTACAAACTATACAATAAACTAACAATGTATAAGATGAAGAAATATTGAAATCAACATTAGAAACACTAAATGAGAAAGTAAAACTGCAAATCACACTAAAACTTATCTTACAAAAATAAGTAATGTTCATAAAACTGAACTAAGCAAAATAAAAAATAATGCTACTAATAATCTTGAAAGCTAAAAAAATTAAAAATAATCAGAAACACATCTACAAATCATGGATAGAATGTGAAAACTGATGATATCAGCTTAAAAATTAAATCGAATATATTATTATATACATCCATACTTTACAGTCCATTTAACATGTATTGATGAAACATTTAATGAGAAAAAAGTCAGCATTTAAAAGAATATGCTATAGAAACTTATTGAGAATTGGATACAAAAAATTTCCAGTGAAAAATTTTACAAAAAAAAAAAATGAAGGACAGAAATTTTATTGAAAAAAATTTATAGAAAGTTACAATTATTCCCTTCCATTTTAAAGTTTGATTAGGGATTTTATGAAAATGCAAGAAATGGAAAACACTGAAAGTATTATAATTTATAGTCAGCATTATTATTAGTACAACAAAAACTATAATAATCACCTAAACAAACTGGATATTTAATGCCTTTCTCTCTTTCTGGCATCACACATACAGTAGCTGATTGGTCCTAAACAAAACAAATGGCTGAAACTTCTACATCATCTAATAAAATAAACTTGCATCAACAAGATATGGCAATATTATACTTTCTACTTCCAAGTCAATATGCATCTTAAAACTTTTTTTTTGCTTGACAAACATAAGAGTACATGCAAAAAAAATATTATCATATCACAATTGAACAAAACCAATAATAATCAGCATTTCTGTCTTCTATTACATTTGTTACTAATGATGTGATAGTTTTCATTTGTGGACAGTATGTTATATGCAATAACTATTGATTTGTTATTTGGCCAACTTGATTTATTGGCAATATTTTAATTTGTTTGCTCAATAGCCTGCTTTAAAGCAGATCAAATTAATGTATTCCACTTTCAATCAAAATATCTTAGATTCAAAGTCAACAAAACCTTATTATAAATTATGATTACTTTCCACTAAGCATTACATTGTTAAATGTACTTTTTTTGAAATTCAAATTTACTAATTAAAACTTCTTTTTTTTTATAAAAAAAAAAAAAGAAAAAAGAAATACCATTAATAACAAAGCTTGTTTAATAAGATTTACTTCATAACATTATTAATCAAATAAAATTTTTAAAAAATTGTAGACTATCACAAAAAAAATCATATTAGATAAATACAAGAATTTCTCCCAAAGACAAAATAAATAAATAATTTTATAGTAATGTTTATATGTTATATATAAAAATTCATATTCACACAAATAAATAAATAATCAATATCAAACAAGATTGAAATAAACAACTATTAATAACTATATTTAAATATTGGATATTTGACCATTATAGTAATATTTACACAAGTACAAATATTTTTTCTGCAACATATAGCAAACTACATATTATGTATTGTCATTAGTTATCTGACAAAAAGGCAGCTATAGCATACTAGTTATACAATCTCCAACACTTTCTATCTACTAACTTAAAATTCCAGATAATTTTAAGTATAGTACTTCCTTTCTTTAAATTATTAACTTCTTTCTTTCCTAAAACTATTATTCCTCTTTTATCTTCCACAGACATTTCCAATATACTTTTCTTGCTTCATATTCCATAACTATTTTTCACATACTACTTCCAATAATTCAACATTCCAATTTTAATTTATCTTATTTTCTCATTCTACTCTAAATGAACATCCTTTTCTCTAATTGTCTAAATCTTCTTTTACCAAATCTCTTAATTTTAAATTTAATAAAATATAAAATCATCTACTATTATTAAAAAAACATATTTAATCGCTATAACATTTTTGTGGATTCCATTATAAAACAATCAAATCCCCAAATATTTAAAAGCAATCATCTCAACATATAAACTTTGCTTTAGGTTTAAATATATAGATTTTTATCTCAAATTTGCTTATAACATCCATCCTAAGCAATATTTTGTTAAGATTATTATCAGTATCTGCAAAACTACCATGAGCATTGTCAAAATTTATACAAACTGCCATCCTATTACCAACATTGTTACATCCGTATAAAAACCATGCTCATTTTTCTTTTAAATGACAATGAAATAAATTGGAAATATGTTGCTGCTGTACATTTGTCTTGTAAAAAGATATTATTTAAAATGATAATTTATATATCAAATAAAATATATTTACTTAATTAATTTTTTTAGTTTTTGCTGTTTATGTAGCTATCATTCTAATAAATGGTTGATAATTCTTTAGCACATTCTAAGCAATACAATGATTTGAAAAACAAAACACTTTATTATTGGAAAAACAATAATATATTTTAGAAAGATTGCTAAAATTTCTCTCAACTTACTTTTCTTTTGAGTGGAAATGTGTATGTGAGATTGGTAATAAAATAAAGGAAAATCATAATAAAATCAAGTCATATATCATGTGACTTATTTAACTTGTAATATAAAGAATGTACTAGTTCTTATTTAGCTTGTATTTACAAATGTAATATAAAGAGCATGCTAATAGCTCTAAAAAAGCTTTTTTTTACTGATAAATGAAGCAAGAGAATGCATTCAAAATCTCTAACTAGACTTATCCCCATCCCCAAATCAGTTTCGAGCTAGTAGCTCTCGTCAGTGAGGAGCTAGGAGATCCAAACACCAGATCGCAAAATACAAACTCAAGCCCAGCATTTATCTAATACTTAACCATTAAGTAGAAAATATGAAATTTTCAGACATCTATATGTCTTCAAATCCATATCTCCAACTCAAATAGCCATATGGGACTGAACTAAAATTCAAATACACCATATATTAATAGCCTTAGCAATCTAATATAATCAAAGCCTTAACAGCCAAAATATAATATTAACAAAATCAAGTAATATATCATGTGACTTATTAAGCTTGTATTTACAAATGTAATATAAAAAGTGTGCTAATAGCTCTAAACAAGCTTTTTTTTTTTTTTTTTACTGCTAAATGCCTATGTAAAATCATATGCAAAAACAATCCTGCACACTAAAAAGCATGGCATGATTTTTACTTTTTTTTTAAACCTTAAATTGTTCTCTTTTTTTTTTTTCTGGAAAGGCAATGATATATTAAATAAATTTTTTATAATATGACTTAAGAATGATGATGATAATAACTAAAAAAAAAAAATTTAAATTGTTAGATTCATAAAAAAAATTGTAATTTCTAAAAAAATAATTGTTCCCAATAGATCATCATTAAAGTGATATAAATAATCACAATATCAGTAAAAAGAATGATAATAAAGCAGGAGTAGAAGTAGTAATCTCCATCATCATTTTCAACAATTATTGATCTACTGCAGGATAAAGTTCTCTCCAAGTTCAATCCATCTTCTCTGATCTCTAGCCTCTCTTCTCCATGTCATCCCAGCAAACGTCATTATTTCATTCATCCATCTCACATGTGGTGTCTTTCTAGATCTTCTACAATCTTTTAAGATTTCAACTGTACATCTATTATCATCTCTTCTAGGAATAGATCAGCCCAACTCCACATCAGTCTCTTAATTCTTTCAATGATGCTAGGAACACCTGTTTGTCCTTTCACTCATGTATTTTGTTTTTGATCTCTTCTTGTTACTCCTAACATGCAGCTTTCCATACTTTGTTGAATGGTCTGGTCTATATTGCTCTTCTGTTAACTATCCAAGTTTCAGATTCATGAATAAAAACTGGTAAAACACATTTATTAAAAATTTCTTTTTCAAACACATAGGCATATTTCCTTTTAATATTTGGTTTCAATCTGTACAACAGGATGACTCCAAATCTCCAAAACTTTTTATAGCAGCTCTATTTTGTGATTTAAAAGTTGAAGCTAAGGAAGTAAAAATAAATGGAGATTATTTAAGTCATCTAGATTTTGTAGATGATGTAATTGTTTTTGCGAATAATACTTTAGAGCTTCAAAAAATATTGCAAGAGTTATCAGATGAAAGTAAGAATAAATAAAGATAAATGTTAAAAAGACTAAAGTAAAGTTCAATGGATTTTCTCAAAAGAAGAAAATACAGATTGATAATGATGAGTTAAAAAAAGTTAACAACTACAAATACTTTTGATCAGATTAAAAGTCGTAACAAAATTATTTACAATTTTATTTTTTAATATAGGTACATGAACTGTGCAAATTTTATTTGATGCAAACTCTTCATATCCTGAAAAGAGGACGGTACTTGTAGCTAAGAAATTTTCAGTATATATTATGAATATAGTTGTTGTCAATGAAACTCATTTTCCAGAGGAAAAAAAAATTAACTGAAAAGGTAGATAGCTAAAAGATTTTTTTAAAAAAAAACAACAGATTATTAAATCAAAAGAGACTGCATGATGTTGGATTTACTGTCAAGCTTATTCATTATTTTTTATTCTTGAAATTCAGAAAGACTAATGGTATTAAAACATGATTAGCACAATAGTACTTACTAGAGTTAATTTTATAAATGATTAGTTAAAAAAAAAAAAAGCTTTTATTCCTTGTTGGATAATATTAGTATGTCAATAAAAGATCAATTTTTTTCTTCTTTAAAATTTTAATGTATATGTTGGTAGGAAAAGTAAATTTTAGCCCTAAAGAGCTTGAATAATGACATTGGTATTGAAAATTTAAATGATCAACTGTTATTAAATGGTTGCAAAAAACATAAATTGTTTATCACAAATATTTTATTTAGGCAGAAAAATCATTATAAAGAAGTTGAATATATTCATACTCAAAAACAATGGCAACTAATAGTTCACATTAATGCTTCCCAAAGTGGACGATATTACGTGATTACATGTGAAGGGCGCTGGAGTGATACAGAGGAGTGGTAGTAGCCTGGTTGGAATAAGGAGTAATGAATAAAAATAAAGAGGTAATGGAAGCATAAAAAAAAAATTGAAAATTCATTTGTGTTTCATGTGTTATGCAACAAAGAATTAAATCATAATGATTATTTTGTTTTCCAAATAAACACACAAAATGCAAGCTAATAAATCGTCAAGTCTGTCAACAGGTCTTAACAAGCAAGTATTAGTGGATGAGTGTATTATGCATTGGCATGAATCCAGCATGCATCAGCAGGAATGTCTGTAATGGCAATATAGATATCTAATTTAGATTGTTTCTGAATTATGTGACAAGCAGTTAACAGTACCGATGTACTTGGCTATTTACACTTGGCTATCTACATTTAATTTTCTCTTTAGCTAAATCTTTAAATATTGCTTTGACATCATGAAAAAATACTGGGATGACTAATGGATCAACTGAAGACTTTTTGGATTTGAAAAAAGTTTAGCAAAAAATACTACACCGATACATAATTTATAAATTCAATATGTAATCTAAAACCTCTTCTTACATTTTATTGACAAGTCTCTCTTTTTTTTTTTTTGGTAGTATTGTCTTTTCAATTTATTTGATTTTGAGAAAAGAAGAAAGGGGGGGGGGGATACAATCAATTGTAAGTTTTCAAAGTAACTTTGATTTCTCATAATACTCCCCTACCTAACATTAACTTACAAAATTAAATGTAGATTATTTCAAATATCTTATTTGTAATTGATAAATTGGTTTGAAATTTTGTCTTTAATTTTAAATTTCTTTATTTGCTTTTTAAAAAGTGAGAGTGAGGGATAGAGAAATACAGTCAATTGTAGAAGTATTGTCAATTTTTTTTTTTAAAAAAAAAATTACTTATCAGCAGTAAGGAAGCCTGACTTTACATACTTTTTTATATATTTTTATTTCACTTGCCACAATTTTTTTTTACATAATAGCACTTAATATATATACACATCTAGAAAAAATCTGAAACTCTCTTATCTGTAAATCAGAAAATATATTATCAATATATTTTTATCTTCCAAATCCTTTTAACATTCTTAAAAGTTTTAATTATAAATTAGATCTTACCATTGTTTGAACTTCTTATAATCAACTGAGAATGCATTAGTCAACTTCATTCAGTAAATCCATACAATAATGAATTTGAATTGCTCATTCTAATCAGAATGTGATTAGTTTAAATATAGATAATACATTATCAATATATTTTTATCTTCCAAATCCTTTTAACATTCTTAAGTTTTAACTGTAAATTAGATCTTAGCAATGATGAACTTCTTATAATCAACTGAGAATGTGTTAATCAAATTCATTCTTTGCGTATATAAAAACAATTCAACTGTTGGTAAAAAAAATTGAAAGTCAACAGTAATTCCATACAAAAAATAATGAATTTGAATTGCTCATTCTAATCAGACTGTGATTAGTTTAAATATAGATAATATATTATCTTCAAAATCCTTTAACTTTATATTAGATCTTAGCATTGTTTGAACTTCTTATAATCAACCAAGAATGTGCTAGTCAAATTCATTCTTTGCATATATAAAAACAATTCAACTTTCATAAAAAAAAAAAAAAAAAATTGAAAATCAACAGTAATTCCATACAAAAAATAATGATTGGAATTGCTCATTCTAATCAGACTGTGATTAGTTTAAATATAGATAATACAATACAAATATATTTTTATCTTCAAAATTCTTTTAACATTTTTAAAAGTTGTAACTGTAAATTAGTTCTTAGCATTGTTTGAACTTCTTATAATCAACTGAGAATGACCAAGAATGTGCTAATCAAAATTCATTCTTTGCATATATAAAAACAATTCAACTGTTGGTAAAATAAAAATTGAAAGTCAATAGTAATTCCAGACAAAAAATAATAAATTTGAATTGCTCATTCTAATAATTGTGATTAGTTTAAATATAGATAATACATTATCAATATACTTTTATCTTCCAAATCCTTTTAACATTCTTAAAAGTTTTAACTGTAAATTAGATCTTAGCACTGTTTGAACTTCTTATGCATATATAAAAACAATTCAACTGTTGGTAAAAAAATTGAATGTGAATTTTTTAAATTGAATTTTAATTATGCTTTTGAAAGTTTTAGTGAATTTTTCTACAGAAGCACTCATTCCTTACAATACATGGATGCTTCGTCCCTGCTTATCAGCTATATTCATTTATTGTAGTAATAAATTTGTAATCTAAAACCTTTTCTTACTTTTCATTGGTAGGTTTTTTTTCTTTCTCTAGTATTAATTGTCTTTTTAATTTATTTGGCTGAGAAAGCAGGAGTGAAGGTGTGAGAGGGAGGGATATGGTTAATTATAAGATTTTAAGATTGATTTTGATTTCTCACAATACTACTTACCAATATTGACTTACAAAATTAATTGATATAGAGAATTTCAAATAACTTTTTATGATTAACAAATTGGTTTGGAATTTTGTCTTTAAAATTTTTAAATTTCTTTTATATTTGCTTTTTAAAACATATGTGTGGAGGATAGTGAAATATGGTCAATTTGTAGACCTCTAGGAAATCAATAATTACTTGTCAGCTATATTCAATAAAACAAATAATCCAAATAAAATTAAATTGGCTGGCTTTAAAACAATAACAACTACAACAAATTAATACAAAAAAAGACTAAAATGCAATTTCTTTCTTACTTCTTTGGATTCCTTGTTTCTTTTTTATTTTACAAGAATAAAAAAAAGAAATCACTACACCAGGGGTCCCCCAACCCTATGCCCACGGGCACTATGGCGCCCGCAGACCATATTATGTGTGCCTGCCGCTATCCAAACACGATAAAAAATTATTTATCTGATACAGATAAATTTAATTTTTAAAATTTCTTATAAATTATTGTAAGATATAACATCAAACCGTGTGTTAGAATATATTTGTAATAACTTAATATTTGTGTTAATATTAAAAATGCACACGCATATATAATTCAGCTATATATAGATAACTAAAATCAAATAAATAAATAACAAACTTTTATTGATTTTTTCTAGTGCTTTCAAAGGTATAATCTTCATTTTCAAGAAGTACAGTATTTCTTCATTTTCACGAAGTGCAAATATGCAAAATAGGACAGATTAAATATGCAAATATGGGTAGGAAAATTTTTCAAATTTGCCATTGTATTATATTGTAATCAAATTGTAGGGCATACTATACGTTTACAGCGTAAAAATATAAACATTAATTATATGTTAAAATTTTATTTTTGAAATAAATATTTTTTTTGTACATTATGTGTATTATTAACAATATCCAACTATAAATTTACATTGAAACAATAAATGGTGCCCATCACCTGGTTGAAAAAATAAATAGTGCCCGCCACCTGGCCAGTATTGTAGGATGTGCTCTTAAGTGCAAAAAGGTTGGGGACCCCTGCACTACACCATATGGACAGAATAATTTGGCAGCATGGATGGACAATGCAAAATCACTCTAAATCCCCCCCCCCCCGGCTTTCTTTCTCCATTATAGATGATTCAAGGTGTAAATAAAAATCATAAGGTTCTTTTAAATTTTTTTAAAAAAATTATAAAAAAGACTAATTAAAAGAACAATTCTCCAATTGTAATGTTATATTTATTTTTCAAATCAAAACATTTTCAACAATATCAATGAAGAACACAAAATTTAAAAATATCAATGAAGAATACAAAGTTTATTTTTAAATTAATATATAAAAAAAATAATTTATCATAAAAGGCAGGGATGGGAAAATGTTTCTTTTTTATCTTTTAGTTTTCTATTACGTATTTTTTAACTATTTATGAACCTATAATTTTAAATATGTAAAGGATGTTGAATCTTCAACTTATCGATTAGTTATCCAAGAATTATTTTTCATGACATGGATGCTGTGTTTTAAAGAAACAAAGAGAGCATTGATTGTAGATAGCTGCTGAGTATATCTGTACCTAGTTAATAATAATGGAAGTGCAATAAATATTTAAAAATTTTAATTCATACTTAATACATTTGATCTTTATTGATTGTGGATTACATGTATTTTTATAAATTTTCTAATATATCTATAATACATTTGTAAAATCATAGCTGACTTGTACAATCAATATATTTTCATTTTTTCTTGGAGTTGGAATAGTCATACTCATTTATGACTACCTGATGATGATGCTGATTTTGTTTTCTTACAAATGAAATTATAAAAAAAAACTGTTACTATTAGTATCTATTTATATTCCATCAAATAATCCTATTAATTGCTAAATAAGGAATATATGAATAAGGAAAAGGGCAAACTAAATTAAAACTATTAATTGATTTTTAATTACATCATTGATGTATTTTTTAAAAAACTAATTATTTCTTAATAAATTTAATTTGAATATTTAACAATTTAATACCAATAACATATATTTAAGCTGATGTCTGTTTTTTGCCATTTTACATTTAAATTACTGAAGAACAGATGTTGTGGGGCTATTCTAATAACCCAACTACTGCAAAAAATTTTGATTCTAGTGAAAAAAATTGCCCTTTTTCAATTATATAAATTGATGACATCTCTTGATAATTTTATATTTCTATTACAATAAACACACAAATTTTACTTTTTATATATATATAAATAATATCATATAGTTAATACAACATTGAATATTTGAGCCATGGCTTTTATTCAATTGCCTACAAATAACACAATACTGATGTGGCAAAACATTTTAGCAAATGGACTGTGAATATTTGATAATAAAAAAATTAAGACAATTGATATTCGCAAAATTCTTTTTAATAGCATCAAAACAAGATGATGATGGATTGTGTGCTTTTTACAATAATTCATTGTAGATTACTAAACAGGAAAAATCACATAGTATTGGTGAAAAAATAATTCTACTGGCTATAAGTGATGTAATACAAAACTATGGTAATACACAAGCCAGCATCAGATTATTAAAAAAAAATTTTAACCAATAATGCAGTGCAAAGAAGAATTTACGAAATGGTTCAAAATGATTAGGATTCATTGTGTTTAAAATCATCCTACTTCTCTCTATAGCTTGATGAGATAACTTTGCAGGAAACAAAGACTTGTTTTCAGTATGCTTGTGATTCATAAAAAATGAAAATTTGCCAAGAATTATTATTTTTTAAAAATATATAAACTGATTTATATAAGAATCAATAACATATATTAGAAATTTTTTAAGGAATAAGAAATCCTTCTGAGTTAATATCTTGTCAGTTGCTACTGCTGTTGCTTTAGTGATGATAGGGTGTTATAGGGGATTCTCATATTTAAAAAAAGGATTACTGAATATATTTTTATATAGTGAATCATTTAATGTCCATATTTAGTTGCTAAAAATCTAAAAAATGTGAATAAACCCTATGTAAGTCATTATATTATGTCATTAAAGCAATCAACACAACTAAAAGCAATTTATTAAATGAGAAATTGTTAGACAACTTTGTTTGACAATGATGAAAAATTTAATTGCCTATTTCATACAGCTCATTGGCTATGAAATGGTACCTGTTGAATTGGTCTTATTTGACAGACTTATTTCATAAAAAAAAATTAATGAAACAAATCTGTGATTCCAAGGAGACAAACTGAATTTAATCAAAACAAAAACTATTATTTTTGCATTTGTGACAAATGAAATTTTGAATGAGAAGTATTCAGTCAGTTTCCAATTTTAGGAGATGCACATAAAGAAGATGTGTCTATTCTATTGTCTGCATTTAGAGGCTCTCCATTCTGATTTCAATAAATAATTTGAAGATATTCTTAAAATGAACATGTCTAAGGGAGTTTTAGACCCTTTTTCAAATACAAACATAGTTTCCAAAATTATAAGAATTAACGTAAGTAACAACAAATGAGAAAGTGAAATTTAAATATAACTAAAAAAGAGATAGATACCTACATTTTAACCTGGATTGTGGGTTATGATACAAAAGTTTTTAATTACATTTCCGTTGCCATATTTAGTGGCACATGGGTTCAATGTGGTAACAAATCTGTTAATTAAAAAAATAAACTGACTGCAAATAAACAATTGCAATGGTTTAAGAAATGTTGCTGTCAAAAATAGAGTTGAACATTAATAAATTGATAGTAGACTGAAGATTCATCCTTCTCATTAGAATTATTTTTAATGTTCTTTGTGATTTTATTTTAATATTATTTTTTATCTTAATTTTCTCTAATGTTATTATATTTGATTTTAAAAAACAATTTTATAATTTCATGCTTCAAGGTATCTTATTAACAATATCTTTCTTCACAATGGTATAGAATGTAGGTAAAAATATAAATACATTTTATGTAAATTTGTCATTGCATCTTTATACACTTAAAAAAGACACCAAGTTTTTTTTTCTGAAAAGATGGTAGGTCAAATAAGTTCTGATCTACATTATTATAATTATGAGTCAGATTATAAAAAAAATCATATTACATTTGTTCTCATAAGTATAGAATGTTCGACAGATCATTAACTACTGTGTTTCAGTAATAATAGATTTCATTATAATCATATATATAAGAAATTTGGTTGTTCATTCTATAAAAGCACTTACTATTCATGCTGAGTTTCAACATTTATTAAAGACTAAAATTTTTAATTTGGACTTGAAAAATTGTCATGTTACTGAAGGATGAAGTTAGAAAGTATGTTGGATTCCAAAAAAAAAAATTTTTCAATTAACTAAAAAGGGCCCCTGATTGTTTTTATTATTAATCACTTGATTAAAAAGAAACATGAGATATTTTCTGCTTTGTATAAGAATAATTGATGAATCAAAGCCACAAAGCAAATACAGAGGATCATAAACATTTAAGATCGTTTTTTGGATACATTGAAATTAACAGATGGACTTTAAATAAAAATAAAAATCAAACAAATGATGAGAATAGTTTCATCAGTTTATCAACAATAATGCAAAATTGAGATGATGTTTTTTAAAATGATACATTCATTATACATGACCACTTACAGTGCAGATTAAAGGACAGACCAACAGACAATCATATTCCCTGGTGAAAATGATAGCTATAATCAAAAATGGATCATATTTATAGGTTCTAATGACTTTTATTTGGACAAATATATTCAGCTTAGTAAAATTAAAATAGCTCTTCATAATCTTAAAAATGAAACTGCTACAGAATCTAATGAAATATTAGCAGTATTTATTTATTTAGTATATAGATTTTATTTATTTAAACAGCTTAACTATTATTAATATCATAAAGGAATCTAGAAATTTTATCCAAGAAATAGAATCATTAAATTTATTAAGTCTAATTTAGCCAATGCAGTCATAGATTTGACGGTCATTGATAAATCACGGGTGGTAAATTTCATCTATGAAACAGATGAATGCAATGACCATAGATTGTTCTTAACATGTTGATGACACTCTAGTTGCATAAAAAAGATTAAATCCAGCTGACTTTCTTGTTTGAATCCGAAATAAGAAATTTGTTTGAAATATCATAAAAATTTCATTTTTTTATGCCATAATTCTACAATTGTAGATGCTTGATTGAATATCTAAAAACAGATCATTGAGAACTAATCTTATGTCACCAAACTATGTCTCTAGTTATTAGCAACTCGGAATTATTTAACACTTTTTTTATACATTTTCTGTGAGACAACTTTTAATATCTGCTGAAGGAATATGTGAAAGAACAAAAGCCAATGTGTCGGTAATAATTCTCATAATAAAATTTAATTGAGTGTTTAAAAGTTTAGTTTGGTAATTTTTCTCCAAACAGGACCATAGCAACAGTTTTAGAGTACTTGCATTATAATGTAGCCAGCTTTTCAAAAAAGTTATATTTAGAAATTAATTTTGATCTAATCTTAGATAACTAAGAAAAATAAGTTACAACTCAAGGTACTCCTAAATAGTATGAAGTAGGAATGTATTTGAATTTATTATTGCAAAATGATATTTTCAGATTATGCTTTCCTATTATTTAATTGAGAATAGTGTCTTTGTTGCATTAGAAATGATTCCCATCTTTGAAAAAAAATTTCAATCTTTCCATATCCTTATTGAGAGAATTTTTTTATTTCAGGGAGAGATCTCATTTATGAAGTCAAAACAATATCATCAGATGAATTTCCTATATTCTAATTTTGGAAAATGACTGAACATATTAAAGAAAATAGGCAAGAGAATAACTCTTTGGCAGACAGTTCTGCAAAATGTTATATCTATTACAATTAGCACTTAATATCACTTGAATTTTTTTTATTGGAGAACATTTTGTTAAGTAAATTAATGACTATGTTTTCCTGCATTTAAGATTTGTGAAACTTTTAGAAAATCATTTTTCCAAATAGAATTATAAACTGAGGTACAATCAAAAAAGATAGATTAAGTTTTAATTTATCTTGAAGGTCTTTTTCATTGTAAGTTTATGACCCAAATCCAATTTGATACTAATAATTCTTTTAGAAGTACTTTAAATTCATCAAGCTTTTGTAAAAGCAACCAGATCTTACAACTAGATTTGTAAAATTTTATTTCTCCATGGACCCTTTCCAATTTTATTTTTTGACATTATCCAGTGATTTTACAAACTTGTTACCAATTTCTGGATCTTTGATTGACAAAAAACTGACTGTAAAGGATCCTACTGTTTTCATTCCTACATGAAATCAATTGCTTTCAATATTCAGAGGATAGGATTATTTGAAAGCTGTTGATATGAGCTTGTTAAACCCATTATAACAAGAGGGAATTGGAGAGATTACATTAATATTCTCTTCAATGCATTTTTTCCTGTTAGTTCTTATTTTTACCATGGAACAAGATAACTTTCATTTTGTAGAATGTGAATTCCAAGACTTGGTTTATGTTGGCGATGGAAAAAATGATGCAATGTCAGTAATATAGCAGATAATGATGAATATTTTATTTTTTTTGTCAAAATAAAATATAAATCACGAGTTCTTCTTGTTCCCATCCACTTAAATAAAACGTCTCTCCTCCTTGCTTGAGAATGTAAAATAAGTTCATGATGTTTAAATTCATCCATTGTAAAAGTTGACAACCTGCTTAATCCTCATTTATATAATGCCAAAGGTTATATGAGAATTAAAATCTATAAATACAGAAAATGTAGAAAGATCTGGAAGATGTCAGTAGGGTTTAATAAACTTGAATAATAAAATTAAGCAATTCATTGCCATTCTAACTTCTAAATATATATATACACATACATAAATCATAATAAAATTTCAGTGGAAATAAAATATACATATTTAAGAGATTAAATATTTTAATGTTAGTGAGATAAAGCCATAATAGTATATAATTAGAATTCATAAAAATTACCATTGTCATC
Source organism: Epiperipatus broadwayi (assembly GCA_028023455.1). Lineage (NCBI taxonomy): Eukaryota > Metazoa > Onychophora > Udeonychophora > Euonychophora > Peripatidae > Epiperipatus > Epiperipatus broadwayi. The sequence goes on along the minus strand of JAQFVV010000001.1, from coordinate 23,005,724 downwards.
ATTAACAATTCATGTTCTGAATTCAGGCAGCTGTAGACTTTTTGTGGTACAGTAGGTATAAAATAATTATGTTTGTTGGTATTCTACGAAGCTTCTAAGATCGTTGTTGCTGCCTGACATGGTTTTCCTTAAAACACATTTCTATTTTATTCAATGGGAAGTCTCTGACAGTGTTTCTCTTGTTAAATAATGGCTGGTCTTTTCGCCAAAACTATAGACACTTTTGAAGTTAGGCAGCATACAGTTTACATATAATCTGGATACAATGATCAATGCAATGATTGTTTAGTACATTACGGCTCCTCTACTTCATGATGGAACTAAATTCATACTCTACAGGATTGGCAAGAGTGAAGCAAATGGCAGACTTCTCTACAGTCATAATATTTTAACATTACTTCTGACAATCAATAAAGGCTGAATGAATGAATCAAAGCATAATAAGCAAAAGTATAATAATTCCATCTTCTGAGAGATCCTATTTATAGTTTACTACTTTGTCTTATCAGTTTCTATAGTGGTTTGATTTCATATATCTATTCATTGGTTGTAGAATAGTCCTAGATTTCATTGTGGTCCATGGTACACTGACCAATTACAGACTTTACAAAACTTAGCTTTGAAAAGGGATTATAACAAAATAAAAGACATTTTTACTAAACAACATTTCCCCCATCTAATTATAAAATATCTTTGTAATTGTTATTAATAAAATATTTTGTTTCAAATTACTTAAATCGATTTACATTTAATGAGACTGTATACATTTTGTTTGTGAACATACTTATATATATACTTTTTATCTAGCAAAATGTTGAAAAATCTTTAATTTAAAAATTCCTAACAAATTTTTTAAATTATATACATGAAACGCATATATCGCTACAGTATTAAAATTCAACAACTATTGTTAATTTTGACTTTCAGGATAGTCATATTATTGAGATGTGGAATTCCCTTAAAGAATATGTTATGAATATAAATAAATCTATTCTTCAGTTCACTAAAAAGAATCATGGTGGTTTCTGACAATGATCTTATTATCAATAATTTGTAAAAAGAAATAAACATTTTCTGCTTCCTCATCCCAAGCCTGAAGACATATTCATTTCTAGGTTGAAGGAATTTCACCATAGAGACAATATCATCTCATCCAGATTTTTATTTGACAACACATGGAGCCTGATTAAGCTAGATTAAACAACACCAGTAGCACATCAGACCATCTGGTTGCCCGAGCAACATGGATTACTTTTATTTTATTTACAATTGTATCACATTCTTATATATGTATTTCAATAGTTATTTATAATAACATTTTCTGCTTGGCAGAATAATAAATTAAATGTGGAGATTTAAAAGTAGAAGTTCATCAATTAACAAGAAGGCTTAAAAATGATTGGTGGACTAAAACTGCAAAGGAAATTCAGATATTTGCTGACTGTAATCAATTTAGATCTTTTTTTTTTTTTTTTTTGATGCTCTGAAAAAAATATATATGAAAAAAGGTATCAAAATCATATTAAATCCAGCATTGGCATTCTACTACATAATGACAATGATATTTTTAACAGGTTGAAGGAGTATTTTGATCATCTTTTAGATAATAATTATACAAAAATTGAGATGACAATCAACTATTACTATTTGGTAGTAGTATTACATCATCTAGTTACTCAATCTGTTTTTAAATAAAGAAATTCCTATAAATAACATCAAGGTTACTAGAATGCTTTGAACCACATGTAAAATTCAGGAATATTAATAAAATTTTCCAGAAGTCAAATTTTATTATAGCTGATGTTAAAATACAATGATTATCATCACTTTTGTGTGTAGTCAAAAAAAAAAAAAAAGCTTTAGACTTATATAGCAGGAATTTTATTAAACAGAAATGGAAAATTATAAAAACTAATGATAATTAAAAATAAAATAACATTATATTATTTAACTACATTATAGTTATAGATATATAATAACTGCCAATAAAATTTAATATAAAGATTAACCAAAATACAATGTATATCATGCAATTTATGTCTGTACCTAAAAGAAGTAGTTTTGGAAATAGATATAGATGCATCACAAAAAACAAAAATAACTCAGAAGAAAAAGTAGTGCATATTACTTCAGAGCATTCTTAATTATAAAAGCATAATCTAATAAATAACCAATAAAATATAATTTTCAATTTGAAATACCAAGCAGTTTGTCCATAAGATGTTTAATAGTTTTCTACAACTATAACAAGAAGTAAATTGGTGGCAATAATAATGAGAAAAATCTCAAACATATGATAAGAAAGTCAAAAATAACAATTCAATTCATTTTGTAAATGTGCAATAAATTAATAAATATAAATCTGGTCTTTATAATCTTAAAATATGAAGATCTAGATTCTAAAAAAAATAAAAATACTATGTATTAATTGGAACCAAATTACTTAAATGATTCTAAAATTGGAATATTGTTATATTTAACAAAGTATTTTTGGGTGAAATATAATAGCATTTACTATTTTGGTATAGATAATTTTAAAAATATGTAAAAAAAAAAATACTTTTTTTTTTTCATATATATTTTTTTATCATTGATCTAAAAGATTTTTCTGCTATTGAATTTTAAATAATTCTGCTACTCCTTAGTTATAGTCAAAATAATGTTTACAACTTACAATAGTCATTAAAATCAGAAAGTGGTAGTTAAATATTATTGGACCTGCTTACACAGCCAGTTGAGATGAAAAAACAAAATACTACATGAGATATTTTATTTGCTATTATAGACATGAAAAAATGCCACTAATAAAATTTTGACAGCACATGAGCAATTCATTATGGATTTAGGCTACCATTTGATGTTGAAAGATTGATGAATTTTATAATATGTTAAAAGAAAATGTGAAGAAATAATTGATTTGAAAAGTGGATACAAACTTTATTATAAATAAAAGATGAAAATATAACAATGTAGAGATTAATGGCATATAGAAAAAATTAATTTTTCAGCTTAATAGCATATACAAATGAAGATAATTTGTGTTTAAACTCCATCAAATTCTCATTCTAATAAAGAAATATGCAGAATTTTTTTGATCAGATTCAACATTTTAAAATTGTTATAGGAGATTCTAATGCTAAAATTGGAAAATTATTGAAAGATAAAAATACTGTGGACACAACTGAATTTTCTGAAGGAAAAAAATGCTCATCTTAAGAATTAATTTTTTTATTTTTGAGAACAATCCAAAGCAGAAAAAAATCATAGGATCAAATGAAAGCATAACAAGGATGGATTATGATTGATTAACAGAAAATAATCATTAATTAGTGAGATAAAAAATATATGAAAATGCAAAGCTAAAAAGATAAAAGCTATTAAGAGATGGAATCAAAAGTTTATATTCCTAATTTTCAGAAATACTTAAAAAAATTCAAATTGAAAATCATTTTAAATGTTAACAGTAATTAACTTTGAAGATGACCAACTGATATTCTGCTAAGAAATAGTAACAATAAATTTTTAATAAAGGGGGAAATATGAAAATATTTAAGTGACTCATTTGAAAGAACTTAATGTCTGAAATTCTATAAAGTAGTACTAAAAAGAGTTAAGAAAGATGTAAAAAAGTTGTATAAGAAAACAAAAGCTTCAAATATATTGTGTCGGATACTCAATCTATTCTGATACAGAGGGCGCCACCAGACTACTATGTGTCTGGAAAATTTATTTACTGTGATCAGAATAGATGATGATGATAGTTTGTGCCGACTAGACTCAGGGAGAAACAAGAGATCTTAAATTGTTTAGACAATTGACACAAAAGCACAGAGACAAACGTCAGCCAAATTAAGTTTAAACAAATTCTAAAATTTTATTAAGAGAAAATAAATTATGAAGTATAATTTATTGACACAATAAATATGGTTAACTCAGGCGTGTACCAGAAATACGAACAGCAAAGCTATGACAGACCGACCGATCTTCTAATAAATGAATTATAAAGGGAAGAAGCAAATTTTATTTAGCCGAGGATTCATCCAAACATTGGTCCTCACTTTCAGATATTCAAACAATACGCTCTTGAAACAGATCAAAGAAAAGCGCCAACAAGCTTTTCAAGATCCAAAATTTGGTCAGACCCTGAATGTCCTTATGTCGGTATGAGCTGTACCTATTACTACGTTTAAAATAACAGTGATTGATCCACCTCAAGAACAACCGAAAAATATGATTGAAACAGAGTAAAACAATTAAAACTGGTGAATCCCAGCCAAACGACTGGCGAAAATTACTCTAAAATTAATAATTAAAGGTCTCAATAAGAGACAAGTAAATTATTAGAAAACCAGTTACATCTGCCCCAGCAATTAAAGAAAATGAATTACAAACAAATGCTGAAATACATTCTCTGATAAATCTAAAGCACACATAATAAATACAAAAATAAATCTATCGGAGAGTGCACATTAGTATGAAAATATTAAAAGTTTTAAATACTTTAGCAGTACGAAAGTATCGCTCACCTGTAATTTAAAAAAAGGGATAAATTTTTATCTTCCTACTGACGACTTATAAAATTACAAAGAAGAACAATTCTAATTTCCGCTTTTAGAGATATTAGAAACGAAATCTCCACCTGCGGAAATAAAGTCGCCAGCCAAAAGATTTTCGGCGGTTTAGCAATAGGGCAAACACAGAGTTTAGAATTAATTAGTGACTAATAACATAATTACAGGCAAGCATTTAAAAGGCACGACTGCCAAAGTATTTATAAAAGTCTTACATAAAAATAGAAAACTCACTCGTCACTCTCCAATAAACAAAAATTGACAGTAACTTGGAATCTTAAAACTAAGATTCCTAGACACACTACAAAATATTAGAAAACACAGCAAATATTAAATATGAGGCTATATAAATTACTTAAGCTTATGAATACACATTTTTAATTAGACTGAGCGGAGATTTAATGAGCATTAAGTTACCTTAGGAAGAATAAAAAAGAAAATAGTTACCTTTCGGTAAAACAATGTTCACTTAGAGTGCGCACTATTATTCTAATTCATTTCAAGTTCATAGACAGCGGCAAGGTAGAGGTTCCGGCTTCTTCTAGATGTTTAAGGCATTACTGGAGCAAATTTGGAAGTTAGGGATTCATCTTTTGTTAAATTAGCAAGCCATTCTGGTGCTGATGACACGTATAGTATTTTTCATCTTGTTGCAAGCAAAAGGATTTCTTTTAAGAATTTAAATGTCCGTTTAGATAAACTTTCACTTGAGAAACAGCTTGTCTAGTTAAGAATCCTGAATTAATTGACACTCCAAATTTTCGGGGCTATTTATACATTGCTCCATTTCCCACGAAACATTTTCCTTGTTGTCCAATTTCTACGCCTTAGGCAGGGCAAATATTAATCTCCCGCTCAATCTAATCTAAGAATTCTACCCAGGGATTATTGAAACGAAAACAACTACATAAAAAATCAAATCTCCGCTTTTAGAATTAATCTACAATAATTAAAATAAAAGCAACAGGAATGCAATTAGCTAGCCAGCTTGTTTTTAAATCAAATTGATTTAAAGTAAAAACAGGCGGTATAAGAAAACTATTTTAAAATAAATCGATAAACACTGAAATGAAGCGTTTTACATATAAACGCTTGTGTATTTTGATACACGTATTCTTTTTTAAATAATAATAAAATTTAAACATTAAACGTTTAATGAAAATTAAAAGCTTAATAAATTTTTTTTGGTAATAACACCATTGAATCGGATTTCAATCCTGTTCAATATAAACATAATTTTGACATTGGGGAGGGGGGTTGTTTTAGCAATATCACGAAATCTCTACGAAGAACTATATGGTCATAAAAAAATAAAAACAAAGCAATCCTATAATTATAAAATCATGTCATTGTTCTTGAAAGGAATCTATTTGGGAATAGAAATCATTACTAGAATATGATTGCATATTGTCAATCTTTTTTCATTTATTTTGTGAGAAGCATAATATCATAATCTTAAATTACTGACAATTCTATATTTATTACTGATAGTAAAAAAAAAAGTTAAAAAATATAATGAAAAATTAAGATTATAACAAAAAATATAAATGAGATTATGATTGAATATGAAGACAAGATAATGATTCACATAGTATCTAACTTTAAAAATAATTGTGAAAACATACGTTATCAACAATTTTTGACTTTCTTACATTTTAATTTATAAGTGCCAAACTTATTTCACTCATAACTTTGATATGGACCACCTCAGATAAAAACATCAATGATTATCATTAATCATTTATTAAACTAGAGATTTATTCCTAGCCCAAATATAAACTTAAAACCAGTTAAAAATTAATATATATTTCTTAAATTAAATGGAATAATTCAACTCCATTTCTCTATTTCAATATGTAACATCTTTTATAAATGTATTTAATAACCTCCATTTCACCACACATTCTTGAAATATATGAATAAGGACACATGAAAAGATAAATGACCCCCAAAATGCATTCGGTGCTGAACCAGTATTCATGAAATGGTCTAAATCATAATCTGTTACATATATCTTTATTCACTAATAGTAAATTATAACAAGTGTCAAAATTTACTAAACCCATAACTTTAACATGATCCAGCTTAGATAAACACATCAAATTATTATTAATCATTTATTAGACTAGATCCCTAGACTAGATATAAACTTTAAACCAGTTAAAGATTAATATATCTATTTTTAAAAAAATTAAATTAAATGCATACATATGGGGTAAATCTATTGTGACTGAGACCAATTGGCGAGTGCTGGTTCAATAATACAAAATACATTTTGATGGTAATTTGTCTTTTCATGTATCTTTATTTATATGTTTCAAGAATGTATGGTGGAATGGAGATTGTTAAGTACATTAATAATAAAGGATTAGACCATGAAAAGTTTACTGCAGACTAAAAATAAACAGGTTACAATGAAAAGTCTAACAAAAATTTTGAGATCAAGGAATATATTTTAAAAATAAAAATCCAGAAATCTCTTTACAAGTGTGAAAGTTGAAAAAAATAAAAAAAAGAATTGATGCTTTTAAACTAAATTGGTAATAAAGAATTAAAAGTATTATGGAAAGCTAAGAAACCAACCAAGTAAATCCATATTAATAATTTTTATTGCTGGAGATTATCCAATAATAAATATAATGAATAATCTCTAGTCTAATGAATGACTAATAAAAATTAATATATTTTCATTCAGTGATTTATGTCAAAATTGTGAGGGCAACACATATGACACTTATCAATTAAATTGTGGTAATTTTCTATCTATGTATATACTGAATAATGATAAAGATATGTGTAAGAGATTGTAGGGGCCAACTGATGAGTGCTGGTTCAGTTCAAAATGTGCATTTTGGGGATCGTAGATATTTTTCACATGACTTTCATGTTTATGACTACACAAGGTGTTAAAAGCGGATAGAAACCAGAACTTACCTTGCCTGAATGGTATGGTGAAAATTACACTAGAGAAATATTCATTATTAAGTAAATACACGATCTGATTAAAAATGAACTTTTGATTAAACTCAAATGTTTGAATTACAACTATATTACGATTATGCTATCAGATCAAATTAATTAAAAGATATTAGAAAAATGATTAAAAAAAAGAATCATCTGCAATGAGATAATAAACCACGAAAACCAAATACAAAGTTGAACTAAAGTGATAAGCTAATCATAACAATCTCATAATAATTTAAATGAGATTGTTTTTTACTTTTCTCAAATTGGAATCGATCTAAGAACTGTTTTAAAGTCCAACATTCTCACCACTGCTCAAATATATACACATAAACGTAAGTAATGGTTTTTTTAAATATTTAAATAATATGGTCATTTGTACAGGTTTAACTATTTATTGTTTTTTTCTTATTAGAACCAAATTAAACATTAGTTTTCTTTTTGAATTTATATTTAAAAAAATACACTATTATGTAAACTTTACTAATAAATTATTAATATTAAGAAAAGATTTTCTTAATAAGGTTAAGACGATTCGTTCAAATTATTATTATTTTTATAAAAAAAAAAGATAAAGTAAATCTTTTAATAATCATTTTGCAAGAAAAGGATAAAACCATTTCATTGAAAAGTGAAAAAAAAAAAAAAGAAAGATAATTACAATCCCACAATTCTTCATTCAAGATGGTGAATACTGCCAATCAAATATTTATAATTCTAACTATAGCATGCACTTTAACGGGTTTGGCAACGGGTATGTATTTAAATATAACACGTTTTCTTCACCTTTGATCCTTCAAAAAAAACTTTCAAGTTTGGCAGAAGCTTGTCAACAGTGTTTTAAGCTCCTACTTTACTTCAATTTGCGTTATGCCGGTATCTGAACAATCCTTATATGGAACTATTTTTTTTTTTTTAGGAAAAGAGAAATAAATTAATAGGAGATATATAGATTACTGCAAATTTAATAAGGATTAAATATGCTGCTTTAAAATATATGCTTATATATATTAAAGTCTAATAAAAATACATACTGTATACATTTTAAAGCATCATTAAAAAAAAAAAAATGTTTTTATTTTTACTTTTAAATTCAAAGGCTAGATTGCAATTCAGTAGTAAATAAAATTATTTTAATTATCGTATGCATTAGTTATGTGAATACTTTAAATTTAATATTAGTACATATATAATGGACACTCACAGGTTTACAATCTCCAGTATAAAAAAAAAAATCAGAATTTTTCCATTTATCTTTATTAATACAAGAATTGTTTTAAACAGTAAATATATTTAACTGAATAACAACTATACTTTTGGTAATGTAAAATTTTTTACATATTATATAACAATAACGAATTTAAATTTAAAAAAAAGAGCTCAAAATTTTTATTAACTAAACAATCTTAACCTAATAAATAAAACAAAATTTTAGATCATGACCTGGCATAATTAAATACCCATCACTTAGCTTTTGATTTATAAAAGTACAATGTACAAACAAACTATCTAAATTTAAGATTATTAAAATAACTAATTATTTATTTTTAAAATTCAACAGTCAATCCTATCTGGAGTAAAACTGCTTTCAATAATAAATAATGTTCAAGCAATAGGCTCCATTATTATGACTCTATAGACATATTTTAATTAAAAAATAATATACCCAAAAATTAAATGAAATTATAATACTTGTGCAAGATAAAATTTCATAAATATAAAAATAACAAATGCAATATATATACTTATATTTTAAATAGTATTACATATATTGACATTGTTTAAATCTGGCATTGTTTTTTGAACATGAATAAAAAGAGCAGACATTTATAAGCACAAATCTATTAGTTTGTTAGTTATTTCATTTCACAATTTTGATTGTTATTATACATTGTTAATTTATCATCTCTTTGGTGACTTTGACTGCTCAAAGACACATTTATCATTATGATGATGGAATCCAATCACTTCAATATTGGACATCTTATTTTATAACTAGTCTTATGATATGGTAAAATAGTATTTTAACCTGGTTATTTGTGCATATCTTTTAGGAAGCAATACTTACTGAAATCAATTTGTTCATTGAATTCACAATCATTTAAAAGTTGCAAGGAAAGACTATTTTTTCAATTTTTTAATTTTAAAACTATATTTCTGAATTATTAGAAAATTTTGAATCACATTTTCCATATAATATCTGAAAGTATTTCTCTACATTTACTTTATTCAGCATGTCCACAGATAATTTATATATTAAAAAGATTCACTTTCTAAAAAAAGATGCACACACTCATCATCATTATGACAAATTTTAGATTTCAATTTTTATAATATGGATGTAAAAATAATAAACTTAAGACAAAATTTTACATATTTTATTGAATGTGAAATCAATAAGTGCAAATCACTTCTAATAAGTTTTATGTTGTATACCAAAAGAAAGCACCACATGACATTCTTAATTTACATTTAAATTTAAGATCTATATTAACAGCATCTTAATGCAATCTAAACAATACTGGTATACAATAATGTCAATCAAATAAATGAGAGTTACTAATCAGACTGTTAATAAATTATAATTTGTATTTTAATATAAATATTGTAATTCAAAAAAGTATATATTTCAGTTTTATGTTATGAACTACTAAACATCACATGATCACTATTCTTTATGCTAATAAGGTAAAAGCTGGATGCTGGAGAGTTACATTAGATCCAAGGCTCCTCAATGATGAAAGCCACAAGCTAGAAACTAGTCTGGGGATATTGAATGAATAGGCACTAGATAGGGATTTTATGTACAAACCTTCTTGCATCCATTGATTACTCTGGCTTGTACTGAGCGGTGCTACTGTATGGAGAGTTTAGTCTCTGCTTTATGTTATGCCTATAGCTATCTTTTTTTTTTTGTTGCATGCAAGCAAAAGACCATTGAGCATCAAGTGGAATCAGCTACAAACATTACTACAACTTATAATCAATGATGCACAACTATCTATATTATGGGGGGTGGGGGTTAAAAATTGAAAAACAGGTTGTGATATAAATCTATAGCCTGGCCTGCAAACTATATAAATATAATATTATCAGCATGAATTTGTGCTTTTTTTTAGTTATCACATCCAGATTTAAATATAATGAATTGTAAATAGATATTTATAACATTTAATAGATGATGAGCTAAAAATCATATAATTAATAAGATGAATGCTATGATATAAATGTGTGTAAATATAAATGTATGTGCATACTCCAGTTTCATTAAAAATATAATATTTCCAAAATCTTTCTTATTTATTATACATTATTAATAATTTCAGTAAGTGCTTAATTAATAAAATATACTGTGTTAAAATAATTGATTTATTATTTTGATACTTATTTTAATAATATAGTCCCCCCCCCCCCCGGACTAATTTATTGTTTTCATCTTTTTTTTTAAAAAAAAAAAAAAAGTTACTTGTCTTCTTTAAGCTTGTTGGCTAAATTTGTTTCTTTCTCTTTTCTTTTTTATAAAATATTAAGATTCTTTATAAATGTTTGTGAATTATTAATTCATTTATAAATATTTTCACTTTTCTCAGACAAATCATGCTTACTTTCTTTTTTTATTATTGTTGTTGTATATTACAATGAAAATATTATCATGCAAAATTTTATTTTTAAAACAAAATAGCATTATCATACAATCGAATAAGCAATTTATAATATGATTTATATTTATTTAATTCCTTACACTAGTGCTTTTATTAACTCATCTACCTGCCATGCCAGTTGGAAATTGGAAATTTTTCCAGACAGTTGAGAATTTCCATACAAGTTTAGGATTTGCAAGGTAGTTAACTAATAGTCAGTACAATTACTTATTCAATTACTGATTGGTACATGGGTCTAGAATGCACAACAACAAAGAAAAAACAAAACAAAATAATTACTATTTAAATAGTCTAGTAAACCATATCTTTATTCTTCATATTGGAGACTTGTTTGTATGAGTGCATGTATTTCATTTTGGCTTAATAATATTAGCTTTTCACGATTTTATCTATATGTGTAATACTTTGATGAATTTACATTTTTCTAATTTAATGTAAAATATATCTTATATCTCACAATTAGTAATCAAATGCCAGTATTGAAATTATGAATAATACTTGATAAGAATAGTCTGTTTCATCTGCACACTTATTATATGACTTTCTCTTTTTTTTAAAAAAAAAAGTCAAAATACTGTATTGTAATACTTTCTTGTACAGATTTGATTAGAAACTGCTTTTGTTATAATATAGTCTATGTAATATATATATTAAGGCTATCACCTTAAGACTATGTGCATAAACTTCGATAGTAGAGACCTCATTTTATATAATTACTTTGACTAAATTTTGAAGTAATTACAATATCAAAAATACTCTTGAAAAATATTGGTAATTCATCAGTTGTTGATTTTACAGGATGTTAAAAACCAAATGATAATATTTCATAATATGTCACAGATTTGAAAATTAATATTATGATGTACATTTATACATAAATCATATTCGAATGTTACAAAATGGCATGTCAGCTAAATAAATCAAGCTTACATTTGAGTTGCATATGATGCTATTATGTTTAATAAAATATACTATCTTGTAAATATATGGGTGCATGTGTGTAAATATTTATTTTTATAGTAATAATTAGATTATTAAAAAAAAAAAAACATTTATTTTCAAAGTGCAACTCTTTTTTAAAAAAAAAAAACATTCTGTTTACTTGCAATCAAAACTTTATGAAGAGACATGAGCTTGATCACAGGGACAAATAATTTAAAACTATGAAGCCAGACACCCCCCACCCACCCCAAATTTAGCACAATAACAAATTCAATAAGTGAAATATTATATACACAAATTTACTATTTATATAAAAAATGATTATCATCAAAAACAGAAATAATGAAATCTAATATGCTGTTCTTTCATATAAATTATAACAAATAATAAAAATCATATACAATATAAATATATATTTATCATACATTTGAAAAGACCACTAAAATAATGTGCCGAAAAAGCCTTTTTATGTCTGATTAATATATATTTATATTAGCTGATGGATATGGTTTTTATTATTTGTTATAATTTATATGAGATTATATATAAATAAAAATCAATTAAATTCCCTAGAATATTATGCTATAAAAGCCCACCATTCTTTTATAGCTTTCATCAAGAATTCTAAATATTTAAAGAATTTAATTATTATTTTTTTGACAGCAATATTCTAACTGTATAATTACATTTGATAAATCAGTTATTGTATTTTGATGATGAAACTTTTCTGCTTATTAAAGATTAGTGAGCATATAAAAGAAAGGAAAAACAAAAGTTGGTCTCACAATGTAGTTAAGCAAGGTTTAAGATGTTGTTTTTTAGGAACACCAATACTAACATAGGACAAATCTCTCAAATTTTATACATTATATAAAATATAATTCAGTACAGAAATATCTAATGAAAAACAGAAGAAAAAAATGTAAAACTTCATTATTTGAATTTATGTTTTCAAAACAAAAATTTTATTTCATATCTCAACAATAAATATTTCTAAAAGAGACATGATATTTTTTATTTATTGTTATTCTGACATCTAATTATTGACCACAAGTAACAATCAATTAAAATAATGTATTTGTCATTACAAGTTAACTATATTATAAAAGATGTTCCTATATAAAAATTGTTGTTTTTGTAAACACTGTCAGCCTACTTCCACTCTCACATTTGTCTCAAAAGCATATTTTCTATGTAATTTTTATTGTTGTGACCATATTTAATCTTCCCATTAAAGTAACCCATTACAAACATTGCTATTGCTAGTTGCAAGTCTGGTTGGAAAAGGATTTGAGGGGGAGTGAAACAGAAGATATATAATCGTGAGGCAGATTAATTATCTTCAATAACTACAGCAAATAACAATACTGATTTCTATAGCATCTGTTTTTTTTATATTAGGAGTATCCTATTTTAAATCTCTTAATGAATGTTGATGTATAGACTATAAAGAAAAATGGGAAATTTAAATTGCAGCTTTCAAAAAGAATTTTAAATAGGCTTTAAAAATGTTCCCAGAAAATCAAGGTCAAATATCCATTTGAGAAATTGAGGTTAGAAAGTTATTTACTAATATTAAATCATATGCACTCTATGAAAACCTGGAATATCAAAACTTTATGGTCATCTCAAAACTAGAGCGATCTGAACAGAAAGGGAAAGACATTAGAATCTTAGATTAACAAAGATATGCTAGACAAGTTCTAGACAGTGATTATGAAATCATATGGATTAGAAACAATTTAAAGCAATAAACTTCTAAAAAGAATGGCCTTGGTAAACCAAATGATAGCACCAAGATTCAAAGACATTTTATAGTAATTCAAGTATATGCCCCTACATCAGAATATAGATGATGAGAATCTGAAATTAAAACTTAATAATGTAACTCATCAAGACATATTACTAGATTGATAAGATTAGATGTGATAATGAAGAATAGGAACGTGTTATAGAAAAGTACTTTTGGACAATGAAATGAACATAGTTGAAGAGTTTAAATTTTATTTTAGAAAATGTACAACAATTTGCAACATAATTCAAACAGGATCGGAGAAAACAAAAAAAGATATTAAATATTTAAAAAATAAACAATATGATAGGCATAATAATAATAATAATAACAATCAACTTGTGTAGAAAAAAGCAAATAATGAGAAATAGAATTCTAATATAAGTCATGAATTAAAACAGAGAAACAAAAAATGGTTAAATCAATATTGTGGTGAATACTAATTATCATAAAAATGACAACCAAAATAGAAGACAATAAAAATTGATAAATATTTTGGAAAAATGTTCATAAATATAAAATTAAAATTTTAAAATGATGATCAAAGTGTTACTTTAAATTAGATATAATGTGGTTTTTCAAATTAAAAATAAAAAAATATCAGAAAAATTAGTATAAGAATTTATTGAGATTGCTTCACTATTATGTAATAGCAAATATGATTATACTAAGACTTCAAAAAATAGTGAATTAATTAAGAATATGAAAAATGATAGAACAACTGGTTAAATAATCAAATATGCTGACAGTTTATTTCAAGAAATTAATAAATTGTGTAATGAATGATGGAAAGAAGGAAAAATAGCTAGAGTAAACAAATTTAATATTAGTACTACTATATACAAAAATGAAAATTATAGAATCATTGTACAAATAATCATTTTAGGCAAAATCCTAATAAGTCTTGATTGAAAACTTGGCAGATGAACAAAGTAGATTTAGAAAGCATAGAATATCATAAACAGATATCCTTTTTCATTATTAAGGAGAAAATAAAAGATCAATCCTCTGAACAATATCTATGATAATACAAAAACAATGGCAGATATGTGTAGAAATTGATATTGTTTGAAATTGTAAAGATTCAATTCAAAAAAGGCTAATTTTAGCAAACATTAGATCAAAGAAAAAAAAATTTAATGCATGGAATGAGAATTGACAATTTAAACATCAAAGACAATAAAGAATCAAATCAACATTAAAGATAACTAAACCAGAAAGCAAAGAAATATGGATTATACATAAAAAAAAAATAAAAAAACATGTTGGAAATAAAAAACACTAATGATCTAGATGGTCAAAGGAAATATAACTAAAAATAACTAGTAAAAACATTTATAAAAGTTATAAACAAAATTTGGAAAAAACAAAAATCAGGTTGCAAATCAAATTTGACACAAATATTATATAATTTGTTTTATATGGATGTGATACAAAAGACCGAGTGAGAAGAATCAAAACATTTAAATAACCATCAAAGTTACTGAGAATTGTCTGGATGCAAAAGACTTCCATAAAGAATTGTATAAAAAAGGTAAATCAAAGACAAATTTATCAAAAATGATAAAATGGAAATTACAAATAATTGACCACATTTGTTAAACAATAATTGAAAATTAAAAAATTTCCTACTTTTATTATCTAAGATACAAATAGCAGTGAAAGCTCCATAAAAGCAAGAGATTAAATAACGTGAAATTAACTTCCATTTATTCTACGTCTTGCACAGAACAGACAAAAATAGAAAAAGTTGGTAAGAAAACACAAAACATCTACAGATGCTGAATTATAATACTTGATGATGATCCATCATTACTTTATGACAATTTATTGCTATCAATGACTTTTTATATGTGTAGTAAAGATATATTTCATCAAAATAAAAGGATGCTTCAGTAAAATATGAATATTAAGGTAAAAGGAGTGTGAATCCATAGTTACTCTGTATCCACAAACTTATAACCTATAGTTTCAGTAACTCACAGTTTTAAAAAAATTAAATGAAAAGTAAAACAATTAGAAAGTTGTAAAATTAAATCAATAAATTTCATGCATATGCTTGCACAAATTAATATCTTTACTTCCTTGTACTGCATATTCAGTTTGGACTTGATCAATAGGGCTTGATTTCTCTCTCTCTCTCTCTTGATTATGATTATATAACCTTTTTCATAATTGCATTATTTTTTTTTAATTATTTTTGATGTCATAATGTGTATATTTTAAAACTAAACTATATCTTAGATGCATGTATGTGTATGTATATAAATATAAAGTTCACTATTTCCATGGCTTCAAGTATCCTAAAAAGACTTTTAACTAAATACAAAAATATAGGGGACTAAATGCAATGATATTTATTTGCTCATCTCGGAATAGCCTGGGAATTATACGAAATTGCATTTTATCAATATCTTTAATTTGTTTAACATTATTTCTTACCATTTAACTCTTTTTTAATCATCAATTAATAAAATATTCTTATTCATTTTTTAACTATATTCTTGTAATAAATGTATCCATTTTCTGAATTCTATTTTTAAATGCCTTTATTTAACATAAAAATTGTGTTTGTTTAGGATAATTTTTGTAATTGAGATTTAACAGGTTTCTATGAAATGGATTTCTTTCAAATTTTAAACATATGTTAGAAATCAATGGCAATGCAATATAACAATGATACATTTCAGGTTGTTTCTCTAAAATATTTAAGGGTTAGCAAACTAAATTTTGAATATGCTGATACTGGTTCGGTAAGTTTTCAGTGACATGTAAGACAGTTAAAAAAAAAAAAAAAGTACTAATGATCAATTAAAATAGAAACAAATGTTACTTTCAATTGATTCGAAAAAGTTGTTTCTTTTAAAATGGATAAAAGTTTATTTTCTCTTGATATTGTTAAAGATTTTTTTAAAAAAAAATGCTTTCATAAATAATATTGGAATCAATTTTTTAATGTGATGCAAATTTCTTGTAAAATATTGCATAGGATGTGATAGTATTTTAATTTTTTGTTTTAAATAGAAATAATTACAATATGTATCCAAATATTAAAAAACTATTTTATAATAAAAGCTTTTATTTATTGTGTAAATACTAAAAAGTTAAAAATAATATATAATACATATTTCATAATAAACACTTTTATTTACTCTTCATTAAAAAGCCTAAAAATAATTGTTTTCTTCAATCATTAGGATTTTTATATTTAACTTGAAATAAAAGCATGTGATATTCAGAATTTAATTAATTCAATCACATTTTACAACAAGTGATTAAATTAATTAATTTCTGGACATACCATTCTTTTATTTTAAGTTAAATATAAAAAACCCAATTGTGGTTGAAGAAAACAATTATTTTTTGGCTTTTTAGTGTACAGGAAACAAAAACATTTATTATAAAATACTATATATATATATTATCTTTTATGATATATACAGATAAATTTATTGTTTAATTTAATGCTTTCCAATCCATGGCAAGTTAATCATGAGTTTTCATGTTTAATAAATAATTTCTATTGCTTGTTCATGAGCTCACATTGGGGATCTAGATCATGCTCAATGTGCTGTTAATTATCAGTATGTGTTTGTGAGGATTGTAAAGTTGTCCTTTCTTAAAACTCTTCAACGATTTCAAGAAGTTTAAATAAATCTTTAGATATAAAAAACTGTATAATGATAATTTAGTTATGAAAAAGTAGATAGATTGATTAAGTCTGGTAGAATCAAGCAATAGAAATTCACTTCACATTTTCTTTCATTATGTTACTATGGAACTCTGGTTAAATTGATTAATTCTCTAGATTGGTGATGATGTTCTAACTCATAAAAGATGTTCTAGTGAATTAAAATAAACATTTTGCAATTACCATTAAATATATATTTTTCTCAAACTACTCAGTTACTTTGTAAATAATTTCAGAAAAATATAGTGTTATATATGATAAATAAGACGTCTTTTCTTTATATGTAAGTTGGATTTGTTTCTTATGGGATGAGTGTAACCCATTGATTGTGGTTCCAAAAGTCTAATGCTAACATTTTGAGCAACTTAGCACTATTAACACTGTAACAATATTATGTAGAAATGGCTTGGAGTATAAGCAAGACAGTACACATGCTACAAAGTAAGAAATATTAAAGTATCATAAATGAATTACTTTCATGAGACATTCCAACAAGATAAGTTGAATTATTTCAGAAAAATGGAAAAGTAATTTAGTTTAACAAAAGACAATGAAATGTGCTGTACTCATCCTCCCTCAATCAAACAGACAACATATTCTGAAGGCTTAACAAATATATAAAGATCCGTCAATCAAATATATGATTATAAACTGAAATTATAGTTCAGATCCAGGAATATATTTACTATTTCATATATAACAAATATTCATTCCACATTAGATATTTTAATAATAATTTATTGATAAAATTTCTTTTTTTAAAATTTTCTGCAAACCATGAGTTTACTTCTATTGTGATGTTATTAATGTATATTATTTCTATAGATTCACTTTTTCTATTTATTTTCTACATTTGAACCTTTTTATGCATTCATCATCTTCGGGATATTAAACAATGAGAACATTAATATTTGCACTATTAGTCTCAAAAGATAAAATTCCTATCTTTCTTTTATTTTTTGTAAACCACAAACTTACTTCTAC
The DNA here is from genome assembly GCA_028023455.1 of Epiperipatus broadwayi. Taxonomy (NCBI): domain Eukaryota; kingdom Metazoa; phylum Onychophora; class Udeonychophora; order Euonychophora; family Peripatidae; genus Epiperipatus; species Epiperipatus broadwayi. The sequence continues at coordinate 22,987,118 of JAQFVV010000001.1, read as the reverse complement.
TTCAGTGTTATTAATGTAATATTATTTTTATAGATAATCTTTTTCTATTTCTATAATTAAAGTATAAAGTGAAATTTATTATGATTTTTACATTTATTTTCTATATTTAAACATCTATATATATATATATAATGCATAGAAGTATATATAACTAATTATTTATTTACCTAGGGTGACATTTTTATCTGTAATAGCATAAGGGAATCACCCCTGACACATGCACTGTATAAATTTATAACATTGAGAAATGCTCTCACTTTCCTAACACAAAATAGTTTTTGAAAAGATAAGAATGAATCCATATTTTTTTTTATTACCTAAATGTGTGTATATATATATATATAGGCCAATCTTAAGCATTTAAAATCATTATGCTAGATAAATAAATAATTACCTTATATATTACATCTAATACTAATGTGCACTAAAATGTAATATTTTGTAAACTTTATTTATTAACATATAATGAATGGAATTAAAAGGGATTGAATAAAATCTTCACACTCATTTCTAAACGCTTAAGATTGGCCTATGTATATACATTTAGGTAAAAAAAAAAAAAGTTGATGCATTCTTATATTTTCAAAGACTCTATCCTGTGTTTAGAAAATAAGAGTACTTCTTAGCATTATAAATTCATACAGTGCAATGTGTCAGGGGTGATTCCCTTATGCTAATGCATAGAAATTTAAATATCCTGAAGACAATTATTGCATATAATGCAGTAATCATCTTCAGAATATTTTTTTTAAATTTATATATAACTATAAATTAAAACACACAACAAGAACATTAATATTTTCACTATTAATCTCATAAATATTTTTATATTCATATATTTTTTTAATCACAATATAAACATACGTAATTTTGTTATCATTATTATTTTTACTATATAAATGGCTTTTTATATAATTATCTCCATCTTTCTTTCTTTATATATTTTAATTTCTTAATTAATGTTTTCAATATATATAAATTAGTATGATCAACAAAACAACAACATATAATGGGAGTAAAAATTATAAAACTTTAAAGAAAAAAAAAGTACAATTCAGTTTATTTGAATAATTTTACAGTTATTATTAATAAACAAGAATTAATAATTATTTTTATTGTTTTTAAAATAAAAATATATAAAATCATCAATATATTAATACAACCATATTAACTTAAATACATTAAAAACATTTATATGGTAAAAATAAATATTAATAATATTATATATTTTTATATTGTAGAAAAGTATACACAATATATGTAGACAGTAATATTTATAAGAATAATAGTGCAAATTTTAATGTTCTCAATTGCTTTACTCTAGTTTAATTGATAGGTTGTTTATATTCTATACATTTATGTTTTAAAAAAAACCCATCAAAATGTAGGAAATAAAAAACAAATATAAAAATAATATATTTAAATGAATATTTTTATAATAGAAACAGAAAAAATGTGTCTACAGAAATAATATATTAGATAGTTATTGATTGTATATAAAAAGTAAAATTAAAATTTTCATAACAATTGTACTAATGAAGGCAAATAACTTAATTATATATATACAATACAAAATAACATTAATGGAAAATTGTCATTTATCTACATGACAGTGGTGGTTTGTGAAAATACAGTCACATATCAGCAAGATTGACATTAAGTAATTCTAAATAATAAGGCTTTTTCAGTATTATGGAACTTAATAAATGATTTTAATTACACAGATATTTGTAAGTTATTATAAGCAATTAAATATCATTGAGGAACCTCAAAATAGATTACTTTTGGAAAATTCTAATCATATGATTAATTTGCTGTTTTTAACAGCAATGTTGATTAAACAACCCCCCCCCCCTTTTTTTTTTCCCACCAACAAATAATAAGTTAAAAACAATAGGTCATTAATGTTTTACTCCATCTTTCAAAAAAATTGATCAACAAACTAAATTAATATGATGTAATTTTACTAATCCTGCTATTTAGAAAGTAAAATTTTTTCTTAATGTATATTCTTTTGGGAATGTACCTACTATTGTTTGAGAATTTTTGAATCTAATTAACAATAACTAATGAAAATCCCTATGTAACTTTTTCAAGATTAATGTACATATGTATTATAAATATAAAATAAAAATACTAGCAAAAATCTAAATTTTCTTTATCACAACTAAGGATTTGCTTATTAAACAAATAGATTTTCTCATGTGAAAACTAAAATCAAAATAATCAATAAATACACACATATAACTACCCACAATTCAAAAATAATTGCCAATCCCCTGTATCATTAACTTCCTTCAATGTTAAATTGTGGGTAATTGTATGTATATATTATTTGTTTGTTTTAGTTATAGTTCTTACTTGCAATGGTTTATATGTTCAATAGGCAAAACCTGAGTTTGTTGATTTTAATTTTGCTAATATTATTATTTTATTTTGATTATATTATTAATACAGCATTAGATAGTGTTCTATATATATATTTTTATGAATAATCTTTCAGTTGAATTATGTTATACATTTCTGCATTACTATTAGAAATACTGTTTATTAACTATATTGGGTATTTAAAGAACTTAAAGTCTTATATATGTTTTAGGACAGAATGATTGTAATGGAGATCAATGCAAGTCAAAAAGAAGTCGGGATCATATTAATGAAGCCTTACACTTAAATGATGAGGATCAGGGTCCACCAGATAAAGTAATATCAGAAATTCTACGGCAACTTAACCAGATTTATAATAGTGATGTCAGAGCAGTTGAACGTGCTTATCGTTTCAATGATATAAATAAAAATGTTCTAAGTGGTAATTTTTATTTTTAGTTAGGCATGCATTTTATTGTAAATATTTTATCTTCACGGAAATTATTGTTTAGTATTTGTGTTCTGTATATATATAAACAGGTACATATTATTTTTAAAGTAACATTATTTCGTATTGCTCAAACTTTATATCAAATGACTTTTGATATAATAATTGCAAAAGGCTATTCAAGTAACATTTCCCAAATAGTAAACTGAATTATGCATTTTATTAGAACAAAAACTCTATTTAAACATATTTTTCATCCAAATCTATAATAAAATTTTATAAATGAATAAATACATTATCTATTTAATTTAAAGTAAACAATTTTGAAATGTTGAAAAATGATTAGAAAATAATTTCTTAACATTTGTTAATTAGAATAACCCAAGGAAGAGCAACTTTGTAATTTCTCACCATCATCAGTTAACTGCCAAAAAGCAGGTTTCTGCATATCCATCCAGATCTCTTTGTTAAGTTCTTCAAAAGTTCATAGCTATCTTTTAACTTAAATCACTACTAATTTCTTTCTTCAATCTTTCATCCTCCAAAGTCCATTATAACATGTTCTTCATAATTGTTCTGTTTAAACCAGTTTTTATTCCTCATTTAATTTCTTCGATAACTAAGCTTTTTTCACTTATCATCAATTCTCATCTCTAATGTTATCTTTCCAATTTATCTTTTCCATTTTCCTTCAAATCCATATTGTTAACTCATTCATTTTTTTCTTCTTTTCTAATAGTCAGTTGTAATTTCAAGCTATCGGAGCAGAGCCTGTTTAGTCATTGCAATTCTCATTCTGAACTTAATTAGCATTATTACTACATTCACGAATAATCAATTTCTAAAATATTTAAAATTAATAGATTTTTCTAAAACTTCCTTTTCAACAATCACTCTTAATTTTTTATTCATTCCACTTATTTTTATTGTTTTAGTTTTAGTTGTATCTATTCTCACCTTAAACTTGTTACAAAATTTCAACTATTCTAATTAGCATTCTGTTAACTTTTATTATCCATAATTATTATCAAATCTTAAACTATGAACTCTTCTTCACCAATATTAACTCCCTGACTAACTTAAAAATAACACTTTCTATCCCAGAATCATTAATATGAAAATGATGATTGATTTGTAATGTATTAGCTCCTCAGTTCTGCTAATTGGTTCTTTTAAAAAAAGTTTATTAATATATAATGATAATCAAATATAGTTGTACTTTCAGCTAAAATATATTCATTAATATCTTAAGCTATTTGAAAAAATTTTGATTTCACTTTCAATTTGAGCCACAGGTTTTTATGAATAGCAGATTAATACATTAATCAAGTACACCATAAAATTATATATGCAAACATGTTTTTAAAAACAAATTGATTACTTTAGATTAATAATGTTTTATACTTCTCTTGCATTGATTCTTATTACTATTCTTTAAACAAAAGTGAGGTTTAAAAACTATCTGATTTATTTTCAACACAAATCAATTCATTCAAAAAGAAATCAAATAATAAAAACAACAAAAAAATTAAATTGAATAACAAAATAAGCAGTTATCTGTTTCTTTTAATTAAATAAATCCTTCAATTAAAAGTAAAATGTATTTTACAAATTAATTTAATATTAATTGCATAAAGAACATTGCTTTGAAGACTTTTTAAATATGAAAATATTTATTATTCAATCTTAAAATTTTTTTGTCACACTAGTTACAACAACTATAAATTAAACTCAAATTGTAGACTAAGAAAAAAATGAATAAACAAATTAACTAATGAAATGTTTATCTTTCAATTTTTTATATAAACAATATATAGTAATTTTTATTGTGTGATCAAATTATTAGCTTGTTTGCCAGGTGAGGCTAATAATTAGAGTTTTCTATTATTCAAGCCTTTAATAAAAAATTTTTTTTTTACAAATTTTCAGTGAAAAATTGGAAATGAATAGAAATCAAAGACTGGCTAATTTAAACTAAATTCATATACATAACAAATAACATGCATAAAAATATCCATTTCATAATTAGGAGATTGTAGTAATATCATTTTATTAGACTTTTTTAGTTTTTTTTCTGCTAGCTGTAACAACTAGTATTCACAACAATGCACATTTTTTAATGATTTCATTTATTATATACAAATTTACAATTTGTTGTAATATATATCAGTCACTACAAAAAAATGAGAAATTGACCTTTTTTCACTAGTTTATTTACAAGACAATAAAAATTAAAATTAGGAAAAAATCCATTAAAACTAATTATATTTTTGCCAATTAAGAATTTCATGTTTAAGATAATCACCTATTTACCTTGCTATGACGTTATGACGGTCAATATTGTTTCTACATGCTGAATTTTATGTTTATAATGTGGCTCATTTTTTGATTGAAAATTAGAAAAGTCAGCGCATAGTGCTGGAATGGGCGGGGAGGGCCTCCGATGGTTTTGCCTGTCCAGAGGACAGGCCTATACATGCTCAATTATAAAATTCAGTGCGTAGAAACAATGTTGACCGTCATGACATCATAGCAAGGTAAATACGTGACTACCATCTTTAAAATACTAAAACATCAAAACAAAAACATTAATAATTTATCAATTGTTATGTATAGCTTCATTAATTGTGTATAAAACGCAAGCTTAGTATTATAATATTTTTATATAATTTTAAAAGATTGTATTTTTTTTCTTCTTAAAAGCATATTGTTATAATTTTACTTTTTTTTTTTTCTCATTTTTTTATTTATTAATTTGAAATTCAGTGGCAATTATTTAAAAAAAAGGTTAGATTATGATCTTTCTTTTGGAAGCTAGTTACTACTGCCCTGAAGAAAACAATTTTGATATTGCTAAAACAATTTTGATTATGGTGCAAAGGTATAATAGTGATTAGGATTCTTTAATTAATCAGTTTTTTATAAAAATTTTATCTTTTGTACAATGCTTACATAACACAAAAAATAATTTTTTTTATAAAAAACGGATTAATTAATTAAGACAATGCAAAAAAGGAAAAGATAAGTTTAAATAATTCATTGGATTAGGATTCTTCTCAAGGCTATTATTTATCTATCGATCTTATTTTGCCAGCTTTTTGTCTTTCCTTACTCACATGAAACCCCCCCCCCAAAAAAAATTGACACTTTTACATATGAAAATAAATTTGTCAATATTTATGTATTATGCATGTAAATGATGGAAAATGGTTTATTAAAGTGTATTAAGCAGCTCTAAATACGAGTTGCTAGAATAAATTATGTTAAAACTATGACAATTTTATTATCTAGTTATTTCATTAGTCTTTAATATATACATATATTAAAATGTAGATATAAGTATATGAGGATATGTATTCTCATGTTACTAGATGAAATACTATACAGTGATGAATCATTAGTTATTAATTTGTTTCTATGCTTGTGTACGATTTGATTAATCAATTTTATTATATCTATCTATATAAAATGTAATTTGATCTACCTTTTTGTAGATGGCGAAATTTTTGCTAAACCTATGGTTTTATTTGTGGGACCTTGGAGTACAGGAAAATCATCTTTTATCAATTATTTATTAGGGCTAGAAAACAGCATTAATGCTTTACACACAGGTAAGAAACAAAATATAAAACTTTCATAAATATTTCAGTAAAAATAAAAAATTTTCTTTGTGGACTATCACACTCAATGATTCTCTACTTTACTTTCACTATAGACAATATATATATATATATAATCTTCATTTAAAGTGATATTTATTTTTTAAAAGATTAATAAATAAATGATCATAAGACAGTAATGCCAAATATTTTATAGAATAATAAACTGAATAAAAAATAATTGAATAACACACACATAAATTATCTAATACTCAATACTGCTCAGAAAAAAGAAAATTTTTTTTACAAACTAAAATACTTCAGTGCAAAATTTTGAAGTATTATCACTTTTAGTTTTGTAGGTCAGCTCATGTTTTATGTAAAAGCATAAAACTTAATTTATTTATTTTTTATTATTATTTAGGGATTTAAAATTGAGGGGAAAAACTCTAACATTGTAATTTCCTAAATATAATAATAAAAAATTAAGTAAGTTTTATGTTTTTACATAAAACATAAGCTGACACAAAAACAGATGCTTCATAAGAATAACTATATTTTAAAATTAACCAATTCCTTTAAAAAAAAAAAAATATTTTTAATTTCAAAAAAATAATTTTATTACTCCCTTTTCTTATCCTTAACAATTGATCATAAAGAGTTACTTTTAGTTACTCTCTACCTATGCTATTTTATCCAAGCTATTCTTAGATAAAACTTTACTCCAATTACAACACTCAATTTTACCTACAAATGGTACAATGTGATTTATGTAAATGATAGACTAGTGCATAATTGATATAAATAATGTATCAGCATATAATAAATGTTATTTATTTCTTAAATAGTGAATATTTATATATATATTCCAAGCCTAGATGGGGGAAAAAAGATCATTTGGAAAAAATAGCTTTTAGTATCATTTAAAAATATTCATTTAACAATTTTTAAATAAGTTAAACGTGCACTTTTTTAGATGGAAAAAATATTTATCTTAATAGTCTAAAGGGAAATGATCATATATAACATATTTAAATTTATTAGTTTTTAATATTTTAATTTTATGAAGAAAAAATATTCATATATTTAAATTGATGTATAAAGTGATAAGATAACTTCATTCTTAAGTATATTCTTTTGAGATAGGAGCTCAACCAACAACGTCAGACTTTACAGTAGTAATGCATGGTGAAGATTTCCGTGCCATTGAAGGTACTGTTTTAGTAGCAGATAGTGCTTTTTCTGCACTAGAAAAATTTGGACAAGGATTTCTAGAAAGGCTTCAGGGATTTAAATTTAATAGCAAGCTTCTTGAAAAAATGACTCTTATTGACACACCTGGAATCATTGAAAATAGGTAATTTATTTATTTATTATGTACAAATGTAATAAATAAAAATATAAACTTAGAATGTTTTTTCCTTAAGTTTCTGTGTTTATGCATATATATATAAACATACACACATGTTTGCTATAAAATAAAATTAGAAAAAATTTAGGAGAAAAACATGAGAAAGTCAATTACAGTGATATTGTGAGTGTTATCATAGGGAATATATTGGAAATAAAATTTTAAACATTAAAATTTAAGGAAAAAGACATATGGAGAACTAACATAAGTTTGAAATAATGGCAGAAAATAAAAGAATGACAAAGATTAAAAGCAGAAATCTGATATAAAGATGTTTAGTAAAGAAACATCAAATTTGGGGCAGTTTGTGAATTCATTAGTTTAGTCTTTGGACTAAGTTAATGAAAATGATTATATAATTCAGTTAGCCACTTTATTTAATAAAATTTCAAAAAAACATTTCTTTTACTTACTTAAAGAAAAAAATATTAGAAATATTAAAATTACAAGGATTAAATGCAAAGAAATTGCATTCTTTTTATATATGGATAGATAGATATTTTTAAAAAAAAATCATTCACTTGTTTTTTAATGAATAATTAGAAGCAATTAATTAGTTAAAATAGTTCTAAAAGAAATGAAAAAAAAATAAAATTAATAGCTTTTAAATATTAAGTCAATAAACATCACATGACTACCTCCTCTTATGCTTGTGTATAACTGTTGTTAAAACAGGCAAAACTCACTATATATATTGCCACACACAACAAGCTAGAGTAAGCAATGGATGCCAGAGGGCTTGTGCATAAAATCCCTATCTAGTGCCTACTCATCCAATATACCCAGACTAGTTTCTGGCTTATGGCCTTCGTCAGTGAGGAGCCTTGGATCTGAGAGAACTGCATATAGATCTTAGGATCTTTTATCTCCATTTAATTACAAAACTATGAGTATATAAGCTAATGGGCTTGGATTGAAAACATTAAGGTGTTTTCAGTTTAAGACTCATAGTTTTGTAGTTAAATGGAGATAAAAGGTAGTTGCTGGAGGGTTGCATTAGATTCTAAGATCTAGATGCAGTGCTCTCAGATCCAAGACTCCTCATCGATGAAGGCCATAAGCCAGAAACTAGTCTGGGGATATTGGATGAGTAGGCACTAGATAGGGATTTTATGCACAAGCTTTCTGGAATCCATTGCTTACTCTAGCTTGTTGTGTGTGGCAATATATATAGTGAGTTTTGCCTGTTTTAGCTTTTAAATATTCAAAGCAGAATCTATATATATATTAAAATTAATTATGTGGATTAATATCCTTATCTAAGATAAATTCATAATATAAGTCTTACTCCCCATTATATGATCCATTAGCTATCATAACTGCAGTTACTTTTAAAATGCTTAAACTGACAAATAATTATAGGAAGGGGGGGGGGTTGGGCTCACCATGTGCAATTTCCTTCCCTTCCCAATTCCATAAATTTTACAAAAAAAAAAAACAAAGTGAAACAAAGGAACATTGAAAAAAATTAAATTTTAAGACTCATACTAATGTACAAATAGTTTAGTCATGATTTATATGACATTAAAAACTAGCAAAATTAATGTTTTGATAACCAAATCTCCATATTAATTAAATAAAATAAACTGTGAGTGATTATATGTTCCTCATCTAAAATTTTGATGAGCTTTTTCATACCTCTTTAATTCCTTTATTTTATTAAATATTTTAAGATGCTTAAAATAATAATAGTAATATCAAAACAAACAAACAAAATATTTGACTAAAAAGTATTTCAAAAATGCTACAATATATGAATGCATTTATAAATGCAAATGTATAATTATAAATTAACAATATATATACTACATATTTAATTAATCAAATAAATTGCTGTATTATATAAAGTGTATAAAAGAAATGATTTAATTATTCACATTAGTAATGTTTTTAAATAATTAGAAAATATATTTGCAGAGTGAATAAAAGTTATATTTAAAATAATTACAAGTTTTTTTGTTTTTTTTTAACAGTAGATAATTTTATATATATTTTATTTTTTTGCTTACTGGAATGATTTTAGAAAAGATAAGTTTATAATATGAATTTATTTCAACATGTTTAGAATATATATATAATATTTTACTTTCTTTTCTATTTATTTAGAAAACAACAAGAACGAGGCTACCCTTTTAGTGATGTTTGTCAATGGTTCATTAATCGAGCTGATCTCATACTTGTTGTCATGGATCCAACAAAATTAGATGTAGGGTTTGAACTTGAAACTCTTTTCAAAAATTTGAAAGGTCGAGAATCTCAAATAAGAATAATCTTAAATAAAGCAGATTCTGTGTCAACACATGAACTAATGAGAGTTTATGGAGCTTTGTTTTGGAGTTTAGCACCATTAATGAATGTAGTAGAACCACCACGTGTGTATATGGGATCATTTTGGAGTCATCCTTTCAAAAATAATACAACACATGATTTATTTCTGCATGAAGAAATTTTATTACTAAATGATCTTTTCCATGTGATTAGCAATAGACTTGTTAACAAGATTGCTTTTATTCGACAACATGCAGTTCTAGTTCGCAATCATGCTTTATTAGTTGATAGATACCTTGGGATATATCGAAAACACAATACACTTTTTACGAATTCCATTGATCTCACAAAAGATATAATAGAAAATCCAAATAAATATAACATTTATCAAGCAATGGCAACACATGTAAATGTTAGTATGCTTGATCTTTTTGACGCAGAAGCATATAAAAAATTTTTCAGTATTAATGATATGCATTCCTTTGAACCATTGGGAAATCAATGCTCATTCTTTTCTGGATGTATGATTGACAAATTAGATGCGACTATTTCTCAAAATCTTCCAAAACTTTTAGATAAAGCTAAAAAATTGACAGAAGCCGCATATGCATCACTTCAAACCTGCCTTGCAAATGACAAATTATGTAAGTCACGCAACAATGACCAACACAATAAATATTCTAAACCTTAGCAGAAAATAATAAATTATAAATCATTGTTGCAACAATGCTGAAATAAATTAATTAAAACAATGGTAAAAACATTTATAAATTTTATATTATAATTATAAAGATGAAAATAAATGATCTCGGTTAGTACTAGTTATAAAACTAGTACTTAATAAATACTGCTGGTAGAGATATTGACATTGCAAATGAACAAATTTTCTAATTCATGTTATCTTTTACTAAAATTACTTCTATATTTATTTTAATGCTGCTTTTATAATATATTTATTCACTGAAATATTCTTAATATATTAAATGTGACTAAGTAAAGAACTGTCAGACCTGTAAAATAGCTTTAATATATGAATTATTTATTACATTTGGACTATAAATACATTTGTAAGTGAAGGTTTATATATATATTTGTGAATACAATGTAGTGGGTGTGTGTATATATATATGTACATAAATACACATAATGTATATTCACATATTGCAATCTCCATATATGTGACTTCAGTTATCCACAATTCAAAAAACTGTTAGTTAAAAAAAAAAAAACGAATAAAAAAGGCACTTTAATTTTTTTATATTTTAATTTTTTAGTTCAAAGTGCAGAGACAGTACTAAATATGTGTTATACATGTTTCAATATCTATATGTAGTCTAGGAATATCAATATTAATACAACACTTGACTTTTTCAGCCTACAACTATAAACAAGAGTACATGTAATTATATATAAGCGTGCATTAAAATACCTATTATAATACAATTTGCTACTATTTGAAAATTTTGAATTCCATGCCAAAGCTTTGTAATTAAATGTCAATGATATAGGAAACTACAACATTAGAATATTTTATGACTAAAATTAATTTATAAATGCAGCATAATTTTTGCAAAATAAAATCTATCCCTTAGTATTAAATAAAAATAAATTTACCAAATGGATCAAAATTTATATATATAAAATGAATTATTTAAAAAATAAATTATTTATAAACATGTATGTGTATATATATAATAAAATTAATCTAAAATTAACTTAGGCCAATATCAATTGAAAATTTATTTTTAAAAAAATGTTAATCTGGATAAAAGTCTTCAATATATTTTTTGCATAATCTAATTTTATTATTAATAATAATGATAAACAGTCACTTCTAAATGAGTATAGCTATTCTAATTCCAAAAAAAGAAAAAAAGGAGATTTAAGCAATCCTCTTAATAAAACATAAGATTTCACTTTTATACAACTTTGGAGTGCAATACTGCTAAAATAAAAATAAAAAAGAATATGCACATTTTTATTTTATAGAAATTACTAACTGAAAGAAAAGCAAAAGTTTGCATATTTAATTATTTTAAAGAAACTTTATATTCTGCAGTTGAAATTTTTATCAAAAGAATGCATTAAACATATACTGGATGTGTTAAATCTTAACAAGTTACAAATCTGATTAAAGTTCTCATTTGGTTAAACTTTATCTCATGGTAATTGCCAAATTCTGCAAATATTGGTAATATAACCAGTTTTCTTCTGTAACAGCACACATGTATTTTTAAATGTCTTGAAAATTTTACAACTGAAAAAAAAAATTTAATGTACTAGAAATATATATATTTAGGATTATGTAATAGATAAAAGATGGTAGTTGACGTGAATGTAACTAAGTATTAAACATATTTCTGGTTATATGTTTACGTGCCAAATATATAACAACAAAAAAAATAGATTTACTTGATGATTATTAATGATGATGGTTAAAGGTTATGATTACAAATACATAACACATTTATATAAAATACATGTGCAATTTAAATAAAATAAAATAATTGAGCTGAATATTATTATTCACTTTGTAATATATGAACACTATAAATAATTATTATATAAACCAAAATCCTTCTATTTAATATGCATACCAATACTAAATTTGCTAATTTTATTCATGTGTAACCATTAAAATTTTTTGTTGATCAACTTTATTATGCAAGTGGATTTTAACTTATAAAATGACTAACGATAATGTTACAAATCATCATGATGATAAATGGACATCATCTATATAATTGTATGAGAGAATAATATAGAATGCACAAACATAATTCATCATTATTCCTGGATATGTAGCTCCACATCAAACAAAAGACTTGAGAGTATATGAACAATATGTATGCACAAGATGAATGGATTAAAATATATATATGAGGTGAGAGACAAACAGTTAAATTTTAATTAAATATAAAACAAAATTTATTAAATAAATAAAATAATTAAAATTTGTAAATAAAAAGTTAATAGCAAATCAAACACTGAGCTAGCCCCCCAAAACGCGGAACTTGGAGCAATGTTTTCTTGAGGGGAGAAGTGTTTTACAATGATAAAAAAATATTTTGATATTTAAAAAATATATATAATTTTCAGATATATAAACCAAGTCTAGAATGATTCCCTCCATTGAAAATTTTATTCACTTTGAATGAAAATTTGTTAAAAAAAAAAAAGCTTAAAAGAAAAATAAAATATAGATGCCATAAAATTGCACAAATTAGTACTAATGTGTTATATATTATTTCATTGCAAATTTGTTATTGTTACCATCATAATTTCATTTTTTTGTGAATTCTAATTTAATAGATAAAATTACTAACCTGTGTGATTTAAGTATACATGTTGTACATAGTTGAAAAATCTATGCTACTGCACAATCAGTGCTACAATTGTTTGCTTTGTACACGATAGTCATTGTAGGTCAAATTATAGTTTTGACAAAAAAAAATAATAGTTGTGTTTAGCAAGTGATAAAATATTTTATTTTTTGATTTTTGCAGAAAATATAGATCATGTGGATTTGGAGCCTTGTTAAGTGAGAGCCTTGTCACACCATTTTCAAGCTGATTCTATATAAACATGTTGCTATACTATTTTGATAAATAATTTAATCAATTCTTTTTTAAATGAATACAAACATTTATTTTTAAATACACAAACATGAAGGAAGTGACAACAAATGTTAATCTAGTTTCTTATTCAATTTTAAAAGGACCAGACGAACTTAAATTATAATTGTGTATTTGGGAGTATTTTCAATAATATTAGCTGAGCAAGCATCAATTTTAAATAAATAACCGAGAACAAACTTTAAAACTTGATAAGTTTATTCACTTGTGCTGACAATGAAAATAGTAATAATAAAATAATAGTGAAATTCACTTTACTTTGAAAAGTGATTAATACAATTTTAATATAGGGATAAATTATCCTCACACATTGCAATTATATAATATAATTTATTTAACTTTAGTTTCCATTAATTAATAGGTTGCATACACAATAAGATAACTTAGCAGAAAATGTCTTAAGGTCAATTGTAACCAGTCCTTTACTTAGGGTGACTAATTTCAGCTTCTGTACATTTTAAATCTATATCTATAGTTCTGATTTAACCTGCTAATTTTTTTCCCTTCAGAGAAACTTCCGTTATCTCACAATTTGCAGTCTTTACCACTGTGTTGTCAGTCATATCGTAGCTTCATTATGTTGCACTAATTTTCTAGATATAATAAACATTTCCATACTTCTAGAGTGCACATTTTAGCAGAAGTAATAATAAAATACTGATTGCATGCAATATATGCACACAGACAGTGCAATTATATATGAAAATATATATATAATTAGTAATATAAAAGCATAATAAAGTTTGAATGGTTTAAATAGAATCTAAAATTTCCAGCTCGGAATTATTTTAATATAAAATCAAAATTATTTAATTATCAATACATTGCATCTGCAGGATTACAGATATAAATTTTTAACTCTATAATCACTTAAACATTCATGATTTTCTTTAATAATAAAAGTTGTTAATCAAAAGATTTAATTCTCTAAAAATGGACTTAAAATAACAATTCTAGATTTTCAAAACTTTTTTAAAAATAATAATTTTACAAACTTTGCACTTCTTGAAAACAAACACTAATCTAGATTCTCCTCAGGCTATAACTAAAATTTCGCAGTGGGCCAAAACCGTTTCCTTTTAGTTCCATTATCTTTTGTCTAAATGCATTCATTGAGATGAAACTTAATTTATACTTTTGCTTTTCTGTTAAAAGAATCTATTGATAGCTAAATAAAATTATTTTCTAGCAATGCCTTTACACTGGATTTACTTTTTTTAAAAAGTTAAAATTCTACACATCATACTATATAGTTCATATTGTTCTTCATTTATAATTACAGTTGTCTTTATATCTATATGTTCATCTATATATGTGAATAACTGCCTCTTGTTTATATAGCTAAATAATATTTGTGTTACTTTAGAGCAGTGTTCTTCAACCCTTGGTCCTTGGACCAGTGTCTGGCCTCTAGAAAAGTTTGTAATAACAAAATAATAAGAGTTTAAGCTTTTAATTAATATAAACAATTTTTATTTATTTTTTCCTCTCATTTTTACCCAATTAAAAAAAAAAGAAACAGAACGAAAACAAAATCTAATCAATCATACATTAATTTAGTTTTCTAGTTATCATAGATGTTTATGGGGGGGGGGGAATTACATTTTCTCCATATATATAACTTCATCTTGTATATTTAACATTGTTGTTTTGATCAATTATAACAATTATGCTCATCTAAGGCTAAGCAGATTACATCTTTAAGAAAATGTATCTATAGACTTCTGTTGGTCTGCGAAATCTTATCCTTATTTTTGCCTGTCCGTGAAACCTTATCCTTATTTTTAATGTCCACAGATGTAAAAAGGTTGTAGACTACTGCTTTAGAGTGTACATGTCTTCATTGATGGCAGATATTGACCATACTATAGCTAATAATTTGTTGACTTACATTCATCAGCTACAATTCAATTTCCAGGAAAACAGCAATGCTCTACAGCAGTGGTCTTCAACCTTTTCACACCTGCGGACCGGTAAAAGTAAGGATAAGATTTTGCGGACCAGCAGAAGTTTACAGATAAATTTTTATTGGGGGGGGGGGGTTGAGAAATACGTTGTCATCACTGAGACAAAAGATAGACACCAAAGTTATTTTTTGTGTTTTTATTTTTAAAAAAAAAAGTTTTAGTATTTTAATGGTATACAAATAAAGCCAAAAAAAATATTGCCTTATAGGCCAAAAAAAAGTGGGCATATTTTTAAACAAAAAAAAAACGAAACTTGAAAAAGTCAAAAGTTTTGATCTTACTTTATTTTGGGGTGGCGGGGGTGTATTGAGAAATACTCTGTAAAAGTTAGAAACAGAACTTATAGCCAAAAAAAACACTAAAAATGAAATATTAAAAGAGAGAGTAGAAAAAATTTAAGAGATCAAAAAAAGTCAAGTTACATTTTATTGTTTTAACAACGCTGACAAGCAGCCGTGATTGGCTATCAAAAGACAACCGGAGTTTGTGTAATAAAAAACTTTTTTCTACCCCCCCTCCCATAACCATCTGTGATAAATAGAAAAACAAATTAATTTATGTTTGATTGATTAGATTTTGTTTTTGTTCTGTTTCTTTTTTTTTAATAAATGTGATGAAAAAATAAATAAAAATTGTTCATATTAATTAAAAGTTTAAAATCTTATTATTTTGTTATTATAAACTTTCTTGCCAGTCTAGCTGCGGACCGACAGGAAACTTCTGCGGCCAGGTGGTTGAAGACCACTGCTCTACAGATTCTTAGGAATGCACAAATCTTAGTCATCTTAAGAATTCTAACAGCGTAATTTTTTTCCCCAGTTACAAATTTCAACTGGCATGAAGTCTTGTTACTAACAGCTCTTTTCTTGACTCTACAAGTTTTTGAGTATTGTTCAAAAAGGTATGACTCATAAAATAAAACTAAAAAAATCTTGTAACAACTTAAAATAAACTGTTTTTTTTTCACAAACATAAATATCATATTCTAGGATTAGAGAGGAAAACATTTTTTTCAATTAATTTTTTTCCCTTAATATTATATTTTAATATAAAATAAACAATACGAATTAGCTTTCATTATATTAATGAAAGCATCTTTGTTTCATTTCTAAAAAATTATATATTTATTCTGTTAGATAAAACAAATAATGTAATCACTGATTTTTTTGTTAGAACAGTTATTAAACAATTTATTTCATTAAACAGATGCTTTCTTATATTTAAATTACTTATTTAAAATAACTATTTAATGGAATTATTCTAACTTCTGAGTCTATATCTTTTATGATTAATATAACTCCAAGTACACATAACAGGTTAGTTAAGTACATAGGGAAGATATTTTTTGTCTCCATACATATACAAATGAAAATATGCACATCCTTAAGAAATAAAGATATTTTATATTATGATATATTAATGATTTTTATGCATTTAGATTATTTATTTTATTAATATTATTAATTTTACTACTAAAGTGTATTATCTTTTTTTTTTTTTAATGAAATCTGTCACTGTATATCTTGGAAACCCGTGTACATTAAGCAACCAATTTTTTTTTTTTTTTTAATGTTATATGTAAATTATAACATAATGGGAAAGTGGTATGTGTTTTTTTTATGATAGGATTTTGTTAAATATTTTTATCCCAATTATACAAATTAGTATAAAGATATTAATTAAAGATTCTTTTTCTTTTATTTAAAATCATTTATAGAGAATCAATTTAGAGTTATATAGATTTTTTTTATTTTTATAAAGAATGTGGGGAATGATTTTTGCATTCTTTGAAATTCTAATCGATTGGGCAAATATGCTAAAAATAATTTTCATATGATTCTGTTTTGTCTTTTGCTTGTCACAAAGGAATATTATTAGTATGTGATATTGGATTGTAATAATCCTAGACATGACCAATTGTGTCAATTGTGCAGTGATCATTGACTTCTGAAAGAATGGTGAAAATGTTTTGATTTTTGACAATTCTAAGCCATGATCAATATGCTGGTATAATTTCAAAGACAAAAATTCTCTTAATCTTTGTAACCATAAAGATCTGTTTCTGTCATTCAAATGAAATCTACAGTCTTGAGATGAACTGAAATTGAAAGTTATATGACTGATTTCTGGGTAGTGCTAAAAAAGGGTTTGAAATTAATTGAATTTTAACATTTCTTAGGCCAAGATTTATAGACTGATATAATTCCAAAAATAATTTAAAAAAAACTAGAAGAAATATAGATACAGGCTTCCAAGTATTATGCTATATCTACATCTACAGGCAATGTGAGAGATTAATCTGAAAGAGGAAACAATATATAAAGCTTTTAAATGATGGTAATCAATGTATCTTTAATAAGTCAGAAAAGAATTGACTTCTAGAATTACTTCTTTTAGAGAATTATATATATATATATAATTTTATGCGAGAAGAAAAACTATAAATTCATATATGCAATGGTTTTGTTAATCTTTTCTCATCAGAGTTTATAATTAATTGATAGTTATTTATAAAAATCATTTTATTTATTAATATGTTTAATGAAAAGCATAAAGATGAAATTAATAAAATCTTGTTTTTATTTTTTTTATATTCATTTTAAACAAAATTCAATTTCTATATTTTTTGTTCAAGTTTTCATAATTTATATTTTATTATAATATATTTTAATTTGATAATCACATATAAAATAATGCACTAGAATCATTTAGTTTAACATTTTAATATATTATACAGTGCTAAGCAAAACTGAAATAGACAGCTAAAAATAAAAAAAAACCATTATGGACAAAATTTTTAAGATTGAAATTTGACCACTTGAATTATTTTATTACACAGTGTTTATGTGATCTTAGTATATATGTGCATATTTGTTAAAAGTTTTAGAATTTAAACTATATAGTGAGGTAGAAAGGAATTTTGTGAGGAAATACTGAGTAGGTTAAAATGAAAATGCTTGCCTCATACTTACTAAAACACTTTTTTATATATGATAAATAGACAATTATTTTATGAAATTAATAAAAATATTTCCAATAAATAAATATATAAAAAGCATAAGATCTGTATTGGTTCTTTGTATAGTCATCATAAGTCTTCTGTAGTGTATTATTATTCAAGAAAAAATATTCAAATAGAGAATCATCATACAATCCCAAAAAAAAAAAATTATTAAAACTTTTAAAATAGTTTCTTATTTGTTCAACCTATCAGCTTTATTAGTATGTATTTTATATTAATTTTGACTACCATTTACAATGCAAAACTTCATATGGGCTGCAAAATTCTTGGGAAAAAATATCTATTATTCTATCTGCCTTCAGAAAAGTCTTAACAAGCATATAGTATTCAAGACATACATTTGATTTTAAAAAGCAATGATAATCAATTTATTATTTCTCACTCCCTATATATATATCCTAGTTTAAATAATGTCTATAATATCGTAAATGTGTATGTACTATACATTCCACTATACAATAATGAGTTTTGCAATGTTTCATAATTTTTATGAAGTATTTTTCTTTATTGCATATTGATTTAATCATATTTTATGTTTCCTATGTTATTGCTATTATATAAAAATTTCATCTGCATTCATACAATGTCGGTGCAAATATCAATTAAAGCTTATATCTATATATGTGTTTCTATTCTATTATTTTCAGAATAGTTTATTCATCTTATGATAAAAAATTGAAATTATATAAAAAATTGCATTTAAGTATATAAGACTAAAATAATAATAATAATAATAATAAGACAAGCCTAAATGAAGAAAAGAAATAGATTTGAATAGACTATGTTGTATTTAGCAAGACAATCATTGGTTATATGATTGATGATTAGATTTTGCTTCAGAACAAAATGAAACTCAACTTGCACCCAAGTTATAATGTAACCAAATTAAATTTATTTTTAATTATGTTTTATATGAAGCTGTAGTCCAATGTAGTACTAAGTTCTGTACTGGAAAATCATTAGTCTCTATGGCAGGTTGTTCTGAAATATTTTGGAAAGCTACAGTTATCTCCTAAAATGACTTATTTTCCTATTTCTACAGTTATCTCCTAAAATGACTTATTTTCTTATTTAAAAACAGCTGATTCAATTATTTTAAAGTTTTCAGCACTTGATCAATTTATAATTTTAAATACAAGTCTTTATTTCACAATAGGTTGTAATCTGCAGAAAAATCAACAAAGATTTCTACTTTTCCCAGTTAAAACTTGCTAACGGCAGCTTTACATAAGTTCAAAAATCAGTTTGTTTTAAAGAACTGGTTGTTTAATATCTGGAAAAATCCTGAACAGAAGAATTATATAATGCACCTAGCTATTCACAATTTTACATTCTTTAATTCTTATTCCTTTGAGTTATTTACAACTTGCTTATTTTTGTATATTAAACTTGATATTTTTCAAACAGAAGTTGAAACATATAATATACTAATTAAAAGACTTTAAAATAACAGTGTACAATTTAAGTCTGCAAAATGCCTATAAATCTATGCATATACTTGGGGAAATTATTAAAAACTTTCTTGTAGAAAAGAAACAATTCCATTATTTTTAAATAGGAATAAAGATATATCTAAAAAATGGGAATGGTTTTTGAGATATAGTCTGCTCTTCTAAATAAAGAATTAAAATTAGATAAAAAAGGAGTAGAATGCAATTATTACATAAATTATCTTCTGAATTTCATCATCTTAATTAATACAACTTTCTTTTGCTTCTTCAAAACTCTTTTGTATGCATTCTTTAACCACATGACAATGAATTATATATACAAATACAGTATAAATAAATATTAAACACATATTGTCACTTTCAACCATTACTGAATTCCTATCAGATGCAAGTCTTTCCAAATTTAATCCAATTTCCTGATCTATAACTTTTCCATATCATTCCAGTAAATTTACTTATCTTATTCATCTCATATGTAGTTTCTAGATCTTTTACAATAATCTTGAAATTCAATCTAATTTAAGACTGCAATTGTCCACCTATTGCTATCTCTTTTAACAATAAGTCCAGCTCAACTCTGTTTCTGCCTCTTAATTTTTTCAGCGATGCCAATGATACCTGTCTGTTTTTTTTATTACCCGTGTATTTTGTTTTTGACTCCTGCTTATTACTGCTAATATATATCTCTCCATACTTCATTAAATGTCCAAATCATGAATCCATAAATAAGAACTGATAAAACGCATCTTATTTTTTTCTTTTGAAACACACAGATATATTTCATTTTAATATTAAGTTATTTCTATCAAAAGTACTACAAATTTATTTCTATGATTAATTTCTTTTATTATGTTTCTATCTGTATTAATAATATGACTAATAAAATAAATTTTCAATTGAAACTTCTAATTCATGATTGTTAATTATTATTTTCTTCTCTGAAAAAGCATTAAACACTACTTTAATCTTTTAGGCAATTAGCTTTAATCCTACTTTCTTGCTTTCATCTGATAATTCTTATGTTTCCTAAAACATTCTCTGCAAAAACAAAATATTTCTTATAAAAGACCTGTAAAAAGTTTTGAAAATATGTTTCTATCATATTTTACACCTTTATCAATGATAATATTCTTAATATCATTATGTAAACTAATCTCTGCTTTACATTTTGATATTTTTTAGAAAAACTAATATCCTGGATTTGTATTTTGATGGTCAAAACTTTAATCACATGAAAATGCTTAAAAAGCCAAATACCTGTTCTTAATCTACAAAAAAAGCATAGCAGTAACTCATACTCATTAGATCTTTCTATAATTTCTTTTAATACTCGAATGTACTCTATTTTATGAGAATTATATATATATAACTTTATATTGATGCAGTTCATATTGGAGTTATAGCATTATAATCAATTTTTACTATAAGCTATATTTTTTTGTTAAGAAAAAACTATGATAAGTTATTACTGATAATGATCAAGTTTTTATTGTTTGATAATTTGTTTTTTTTGTCAAGTTTCTTTTGAATCATAACATCAACTTTTCAGATCATTCAATGGGCATTCATATTATCAGTAGACTTTCCAAATAGCGGTATGATGGAGTCCTGATGATACCATTATTTCAACTTTTCAGTTATCTGGAAAGTTTTAATTTTAATATAAAATAATAAAGATAAATATAGATATGTGCATATGTTTTCAAAACAATAAAAACTTTTTCTTTTTTTTTTTAAATTTATATAACTAAAAATTAGAATTTATTGGAAAAAATATTTTGGTATATACCAAATATATAAATCCTTTTCAAGTATTTTTTTAAATCTATTATTTTTAAATAATAGACATTTATTAAATATTTGTAGTTCTCTACTCATTATGTTTTCAATGAATTCAATTTCACATGATCATGATTGAATAATTGTAAAGCAATATAAGTTTTCAATATTTTAGAATAAAGCTTCACAGATGAGAAATTCACAAAATAAAATTTTCACAATATACTAATTAAAAAAAAAAAAAGTAAGTAATTTTAATATATGAATTTCCATTTTCAGTATTTAGTTGTCATAGTGCATTTTCTGTATTAGAGTATAATATCAATAACTTCTAAACTAAAAAGAAAATACTAAATTTCAAATGAAAATAATAAATTATGAAAAATAAAATATAGATATCATTTTCCATTTGCAAATATACTATTAGAATATTAAGAAATAGTCAGTGATACATTAGTGTAAATAAAAATTTAATGAAAGTTTCTCTAAATAAAATAAACATTCAAAAACAAATTTTTAACATTAATAATGTGAGACAAAATATTGATTTTTTTTTTTTCTATTTAAAATCAGAAACCATTAATAATTTCCAAAAGTGAAAATATTGTTAAATCTTTACAAAATGATATTTGGAAATTAAATTTAAATTACAAAATTGATGATAAAATTGTTAATGGCAAAATTACAGGGGGACAGATGGATGTATGGACAACATATTTATTTAGCTTTTTCTTTCAAAAATAAATGCAAAACAGGATATAAACTTTTTTTTAAAATTCATAACTGCTGTTTTTATTATTATTCACATAAAACTTTAATACTATTTAATTTATATCTTTAATATGTACTGCTCAGTAAAATAATACTATTCATAAAATGCATATGTATATTATTGTTAACATGCATTAGAAAATACTGCATTTATTGTGTCATGTTATTAATATTATTCCTAAGGAAATTATGAATTCAACTTACACATTATTTTTCTGAAACCAATCAAATTGTAAAAAAACTAAATTTCCTTATATGTATATGTAAAAAAACTAAATTTCCTTATATGTATATGCTCAAGAACATATATATGGTATTTCTAAAGTCACAAATTTTTCAAAATCATTTCTATTATATATAAGAATATATACACTATTCATTAAAAAATATGTGCAATACCTTAATAATTCCAACAAATGTGATTTAAATATATCATTAACTCAAACATTTTTAATATTTGCAAAACTGTTATTGGACAATTTAATGAATATATATGTGAATGCTATATTTAAGAATACATATGTATACATATAATATTTAAAATTCTTAAGCCTCAAGCATTGTGCATCCATAAGCTGAAAAATGTCTATATAACTTATGTATGTGTGTGTTTAAAAATCAATTGTGATATATTTAAGTAACACAAGGTATTAGTATTGAAAACTGTTATTTTTTTGAAAAATATGTATTTACAATATTTTTTACGTTTATTATAAGCAATCCTGTTACTGAAGTTCATTAAAAAAAAACTTTTAAAACATAAAAATATGATAATTCAAAATATTTACCACTAATTTTCCTATAAATCTAAATTATATTGTTAAAAAAAAAAAAGATAACTACCATTTCAGAATATTAAAAATAAAAAATGTTCAACAAAATAAAAATTCCATAAATAATTCATAATAAATAATATTAATAAAAATATATTTAATTAAAATTTTTATAGAGGGCTAAGTTTACAAATTTTAATCATGAATTTTACAGAAACAAATAATTAATCTTGCATTTTAACAAAGTAAAATATTCCTTTTTTTTTTTTCCATATGTCATAGCATCGGCCGGGATGCGAACCCACAACCGTCTGCAACCAACTACTTGCTTGCAAGGCGGTTGCGATGACCTCTCGGCTAACATATACTTCTAAAATCTCACCAAGTTAATGATATTACTTTAAAAAATGAGATGTTTACATAAATTTTGCTACAAGAATAGTTACTATTTTGAAGCAATACCCAAGGATAATCAAGTATACTCGTTTAGTCATAGAAATTGATATTTAAAATTAAGAAAATAATAAGTAATTTTTTTTCAATGATACTGAAATAAAATTCCAAATAAATTAATTATGTAGAAAAGTAAGCCAACTATAACTTTATACTGCCATATATTTTTAATAAAAATCCATTTCAAACATGATTTTATATATAGAGTATTCACAAATTAAAATTTTTCCATTAAATTAACTGAATTTTCTATGCTAATACTATGATAAAAGAAAGCCATGTATTTTTCTTAATATTATAAACATTTCATTCATATTACTGGAACAAAATTTATCTTTTGTGATATGTATCAAAACATTCATCACTGATTTTATTTAATTATATTTTTTGTCACTTCTTTTTCTTTGTTATATGTTTATCTTTCTAATTTATTTAACAATATATATGTGTGGGTCAAAAAAAAATATGTATACAGATTTAAAATTTTTTTGTTAAATAGATGTATATACACAGGATTTAATTTGTAAACAATGTATAAATTTTATTTCTACATGTAATATAAAATTTAATAAATATTAATATATGAAATTTCTTTTTGATTAATATGTGAAACACTGACTCATTAGATTTCTTTAATAATGCCACATTGAATTTTTTTTTTCAGTATGATATTTAAAAATATACAAATACACTGATCACCAATAGGAATGGCTTCAAGCTGAAATCTAGCAGCAAATTTGTATTTATTCATGGGTAAAAAAATAACATATTGCTCCATAAGTTCACCATCACAGGAATGCATATTTTTACAGATCCTAATGTATCTGAATGAATCAGCACAATTCTATTCTTTGTAAATTAAACAAAAGTCATTATAAACTATCAAATTGCAAACACATTACAAAATAGTAACTCATAATTATATTAGCACATTTATCACAAAATTTAAATAAAAAGGATTCATACATGATAAATTAATGTAATGAATCTTCAGAGATCAACTGATGATGAGTCTTTATATTGTCTGTCCACTGAAACAGGATTGTCAAAAAAAAAGCCTATTATAATGTTTAAGTTAGTCAATTCTTCAACCAACAATTTTTGGTCTTTGAAAAGACACAGGGGATCAATAGAAATGGTCAATAAGATGTTCTCAATCTCATGCTATTAGATTTTTTTCTTTAAAATAGCAGCTGGAAAGGACACAAGTACATGCAAAGAAAGTATTAGTGAAAATACTGAACAATGTCTGAAAAGTAAAACTTTTTATTTGCTTTTTTTATTTATTTTTTCTATGACACTACTTATAAAAAATATTACAATATACTTTTTATCAGTTTTGCCTATAAGACATCTTACCATTACAACAATATATATTTTACAGACTTTGAATAAATTCAATAATTCTCTTCTCAGAAAATCAAAGACAAGGAAAGGTTATTGTGAAACTTTATCAAATTCTATCAATTATCATAAATCACGTAGATACTAATAAATAGAAATATCATAAAAAATATGACTTTAATCAATCACTAAATTATAAAAAAAATTAGTAGTTAATCCTTATAAGGTATTATAAAATTAATTTAAAGTATGCATATAAAATGGTGAATATGCTAGAAAAATATAATTACAGGTAATCATTAAACCATTAAAAGTGAAAATATAAATAATAATAATTAATCCTACAAGAATATTCCCCAACTAATTTAAACTATGGACACAAAACAGGTAATAATCATAACAATCTCTTACCCCTAATTAAATAATAGTATGTAACATTAAACAAAGCTATAGTTATAATTAGAAAAATAACATAAGAAAGTGTTCTATTTTTTTAATCTTTACTTTAAAGTACAAAATTAATTTATTTATACCAGTTTTTTAGGTTCTGCATTTAATAAATTGAATTGTCTATCATAAAAATGTTAAATAATCACAAATAATAAAATAATAAAAAAAGATCATATGTAATATGCATATTTGTACTGTGCTCACTAAGTGAATAAATGTGCACATTTATAAAATAAGTAGAAATGAGTGTATAAATTAATTTAGTTGCTTGCATGTTTATTTACATATGTATATGAAAGAATATAAACCGATACATATAAAAAAATTACTAATAAAATTAATATAAAATGTATCTATTTAGTATTTGTCTGAAGGTTTGTTATGATGGTGGTATATTATAAGATTAAAACAGGCAAAACTTACTATACGTATGCCACACACAGCAAGCTAGAGTAATCAATTGATGCCAGAAGGCTTGTACATAAAATCCCCATCTAGTGCCTACTCATCCAATATCCCCAGACTAGTTTCTGGCTTTTGGCCTTCATCAGTGAGGAGCCTTGGATCTGAGAGCACTGCATCTAGATCTTAGGATCTAATGCAACCTTCCAGCAACCACCTTTTATCTCCATTTAACTACAAAACTATGAGTCTTAAACTGAAAACACTTTGTTTCCAATTCAAGCCCATAAGCTTATATAGTTATTGGGTTTGAACCCAGTTCAGTTCCCATACATTTTGGTGTCTTTGGTTCTTTAATAACCATAGGCACCGATATCCTATTAGGCAGGATTGGTTTTAAGCCAATAAACATCACATGACCACCATCTTTTATGCTTGTGTATAACTGTTGTTAAAACAAGCAAAACTCACTATACGTATGCCATACACAGCAAGCTAGAGTAATCAATGGATGCCAGAAGGTTTGTGCATAAAATCCCCATCTAGTGCCTACTCATCCAATATCCCCAGACTAGTTTCTGGCTTGTGGCCTTCATCAGTGAGGAGCCTTGGATCTGAGGCACTAGATGGGGATTTTATGCACAAGCCTTCTGGCATCCATTGATTACTCTAGCTTGCTGTGTGTGGCATACATATAGTGAGTTTTGCCTGTTTTAACAACAGTTATACACAAGCATAAAAGATGGTGGTCATGTGATGTTTATTGGCTTAAAACCAATCCTGCCTAATAGGATATTGGTGGCTATGGTTATTAAAGAACCAAAGACAGCCAAAATGTATAGGAACTGAACTGGTTCAGACCCATATAACTATATAAGCTTATGGGCTTGAATTGGAAACATTAAAGTGTTTTCAGTTTAAGACTCATAGTTTTGTATTTAAATGGTTGCTGGAAGGTTGCATTAGATCCTAAGATCTAGATGCAGTGCTCTCAGATCCAAAGCTCCTCACTGATGAAAGCCACAAGCCAGAAAGTAGTCTGGGGATATTAAATGAGTAGGCACTAGATGGGGATTTTATGCACAAGCCTTCTGGCATCCATTGATTACTCTAGCTTGCTGTGTGTGGCATACGTATAGTGAGTTTTGCCTGTTTTAACAACAGTTATACACAAGCATAAAAGATGGTGGTCATGTGATGTTATATTATAAGATGTGATATGTTGGACTATTTCCATCATTTATGAGTGAATGTTGAATGTATAGAAAATTTTAAACTTTATTTAAACTTTCCAAATACAAACAAGACTTGTTAGTAATAACGCACAAATAGACAATACAGGTTAGTAATTACACAACATTTTGAGTAGTAGTATTCTCCACTCTTCTTCAGGTGTTGCTGACCTATAAGCACAGTGACAATATTCATTTAGAAGTAGAACTCGCACCTTTAGATTCTTGAATATCGAATTTAATTCAAACGCTCTACCAACTGAGTAATTCTGTCAAAAGCAATATATAGTAGAAATTTGATATATTTATATATGAGGGTTGTTTCAAATCCTCTTGAGTCCTTGGGTTGGTTCAAATCCTCTTGAGTCCTTCAATTTTTTTTTTTTTAAGGACTCAAGAGGATTTGAAACAACCCTCATATAAAAATATATCAAATTTCTACTATATGTTGCCTTTGACAGAATAGGACAGTTGGTAGAGCGTTTGCCTTAAATTCGATATTCAAGAATCTAAAGGTGCAAGTTCAATGAAGAAGAGTGGAGAATACTACTACTCGAAATGTTGTGTAATTACTAACCTATATTGTCTATTTGTGGGTTATTACTGACAAGTTGTTTGTATTTGGAAAGTTTAAATAAAATTTAAAATTTTCTATACATTCAACATTCACTCATAAATGATGAAAATAGTCCAACATATCACATCTTAAAATGTATCTATTAATTTATTTATAAAAGCATGAGAATTTAAAATGGTATTAAAAATTGCTTATTATCTTACAGTATTAAAAATAATGAGTAATCATCATCAAAGCTAAATAAGACTAATCTGTCAATATTTGGATAGGTAAATTCGAGTACTGTAATCAAAGTGAATGGCAAACAGCAGTCACTGATTGCCATTCATAATCAAGTATTATTACTTGATTGTAGCACTTTATTGTCTAATAGTACCAACTTAATATATATACATAGATTTATCTAATAAGGTGTTACATTATATTGTTAGAAATATTTAATGAGATTTTAATTATTTATCTTTCAAACATTTTGAAACTTGTAAATCACATATTTGAAATACAATATAAAAAGTAATCAGATGTAATGATTAATTTCAAATTCAGGCAAACATTCTATTATCCCCATTTATATATAATAATATATAAGCCTCAAGATTATCACTAATTAATTATATGCCATAAACAACTTCTACACATCATCCCCCACAATCTTCTTCAAGCTTCTTTCTTTCTATCTGTTCTTCAAATATTAATAAGTATATGAATTAATATAATAAACTTTATAATAACAACAAAAACGAATTTAAATTATATATTATTTTAAAAAAGAAAATATAATAAGTGTTCATTAAAAAAAAAAAGCCTGATAATCATTCAAAAAAAGTCTTTCTTTTTTTCAACATTTAAATCTGGCTACCACATATAAATTTTTTTTGGCAAACTTTTATGCACATATGCAATATATCATACAAATCACATCATTATGTTAATACTTAAGTAAACCATAGAATAACAGCAATCCATTACCGAGACAACATTCAAATTTAGATAATAAATACATATACAATGAGTGAAAGCAATGAATAAAACAGATTCAATATTGTCTAGGCCAATGATTACTGTTATTTCTAGCAGTTAATGTAAGTGTTGACTGCAATGATGTGTATATGATAATCAGTTGGTGATTGGCACACGGTTTAGTATATCATATATAATAATAAATTATTTTAAAAAAGACATTATATTATATGCTATAACAGGGGCCAGCAAACTTTTTAACATAAAGAGCCATTATGTTTAAATCTCTCTCTCCACTCCCATTAGAAATGCAAAGAGAGAGGTATCCTCCTCCCACACATTAAAGAGCCATAAGGAAAGAGATGAAAAATATAAATGTGGACATTTATTTTAGTAATAAAGCATAACAGAATCTGTATATATCCAAACTAAAATAAAAATTCTCTTAAAAATAAATTTAAAAACCCAAAAAATTACTTTGACAATTTGATTTGTTCACAAATTTCTAATATTTAAATATTCATAAGATACAATGATCGCTATTCCATAATAAGGTTGAATTCAAGAAACAATGAAGTCATGTATATTTTTACTCTCCTAGAGTCATCAAAATATTTTATTTGGAAATTATGAAGAAATAAAAAATGTGTTTATGTTTATCATGATAAAAAAAAACTGGAATCAAAGAGACACATTTGGCTCACGAACTGTAGTTTTATATTGGAAAGTTGTTTGTGGTTTTTTTTTTTTGGGGGGTGGGGGGGCATTAAAAAAACTTCAACATGCCTAATAGTAATATTATAACATGTATGTAAAGAAAAAACCCATAACTGCTAAATAAATGTCCATTTAATAATAGTAATATTTATTGACGCAAATCTGCAAAACAGAATTAATAAATGAAAGATAAATGTATAAGAAAATGATTTCTTATTTAATTTAGTTTGCAATCAAAAAAATAAATAAAAGATTAGATATAATAAAAGTGAATTTTTGATTTATGATTTCTCTAAAAACTGAAGAAAATAATGAGTGCAAAATCTGTATGTTACTAACAAGAAATTTTTATATTGCTTTACATTCTCACGTTGATAACCATCCAAGCTAAAATTGCTGAAGATTTTATTTCCCTCACTGGCTGATAAAGAACTTAAAGTTTTTTTTAACATTAACTATTAAAATCAATGCCTTTAAATGTTTCCTTCAAAATATTAAGTTTGAACTTAGCACAATCATCAGCACACTATAAATACAGAATCCAAGAAGATGAAGTTCTTGTTTTTGCTTTTAATTGATTAAGTTAAAAAAATCCATCATCAAACTTATACCATATCTTAATCCCTGTTTCATTAAGCCACTTGGACAACTATCATAAAGTTTTAAATCAATATTGGAGCAAATACACATCCTTGTTTAGTACCAGTTTTCATTTCAAATGCCTCAGGTTTTACATCTGTAGTAATAACATTTTCTCTCATTCCATCTTATAGAAGTTGTATAATATGAATAAATTTTAGTAGACAACCAACTAATTTCAAACAATACCATAAAACTGTTCATTTAAATGAATGAAATCCCTTGATCAAATCAATAAAAGTAATATATAAATCATTCTTTTGTTTCCAATATTTTTCTTGCATTTTCCTGGCAACAAAAACCATGTCTGTACTTCTTTTTGATCTCAAAAACCATCAGAGTTTCTGGTAACCATTTATGACCACAAGTAACCTATTCAACAAAATTTTTGAAAGTATTTTTGCTGTAGTGGATAATAATATTTCTCAATATTTACTGCAATCTTGATTTATTACCTTCATTTTTAAAAACTGGTACAGAAACATCCTTAAAATCAAGTGATTACATTCTGCATAAATCCATATAGTCTTAAAAAAATTTCAATTTTTTGAAGCTAACATATTACCACCATAGTTTAAACTTTCATAAAGAACTCAGCATTTCCATTTTAAGATTACAAATATCTGTTTTATTTTGATTAAGCTGGATTTCTTTGTTCAAATCTAAATGAGTAGATAAAAAGGATATATAATTGAAAATTGACATTTCAATTCTTATATCATTATTCAAAGGATGATCAAAATACTCCCATGAGTTGCTGAATTTAATAGAATTGTGATACCATTTCTAAGGTTTATATCAAAAAAGACCTAGAATGATCATGGAAAGCAAATATATGTATTTTCTTTGCAGTTTTAATTCAATCAATCATTTTTAAGCCTTCATCTCAGTTATTAAACTTTTGTCTTCAATTCTCTTTATTTATTTTGAAGTTCCATTTTATTATTCTGCCAAGCAGATGTCATGAATCCTTTTAATCAAATTGCTCATAATAACATCTATATAAGAAAATCAGTCATGATTTTTTGTTTTAATGAATCTAAGAATAGATTTACTTGAATCCATAATACAATTTTAAGAGAATTCCATGCTTCAATAATATGACAATCCCAGAGTTCTAAGTTAGCAATTTTAGTGTTTAATAGCTGCTGAAATTTAGTATGTTTAATACATCTTTTTGAAGAACCAACCCAATTTTCTTGTGAATACGATTGGAATAAGGTTTACTTTTTAATGCAACTTTTTAATATAAGAGCATATTAATTTACGATTCATCCAACAGTCTTGCAAGTGCTCCATATTACATGAAATTCTTGTATTCTAATTTTTAACTATAAAATAATCTATTAAATGCCATTGATTTGAGAATGAATCCATTATAGTGGTTTTTCTGCCCAAACAAAGTGCTTGTGACAGTCAATCCATGTGTTATGTAAAAATTTGATAACAACAGACCATTAGAATTTATAATACTAA
The DNA here is from genome assembly GCA_028023455.1 of Epiperipatus broadwayi. Classification (NCBI taxonomy): domain Eukaryota; kingdom Metazoa; phylum Onychophora; class Udeonychophora; order Euonychophora; family Peripatidae; genus Epiperipatus; species Epiperipatus broadwayi. The sequence continues at coordinate 22,955,377 of JAQFVV010000001.1, read as the reverse complement.
TTCCATTATTTTCAACAATGTTTGACCACAGTATATTATTTGTATTAATATGTGCATTAAAATCTCTAAGTAGAAAATTTTGATCTTTTAGTGTTTTTTCTGCGTTCAGGCTCCACAGGTAGTGAATAGTAGAATGACCTTCAGATATGAAAGTCAGCTGTGAATAACAAATAAGCAATACTGACCAAAGCTTCTACTGCTGTCTTGTGGAATAGAATGTTGGTTTATCAAAGACTCGATAATGTTTCTGATAAAGTCTTATCTGTCTTCCTCTTTTCATTTTTTAGTCCCTTAAGTTAGTTTAGGCCTCGATCATTATAAGCCTCTTATGTCATCAATCATCTCTGTATTAATTGTGATAATGGGATTATATGTTTGTGCAAGCACATTTCCAATCTTTAACTATATGCACAGCATTTCTCACTCCAATAATAATAAATAAAACAATTATAATATGTGCATATATTTATAAACAATAATAATATTTGTAAATCATTTCAAATATTAACAATTAAAAAAAAACAATAGAAATATCATTGTGAAAAATAATGTGTCAAAGCTATGATTTGTTTATGAAGAATGCAAAAAAACTATAGTTTGAAAAATGATGGATTCATAACAAATATGTATTTTTATAGCACTGTTTTTAGAATTAAAGAAAAAAATAGATACTGGATTTAGCAAAATATTTACAAAACTGAAGAATTTTGAATTCACTGTAAAAAGTTGATATTTCATTCTAATAATTTTTTATTATTTGACAAAAAAAAAATTTCCTCTCAACTTATATTGTTATATTTCTAGTTTTATAAAAAGCATATCATCTCACATCTTTGCTTTTAATTTAATATATATTGAAAAAATAAAAAAGATTTCAATTAGAAATAATCGAGTCTCTGTAATATTTTGATGCCATGGTTAAACAAGAAAATTAATACAGTTTAAAAAATATAAAATATAATAAATACTAAAATAATATATGTATTAGTAAAAATAGCAATATTTTGTTAACATGCATGCTTGTATTGAACAATAAAATTTTCCATAAGGTAAAAAATAAAGTTGTTGAAAAATAAGAGAAAAAAAAATATATGAATAAAAACAAAACAAAATATACTTTCGTAAATTTTACATTTAATGAATAAAAGTTTACAGATGTTGTTCTTATCTTGAATGTGGTAAACAAATATGAGATATCAGGATAAGCAAGCAATTCATTCCATTAATCACTTAAATTTTAAAAACTTTAACTGAAATTAAGTCTCAAATAAATAAAATAATAATTAAATATTAAATTTATTTTATTTTCTAAAAAATTTTAATAAAATTTTAAATTAAAAAAAAGTGCAAGTTTTACTTTAAAAGTAAAAATACCAAAAAAAAAAAAAAAAATGTACACCTGTTTTTAAAACATTAATAAAAATAACATTTTAAAAATTTAACATTATTTATGTATTTAAATAGTAATATTTTTGACTATGCCTACACTAAAAATGTTTTAATTCAATTTATCTCAGAAATGATCAGAATGTTTATGCATACTTAATTGATTAAATTTTTCACAACTAGAAAAATAATTTTAACAATTTTTAAATATCTTAAGGTAATGCTAATTTAAAAACTAAATAAAACCATACTAAGCAGAGTTTCCCTTATATGTGCATTAAAAAATTATTAAGAAAATAATTATTAATAACATTTTATTACTATTATATAACCTTAAAAAATCTGTTGCAATATATATCTACAGACTGAATATGAATAATCAAACGAATGATAATTCACCACCTATTTTAATCTCAATAAAACTATGAGAAGAAACTTTAAATTTTCACAATCTCCAGAATTTATTACTTTGACTCAAGAATTAAGATTTATTCAAATAATCTTTTTTTTTTTTTAAATTTATTTAATTTTGAATAAGTTAAATTAAATATTAATAATAGTAAATAAAAATTATTCAATTGTTCTTGTAATTCACGATTTTCATCTTTTCTTTACAAAATAATAATAGAACTTTAATATATATACAAAACAATCCACATGCAAACTTCTATAAATCTTGATTTATTATATGAATTATAATAAAGTACAAAAAAATACTCCAATGTTTCGACTATATTCTTTTATAGTCTTTAACAAGGAACAACTAAAAAAAATACATAAATAAAACAATAAATATAAATATTCTACAATAATTCAATACATATAACAAATAATTCTTACTTTAAAACTTTTCTAACAAACTTAAATTTCAATTACATTTATTTCTTAAATATCTTTCTTAAAACAACTCCCTATAATTATTTAATTAATATCATCTATGTTCTTTATTACTTTTTACAATGCTTTTTTACAACTCACTATTTGACAGTTTCGATTGCCCTAGCAATCTTCTTCAGAACTAAAACAGAATACAAATACATAAATGTATAATTTTACATTATATATATATTCTATCTTATAATCATTAGTTATATACCCACATATATCTTTATATACCTCTTTATATAATTATTATCTTTTTACATATTATACATTTTACTCTTTTTTATATTCTATATTTATCAATTAATACTTCCTATAATCATATATATATATATTGTAACTAAATAAAAAGGAAGGGAAGCCATTGTAAATAAATAAATAAATAATTATAGTGAATTATCTTTATCTCTAATAGATATCTTTCAACAAGAATAGATTCCCTTTCCTCTTCTCCACATATATAAAACACTGTTCAGGATTACGAAGAAACAACTCGTAGTCGCACGCTGGCACTATTTGTAACTAATTAAAAATCAATAAATAAATATATCATCAAGATTGGGAAAAAGGAAATCAAACTCTTATTTCTTTTTTATTCAGTTTTACTTATGTGTATATGTTTTATCTGGGTGCTACTAGGCTGTCTAAATCTAGATAAAGTTATATCATATACCCATTAATAGGTGTACCTGTTTCGAACCCAATTGGTACATTATTTATAACACATGCACTTGTATGAAGGGGAAAACATCCTTATACTTAGTTGTGCGAATAATTCTCAGATAAATTATAAGATTTTAATATCATAAATTCATGTTTAACATTCTTATAAGTGTTATCAGCTCAGTTTAAGTACTATAGATTTATCAGATGCTTCAATGGTAGTCATGTCTCTTGTTGATGGCTCACAAACATAGTGAGAACTATTATTTATATATGGCCATTAAACACATTTATTTAGTCTATTCATTAATAATAATGTAATGATGATGATGATGTTTCCATCCACAGCTTTACAATTAACTCACAACAACAAATCCTATCTTATTAATTTATAATTACTTAAAATATATTTTAACAATTGAGACCCACCAATTATGATGATGATCATAACCAATCTCACAAGACAATGATTAACTTTTAGAAAGATATACACCTCTTTTAATAAAACAAATTAAAATTTATTACTGATCAATTATTAATAATACAGATAGAAAATTTACATAATTAATAATGACAAATTTACATTTAAATAGTAATAATCATAATACCAAAGTTTGTCCCCCCTTCCCTTAATGAAAAGTAAATTCAATGTTCATATCATATAGCGGGATATGTTTGTCTAGCGGGTGAATAAAAAATCTCATGCCTTAGAAATAATTTTTATTTTAAGATAAACACTCGATGCATGCACATACTCACCTATTGCGTATAACATTTTTTATATGTATAAGTTTAATTAAACATAATATCAATCAAGAAGTGAGCTGAGTAAGGTTAGTTAGATCATAGAGATAAGAACATTTAGAGAAATCAGCTTCAAATTATCTATCTCCTTTTTCACCAATCTAGGTCATTAACTACTTTAAAAATCTATCTCTCCTATTGCTAAATTTCTACAGATTTTTAACATTCATGCAACAAATATATATGTAAGCACAATTATATTATGAAGTGTGTGTGTGTGTATATGCATCAACTTCCATTATGAATTTAAAAAAAAACTATTAAACCCCCTTTTTTACATACAATATAAATCGACATATTGCATAATATTTGAATCAATATACAATAAACATATTTTATAAAAATAAAATACACATTTAAATGGTTACATGTAAGGATAATCTAAGAATACATAACACTAATAAAGCAATATTTATTATTATTGAAAATCTTTAATAATTCATTCTTGTTTTAAGATTTAAAGAGAGAAATAAATGGATCTATTATTAAAAAGATTTGTTAATAGTCACTGGTAAAAAATGTAATTAAAATTGATATTACCAGTTCTTCTTTTACTTTCGATGTACAGACAGTTTCAAAGAGTCCAAGGAATTTCATTTTAAAGTCAGTGTGTTGAAGGTTTAGAATTTGAAATCAGCCATACACCAATATGTAACAAGCGTAGATTTACCAATTACAGCAGTTTACTGAAACAGTCCTATTTTTGGCTTGGGCTTGCAATTTTTTTTACTGTGATGATGATGAAATAACTTGTTTCTCTAGGGACCTTTTTATCATTGAGATGCTTTCTTCATTTCTTCTGGGTATAGTTACTTTTGATAAACAGATGGATATTTCTGCTTTCCATATGTTTTAGCATTTTTTCTTTTGCTGTGTGTTTTATTCAAATTCAGCATTTTACTTTGTAGAAACACGGGTGAAGCAATAAGTTTCTTCTTTCATCTTTGGAAATCAGTCATAAGATGTTTTAAATACTTTAGATTGAAACTCTTCTGATGCATACAAAATTCCTGAGGTCAACAAAATATTTTTTACCCCAACATATTGTAGAAACATTTAAAACAATGTGTGGTTTCTGTAAAGCAATCAAGTTTATTCTTTCTTCTTTTCTCTCTTAAACATTCTTATTTCAGCTTTATATATGCTAGTCTGTCTGATGACATCACATATATTTTTGTTACTAAAAACAGATGGTTTCCATCATTTAAGGCATCTGGTCAAAATCTTCTCAACAATTGACAATTTTTTAAAATTTATTATTTAGCAAGAAATCCAAAATGATCTGGATTTTATCTTTTAATAGCACCCCCCCCCATTTCTGAAGTCTGAAATGGATCTTTATCTCTCTCTCAGACCTGTGGATGTCAGCTAGACATTCTTGTGAAACACTTTCACATAAAACAAGAATAACTGTTTTTAAACAATATAACTTCTTATAAAGAAACTAAAATTATTTAAACACAACTCTCCTTTTTTTTTAAATGTATCTGTAAATGTTTTTAAGTTTATATCTGTAAATACACACATATTTGTATATATTCAGACATATAAAATCTGCTTATTAAAAAAAAAAAAATCTAAATGATTTGAAAACCTACAGATCATTAATATTAATATTAAAATTTACAAAATAAATCAACAAAACAAGTATTAGAATCAATATGATTTTAAAAAAATATTATAATCTAATAAATATAAATTAGCTTTAAAGAAGGTTAATAAGCAAAATTAGAAAAATTATTTATTGAGTTTGTGTCTACAGACAACTATTTATATAATTTAATATATCAATTAACACAGTTCTTTCCTAAATAGTTCATAAATATCCAATATATAAATAAACAAACTTCTTTTTAAAACTTACTTTTTATATGATATATAATCATCAATAAAAAAATAAAAATTACGTTCAAATAGTAATTTGTTTGGGAATGAGATTGATATTATTAGGAATGAATGTTTTATGAATGATTATCCTAAGGATGTAGTTGAACATTTATTTTCTAATAAAAATATAAATAAAATAAGAAATAGAATGGGATTAGATAGGGATAGAGAAAGTTATTTATGTAGGTTTTAATATATCTAAAGATTTATTCATTAAAGTTAAGAAATTGGTTAAAATGATTAACAGGAAATATAATGTTTCAATTTGTCCAGTTTATAAAAAGAAAGCAAGTTTAAATTTTTTAATTAATAATAATGGGGACTATAATAGGTTAGAGATTATGAATTCAGTTTATTTGATAAAATGTTTGGATTGTTCTAAAAAGAATGTAGAAATGATATATGTTCGGACTAGTAAGAATAAATTGAAAACTAGATTAAAATAGCATTTAGGAGATAAAAATTCTGTTTACATTCACATGAATAAATTTATGCATGGAAATTTTGAAATAAAGCCTTTGGAATGTATTAAGTCATACAATGAAAGGCTGATAAAGGAAGTATGTACATTAATGAATTAAACCAGAATTAAATAAGATGTTAATGGAAAGAGAAAAGAAAATAATCGTTTTTTTAATTGAATGTTTTAAAGGATATATATAGAACTTTTTTTTTTTTTTTTTTTAAAAAAAAAGGAAATTGTTTATGTTTAAGTTGTGATTGTTTGCAATAGGAAAGGAGAGTAAGATAAGGTAAATTTTTTGGTTGTGAATATATTTTGTAATTTTTAATTTAACATTTTTTTGGAATATGTGATATTTATTATTATTTTTTTATTTTAGTGTGCCTTGAAAAAAACTATATAAAATAGTTGAAAAATTGGATTTTTTAATGATGATTATAGTCGTATAAAAAGCAAGTTTTAAAAAAGTTTATTTATATACAACTATTTATATGTGCTTTACAATTCTAACTAATAGATATTCAAAAATATATGTTGTCTTTCTTTAATTAATAAAATCAGTTGAATAAAGAGATATTTCTCCAGGATTCTGAGGTATTTGGGAATTTATGTAGGATTTGAACTCAATAACCTACAATATATATATATATTATTCTTATTTCATTTATTTTACACTTATTAATCTCTTTAATATTTAACTCTAACATTATATATTCATACTTTTATATTTTACATTATTATTATTCATTATATTAACATTCAATATATATAATTTTCTTTAACCTATACTATTATTTTTTATTTTTTAACATATTTTTTATATCTATCTTCTACTTATATTTCCAAATCTTAACTGCTAAATTCAAACTTTAATAAAGTTGATTAAGTCATATAAAGAAGGGATTGAAACATCAATTCATAAGAAAAGAAATATAGATAATAATATAACTAATTGGCACTCAAATACAATACATTCTAGAATTCATAGAGCAGTAAATTATTGATCAAGTAAAGAAGATAATGATAAACAAACAGATTTAATAATAAAAAAATTTATAAATAATGATTATCCAAATAAATTTATATGATAATATTAGGTTAATAAAAAATACAATAGATTATATAAATAATAATAAAGAAGATAAAAGTAGTAATAATAATATAGATAAAATTAATTATATAGGTATAAAGACAGGAAATAACTGTGCAGTTAAGAATTTAAATAAAGTTATAGGAAAATTATTACAAAATTTAATAATGTAATAAATGTTAGAATAGTTAATAAAAAGAGAAAAAATATGATTAGTATTTTAGAAAATAAGTATATTAGTAATTATAATAAAAATTCAGATAATGAAATAAATGGACTATTGAAATTACATGATTGTCAGAAGTGTCAAATTAATAATATAAAAGTAAATTATGTAGGAAAAACAAATACTTCAATATATAGAAGGCTATTACAACATAAATATGATAAAAATTCACCTACATATTTACATACATTAGAAACAGGGCATGATACAATTTACAAATAATAAAAGGGATAGAAAAATAAAAGAAGCTTCATATTAATAATATTAAGCCAGTATTAAATAGTGACTTGGGTCTGAAAAAAATTTGACATAAAAAAAGATTTAAAAATAGAAAGAGGAAACTACTAAAGTATAACTGTAAAATTTAAAAGTTTGAATTTAGCAGTTAAAATTTGAAAATATAAGTAAAAGGTAGGTATAAAAAATGTTAAAAAATAAAAAGTAATATTATAAGTTAAAGAAAATTATACATATTGAATGTTAATATAATGAATAATAATAATGTAAAATATAAAAGTATGAATATATAATGTTAGAGTTAAATATTAAAAAGATCAACAAGAGTAAAATAAAAAATAAATGAAATAAAAATAATATATATATAAATTGTAACCTTATTACCCAACTCCATTTGAAATAGATTGACTGTCATTTGTGGTGTTTTAGAAAGATAGAAAAATTTTATATTTTTTTTATATATAAATTTGAAGTAAATTACATAAGTATGCAATTGAAAGAAAAACCTGATATATTTTTTTTACATACACCTGTTCAGAGTATGTTATTTATATATTTTTTTATCTTATATATTATTTTGATATTATATATTGGTTATAATGATTGATATTTCATTATGACATAATTTAAGGCATGGTTAATTAATGCAAGTGAAATTAATCATATCAATAATTAAATTTTTTCTATAATTTCTCGTATTTAATTAAAATAGATGTAATTTAAAATTTGATATCATTTTATATTGGTCTTATTAAAAGGATGAAATGCAGAAATATGGTTTATTAGATTTGAAAGTGGCTTAAGCTAAATTTAATCCAGTTTAATTAATTGATAAGTTGTAAATTCTCCCAAGTATTTTTTTTTTACTGCTGAATTGTCTCGTGTTAAGATATACAAATGAAGATTTTTTTTTTGCAACACGAAGTTATAATATCAATTTTATTATTATTTCAAATTAGAGTATGCTCATTTATTATGAATACGTAAAAGCTCAAAAATTTCTGTCCTAAGAAACATTTGCTCTGACTTTTTCGATCAATGACTGGGGGAAACAATATTTGTCATTATTATAGAATGTATTGCAATATTCAACAATATTAAGTAAATTAAAGTAAAGTCAAAAAGAACGGAATAAGCAAATTAAAATTCGAGTTCAATTTTAAAATGTTGATAAAGTGCAAAGGAATATTACTTATTAAATAATATTCTTTAATATTAATACTTCAGATCTTCATGCTGCTTGGAGAAATTCATTTATTCACTAGTTAATGGAATTGCTAAAATTACTTTGGATATACAGGTATTATATTTTATCATAAATCTACTGCTGTCAGTGAAGTTGCAAAATTATATGTATTGTGCTTTGGATTTTCTTGTTACTGGGATAAAACCATTGATTAAATGATTAATGACATCTTTAAAGTTTATTTGGATATTCTAACAATGTGTATAATTTATTCGAGAATGCCAGCTAATAATGAAATTGTGAAATTATCTATTCCTATCTTGGGATATTCTTGCTTCTAAAATAAAACCATTTGTTAACTGATTAAGGACACCTTTAAAGCTTATTGGGATATATGTAACATGGATAATTTATTCTAGAATGCTATATTAATGTAATTGTGAAATTAAATATTTGATAAAAGATAAAGAATTGACCCAGAGTTACTTATAGAGTTATTGTGAAAAGAAGAGTCTATAATTAGGAAATTACATTAGAAGTTGTTCTGAGATAGGAAATACATGATAGGATGTTCATGCAAAGTAAATTATGGTATGAGTAACTGAAAATATGTAAATATCTAAACATTTCCTAGGAATATTTATAACGAAAGTAGAATATTGCAATGAGACGCAAGAACTTAAATAATATTCTAACTGTAAATGCCGAATGTATTCTAAGTGTTGAGTAATATTTTGAACATCTTGCGCAAGATAGTATATAGTTTAAAAGTTTGTTTGTTTATTTTATATATATATATATGTTTTATGTTCAATAGTTGTACATATGTATCTGTTATATTATGTATGCTATGTCAATTATTGATTGCTGATTAAAATAAAGGTAAGATGATATAATATTTAATCTAAAAGGGGATGAGTGATGGTCATTAGTGATCAAAATTCAGCATCATTGGTTTTCAAAGGTATTAAATAATATTATGATCTTAATCTTGGATTAAACATTGTGAAGGTGAAATTCATTATTATTATTTATTTTAAGATATGTTAAAAAGTATACTTTTAGTTTATTAATTTTATATCGTAATTTTAAAATATTTCAACAGCACAATTAATCAATACTGGGTTTAAAGCGAAAGAGGATTTTAATAATATGAATAATTTGTATATTGATGATGGTTGGTGTGAGATTATCTTAAATTCATTATGTACATGGTAACACATATTTATAACTGATCATTATCATTATTAAAAACAATTTAGTAAATCTGGAAAGTGAATGTTAAATAAGGTTAAGTATTCATGGTTGATGATTAGTGCAGGTGACCATTTTGCAGCTGTGAATCTTTCATTGGATGTCACCGGTTTTTCATTTTATACTATTATTATTGTACTAGGAAGTCATTTGTATTTTGCAGTGTCGTGGAAATATCCGACACAATATCTTATAAGATAGTCATGATCTTAATGAATATGCTTGGATGGTACAATGTATTTAGGAAGTTGTTGATCTTTTAGTATGTATTTTCTTGTATCCATATACGTGCTGATAGACACCTGGATATTTAGTTCAAGTATATTCAGACAATTTTTTCTTGTATCCATAAAGGTGCTGATAAACACCTGGATATTTAGTTCAAGTATATTCAGACATGTCCCTAGACTGATATTCTTATTGTTATTGTAGACATGTTCCTTTAAAGTCTATGTTAATAATGTGACTTTGGTGCATCGAGCGTAGAGCCACTGTTGTGTAGATATTTACTGTTTGGTAACTGTTGATCATGAATAACTTAAAGAAGGTATGCAAGGTATATTTTTACAGGTTGAATGAATATTTGTGATCCAGCTAATCTCCAATCTAATATAAGTTAAAGTAATGTACTAAGGAAATTGTTGAAACCAATAGTGCAATCAGTTCACTCTAATAGACTCAAGGTTTTGTAGCTGTTTGTTTTATGCTTTATTAAAATAAATTGAAGCAACATAAATATCTTATGGATATATTAGAGAATCCATAAACAAGATAATCAGGTATGAATATCATTCATACTTATTAGAGCTTATGGAAAATATTTAATTTTGATTAATTGGTATGTTAAATATGCCGATTCTTTAAATGGAATAATTTCCATGACAATTTATTATATTTTCAAACTTGTTATTATTTTATTATGATTTTTTTTTTATGAACATAAATAATGCTCACTTATAATATTATTTTGGATATCTTACCAAGTACCATAATTTAGGTGTGGACATTTAACATTGTATTTTGTTTCAATATTGAAATATTAGTGTAAATAAATGTTAGTGTAGTTTTTGTAGTATGTGAATCATTGCTTTTGTGTTCATGATTATTCCAGATTATCGATTCAGTTAATTTCTAGCCATTATCATTTAATGGAATTGTTATTGATTACATATTTCAATTTCATTGTCGATTCATCATTGCAATCATAAATGCTGATTATCATGTACTCTTTGGGATTTGAGAAATAGAATTATTTAATGAGTGATTAATAGAACTCATTATTATTTCGCCTTAAGATGGTGTTGATGCTAATCAAAAACATATACATATAACGATTCCGGGCCGGACCTAAATGATCGATTTGATCTAAAAAGATCTGATTTCTTAGATTTGTAATAAAATATTCTACTAGCTAATACTATTATATGATGTTAGTTTTTTTCATTTTTGTAAATGTTTATTAATCTTATCTTGTTTTTGAGTTTGTGTGTCTTTAAAGTTACGGTGTTTTTCTAATTTTTTTTTTTTTTTGACTTTACGTGTGTCTTTTTAAAGTTACGGTCTTTTTTTTTTTTTTTGCAAGAGTAAATCAATAATTTTATTCAAAAGCAAGACGTAATAAGTAAATATTTATTAATCTTATCTTGTTTTTGAGTTTGTGTGTGTGTCTTTAAAGTTACGGGACTTTTTCGAATTTTTTTTTTTTGGGACTTTAGGTGTGTCTTTTTAAAGTTACGGTATTTTTTTTTTGCAAGAGTAAATCAATAATTTGATTCAAAAGCAAGACGTAATAAGTCAAAGTTTATTAATCTTAGATTGTTTTTGAGTTTGTGTGTGTCTTTAAAGTTACGGGCTTTTTCTCATTTTTTTTTGGACTTTATGTGTGTCTTTTTTTTTAAAGTTACGGTATTTTTGGTCAAGAGTAAATCAATCATTTTATTAAAAAAGCAAGACGTAATTCTAAATCTATCAAAAGTAACGTAATTTATATACTACAATTTAGAATTGATACCCGACTACTATTAGTAAGTACCGTCATTAAAAGACTCGATTGAAAAATGATACCCGACTAATTTCCATTTTCTTTTTTTTTTGGGGGGGGGGGGGAACCGTAATGAATCAGAAAGTGGGTTGTTTTTTGTTAAGTCTGTCTATATAAAAAGGGTACCATTATTGAAATACTAAATTTAAAAATGATAGCCGACTAATTTGCGTTTCTTTTGACAGTAATTAATCAGAAAGTGGGTTTTTTTTTTTTTGGTAAATCTTGTGTATATATAAAAACAAATGTAATTCAAAGACTCCATTGAAAAAAACCAAACCCCGTTGAATTTGCTTTTTTTTTTAAAAGACAGTAATTAATCAGGAACTGGGTTGTTTTTGTTAGTGTGTAGATATAAAAACTAATCTTATTTTGAAATAATAAATGTAACAAACAAAAAAAAAATAATACCCGATTAATTTTATTTTTCGGACAAGTAATTATTAATATTTAGACAGTGGGTTGTTTTTGTTTGTGCGTATATATATAGCGAAAGTAACTGTTCACGGACGAATTCTCGCGAAAACGGTACTTTTCGCGTGATCCTTTAATTTTTTTTTCCTTTCGCACACTTAAAAGCAATTTTTGAGGGTTACCCCTTCGTAATGGAATCTTCAGGACATTATTACTAAACTTACAACAGTAAAGTAAGTTACAACACATTAAAAAAAATAGACGTCTTATCAAATTTAAAAAAAATACGATCGCTTCAAATACACACACTCTCACCCGAAACTACAGAGAGAATAGATATTCTACTATTACGAGAAAATGATGACCAAAATCGACTACTATGGCAGCCGATCAAGGCATTTTTTTCTCTTTGCTTTTAGCATAGAAAAAAAGCCATAACCGGCAGCCGTCGGGAACTCTTTCTGTGTTTTATCATAGAAAGAAGTCTCTTTGTGTTGGCTTCTGTCGCTGCCTCCTCCGTTCAACATAACGTGAGGACTTTTCTGTGTTTATAACGTAAAAAAATTCCTCTTTGGTTGGGTGAAGGCCAGTGAAACTGTATATTTCTAGGAATTTACCTAGAAGTAGCGACATCTTAAGGCGAACACCAAGGATGAGAAAACAACCTTATTTTCCAGCTATAATCAAATACCTGTAGTCTGGCTTAAGCATTGTGGTTTATGCATAATTTAATCAATAGAAAGTATAATATGCTAGTTGTGAAATCAATTAATGAGCTTGTAATGTGGTATTGTTCACTATGTAAATCATTTTAATATCACAACCAGATAAAAGATCCAAATCAGACTATTAGTAATAATGTCCCATAGTTATGCTGGTCCCTTTGCACATTGAGTGGCAGTAAAATGAACCCTCTTGCCTAACTTAAGTGTGCTTTGATTAGAACATATCAAAATTAGAACCCTGAGGTATAATGTCAAGATATTTTATGATTTAATAGTGCTTTGATTAGGATATATCAAAATTAGAACGCCGGGATATAAATGTTAAAATATTTTATAATCTAATTGTATCATACAAGTGGTGTGGCAAATAAGGTCGGAAGGCAACAATTCTTTGGTATGCAACAATTTTGCTGATGACCGATAGTTTGGAAACAATTGGTTATAATATATATATATGATTATATTAATTGATAAATATAAAAAAGAATAAAATGTATAATATATAAAAAGGTAATAATTATAAAGAGAGATATATAAAGATATATGTGGGTACATAAATAATGATTATAAGATAGAATATATATATTAAATGTAAAATTATATGTTCATGCATATTTGCATTCATGTATTTGTATTGTGTTTGTTATAGTTCTGAAGAAAATTGCTGGTACAATTGAAAATGTCAAGTAGTGAGTTGTTGAAAAAGCATTATAAAAAGTAATAAAGAATACAGATGATATTAATAGTATAAGCATTAAGAAAGATAATACTACATACATTTTTTAATTACAACAATCTATTATTTTCTTTTTTTTTTTTTCAATTAACAATCTATTCATTACAGGTTTCATTTCATTAATATAAAGTCGTTCTTTTATATTAATGAAATGAAATTTGTAATAAATAGGTTAGAAAATAATAGATGCTTTTAATTAAATAATTATATTGGATTATTTATGAAAGGAATATAACAGGAAATTTAAGTTTATTTGTTAGAAAAGTTTTAAGGTAAGAATTATTTGTAGTATTGGATTATTGTGGAATATTTGTATTTATATTTATTGTTTTATTTATGTATTTTTTTTTTTAAATTGTTCCTTGATAAAGACTATAAAAGAATATAGTCGAAACATTGGAGTATTTTTTGTACTTTATTATAGTTCATATAATAAATCACGATTTATAAAGAAGTTTGCATGTGGTTTGATTCATATATATATTGAAATTAATGGGCTATTTTTAAAATAGAAAACTATTTTTTGTTATTGATTTCATTTAATAGAACTTTAACTGTTAACTTTTTTTTAAACACATTTCCATTGATTATATTGTTCTATTTATATATAAAACCTAGCAGAAATTTATCAAAAGAAAAATAAAAAAAGATAAAGTTTAACTGCTAAATCTTACTAAAAATTGTAATGAACAATATTAATAAAAATAAAAACAAATAAAAAAACAATCAAATTTTAATTTTTTTGATTATAATGATATTACAAATATAAATATTTTTTATTATAGTATAAAAAATATATTGCAAATGTATATATTGAACTGAAATTAAAATTAACAGTTACTATTATTATTTATAACTAACATTTAGTCTAAAGTAATCTATAATGCAATAATCATGCTGAAATATATAATAAAGAATAAGATACAGTATATTCAAAAATTATTACTATGTGATATATTTTAATCAAGCAAGGTTCTAAAACCAAGGGTGTCAGATTATTAATATTCAACATATGTATGAATAAATGATTGAATTTTGATTCATAACTGTACAGGGAAAAAAGAGCACATCTGCAAAACTCACACATGATAAAACAAGAAAAGTGATGGTAAATATTAATACAATTATTTGGAAGTTTAATCAAAATTCTGTAAAAATGCACCAAGCATCTCTCATAATTATAGCTAAGATAGATAAAAACTTATATGGTCAGACTTGATACAAGAAAACATTAATACGTGATTATTTTGCTATATATTATTTGTTGTGATATATTGATAAGAAAAAATAGCCCATGTTACTTTATTATTATTTCAATGTTTTACAATGAACTTAACTGAATTTTTGTGTTCAAAATTAATGTTATGAGAATGAAAGATGGATATTTAACAATAAAAAGATATTATATATTTGTTGTTGTATTATTCCAGTACTCAGTTTCCATAAAATTTTTGCCTCTTCTACTTAACTTTCTTTCATCAGCCTTTATAGTTTAGCTATATATTTCTATAATTTGATTAAATTTGTTTTAATTCAGACAGAACTGATTGACATACTATAACGAAATAATTATATGCTCTTACATTTCTTTCAAATAAAAGTGGATAAAAATATAAAATCACCCTCAAGTAGAAATATATAATTTTATCTAGAAAAAAAAAAAAAGTAGAAATATATATATAAAAAAGAGAATTTAATAATTTTATTTAAATTAATATATATAATTCTTTAAAATTTAAAATCTAAAAAGTTGTTAATTAGTTATTTTTAATCTTAGAATGGAAATGATTTCCTATATTGACGTAATTGCAAACAGAACCTTGAGCATAAAGTCAGATAAAAGATAAATTAAAAAAATACTAGTGATAAAAAGTTTCAGTTCCCGTTCTAAAGAAAGCTGACCAATAGCAATGTAAATGGGCACATGGTCTGCAGAGAAAAGTCAAGCCAGATAAGATCGATCCTGGAATTTGCTGATAAGAATTCACAAGGACATAAAAAGAAAACTTTGAAGTTGAGATTCAGAGATTGGATTGCTCTTGCTGATTGTGTATTATTAAATACTGTATATTTATGTGTATTGTGGATCATCAAAATGTAGGGGTCAGCAATGTTTCTATCAGCTGAAGCGGTCTCCAGAGTATGATGGTTCCCGGAAAACTGGCCAGCGGCAGACTTGTTTCCACCTAGAACAATATGAAATGGAAAGAACTTTGAATTGTGTCAAGGATCACCTAGATGAACTTCAATAAAACTACAGTATTGGAAAGTATGAAGTTTTGCTTTAAATGAACTTTATTTTCATAATACAAACTTTTCCAAGTAATAATTTTAAACGTCACTTAATTTATAAAAGAAATCTATCTGACTAAAATTTAAATTATTTGTTATATTTTCTTTTAATATGTTTAATATCATTTCCATTCTCGTAATTTCTTTTAAATTAATAATTAAAAAAATAGGCATAAATAGCTGCATAGATTCATAAGATTGTTAGTTTAAGTGTGTTAATTTCGGGCTAATTATTTTGCAGTTAGATCAGTGCTGGGAGATACATGTACGGATGTTTTATGTCAATGTAATTTGAATAGGTGCATTGGATATTCGTTCCCTTGTACTGCATTAGCATACAGGGCATAATATATCCACCTGAACGTATGGCCAAAAGTGTAGCCATCACATTATCAATGGTCGTAGAGTATTTCCTACACTCTGAATGGGACAGTAAGCTGGCAAAGACCATTATCCTCTTTTGCAGAGCATCTCTTCTCGTATATGTATTTCAATAATTTCGTTTTTTGTATCACCAATTGGGCAGTTGATCATTCCTGTCTGTTGGTGAAATTTATTAATG
The DNA here is from genome assembly GCA_028023455.1 of Epiperipatus broadwayi. Taxonomy (NCBI): domain Eukaryota; kingdom Metazoa; phylum Onychophora; class Udeonychophora; order Euonychophora; family Peripatidae; genus Epiperipatus; species Epiperipatus broadwayi. Next base: position 22,938,529 of record JAQFVV010000001.1, on the reverse strand, counting down.
TTCATGGGGAAGATGCTCATTCCTTCCCACCATGTTTCGTTATTTCCCTAATGATATCATGCTACAGATGTAAATTCCTGTTAGCATGATTGTATTATGCTAATAATCTCATTTTGCATTGGTCACATCGGTATATCAGTAAGCTAGCGTTGGTTTAAATGCGAGATTTTAGCCTAAGGTTAAAAGGATTAGATTGTTTATATGTGTAATCTACGTAGCATATTCATGCTTATTAAAGTATTAAAATTGTATTTAAATCTACTAAATGCTTCCATCTGCGCATATAATTCAAATCAAATATATTTAATTAATTTAATTTTCAGAATCTTTCCTTTTAATTAATGTGTGTGTGCATTTATAAAAAAATGTTTTGTTGAATTAATTTTGGCAATAACTTATTTTATATATTTTATTAATAATATTTAAAATTAAGAATTAGACATTTTAATATTCAATATGATATTTTAAGCTCAGCTTCTCCCTGAACTAGTGACTAGTGCTTTCGGTTCGATAAAGGGTAATCTCTTCTATGCATATCTGCCTACTGTATAAAATTTTCCAGGTTTAAATGGCCTAGTGGCACCCTGTTCTGTTGACCATTATAATACACATACTTGTAGTTCATTACCAAGTCACTAAGTTAGATTTATAATCGTTATTTCAATTCCATTCTTTCTTAAACATTCATTAAACTTCTAAATACTAAATATCTAGCTATGGATCATTTTAGTTTGTTTATAACTAGAATCCTCATTCTATCTTTATCTAAATTTCTTAATTCACATCTTAAGCATTCCATGTATCAATTTTAAGAGTTTTGAATAAGTTTTATATTTTTATTTAATACCATAAGTTTAATTTGACTCTATCGTACATCTCCTATCTAGTAAAAATAAAGTTCTCTGTCCTTCTACAATCCATTTATTTTCAACCTGAACAAGTTGTTTTATGGCAAAACCTCCAAATAGCATTATTTTATATGTGAAACCAATGTCTACATTTAAAAACAAGACTTTGAGAGGTTGGAATGTTAGACTCTCAGGTGTACTTCACCTATTATGATTATTTTTCCAAATAAAAACAATAAAAATTTCTCTAACTAAATGAGGATATATCAAAATCAGAATACAAATCCCTATAGAGTACAACACAAAATAAATGTAACTGCACATTTTCTAAAATCCCTAACTTTATATTGGTTCTTGACCAAATACTTTCTAAACATATTATGGCTACTTTTATGTCAAATCAACTAATAAAACAATTTCTATTGAAGATAGTTCAAATGATATAGCAATCATTATTAAAATAGATTTTTATTATGTAACATTTATAAATCACTCAATACAAAATGACATAGCCTTTGGAGAAATATAACTGAGGATAAGATAGGTTCTCTATTTTTAGAATAATAGCTTTAAAACCTTTGGAGAAATATAACTGAGGATAAGATAGGTTCTCTATTTTTAGAATAATAGCTTTAAACAATATTATAGTTTGCCAATATTGAGAATCAATCAAATTCAGACAGATGGGGCACAAAGATAACATCTCATCTTTGTTTTGATTCAATAAAAATAATATTAAGTAATGCCTGCTAATCTTCTAATATTGAATCATTTTCCATATAACTGATATCCAGGCTTTTTGTGGGCAGAAACATCTCTAAAAAGAATTGTTTTTGCTAATAGAATTGACAACCTTATATATGACTCTATAGCTCAAGTATCAAAATCAGAAAAATAATCATTTGAAAAGAACTACACACTTCAAATAAAACCAAATAGGTATTGAACTTATCCATGATTATTTTAAACCACAGATGGGAAGCAACAGATAGTAAATTTCTAGCTTCACATTTTAAGGTCTAAAACTAAAACATGATAGACAAAACTATTCATCAACATTATTCATAAGGAAATTTTTCCAAAAATTCAGCATGAAAACAAAATGATAACAAACTTAAAATCTAACAAATCTAACAATTTATCCAAAAATGTATCATCTAACAGCATTATTATATGTTCTTAATAAACTCGTTGAAAAAAATAATCCTAATAAGAATTATCCAATAATTAAAAATCATCTATCTTTAGAACATATGGATTTAAATTATGAAGAAGATACTATGAACAAGTTGTATTGTATCTCAAGTTATTCACATTGAAAAGGACTTTCAAAATAAAGGTGCTATTTAAACTCAACTGCTGACTAATTGAAAAAATGGTCTATATTTTTTAAATGGAGGAAAACCATTATTTTATATGACATAAAAGATCTCCAAAGGAAAAAATTCAACTGCCTTAAAATTTTACAAATTATTTACTAGAAATTATATACTTTATTTGTTATTTTCATCAATGATCCTCCTGAAAAAGAAAGTAGAAAATTCATTTATGTTGATGGTATTGCCTTGATTTAACATAAGAATAATACAAGTAACTTCAAATCACTCAATGAAGTATGGACAGATGTATGCTGGGATTAATAAGATGAATCGAAAGTGAAATACTTGGGTAAGAGCAATTAAATATCATTGAGATCACTAAAAGAATTAAAAAACTTAATGGACTGTGCATATTATTAGAAGAGATGGCAGTCGAAAGACAGTTGATGTCTTAAATTGGAGACCCAAATAATTGTAAAAGAACTAGAAAGAGAACACATACAAAATAGATAAATAAAAAAAAAAATTTGCTAACATGATATGAAGAAAGGAGTATATGGATAAAAGAAATCAAATTAAAATATTAGAAACCTTTACCCTGCAGTGGACTGATAATGGTTAAAAATGAGATGATCATCAAGAAATATATGATTTTCTATGATTACAATATACATATAAATTTTAATGCAAAAGATTTTGAAATTCATATTACTCTCTGGAAGATATTGGGTAAAATAATATAATCATTCAACAAATTAATACTGTAATTTTGAAATCATTTACTACATAGTGAAAATATATATCAAATGATAACAATTTTTCTTCATTATTAGTAGGAAATTGATGACAGTTCCATAATTTTATGGGAAAATCTGTTGGACTTAGTTGAATTTAAAAAAAATAAATTACAAAAAAAAAAATGGTTTGTTGTTTGAGAGTTAGTATGAAGTTGTGGAGTCCATAGACATCAAACTCTCACTTCTGGTTATTTATCACTGCATTAAATTACTCAGGGCAGAATCAAATTATTAGTGAATAATTTAAAAATTGTTGCTTAAAACTGCTTAATATTTAAAAAAAATAAAACTTGCTACAATAAAGTATGACTAGAAATCAATATTTGTTGAAAAAGACTGGTATACATAATAAAGGATAGCATTCAAAAAATACCAAATTATAGTCGGTAAATCATTGCAGAAGTTAACACACATCTAAACATTCCATAGACTAGAAAAACATTCTATATGAGCACAAGTAGAACAATGATAGAGATGTCATTAGTTTGTGAGGAGAGTCCTATGCCAAGGAAGGAATGGTGTCAAGAGACAAAAACTAAACAATGGATAGAAAATATGTTAACAAACAAATGAATCATTTGCACTTTCATAACTATTGAAAAGATTTACGATCGACAATTTCCAAAAGAATCTCACTGACTAGACTGGCTTTTCCAAATTACGTAACATGATAATAAAATTTATGTTTTAAGTGGCCATATCATAATATTCTGTTTGATTTAAACATTAATTGTGTGAACTTCATCTTAGAAGTAAACAATGTCATCTTCAAAGATGATGTAATTCCAACTGATACTGTCAGTGTTTTTCTTCATGGAGAATGTTTTACTTAATATTCCTCAAAACACTCTAAGAAGAAGTTCTTTTATGCGAATTAAGTCGTTGTCACACACACCCCCGCCCACCCCCACAATATATATATATTTAAAAAGATACCATAAAGGTTCCTATTAATTTATTCTATAACTCTAACTACAAAATTTTAATAGAAAATTTATTGTTTTGTTTTTTTAAACCAGTTTGTTGATACAGTAAGGAATATTTGAAAATAAATTTATTTTAATAAAAGCTATATATATATATAAATATTTTATTTCTTTATAAATAAATCCTTTATATTAGTATTTATTTTTGAATCAGTTTAGAAATAATATAAATTATCAGTAAAAAAATAAATTTAAATTTATAGAATCAGCTATTATGATTTGAAATGACACACCATTTATTCTTCATGCATTAAATAATAATATAAATCTATATTATAAGCCAACCATGGAAATATAAAAAATAATAAAGATTAGCAGCAAATCATAGTCATACAGATGCACTAGTTCTAATAATTGCCTTTCATAACTCTATGATAACAACAACATTGTATAACTATCAAATCTTATTACTTACTTCAAAGTGTAAAATATATTCTTTACCACAAATTCTGTACATCATTCATATTGAAGCAAAGAAGAAATTTTACTACTATTTGATAACCATTATGTGAGTCAAAAAATATTCCACCTACAGTATTTGTTTGAAATGGATATAAATCTGTTGATGCATAGATATTGCAAGCCTTTTTATTCTTTTATAAGTACTAGTTGTTTAGCCCATATAAGTCGCTTGATGGCATTGTTTATGTGAAAAAACCCATAATTATAACGTTACCGAGCCGACCTTTTTTTGATTTATCCGATTTCTGTTTTTATTTTTATATATATAAAAAAATACATGTATTAATTAATTATTTTGGATTGTAAACAAGCCAGTTTTTTTTTTTTAATTTTAACAACCCGCATTTATTTCAAACAACTTGTCCAAATACGACACCACCGTAACATTACCAAGCCGATCTTTTTTTTGATTTATCGTATTTCTGTTATTTTTTTTATTTATCAGATTTCTGTTTTATTTTTATATATATATTTTTTAAAAAATCATGTATTAATTAATTATTTTGGATTGTAAACAAACTACTTTTTTTTTATTTTGCTTTAACAACAAGCACTTATTTCAAACAACAACTTGTCCAAATACGACACCGCGACGCGCAGCAATGTGCGGGGAGGGGGGAAGATGGTTAATTATTTTTGATTCTGGAAAAAATACTTCTTATTTTTTTTTGGCTTTTAAGAAAGTTTTTTTTCTTTATTGTCCAATTTCTGGTATTATTTTTATATCAAAAAACGTGTACTAATGAATTATTTTTGATTTGAAAGAAACTAGTATTTTTGACAACAACTTGTCAAAGATGGCTTCGAAAAGCGCGACAGGATCTCAGGGAGGGGGAATATTTCAGCACATAGCATTGTAATGTGTAAGGGGGGTGATCTCAATGGTTTTGCTGATCCAAACGATCGGCCAATAGATGCACTAGTCTAAGCAAACTAACCTTACGAATTCCAAAATGAGTTGCAACCTCAGACATTTGATTTGTCTCGCAACTGTTCTAATGCAAACATGACTTTTCCCATGAGTTCTATGAAATCGTGCTTGGGCATACCATTTTGAATTTGTTTTCACCTTCCAATCTTTGTACGGTGGTGCTGGGCTTATAATTATTAGTATGTAATACTATATCAGGTAGCTTGTAATATCATTGCTTGGAATGAAGATTTTAAGAGTTAGGGCCAGTTGAATTTCAGACACCCTTACATGACGCAGTAGTGATCTGTGAAGTGTGCATATTTGCATATATTGTCGCGAAGCACAAAGCGGGGCTGGGCATCATATTAGGCAGCCTGCAATGGCTAATCCGAACAGGGCTGTTCGATTAGACATAAGTTGGACCACGTAAATGGCATTTTTATGTGTTTTGGCACATAAACAAGGCAGTCAAACAACTTGTATGGGCTAAACAACTAGTACCTTTTATACTTTCATAGGTTGTTTATAATGTAAATTTATAGCATTTTTTTTTTCATATATACAATAAAGATAACATATTTTTCTATCTCACATTAATATTATTTATATTCATCCATTAGCAAAATTAGCACTATTTATTACTGAAAAAATATTGGAAATGTAAAATAGATCTGAAGTTCCTGTCTTGCTTTGTTATAATTATTAATATGTTAAGTCTTTAGAACAGCATGTAGGACATATTTCATGCTTTGAAATAAACAAGAAAATTTGATATTTATAAAATATTATGTAATAATAATAGGCTTGCTTGCAAAAAACAGCATAGCTGATGAGATGGCAGTTGACTAGTAAAAACCTAGAAGTAATAAAGCTTTGATCATTTATTTTATGATTCTATATACCAACTGTATTTGATATATATTGTCTATCATTCCAATTCATGCTAAGTAACGACTTGTATTCAAGAAGCTTTTTTTAAAATTTATTTATATAATAATAAAATAAAAAACTGCACAATAGTCTTTATTCTCTGATACATCTATTTCATTTATTTAATGTTTCATATATATAAAATTAAGAGCATGCTAATGAGCTCTAAACAAGCTTTTTTTTTTAGTTATGATAAATGCTACTACAAGAGAAGGCATTCAAATCATTTTTATCTTGGATTGTCCCCATCCCCAGACTGGTTTCGACCTATGAGTCTCTTCAGTGAGGAGTTGGGACATTAGATTCAAAAAACCAACTCAAGCAAAGCATTTATTTAAAAGCTAATTGTTAGAAGATCTGAAACTTTTAGACATCTACATGTCTTTAAAGTCAGCTCTCCAACTGAAAAAATCATATGGGCCTGAACTTCATTCAGATACTCCATATATTAGTAGGCTTAGCCATTTAATTTAGCCAAAGCCCCAACAGCAAAATAATAATAGTAATAATAAAAAGTCAGATGTCACATGACATATATAGCTTGCACTTACAAATATGTAAAATTAAGAGCATGCTAATGAGCTCTAAACAAGCTTTTTTTTTATTTATGATAAATGCTACTACAAGAGAAGGCATTCAAATCATTTATATCTTGGATTGTCCCCATCCCCAAACCGGTTTCGACCTATGGGTCTCTTCAGTGTGGAGTTGGGTCATTAGATTCAAAAAACCAACTCAAGCAAAGCATTTATCTAAAAGTTAATTGTTAGAAGATCTGAAACTTTTAGACATCTACATATCTTTAAAGTCAGCTCTCCAACTGAAAAAATCATATGGGCCTGAACTTCATTCGTATATTCCATATATTAGTAGGCTTAGCCATTTAATTTAGCCAAAGCTCCAACAGCAAAATAATAATAGTAATAATAAAAAGTCAGATGTCACATGACATATATGGCTTGCACTTACAAATATGTAAAATTAAGAGCATGCTATTGAGCTCTAAACAAGCTTTTTTATTTATTTATGATAAATATTACTACAAGAGAAGGCATTCAACCCATAGGTCGAAACCGGTCTGGGGATGGGGACAATCCAAGATAAAAATGATTTGAATGCCTTCTCTTGTAGTAGCATTTATCATAAATAAAAAAAAAAGCTTGTTTAGAGCTCATTAGCATGCTCTTAATTTTACATATTTGTAAGTGCAAGCTATATATAAGTCATGTGACATCTAACTTTTTGTTATATATATATGTAATATTAACATAAATCCACATGAAAAAATGGACATCAAACTTAATTTATTATATATATATAAGAAGACCAAACCAGTCTCTTCCAGACTATGAATAAACAGCACTGAGTATATTAGTAAGATTAAGAATGGAATGGACCATCTAGTCTTTGAGTTTTTGATGTTTATAAATATATCATTGCTAATATTAGTGGAAATTTAGAATAGATCAATATACCAGCCAAATGAAAATATGTCTTAATAATTATTTAATTAATAATGAAGACATAAATAGAATCTAACTTTTAATAATTTTATTTTTATTAATCATGTAAAAGCTAATAATTGTAAACATGAAATTAGCATAGCTTAATATATATGCTTGATTATTAAAAAGGTTATTAAAATATCCTTGTCAAATTGATTATTAGTTTAATAATTAGTAATGTCATATTTTTAACTGGATGATATTCTAGATCTTATGAATATACAATGCTATTTATTCACAGCTTGAGAACACTGGCATGCTCCTCTTAATTATATATATATATATTAAATAAATTTAAGCAATATCAAAACTTCAAAGCCCTGTGTTTTCATAACGATTTGTGATGATGGTGTTCTAGTTATATTTTTATATTGGACTATTTCCATCATCTAATATGTGTATTAAATGGCTTTAGAAAAATTTAACTTTATTTAAATATCCCAAATACACTCAACTTTTAGTAAAAGCACGTCAAATAGGTTAGTATATGCACAATATTTTGAGAGGTATTATTCTCCCCTCTTCATCAGGCGTTGCTGGCCTACCAGTGATAGTACTGGCATGGGATCCGAACCTGGACCCTTAGATTCTTGCGGAGCATTACCTTAAAATTCAATACTCAAGAATTTAAGGGTCCAGGTTCGAATCCCATGTTAGTACTGTCACTGTTCAGGCCTACAACGTCTGAAGAAGAGGGGAGAATAATACCTCTTGAAACATATACTAAACTGTTTGATGTGCTTTTATTAACAGTTGAATGTATTTGGAATATTTAAATAAAGTTAAATTTTTCTAAAGACATTCAATACACATATTAGATGATGGAAAAAGTCCAATATAAAAATACAATTCAAAGCCCTGTCTACATTTTTTTATCATCAATTGCTATAAAAAAAAAATCAAATCAATTTCTGCAACACAGTGTTTCAAACCATTATCGTTTACAACTACTTTGAAAAATGATGGAGCTACACCCCAATGTAGAAATTTCATTCTTATTTAAATCAAACTAATATAGGTGCAAATAACCTAATTAACAATTTTAAAAAATCCCAATATATAATTAATAAATTACATTATGCAGCAGATAAAATACATCATTATTATTACTATTTTAATATTTTGTTATATAAATTAAAACTTCTTACATCCAAAACTTTAAAATATGAAGAAAAATTAATCTATAAAGCATTATCCCTCACACATTGCATTTATTTTTTTATAATGCTATTCATTTATAACAATACTGTACTCAATTTTTGTATATAACATTAATACTAATGTAAATATTCATAATTATTTTTCCTAAAAGAAATAAGCAAATACTATCGAGTTTTGTCTCCCCCACACCATATTTTTTATTAATTAATACTGTTTAAACTAAAAATATATATTAGATTAGTTAACAATAAAATACTGACTCACATTAGGTGTAACTTCTTTCAACCATTCTGCTGCTTGGTCATCATAATCAAGCTTACAAGCTGTTTGTAAATCTCTAGCTGATTCCTCCCATTTGCCCAACATCCTACAAATTATTAAAAAATATTTTAATATTTGTTTTCTTTGAAGAATAAGAAGTGAAGTTTAAAAGGTATTTACTATATTTTGTACATTAATAGTAAAAAGGATGTTTTCCCCTCTTTTTTTATGGCAGCAGTTTTTTTTTTATAAAAGCAGTAGTACCAGATTATGTAAATTAATACTCTATACAGGCTTAAACCTGTATGTATAAATGCATATGTATATAAAATATTTAGAAGATAAGAACAGTATCAAAATGTTAATGATTTTAAGCTTATCAAATGCTAATAATGTTATAACATTAAAGTGCATAGATTTAAACTGATGATGAAGGATTATTTAGAAACAAATTTGTAACATTTTAATAAATGGTGATCATGTGATGATTTTATTGGCTTAATAAATAATTATTTACATTTTGGATAAATCTAAAAAAATAAAAATATGACAAATTCCCAGAGTTTATACAATTTGAGCATGAGAATATCATAAGTTATCAATCAGCCTGCCACATTCATAATCTGGGGAGGAGTTGAGTTTTGGATAAAATTTGGAGATTTTTTCAAGATCTAAACTAACTTATAATTGTTCTTTCGGGTAGCTTCCTTTTAGCTTATCTAGTTAGTCATGAATATCTGACATGTGATCAGTTTGAGATTGTCTTCTTTTCACTGCTTTTCTTTAAATATATGCTGGAGAGGTTTTTGTTCTATAGTGGACTATTTAAAAAATAACATGTAATCTGAATACAGATCTGAGACATCAAATTGTTGAAGAAATAGTCTTTAAAATAAATTAAAAATTAAACAAGTTTTAATCTACAGAAGAAAGGAATAGGTCTAAAAAACTAACCAAAATCTAAGACTTGGAACTCATCCCACTTTGGATTAATAAAAATAAAAAAAAATAGATGAAATTAAATCATAAACAAAAAGTTATTACATTTTCTCTCTCTCTCTCTCTCGGTTTGAGATTAATACCTTTATTAATACCTCAATAACAAATAAATAAGATTTAATAAGAACAAATGAAATTCTAGATATATTGCTTGCTGATTTACAATATTTAGATTCAGATATGAAAAATCATTTAGATAAAATAGTATAGAAGTTGCTTGAAATAATTTGATTGAATTGTTATTATGCAAAAAAAAAAGTTACTGAGATTAACCAATGAACCATTTTCTATATATTGTTTATTAAAATTATAAGAGATCAGTCAGAATTTTGAAGTGAATTCTGGATAAAATAAAGATATAATATAATATGAACCTTCAGCTTCTTAGGTTTCTCTAATTCTATTCAGTGACATAAGCCTTTACAAAAGTATCTTCCATAACACCAGAAGTTTAAATTGAGAAATAGCAGATATGAAGATAAGTTAATTTAGATTTGTAAATGATATTATTTTCATAATATCCGGTGGATGACTTATAATCAAAAAATTATAACAAATATTCTGTCAATCATTTTGAAACTAAAGAAATATGCAACAGATTTAAAAACCAGTAAAGTAAGTAAAAAAAAAAATCGACAAGTGTTTATTTATCATAATTAATATTTCATAAAAAATAAACAGAGGAATTAAAATAACAATGTATTTAATAAGTTTAATCTCTTTAAAAGATATATAGTCTTAAACAATATGCCTTGTCTAATTTAATCTATGATTGAGTAATATAGATTTTGAATTCTAAAACAAACAAATATTGCATATAACATAAAAAAGTATATTAGAAAGTACAAAAAGAGATTTAAATAGAATACTTATTTGATTCCAATAGTTTAGCTATTTATTATTATCCAAACAAAATTATGAGTCTTTGAGTTATATGTTTAAGTAATATTTTTATTTAAACTTGAATATATATACACTAATAAATACTACAATAAAAAAGTTTATAAGCCTAAGAAATGAGAGCATTATCTAATTTAACTTTTGCTAAAAAAAATTTCACTTCTATAACATAGCTAAGTGAAAATTTTTCTAAAAACAGAAATGACAAGTTGGGGAAACTTTTTTAAGACAGTTGTCATGAAGCAACTAAATATTAAAATATATGTTTGTGTATAATAAAAAAAAAACTTTGTCAATAACATAGATATGAAAATAAAATATTTTTGGGTCATATTGTGTATTAATTTTTGCTTAAATTGCCAATGTTTTGGTGAAATAATATTCCTCCTTGTTTAATTATTCAGTTTTTTTTTATCATTATCATTATTATTATAATAATAAAAAATAAATATATGGAAATATGTATGTATTAAAATTATTAGATATAACATTTAATATTTTTTATGATTCAGCAATGCATTGGCACTTTACTACTTTGGAAAAACTCTAATGATACTTCTTTGTGTAAAAAAAATGCAAATGAAAAGGTTCAAATTCAAATTTATATTAATATAAAAATTAAAGAAACTTTACAAAAAAGAGTTGACTGATGAGGACAATTTTCAACTAAGTATCAAAGGAAACTTTCTCATAAATAATTGTAAATTGTAGTAAGAAGATATCACTAGTTTCTGGCTTAAAGCATTTGTCAATGAGAAATTCTGATAAATAGTTAGCTCTGCAAAAGCATTGTGCAAGCTGGAATTACATGATTTTTATATATATACTAATTCTGATAAGGGATAGACATGATTAATATATTAAAAAATTGTGCATATCAAAATATATAGATATTGAATCGGTATTAGAAACTATGTAATTAAGAAAATAAATTGTCTTGGATTAAGAATAGTAGTATGTTTTTGACTATCACTCTCATATGATAATTACTATAAAAAAGAATAAAAGATGGTAGCTGGATGAAAAATGCACTAGATTCAAAGAATCGAGGGATACTAAAAACAGGTGCAACACTCCTCACTGATGAAAGAATTAAGTAAGAAATTAGTCTGGTGATTGAAATGCAACACTGGATGGGAATTTAATAAGCACTACATTTAATAGCTATTGATTATACAAACTTAATAAATATCAAAGCTGAAGTGGAATAAATAATTATGTAAATGAGAAACTAATTAAACCAATAATTGTTTTTTTATGGGGAAAAAAATAGCTTTGTTCATTTTATCATTTATATTGTGGCCTAATTTACTTTCAACTTATTAAAATAAACAAATATGATGAGAAAGTCTATCTGAATTAAGTTTTGTCAGACTGCCAAATAAATTAAAATATATGTTCTCCATTTTTATATTAGAGAATTAATATCTTAACTCTTACAAAGATTAATTAGTTAATAATGGGTATAATAATTAATTATGTAGCATTTAAATATTTAATAGGTAGTATTGCAATATTATCTTAATTAATTTAAGAACATAATGATTACTATATTTGCCTGATATGATAACAATCTGGAATTCAAATTCAAGCAAAATAATTTTTTCCAGATAGTTTGAGATTTTCATAGCAGATTGAGACTTTTTTTTTAGATAGCCGATAGCCAATCCAGAAAGTTATTCCAATTATTAATTAATAAATTAGGATGTAGTTATTTCTTACTAGATGATAAATGAGAAAGAAAAATCACTAAAGCCTTTATCAATTAGTAATTGACTACCATGTTATCTATATTGTTCTGAGAATAGATCTTGGAAACTATCTGTCTTTTTAAGGATGTTTTATTTTTCTCCTATTATCTGAGAATCAATCCAACTTTTAAATATTTTATTCATTTTCACATTGAAGATGATACTGAAATCAAGCCTAATACAAACATATGCTTTTCCTCGGAATCATCCAGAAATGGCTCACAATTCTAGTAAAAAAAAAGTAAAGTCAATAATTCAAAATTATAATAATGTCTCATTTTATCAACATTAAACACATATATAACATGTGCACAGACAGTCAATGCAGAAAAAAACTCTTTCCTTATTTCATTATCAAAAATACAAAATACGTTTTTCCATGGATGCTTATTTCTTGGTATCCTACTTACAATTGTCTTAATCAATATATTATCACTTTTCTTGCAGTACACTTATTTCATTTCTATATTCAAATATTTACAAAACCAGACAGTAACACCAATCTGAGATCAAATTTATGTAATGTTTTTCTATTCCTTTTCATTATTTACAACATATTTCCATATTATTTTGCATCATTTGTAATGATAATTCCATTTTAAATTCCAAATTTATAATTCTAAACAGACAAGATACTGGTATTAAAGATTTTCTTTTTAAGTATTCTTATTAAGCCTACAAAATCCATTCTATTAGTACACACAAACTAATGTATTAATTTTAAATTCATCATATAAACAATAACAAAGACAAAGATCAACAACAAGATAATGATGAATATTATAATTATTACATTGTAAAACTGAGTAATATCTGCATATATTAGATTTTATTTGCAATGCAGTTTTTAACTTCTCCAATAGCAACATTTTCTTCTGAAATATTTCTAACATCTCATTGAATTATAGTTCCAATGTATTCCATCAGTGGAGATGTCCACCTAATGAAAGCAATCATAAATGTTCAGGTTAACCATGTTTTTTTAAAAAGAAATTCTGATATTATTCATCCCCTTCACATGCCCAATCCAATGAAGACCTACATCTCTTATTATTTATATTATCACATTTTAAATGTAATTCTCCCATTGTCTTATGTTATGTTGAGGAAATCCATATTCCATTTATAATTAATTTTGCTGAAATAATTATATCATGATAATTATATATATTGTTACGGACACCCCTAACATCCTTCCAATACATATTACACACCATATGGTCCAATCAGAATCCAAGACCCATGATATTAGCATTATTTATTAATTGCTAGATTAACAAATATTAAAGCATATAAATTGACAAATCATTAATTACAACATATGTTTCAAATCACAACTTAATTATACTGTAAATAAAAATTTAAATTAAATTATCAGACAGACACTATAACTAACCTTTGACAATTATCACTTTGTTAAATATATTATGACTCAAACACAATATAACAATGCAATGAATGCAATCAAGAAATAACTAATATTAAATTGGAAAAAAATATATCAAATAAAATTTTTATAGTTATTAATAAATTACTTATATTAACATTCATTAAAAATGATGTCAACAATGGGTTGAAATGATAATCACGAATTTTGAACAACAAGCTTCTTCTCCAAAGGATAAAAAAATTATTATCTGCTGAAGAACCTACAAATTTTTATATAGAGGATTCGAATTTAAAATTCAAAGAGAAGCATCAACCAATTTTGAGTGGAAATACTATAAAAAAACAATATTTCAATATCCGAGAAAGTTAGAATGAACGTAGAGAATTAAAGTTAACTAAATAAGAAATTCAAAATTAAAATCTTCACAAGTAAATTTGAAGTATTCAAATTTGCAAAATATCAGTAGTTCTCAGTTATAGATCGCAATATCTAGAGATTCACGGGTATATAACAATATAAGAAATATTGACATTACTTCATACAAAACAAATCATTAAAGCAAAATACAAATAACGATAAAAACAAATATGCATTGCTAAATGCAAAAGCAACATCAGAGAAAGTTGTCGTTCATGGAACTATGACTTGTCAGGATCGGGTTGGAATTGACCTCGTCGTTCATGGAACTATGACTTGTCAGGATTGGGTTGGAATTGACCTATCACTCCACATCTGCACTATGAAATATCAAGTCGATTCACAATGAATGGATTCTATAACTCTCCACTTCTAAGCAGAAATTCCAAGACTATCAAGGATAACTTACCTGTCAGATGTACTAGAATACTTACAAGTTACTATCTATACTTGAAATGAATTAATATGGATTAGTGTAACGATTCACTAGGACAGTTTTCCTTAAAAACTTCAAAACCAAGTTAAAGTTGGTGTCATTCACTTTATTTATTTGTATATTTGATATAATTCTTTTTTCACTTTAATATAGGAGCAAAAGGGATAATATCAGTGTGGTATATAACATAATGAAGAAATATTTTTACCTTTAATGTAAGAAAATTTAAATATAATTTACAATGATCACTTGATTGCGTACTAACCCAATCATCATCAAAGGGTAAAGGTAAAACTTTACCTAATATGTATTTAATCCAAACATTTATATGCTTGCAACACATATATTTTTCATCTCTATCATATATGGTTTTTCTCATCTATATCATGACTATTGTACATTACAGGAAAATCCCAAATCATCATGATGACAGATAGCAATCTAAGATACAAAGTTAGTTAAAATAAATGGACTAAGAGTTTCAAGTAAAAATTTTAAAAAATAAAGATGATTATGATAATCCAATATATAGTACAAGCCTTATTTATGTTAATAGGGACATTAAGTGACTATTCTACGTGGGATCAGGATTTGAGATATTTGGAACCAATTATAAACAAAGAATAATCATAAACGTCTAATTCAATGTTTTATAATCTTGTTAAATTTTCTTTATTAAAATATCAATCACTGCAAATATAGTTATTAAATATATTTAAATGTTAAATTAAAACCCTTGGTATGTTTTTCTATAGTCATTTTTCAATTGGTCATATATTCTCACATACTTATGAATATTTTATTTAATTACATATAATTTCAAATTGACACCTATTATTAAACACATACACATGTTTATACTTAACTAAATTTCAAGAGATACTAATATAACCTGAATTAGATGATCATATAGAATCTCCATGTGTTTGAAACTCAGGATAACGGAAATGAAATGCAACACGGATGAGGTAAGTTAGATATATAATTAATATTTAGTTGGTTCTTAATCTCTCCTCTCCTAAGAATGAAATCAATGTGTATGTGGTATGTATAGGTATAAATAACAAAAGATATACTCCGATATTCATTGTGATGACCTCACCAATCTATTTACATACCAAGAAAAGTCCATTCCATTACAATATATATATATTGTAACCATTTGGCTATAGATAAATTGGCAGCATGTTCCTCATGTTTAGTTTAGGGTTATTTAATTAATGGAAAAAATAGTATTAAATTTTCCCATGCAAATTGTTTTTATAATAATTATGGGTCTGAAATTAGTTAAATATTTTATTTTCCAATCCACATAATAGTAGGAACATTTTTTTTTAATAATTGTCAAACCTGTTTTTAGAAATTATAATATGCATATTTTAATATGTATTGTAAATGTTGGTAAAAGAGAAAAGTATAAAATCATATAAATAATTTTTTTTGTTCTCTCTCTTCAATGTCATTTATTTACCAATAGTTTTTAATTTTTTTTAGAAAAATATATAAATTAAATTGTAACTTTAAAAGGGAGATAAAGTTTTATTTTAAATAGTATTTTTAAAAAGAAAAAATAATAAGATTTTAATATTTTTAGTAAATTTTATTTTTAATTTATCATTGTTTACTTCTTTTCTCTTTATCTCTCTTCAATGCAAAAATAAAATCAGTGCAATTAATTGATTATCTTGTTTTCCTTTGGCAAGAAAAATTTTTTAATAATAAAGAAATGCCAAGAACTTTGTGTTGTTAATTTAAGTTCTTGACTTGATTTTTCGATGTCAACATTTAAGGAGGAAAATAGCTGAACAATTATATTTATAAAAATTTATCTAATTGATTGTCATAAAAACTATCATGTTGGACAGATTATGATTGGCTTGTAGGCAAGATTGCTCTATAAAAAAAATAATGGTTATGTGAATAAGTCAGAAGAACCAAGTGTCTGGTAAGAAGTAGATAGATTCCCTAAGTTAGTTGTAGAAGAGAGAGCCGCCAAGTCAATCCAGCAGATAAAGAAGCAGTCTTTACCAAGCTATTGCATAGAATAGCAGAAGTTTTAAGCAAGCTATATGGAGTTTAGTCATAAAAATGATTTGTACAATGAATCCCATGTGCTAAGTTCAGCTAAAAGCTAGACATCATCTTCCTCCATGTAACCTACCATATAGGAATAAAATGTAAAGAAGTTACCCCCCAAAGCAATCTGCAACCTTGCCTTCCCCAAGAGTATTAGTCACTGTTTGTGTTGGTCTTACACTGAAATTTTAGTGAAAAAAAATGGATGAAATTTGCTATTTTTAACTTGGAATTACTGTAAACCAAGAAAAAAAACAAATTAATCATGTTCATGTATAGAAGCCTTTAGGAAGAAAATTCAACTGAAAATTATTTGAAAAGGACTCCTCAGAAAATTCAAACTATGGTTAAAGGTACTTTTTGAGTGTACACTGTATTTTTTTTTATTAACAACAAAAAAAAATTAAAAAAGTAATAATTTTTTTTTTGTATTAATTGATAATTTTAAATATTTTTATTAAGTTAATGTTTTCAAATTGTGAATCATATTTTCTTTAAAACTTAAAATACTTTTTTGAGAAACATTTTTCCCTTCTAAAAACTTAAAAGATTAATTAAGATAAAACAAAGATTGTTATCTTTGATTTTGAAAATGTTGTTTTTCCAACTTTTAGTTATTTTAATAACTTAATTGATTATAAGTTAATTTATGAATAGAAATCAAATGATTGATTATAATTTTTATGAAAATATCTTTTTTTATTGAAATGAATGTTTAAAATTTCATACTATCATATCAATTTCCTTTATTTATTGTTAATCAATTAGTTATTAAATAATTGTTTTAAAATATTTTTTGGACTTTATTCCTTCCAACTCCTGTCTCATAAATTGCAGTGTGTGAGACTTTATTTCATAACAGCTTAATGTTCTAGGATTTTTTTAAATGATTCCAATAAAACTATTTATTTATAGCAGGGTAAACCTAGAAATTATTTAGTGATTTATAATAAGTTGCTTTAATTATTTATTTCTTGTTCACAGTAATAGTTAGAGTACTTGCTTTGTGGGTTGATTTGTCCATAAGTTATATGGAGTAGACATTTATGTTTAGTGTATGGGCATCCAGATGATGATCCTGGTTGGTGCAAAAGATATATCCTTTAAAGTACATGCACTACATTTCATTTATTTATGATACAAAATGAACAAAGCATTGATGATGGTCAGAATAATTTTAGTATTTCAGCATTATTTGACTTGTATTTTGATTGAGTAGCACCTAAATATATGCATCCAAATAATTATTTTGTATTCCTGATCTAGGTTTGGCAGTGGCTAAATAATTATCCTGGTCTATAGTAGACAATTTTCAAATAGTCACAAAATTGACTGTTGTTTATTTTTATTGTTGACCATTCATGATCATGAATAATTATTTTGTGTAATGTGATAAACTTATAGTTAATTCTGTGCTGATCTCTCATGCTCACTCCTTTTATATTTAATTTTATATTTTGTTTATTTGGGGATGATGATGGCTTCCCATCTTATAATTCAGCCCTAATGTGGTGCACTGTTACAAATGGCTACAAATTGGGATGTGTAATTGCACATTCCTATGTATTAACCCCTATTTTCCACAACTGTTATGATTGGTATCCAACTTGTAGAACCACAATTTTTCATATACACATGGGTCTCGTTTTACGCGATAGATAGGTTCCTCAGACAACATGCGCAAACGAAATCATGCAAAAATAGACGTAACTTACATTGAAAAAGGGGGGATGTTGTCTGTGATTTATCAAAATTCGCGTAAAAGCAAAGCACCAACATAAAATTACTTTAAAATTCGCGCAAAAAAAAAAATAAGGAAATAAAATATGACTAATAAAAAATGTCAAATTTCAAAAAATTGATACAAGACAAACTTTTTTTAACTATATTTAATTTTATTCAAAATAATATATTTTTATGCATAATTTACAGTACAGTAATTTACATTTTTTATACACGTTTTAATTATTATCGCTATTTGCCCCAAAACATGTTCGTTTGCAAACTAGTAAAAAATCAGATTCTCATGCGATGTGATGTATTTGGCTTCTCCTTAAACAAAGTCAAGAATATCTCAGCAATTATTCTCACAAGAGGAAATACAACTAGCGACAAGTTCACTCTCATGTTGTGTTAATGGTTTTCTGTTGACGATGACGATTTTATTAATTGTTTATGAACTTAGACTTACGATAATAGACATTTATTCACCACTGCTGGGAAAAATTTAATTAAAACAACTAAAAATTAAATTCTTATTTTTGTCTTTAATTTTCAATTCCATTTAAAAATCAAATTTCGTTTTACATCACATTAATCTGAAGTCGCCCGTAAGTAATTTTTAAATTGTTAATTACAATTAAAAATCAGATTTTAATTTTTAATTGTGCCCACTGCTATTACTGACCTTTTAAAAATAAACTTGTGGACACTAAATGATTAATAATTAATTACGTTCTTTTTTAAAAAGCCAAAACAGAATGTGATTTAAAATGCAAAATTAACACGCACAATGTTTGAACAAATTTACATTATAATCTTGTAAAATTTAATGTGTGTATACATAAAATGTGGAAATCATGATTTTAATTTCATTATTGCATAAAATCTTACTATTATAAAGCACTGAAAATATTGAAATTACTAAGATGAAAGTAGAATTCCAATAATGTGCTATTACTTTCAATATAACGTAAGTGCGCGAAATATATTATTTAAAGTAATAGCACATTATCGGAGGTCGACTTCTGGTGAAACATGAATCGTGTAACTTCAAAATCGTGTTAATAAGTCCGCGTAAAAAGAGATCCAGGTGTAGTTACAATTATTGATCCAACTGTGAGCCTGATGATCATCAAGTTCTGGTGGTCAATAATTATATAACCTGAATCTCAGAAATATACCTGAAAAACAAAATTCTGTATTTTGATGTGACAAACAAAAGTGTAGATGATTACTGTTATAATTTGATTATAAATTATAAAATAGAAGTATTAATGTTTATTTAAGGAGTTTGCATTTAAAATTGAACAAGAAATCAAAGCATGATTTTGGAGATTGGATTGAGTTTTTGACTGTTGAAATTTGTTTAGATATACTTTCAGTTTTAATGATGGATAAAGGGTTTTGTTGTTGGCTTAAGGATGCAATATTTTCATGCAACTCCTTGAAGTGTTCTTTCTCAGGCATTGATCAAACCCACTTTCAGATTTTCATATATTTTATTGTTTATTATGGTCCAGTTAAGATAGTCCTGCCTTGATCTCCTGTCCCTTAGTCTCCAAGAAAAGGAGCAAGGCATAATTCTGTAGTTTCCAGACCCTAAAACTCAAAGAAGTAGGGCTTTGCAAAGATTTCTGCATTGTTTTGGGTTGTAGTAGCTTATATTATCTAAATAGAGATAGATTTGGATGTTCATGCTGCATTGTATACTTAGTCTGGTGGCTAAATTCTATTTATATCCCAAGATTGCAGATCACTATGTCTTCTTTTGCTGCCAGATTCTCATCAGATCTCTAAGAAAAGACTTGATGAATGGTCCTTGATATGGACTTGTTTTTGTACACATATATGTATTTACAATAAAAATATAAGGGGAATAGAACTGTCACACAGCCATGAACAGGATAGAATTGAGAATAATGCAGGAGAAATAAAGTAATCAAATAAATCCAGGTATTGAGAAAATAAGACTGAAAAGCAGATTAGGGGTAATAATAATAGTAGTAATAGTGTTAAGCATGGTTAAATATGGTTATATGAAAGAGGTGATGTTAAGATTATTTTATGAGATATCATTAAAAGTTTATATTTGCATTTCTTGTGTAAAAATACAATTCAACAGTTTTTCTTGATGATTAAGTCTATAATAAAAACATATCTATGTTGACCAGAAGCAAAGTGAAAAAAGATGGAATAACGTTAATCCGAAAGAAAATGATCAGCAACCAATGGAAGGAACCCAAAGAATAGAAGAAGCTTCCATGTTATTCCACTTGTTAGAAATGTTTAAAAAAGATTAAAAAAAGAGACAACAAAGAGAAGATAATAAAAAGAAATAACAAAGCGGAAAGTAGAAAAATGACAAAAAAATGTTTAAAAAAATAAAAGGAGATATGCTACAGAAAATTGATCAAAACAATAAAAAGATGGCTAATGAATTAGCAGACAATATCAAACCAAGTTAGAAATGTTCTGAATAAAGTGAGAGAAAACAAAGAACAAGATGTGAAAATAACAGATTCAAGGAGTAATAGAATCTATGAAGAGTAAGTCAAAGAAGCCTGAAATTTGTACAAGAGCAAATAGGAAACCTAGCTAATCAAATTAAATACCTGCAGGTCAGACATGATGGTAGAATCAGAGAAAGAGTAAAAAAGTTGAAGGATGACCATAGATAAGATGGTCAAACTAAAAAAAAATAGCCATGTCTACATTAAAAAGAGAAGAAGTTGAAAAGAAGAAAATAAAAGAGGTAAAAATAGATAGTCAATATATAAACCAAATGCTAAAATTGTAAACCAGTTCTTTAAAATAATGACTTTTTCAGGAAATGCTGGTAAGGCACCTATTGAATTTGTTAACAATAAAAAGATATTTCAGCATTAATGCTACAGACTGAAGAAGCAAAGCTAGCAATAGCTTGTAGCCATCTTCAAGGTGCATCCCAGACATGTTGGGACTCATTATTCATTGACCCTCATAATTTTAATGAGTTTAAGCAACCATTCATGAAGTGCTTTTGAAATGAGGATTACCAGGAAGGAACTAAAAATAAAGTATTCCAAGAGAAGTATCCTCCTGGTGAGCAATACTCCATTTTTTAGAAAGCAAGTGGCAAAATTGAGAGCACTCATTGTAGATCTTCTCAAAATTACAAATAATAAGAATATTAAGACATAGCTTCCCAAGCCATATTGGAAGAATGTAAATTTGCACACAGGCATACAATTGAGCAGGTGATTGAAATGTTAAATGTATTTGACAGTAAAAAACATGCATACGCTGAGAAAAAAGGGATTTAAATCTTTAATTAAATCAGCACATAGAATAATCCACATATGAACATCCATCAAATATTGGAAGCAAAAAATCAAGACACCACCATGGTACCATTACAGAAGAGATGCAGTGTCACCATGGAAAAGAAAATAGAGAAAGATTAACTGGTAGCATTAAGTCCTACCAAAACCTGAATAATTAGAAGATCTGGAAATGGATCAAACCATCACCAAGGAAATACTCATCAGGAATATGATCCCATCCCTTGACAGAACATACACAATTGGACAAATCAGAAGTATATCATTCCTCAACAGTTATTATAAAAGATCTGATCATGATTCTCAGTCTCCCAAAACAGGATGCAGTTATGCTTCTGACCAAGGAAACATGAAAAAGCGAAATGATGAAACAGAAACTGAGGGAAAAAATGCTTTGCAAAAATTGGGGATAAATATTATGAAGTATAATAGTTTTGCTTTCAGTGATATTTTTATAGATATAGGGATGCAGTGTGTTCATAACACTTCAAATTTTTATATCTACACTACACCTATTTAATGGTTAAACTTTTCTCCAAATAAGCCTCAGGGGAGCAGGGTTTTCTATCAGTAGAATAGTTATCTACCAGGTACAGAACTAAAGTCATGGATATAGAGCCTATAAGACAAAGTAAATAAGCAAAATATTCCATTTGACCAGACCTTCCTTTGGTCATTTTTCTCAATATACCCTCCAAGTAGTAAGTTGCATTGTGATTAAACTGAAGGTTTTGTGGTGTTCATGCTGCATTGTAAACATGTTCTGTGATAAGGTTTCCTGTTCATTAGGGTGCAGGAAGCAGGTGTGCATATATTATGTCATCAATCATCCCATCCCGAGAAAAATATATATATATATATAAAAATAAAACAATTACTTTTGACCAAATAACTCAATATGACCAAATAAATTATATCCCAGCTTCTAAGTCTGTAGAAATCTTAATGCACAGCTAAGGATGACTAACATAAATTTTTGTTGTAGTGACATGAAATTAGCTAAATTAAACTAAAATATCAAAAAAGGGGTTCAACTGCTGCATAGCTGCATTAAAAATAATTAGATAAGTTGGCAGCATGTTCCTCGGGTTTATTATAGGGTTATTTAATTAATGAAAAAAATAGTATTAAATTTTCCATGCATATGTTTTATAATAATAATAGGTCTGAAATTACTTAAAATATTTTCTTCTCACATGGTAGTAGCAACATTCTAGACAAATTTTTTTAATAATTGTCTTTTTTTTAAAAAATTATAATATGCATATTTTAATATGTATTGTAAATTGTAAATATTGGTTGAAGAAAGAAGAGTATAAAATCATATAAATAATTTCTTTTGTTCTCTCTTTTCAATGTTATTCATTACCAGTTGCTTTTAATTTTTTACTTTAAAAAAATGTATCAAGAAAAAAAATCTCTTTTTAGTAAATTATTTAATAAATATTAATTATAATCTTAAAAGAGAGATAGTTTTATTTTTAATAGTATTTTTTTTTAAAAAAAAAAAAGATTTAATACATGTAGTAAATTTTATTTTTAATTAGTTTTTTCTTCTTTTCTCTTTATATCTCCTCAATGCAAAAATCAAATCAGTGCAATTAACTGATTATCTTGTTTTCTTTTTGCAATAATTTTTTTTTAAATTAGAATGAAATGCCAAAAATTCTGTAATGTTAATTTAAGTTCTTGACTTGTTTTTCAATGTCAAAATTTAAGGAGGGAAATATCTGACCAATTATATTTATAAAAATTTATCTAATTGGTTGTTATAAAAACTATCATGTTAGATACAGATTATGATTGACTTGTAAGCAAGACTGTTCTAGAAAAAAATGGGGGTGTGAATAAGTCAAGTGTCTGGTAAGAAGTAGGTAGATTCCTAAGCTAGCTGTTGAAGAGAGAACAGTCAAGTCAATCCAGAAAAAAAAGCAGAAGACTTTACTAACCTATTGCATAGAAAAGTTTTAACCAAGCTTTCAGCATATGGAGTTTAGTCATAAAAATGGTTTGTACAATGAAAACCATGTGCTAAATTCAGTTAAAAGCTAGACGTCATCTTCTTCCATATAACCAGTCTTTACTGGAATAGTTACTGCCTAAAGTAATCTGCAACCTTGCCTTCAACCAGAGCATTAGTCTGTCTGCGTTAGTCTTATCTCAAAATTTTAGTGAAAGAAATGGATGAAATTTTCTATTTTTAACCTGGAATTACTGCAAACCAAGAAAATGTCAAATTAATCATGTTCATGTACAAAAACCTTCAAGAAGAAAATTAAACTGGACATTATAATTGGAATGTACTCCTCAAAAGAATCAACCCATGATTAAAAGTATTTTTACATGAACTCCATTTTTACTAATAGTAAAAATAATTTTTTTCTCATATAAAATTAATGTTTTTTGTAAAAATTGATAATTTTAAATACTTTTATAAAGATAATCTTTTCAAATTGTGAATCATATTTTTTTAAACAATTTTTTTGTGTGAAACATTATTTCTCCCCCTTAAAAACTAAACTAAAGGTCAATTAAGCTAAATCAATCTTTGATTTTGAATTAAATAGTTAATTTATGAATAGAAATCAACTAAATGATTATAATTTTTATGAATATATTTTTTTTTGATGAAATAAATGTTTGAAATTTCATACTATCATGTCAATTTTTTATTTATTGTTAATCAATTAGTTATTAAATAATTGTTTTAAAATAGTATTTATTCCTTCCAACTCCTGTTCATAAATTTCAGTGTGAGACTGTTTCATGACACTTAATGTTCTAGGATTTTTTTTAAATGATCCCAATAAAACTACTTATAATAGGGTAAACCTAGAAATCATTTAGTTATTTATAATAAGCTACTTTATTTATTTATCTCTTGTTCACAGTAAGTCAGAGTTCTTGCTTTCTGAGCTAGATCTGTGCATAGCAATTATAAGGAGTAGAGGTTTATGTTTAGTGTATGGACATGCAGAGAATGATCCTGGTTGGTGCAAAGGGATATCCTTTAAAGTCCATGCATTACATTTCATTTTTATTTCTTTAGAAATTTAGTTTATAATTGGCCAGTAAATTAATGGTACTAAGTGGCCAGAGCATTGACGATGGTCGGGATGTTTTTAGTACCTCAGCGTTGACAAATTGTTATATTTTGTTTGAGTAGCACCTAAGTATATTCATCTAGATAATTATTGTTTGTATTCTTGCCCTAGATTTGACAGTAGCTAAATAATTAGCCTGGTCTATAGTCGATCATTTTCAAATACAGTCGCAAGATTGATTCATGATTTATTTTTATTGTTGATCACTCATGATGAATGATTATTACTTTTGCATAATGGTGAACTTATAGTATTTAGTTCTGCACTGATCGCTCATGCTCACTCCTTTTGTTTACTTTTATATTTTGTTTATTTGCGGATGATCATGGTTTCCCATATCCTCATAATTCAGCCCTAAAGTGATGCACTTCTACAAATTGTGAAACACTGTAACCAAAGATTCCCATGTATTAATCCCTATTTTTTGTAATTGTTACAATTGGTACCCAACTTGTAAGACAACTATTTTTTGTAGTTACAATAGGTACTAGTACATATAGTACACTCCACCACTTTGATGGCACTGGTTTTTGCCCAAAGCACATCAATATACATATTCATGGGATGACAATACAGTAAATTTTATAAATTTATATTTTTAATTTTTTACAAATTTGGAAAATTTATATATATTTTTAACATTTACACTACTGAAAAGTTCTTTATTTTTAGATGGTGGAAAGGAGTTGGTTTGATTTTTACAAAGACTTTGTTTTTAGATGGTGGAGGGGAGTTGGTTATCTTTTTAATTATCGACTTTTTACTTTTAATATTTTTTTTTTAAAAAATAAGCTACCGAAAAGTTCTTTATTTTTAGATGATGGAAGGGATTGGTTTGATTTTTAAGAAACAATCACTTTGTTTTTAGATGATAGAGGGGGATTGGTTTTCTTTTTAATTATCAACTTCTTTATATATATATTTTTTTAACATTTACTTTACTAAAAAGTTCTTCATTATTAGATGGTGGAAGAGGGTTGGTTTGACTTTTAAAAAACAAATATTTTGTTTTTAAATGGTGGAGGGGGGTTGGTTTTCTTTTTAATTATCGTCTTTTTACTTATATATATTTAACATTTATGCTACCGAAAGGTTCTTTATTTTTAGATGGTGGAAGGGGGTTGGTTTGATTTTTAAGAAACACTTTGTTT
Organism: Epiperipatus broadwayi; assembly: GCA_028023455.1. Lineage (NCBI taxonomy): Eukaryota > Metazoa > Onychophora > Udeonychophora > Euonychophora > Peripatidae > Epiperipatus > Epiperipatus broadwayi. The sequence goes on along the minus strand of JAQFVV010000001.1, from coordinate 22,912,081 downwards.
TTAGATGGTGGAGGGGGGTTGGTTTTCTTTTTATATATATATTTTTAACATTTATGCTACCGAAAAGTTCTTCTTTATTTTTAGATGGTGGAAGGGGGTTGATTTGATTCTTAACAGTTTGTTTTTAGATGGTGGAGGGAGGTTGGTTTGCTTTTTAAGTATTGACTTTTTACTCTTTTTTTATATATATATTTTTTTTAGAAAATAAGATGGTGGAAGAGGGTTGATCTGATTTTTAAGAAACAAACACTGTTTTAGATGGTTTGGGGGGGGTTCTTTTTGATTATCACCTTTTTACTTTTATATATATATATTTTAACATTTACACTACAGAAAAGTTCTTTATTATTAGATGGTAGAAGGGGGTTGGTTTTTTTTTTTAAGAAACAAACACTTTGTTTTTAAATAGTGGAGGGGGTTGGTTTTCTTTTTAATTATCGTCTTTTTACCTTTTTTTATATTGTAACCAAACCCATACAACCCCTTTATTACCTCGGTTGTAACAATTTCCTGATGAGCATGTTGCAGGAAGGAACTATCAATTGGCATTCCCCAATGCAGATGTTAACCCCCCCCCCCCACAATATTTCCTGCTCATCAGAGGATGTAGCACCATAGAGAGGCTGGAAGCATCTAGACATTTCTATGTTTGGTTTTCCAAACGGCACCACTAGAGTTCCATCTCACTACAAACTTACTTACCTGGGTCTAGTTATGCCAGACGTAGCTCAGGAGGCATGAGATTCTCATAAACAAGTGCACTGAATGATGAGTGATGCAATAAAAACAAAATAGAATTGAACTGAATAACTAAAATTAATTTTAAGTAACAATTTTATTTAACAAACTCATTTGCAAATCCTTCTAACAAAGTTCATTCATATCCATGTGATGACTCATTTTCAGTTCATTTATAAAAAGGTCAGAAGCAGTTTGTTGATCAATAGTTCATTTAAAAGTCATTCTAATAAAGTTCATCCTTCACTTCAAATGAAGGCTCATTTTGATTTATCTTAGGTAAAGAATTCAAAGGGTCTTTTATCTAGTAGACGTCTACCAATACTGCATGAATAATTTTGCACTCTTCATTCCACATCTGTACATCTATTTTAGGTAGGTAAATAGGTAAGATGAGCTATTCCAGATCTGTAAGATTTCTATAATTCAGTCAAGTATCAATGTACATTGGTGCTCATAAGTTTCATTATTCTCTTTGTAGACAATCGAGATTCATGTAAGCATTTGTAATTTTTATAGTACTTCATTATTTTATTTTATTTATCAAACAGGTAATGTGAACAATTCTTGGTTTGTGGACTATCCATAGTCCAGTCAGTATAAATATGTGTCTATGTGCATAAGTTTCATTACTTTCTTCACATAATACCAATATGCAGGTAAGCATTTATAATCCATATAGTCTTTTATTATTTTATTTATATTTATCAAAACAGGTAATGTGAACAATTCTGAGTTTGTGGACTATTCATAATCCAGTCAGTGTAAATGTGCATAAGTTTCATTATTTTCTTCACATAATACCAATATGCAGGTAAACATTTATAATCCATATAGTCTTTCATTATTTTATTTATATACCATCAAGATGCATGTAAGTATTTGTAATTTTTATTTAGTGATATAGCATAGCTATTAATTTGGTCTGCCACAGATGTATATTTCTTCATATAAGTTGATCAGCAGCTGCATTTATTTATTAGCCAGTTAGTTATATGTAATAGCTCAGTATTTCTGACTCTTCTAGGTATATTTATTTGTAAATCAATAATATCAATCATTATAAGTATTCGTTTTTTAGTTTATTTTAATTCAAATGTATCTGTAGATGAGAAGTCAATACTTATTAAAAATGCATTTTGATTATAGGTATTTTAGTATTTATAATTTATCTTTAATAAAATGTATTTCCATAGCTAAATTTGTTCATAATTTTCTTTTTTAAGAAAGATGTTTTGTTTTATCTTTTATAAACACATATAAATATTGATTAAAATGCCTTTTGATTGACATTTAAGACATCTAGCATTTACAATTTATTATTAATAAACGTATTTTTACGTAGCTATTTTTATTCATAATTTTTTATTTTCTAAGAAAGAAGTTTTGTTGTTTGTCTTTTATAAACCCATATAAGTATTAACTATGTATAAAATTGTTACCTTTCTTATATCCAGTTTGTCCCTTCAAAAAGGGGGCCATTTTATTTCAGCTAGATGGCATTATTGGCTTTCTGTGATGTCTATCTACTCAGGCAAATCTTGGAAAATCATGGCTTGATGAAGAGGTAAAGCTGTTACGTTAGCCTTCCATCGTTATGTTTTTCTTAATAATGTTTTCTTTTTCCATTATCAATAGTGGCTATAAATATTATATTCCAAGGTTCCTTAAGATCAGCTGTCAATTAACCAGTCAAGCAATACTTAGGTGAAAATTTTAATCTATTAACTCTTCACTTTTCTTACTTTTTTAAATCTTTTATTTTTTTTTAAATCTCTTTCAAAGTCTTTTTTTAAAATCAAATCTAATCTGCTTCTAAACTTGACTATTTATATTCTGCTCTCCGGATTGATTAGCAGCTCAGCCCACTATATCTTATTTGTTGCAGCTTACATTTAAGCCCATGTGCCTTGTTTCTTCAGAATTGGATATTTTTCAGCGGGATAGACAAGAAACCATAAGGATTAAGCCATGTTTTTTAATTAGCTAACTTTGCCTCAAGTTATTATCACACTTTATTCGAAAACATCATTCCAAAAATTACAAAAATGTAATATTAAAACAAAATGCCAGCTTTAAATAAATACGAGTGATATATTTAAATTATATTGCAATTTAAAACTATAAAATCAATAATGATTTATCTTTATTATTTTCTTTTCTCAATTATAGAAAATAATGAATTTCTTGTAACATCATAAACTAAACTTTTTGCTATATTTTTCTAGAAAAAAATATAAGATCGACTTTTTTATACATTTACTGTTTTTTAAGGTGGGAGGGTAAAATAGTTTTTAGAATACATACACATGTGAAACAGTGTGCTTGTTTCAATATATATATATTTAACATTTATGCTACTGAAAAGTTCTTTATTTTTAGATGGTGGGAGTTTGTTTGATTTTTAAGAAACAAACACTCTGTTTTTAGATAGTGGAGAGGGGTTGTTTTTCTTTTTAATTATCATCTTTTTACTCTTTTTTTTTTATATATATTGTAACGTTTATTTATATACGTTGCAAATATATTGGCATTTGGTAAAAGCTAAAAAATAAAAGTAAATTTAGATTTTTTTTTTTGACTAACTTTTTTTTAAAAAAAAAATAACGTACAGTGAAAGTTAAATTATTTTTTCGTATTTTTTTAATGTAATTAAAAATAAAAGTAGAATTGGAGAGAACAAAAGAATTCCAAAAGTAAAATAAAAAAAGATAAGAGAAAGTAAAAATATTTCAACTAATTAAAGAAGGCAGAATTATGCTAAAAAACATAGACTTTGTAACATAAATTTTATAAAGAATATATAGGATTATTAACGTATATTTTGACAAACAAAAGATATGCGCAGAAGTCAGAAAACTGGGCCTCTAGTATAAAAGGCAGGGATCAGTTTGAAGAACATCTTGTTCTGTTAGTCTCTCTAGTCGGTCCTGGATAACAATAATACATCCAGGATCGCCCTACACTGAAATAATTCGGCATGTCGGAGTGAACCGGAGCTTCTGCGAACATCGTGCCTGAAGATGTACAACAGGAAAAGCCTTCATGACCGACTAGGAGAACGGACCACAAGATCAAATAATAACCAAAAGGCCGAGCTCATTCTACCCAAAAAACTATGCATAGTTATCTACAACTATCGTGAATTCACTAAAACTTACCGGTAAGTTATACTTATTCCTGATTGTGACAAAAATTAAGCATTTGCAAACAAGTCTTAAAATAATCCCGATATAGACATTAATTTTCTTATTAAAGAGACTTTCGTTTAAATAATTTTATACAAGATCTTGGAAATGAATTGTAATAAGTGAACATTAGTAAATTACTTTATCCAACTGTTTTTTATAAATTGATTCATGTTCTCTCCAATTTAGTTAATTCGTAATTTAACTTACAAATATTTTTAGTTTGTTGGAATAAAAGAGATTTTACTTTTATCAACCTTTTTCATTGTGTGTTATTAATAATAGTTATTAATTATTATTGAATTTATTAATATTATTTTAGTGATGTTTAAATATATAATTTACCTTTGCCAATGTATTTAATAAATTCCAGGAATAATAATATTTTAAAAAAATAATTCTCGTTACGGTATGATGCAATACCGATTAGTTTAAAAGTATTTTCTTTTTTTTATTTGCGAGACATGCTGGCGACAGATTTCAGCGGTCTCTTTAGAATAAAAAGAACCCGGCGCCCATATTGAATAAATTAAAAGCTGATTTCGTCAATAGCATAATTCTCAACAATTAATAGGCCGAGTTTGATCAGGAAATATAGTTATGTTTTTTAGAAATAGAAATACAACTTTCTTCTTTTTGACATAACTTGATCAACTCGCGCACAGTTTATATTAGCGTGTAGCGGCCTAGCAAAACGGAAAACGTTATAATATATATATATATTTTTAACATTTACGCTATCAAAAAGTTCTTTATTTTTAGATGGTGGAAGAGAGTTGGCTTGATTTTTAAGAAAGAAAGAAACATTTTGTTTTTAGATGGTGGAGGGGGGTTGGTTTTCTTTTTAATTATCGTCTTTTTACTTATATATATATATATTTTTTAACATTTACGCTACCAAAAAGTTCTTTATTTTTAGATGGTGGAAGGGGGTTGATTTTCTTTTTAATTATTGTCTTTTTTTTTTTGATATATATATATACTTTAACATTTACGCTACCGAAAACTTCTTTATTTTTAGATGGTAGAAGGGGGTGGTTTGATTTTTAAGAAACACTTTGTTTTTAGATGGTTGGGGGGGGGGGGGAGTTGGTTTGCTTTTTAATTATTGTCTTTTTACTTTTTTATATATTTTTTTTTAATATTTATGCTACCGAAAAGTTCTTTATTTTTAGATGGTGGAAGTGGGTTGGTTTGATTTTTAATTATCAACTTCTTTGATATTCTTTTTTTTTACATTTATGCTTTCGAGAAGCTATTGCTTAATTTTTATGCTTTTTAAGAAATCCTTAAACATTGTGTTTTTAATAAACCTACAGTTTGTTTTTTCGATGGAGAGTGGGTTTAGTTTTCTTTTCAATTATGTAAATAACAACAACAATTTTCACTGAAATAATTTGGACATTTATTGAACAAAAAATACAAGTTATAAATATTTTGGCGCAAATTAAATAAAAAATAAATCGTCATTTAGACAGTAATTCACTTAGCTTCAATGAATTTTTTACATTTGCAGTTGCCATTGTATTATTCTCCACGTATTCATGCAAAAACGTGCATTTTCGCATGAACTCGGCCAAACTCTGCTTTCCAACCTAACCTTTCGCAGTTGTGTTCAGTTACAAATTGTACAAAAACCTGTGCGATGGGCTGACAATTCTTACTTTGTACTACTACTTTGATTGTTTCACACTTTTCCGTTAATGAATATTTTAAGAGTTTCGTGTACTTAAAATATGGCTACCATCAAATCATACCATAGCGATAGATCAATTGCGCTCACTTGAGGAATACTTTTGCAACCCAATGGGCGTGGTATTTTGTTACGTAAGCATAAAATACATTGCCATCAATTGGCCTATTATCGCTATACCACTTATAGTGTTAGCCATAAATTAGGCCGCTAAAGTGATATACTGATGTGCGTTGGGTGAAAACCAATGCCATCAACCGGTGGAGTGTATTATATATAACAAATTAAACACTAAATAATTAAAATATAATATTGAATAATGTTAACAACAAAAAAATTTACAATCTTCAACATTTTTCAGGTAAAAAAAATCAACCAAACTCTACTGAACATGTGTTTCAGTAATAACTAATATCATCAGCCGCTTGGAAACAGAATGACATCCCTTCAAACATAACAAATGCATTTATATTTAAATATCATCACAGTGTTCATTTTGATATTAAAGTTTCGAAGTAATTTTTAATGATAATTAAAGCTTTCCACATATCAGCTCAATGTTAATAGACAGAGCAAAGCTTTTAATCAAACTAATTTTACACATAACCTTACTTTTAAATAGCATTTAAATATATAAATAACTAAATAAACATCACATAAATATGGAATACTATTGAGTAATATTAAGTTAATATGCTATTTATAGAAATTTATGATTTTTTAAGAGACAATCTTCAATGACAAATCATATATATATATAGTACCGGGTTCTAATATGGGTCGTTCAAAACACCGGTCTCTTAGGCAGAGAAGAACATACTTGGAGAGTATGTGTGCCCAAACGATAGCCATAAAATATATAACTAGCATTACATTTCCAGGACATAACTTCTTCTCGACTGTTGAGTTCAATACCAGAGTTCAAAGCAATTTTTTGTTTCGTGTAAACACGGGCGCCAGCTATCTATTCAGAGAAGAATAAAAGCACTTTGAACAATAGCCACTAACTCAACACCTAAGTATCCACGACTAGCTCAGTTGTTAGTAATCACTAACAGATTATACATAATTAGTGGTGAAAAGAATTGTAAGAGATATTGGTAAAAAGAATTGATAAAAAGAATTGACCGACAAATAAAGTTTAATTTTAAAGACAATTTATTAACTAACATTTACTAATTTTAAACATTTTATAAATCTAAAATAACGCACACATTTTAAATTAACACACTATAATATATCTTATGAGAAAGCATAAATAATGTTTGACGTTTATAAAATCATATAGCATTTACAAACACGCACATCAATAGTTCATTTTATGCATGCTTATAGAGTTCAAATTATTTGTCTCTGGAGGCTTTACGAATTAATGCGATGCAATGGCTATTATAGAAATAAGAATATGAAATATTATTACCTAGGATTTTGAATGTGGACGTAGAACTTCGTTTTCTTTGGTTACTGCTTTAGGTGAGAATATTTCCAGCCGGCTGGGACGTTTCCTTGATGAGTTTCCTTATTATTCATGATTATTATTATTGGAGACAATTAGATACTGACGGACATTTCCAAGTTGTTACGCTGACATTATTTCACGGGCAGATAATGCTGTTTTCATCGGACTTCAGGCTGTGGAGAGGCGTATGTTTCCCGTGGGTTTTTAACACTGCATTTCTGTTTCTGGATACCTAATAAACTGCACTGTTATCTGCACTGAAACAATTACTCGACTGAATGATTGTCCTCTCTGAACTTAACTGACTCGATCTCTTGTCCGATAAAAAAAAAAAGGTCTATTTATACCTGCAACGTGTTGTCCTTGTAATATCCTCCGGCAATATCTGTTGTCGAAATTCCTTTGATAATCCTTTGACGTGTTTTGGAAGATCGTTTAGTTAGTAATAGCCATGCAAATGTGTTGTTTTATATAATTTTAATTAGTAGCTAATCCGTTGGAGACAAGCTTTTTAATCCTGTTGTTTTATATTTTAATTAATAGCCATCGCTGTGTTTTTAATAATAATCTTTTATTTCATTTTAATATTTATTACGCATACATTTTTATTTATTTACAATCGCACATATATATGCGCATATATAACTGGTTTTAAGATTACCTTTTCTTTAATTCGAATGAAAAGTGATTTGTATTTTTTAAACTTTAAATTATATTTCGACTAATAATAATAAACTCTACTTCCTTTTATAAAACTTTTAGTTTAACTTTTCTAACCAAAACTCCCCCTCCCCTCTTTTAATCAATTATTATGTAACTTTTATTTCAAACTCTTTTACAAAAATAAACTGTAATAAAACTCTTAAACTTTTAAATACGTTTTCTTTTACGAAAGATTATTTTAATAATTTTTTTTAGATAAATTATTATGTAATAATTTCAATATTGGTACAATATATATATACTGTAACAAAATTTTTCATAGTTAAAAGTTGAAATGAAAACAAAATTTTGAGAATATTGTCTAGAAGATAATTTCTCATTAAAAATAAAATATATCAGATTGTTGAAGGCCTTAAGAAGATTCCCTAATATCACATTAGTCCTAATTGAGCTCAGGATTATTGTTGAGATAATTTCTAAAATAACCAATCATATATAAAGAAAGCTGAAAACAAATCTAAACTCTTACTGTTTATTAGATATTCTTTAAAATTAATATTAGATAATGTGGGAAGAGATTGAATTAAGAGATCGTCATAAATATACATTTTATACTTCATTTTTATTTAAACTATCTGGCTTGTTTAAAAATTTCTAGAAATTTTCTCATAATAAATTTTAACACTTTTTTAATTCAGCTAATATTTTAATCTTGTAAAAATTGGGAAGCCTATATCTAAAAAATTTGAAGGCAAACAATGTAATTGGTCTTTGACTGAAAACATTTATATGTTCCCCAACTCATATACTGATATAGTTATTTGACTATTTCATTTAGCTTCTATGGCAACAAAATCTAAAATGTCATATGCTCCTTGGTTCCAATGTTACCAGGTCTTTAAACTTTAGAAAAAAATCAAGTTTTAATGTTATATTTAAAAAGACTTTTGCTAATCTTATCATTAATTGTTTTAATGACAGAATAACTACTCTGTTGCAGAAATAAGATTTTTCTTTTTTCACTCTTTTTTTAAAAAAGTCATTATGGAATATCTATAACCCAGATATTTGTCTTTTAAGGTGATCATGATCAGAAGAATCTTCAACTCTTGTCAAAAGATTTTTTTTTATAACAGGAATATAAGAGTAGGAAAGTAATGAGAATGAATAAGCTATTGGCTTTTCAGTAATTACAATATCTAAAAAAAAAAAAAGTTTTAAATTCCATAATAAATTTTACACTAAATTGATGATTGTTATAAAAAACTGAAAACCAATGCAAAGTGCCAATTCTAATTAAATAGGAAACTTTTTAATAGATGTACCTACAATTTGATTTTCAAAAAAAAAATCCATGGAAAAACAGAAATCCATAGAAGGTTTCTGATTTATTCATATTTCTTTAGAGACAAAAAATGTATTTTTAAAATATTTTTCTAGGATAAAATACGAAAAAATTTTAAATTCCAAATAACAGTTAAAGCTTCTCCAACAGGTACACAGTAATAAATAAACACAATGTTAAACTGCCCAATAAACTGCAGCTAGTTAGCTTTAAATTTTTAAAGAGGAAAACAAATGTTTGGAGTTTTTAATTATAAATAATAAGTTATCAATAAAAGAAACAACTAGAAATCTAGCTAACACTAAGTGAATTAATAACACAAAATAATAGATTTCAAAGGAAAATGAAGTTTTTGAATCTTTGATAAAGTCTAAAATTAGAGCTATGATGAAGAATCCTATCTGGGAATGCTTCTAATTTTTGTATCAACATTTGATTACAAGTTTTGTCTTTTTTTTCTGGATATATAATTTCTATCAAACTTTTTATGCTTAGTGATATTAATAAGTTTTTGGTGCTGATTTAGTATATGCTCACTGCCATTTTGAGTTCTAAGGATCACCTAAAACCACCACTGACATTTCTAAGCTATAAATGACAATGAATAATCCACAAGGGGTCGCTTGGATATGTCAGCACTGATTTTTGGACAGTCCTAAGAACTCAAAATGGCGGAAAGCACATTTTAAATACTAAATGTTCATAACTTCTACAATATGATTTATACTATATGCCCATATGAAATAAAGCATATTATTTTACTAGCTTATAATTTTAAATATAGGGAATTTGAACTCACACTTTCAAGCCCCTTCACTATCCACACTATCTCATACTACTGATACATATGACCACACACATGCAGTAAAAAAAAAATCACCAATATACATATTTCGTACTAAACCAGCACTCATCAGTTGGTCCAGATTACTGTCTCCTATACATATATATAATCAGTGCTCAGTTTATATTAAGGCAACAAATCCTTACAGTTTAATGGACAGGCTTAAACCTATTCCAACCTCCAACTCTTCAGCCATCCATACCATGGAAAATCTGATGATAGAATTCCCAAATCCCATGCGGATGCCAATATTGTTGTCATGCCCATGTTGACCTCAAGTCATTCTGACACCTCACATATAGGACAGTATCCATTTAAATATATAGAAGAGGAATGGGCAGACTACAGGCTTAATATGTAAAATTTGAAATACCAGGTACTCTTATACCTGGAGTCTAATTGTAAATATAGGAGATTTGAACTCAGACTTTCAAGCTCCTTCACTATCCACACTATCTCATACTACTAATACACATGACCACACACATGCAGAAAAGATAAATAATCACTAATATACATATTTAATGCTAAACCAGTGCTCATCAGTTGGTCCAGATTACCATCTCCCATTCATATATAAAATCAGTGCTCAGTTTATATTGAAGACAGTAAATCCTTACACTTTAATGGACAGACTTCACCCTACTCCAACATCCAACTCTTCAGCCATCCATACCATTGAAAATCTGATGATAGAATTCCCAAATCCCATGCTGATGCCAATGTTGTTGATTATATATATCACTGATTACAGATATATATATATATGGGAGATGGTAATCTGGACCAAATGATGAGTGCTGGTTTAGCATGAAATACGTATATTGGTGATTATTTATCCTTTTTGCATGTGTGTGATCATGTATATCAGTAGTAAGAGATAGTGTAGATAGTGAAGGGGCTTGAAAGTCTGAGTTCAAAACCCCTATATTTACAATTAGGCTCCAGATATAAGAGTGACTGGTATTTCAAATCTTAGCTTATAATTTCTAAACAATGAATTTAAAGTACTTAAACAGAACAAGTAAAGGGGGAAAAAATGGACACACATATTAATTAAAAAACGACATGTTCAATAAATATAAAATTGATCAAACTTCATGTTGAAATAATTTAAATGTTGAATAAACTTAGAAATAACTGCTGAAGCGTATTAATTCTATAATTAATAATATCTTAACATTAGTCAAAAGAATAATTGTCTAAAGTAAAGAATATTAATTTTACAATTAAAAAATAATAATAAATCAGATTTTTTTTACCAAAGCAAGTAAGGTTGAGTGCTTAATTTCTCACATGATGTTATTAGCTGGCAGATGGATAAAAAGAATCTAATTGAGAGAGATTTATTCATTAAATTCTCAAAGATGATAACACCACCTAATGTCGGTGAAAAGGTTAGTGTTTATAATACCCGTTTTACATTTGAAATAATTAACAAATTAACTTTAATAGAAATTTGTTGATTATTTTAAGTGTAAAACAATATTGAATTTTAAATAAGATAAACATAATCCAAACCTCTCTTACATTTTTTATCTATCCCCAGCTAATAACGATATGTAAGAAATTAAGCACACAACATTACTCACTTTCATAAGAAAAAAATTGATTTATTAATTGTAAAATTAATATTCTTTACTTTAGACAATTATTCTTTCAACTAATGTTAAGATAAAATGCAATTTATTATTAATTGTTTAATTAATATATTTCGGCAGTTGTTTCTACTATTATTTAATATTAACGTTATTTCAACATGTGATCATTTGTTATTCCCATTTTTTATATTTAAGTCATGTGATTTGATCAAGGATAGTTGTATAAAATTTGCACTTTAATTTTTTAATTATTGATGTTAATTACAGTTAAAAAATGAATGATCATATCATGACCATGTGTTGATTATTCGATGTCATCGTTGAATGTATGGGCGGTGGTTTTAGCTGGTCTTTAGATTTCAAATTGCCATGATCACAAACTAAATCAGTACAAAGTTTTTTATATATATAATCTGTGCAATCAATTAAGACAGTAGCATTTCTTTATCTGTTGGAATGATAATAGTAGCATTTCTTTATCTGTTGGAATGATAATAGAATCATTTCATTTTCAGATCTTAAACAGAAAACAATGCACCTTTTGTAAATTATATTTTAGTGGTTTTGCATTTTTTTAAATAGTACAACTACAAATCTAAAAAGATTTTCATTAAAATATTTCTTCAATAAAAAAAATTTCATTAAATAACAACTTTCTACTAAAGAGATTTTTGGAAACTTCTAAACAAATAGATTTGTATATTCTTTCATCTTTTTAACTATTAGTAGGACCAGTTTGGAGAATTTTAAGTTATTAACTTCAAAACTGATCTGAAAAAAGCAATATCAAAAGTAGATAAAAGTAATGGTGAATATTTCCCTATGCAGTATATTTTAAATATAAAAACCAATCAATGGAATGTTAACTTTTCATAAAATACTGTTAAATGTATGATAGTATTATCTTTTTTTTTCCAAAGTGAAACAAAAAAAAGTTACTAAGTAATAATTCTATTTATTAATTGCAATTATTACAAAGACATAATAGAAGAGATCAAAAACAAACAAAAAAAAAAAAAATTTTAATTATTTGTTGAGATTAGACAAAACATTTTAAAATCAAATAGAACGATAGATTCAAATACTTTTTATTTTATTTTACTTGTTATTATTTTATTTTTTATAATGAAATATTAAAAAATTAAAATAAAAAATATGAAACATTTTATCAGCATAATCTATTTTTCATCATTTCTTTTGAAATGATGTACTCTTACAAGGTGAACTAGGCCAAAACATCAAACCAACCAAGACTTCAGGACAAACTTTAAAACTAGGATAATCCAGGCTAAAGCAGAATGTATGGTAAACCCAGATAGCAAGAATAAAAAGATAAAACACAATACTTTGATGTGAGAATTTGATCTCTATAACAGATCAAAAAAAATATCACACATCAAATCAATTAAAAGCTTTTAAATAGAATAAAAATCATCCCCATAGAGGTTAAAAAAGTTATTGTGAGTGTTTTCATAATTAAAAGACAATTTAAAACAGACTTTGATAAACATTATAATCAGAACAAAATTGATAAACTTGTTGCACATATATAAAAAGACTTTAACCTACAGATAAAGAAAAAATCCTCACAAAAAAGTGCAATTGATATTTTGATATTCATTCAACTTCTTCAAGGTAAATGTGGCCTTGAATATTGATAAAACAATTTTTAAATGATAACAGCACGTGTCAGGAATACTTTATAAGTACCTTTCAAAAATTTCTGATCTAAAAATAATCAAAATGCTGATAAAAAAAAAAATCTATGCATGAACACTCTTAACATCACATCACATAATCACCATCTCTTATACTAGCACATAATTGCTATTAAACAGGCAAAACTCCATACAGTAGTGCCACCCTGTGCCAACCAGAGTAATCAATGGATACCAGAAGGCTTACTAGGATTTTATGCACAAGCCTTCTGGTATCCATTGATTACTCTGGTTGGCACAGGGTGGCACTACTGTATGGAGAGTTTTGCCTGTTTCATAAACACTCTTGTTATTTCAGAATTGACTGAAACAGTTGTCAAAAGTATACTGATCCTGAGGAAGCTGAATGAGAACTTCACTGACATTTTATACCAGTGGTCTTCAACCTTTTCACACCTGCGGATTGGTAAAAATAAGGATAAGGTTACACGAACTGGCAGAAGTCTATAGATAAATTTCCTTAAAGATGTAAACTGCTTAGCCTGATCAAAACAACAATGTTAAATATACAAGATGAAGTTATATATATATGGAGTTTGTATAATAAAAAACTTTTTTTTAAAATTTTGAATTTTTTTAGAAAAGTAATAAAAAATTTAATTCTACCGCCTCCTCCCCCCCATAAACATCTGTGATAACTAGAAAAACAAATTAATTTATGTATGATTGATTAGATTTTGTTTTCATTCTGTTTCTTTTTTTTAAATTGGGTAAAAATGATATGAAAAAATAAATAAAAATTGTTTATATTAATTAAAAGTTTAAACTCTTATTATTTTGTTATTACAAACTTTCCTGCCAGTCTACTGTGGACCGGCAGAAAACTTCTGCGGCCCGGCACCGGTCTGCGGACCAAGGGTTGAAGACCACTGTTTTATACTATTTACCTCTATGGAAAATTTTTCTATGCCAGTGAATCTTTCTTTTTAAAGATTTGTATCTACATAACACATTTTGCTCTGATCATAAGGATAAGAAATTCGTCCCATTTCTGAGTTTTTTGTGTGTTCAACAAAATCTATTTTAATTTCCTATAATATATACATAATACTAAAATAAATGTATAAAAATTTGTTTGTAACAAAAATTAAACATTTCAAAATTATTTGTAACTTATTTCCAGATTTTATTTATTTTGCTAATATGTTTTATTTACAAGAGCAATAAAATACTGCATCATCATCATCATCATCATCAACTTTTAGTTGTAATATTGTAAACATAGACATCTTTTTTAACATACCAAATAACTTCTAAATCAAAACATTTTAAAAAAAGTAAAAGTTATAGCCTCAACATTCAAAATGTCAATACTTCCTTTACCTATGATGAAAACTACATCTTGTCCAAATCATATTTTTTGTTTTTATAGTAAATTTAGTGACACATACACATTGATATTTGAATTTTTTTATCTTATAACTAACAATTTTTGATAGCCTTGTAATTTGAAAAAATTTCTATGATTCATCTAATCTGAAATGGAAACTCAAATCATGAACATGGCAGACAAGTACATTAATTACAATGACATGACACTCTTCTCTCTCTTTTTTGATAAAAGTGCCAATCATTACATAACAAAAGCATAAACTAGGTTTGGTATTAAATTTAAAAGTAAAAAAAAAAATGATTATATAAAAAATTATTTCTTGAAAATATTTAAGTATATATGTACTATATGCATTAATGTATCTAAATATGTTTGTATATTTATTTATATATAACTTAAGTCAGTTATAAAAAAAAAAAGAAATAAACCTTAAAATAAATCCATTAATAAAACAACCTTCAAGACATTTTGGTAAAAATGTTGGCAATACTGTTGTTAACTAAGAAAACATTTCTTTGGCACCAAAAATTACTTTAGTAGATAAAATTCTTTCTATTAAAGTTATAACAAAAAAATAATATTGATTCAAATGTAAAATAATAAGATTATAGATAGATATAAAATTAAACTTAAACATTATAGAATTATAAAAATCTGTTATAATAAACATTTATTAAAAAAAAAAAAATTATAGTAAGTAAAAATGAACATTGCAATAATTATTAAGTTAATATTAAATATATAAATTAAATTACAAAAATTCTGGCTGCAGAAAGGAGTTTGTTGTTAACTGAAAGGAGACCCTTTGATTCTTCTTGACGGCCTTAAAGGAACAGAGCAGAGCAAATTCCTTATGTCCATTTCATACATTCTTGTCGTTGCAGCTGTTATTACAATGTGATTGTTCATATAGTATACAAATATGAATGGGTTTGCTTACCAATATGCATTATCCAGTATGACGAGATCAAGAAACATCATGGTCTTTATTCTCAATTGCCCGATAAGGCAGAATGAATGTGTGTGCTATATTTTGTAGAAAATATATTAGTAACTCGAGAGCTATAAGTTATAAAGCTAAGTTTTACTTCAAAGAAAAAACAGTAATGAAATGTAAATACATATCTAGTTTAAAAAGCAATGAAATGATCGCTACTAATTAATAGAAATGTAAATGTAAATAAATATGTAGAGGTTTAAAAAGTAATGAAAAATAAATTCTGTAAACATAAAGGAAACTTTATTTTGATAATTTGAGTCTAAGTCTAATTCAATGAAGAAAGATTGGTTTGCAGATAAATTAGACTTAAACAGTTAACGAATGTAACTTAAAAGCATTCTATAAAAGATTGCTGAAAGATAATGCAAAGGATTATTTTCAAGGCAAGATGTAACTCTTGGATTTAAAATACCAAGAAAACTGTATATTGTTAAAATCAAATCATTAAATTATTTTTAGGAGAAAACAAATGGAATAAATATTTGAAGCTAATTACTGTGGAATGCGAATGGTCGTAATTAGAAGCCGGATCCTTATCGTCATTGTAAAAATGCATTAGTCAAATGGATTTACTTTTACATTGGAATGATAGGAATTTATCAATGAATTCAAGTAAGGAGAAAACAGTATAAATAGTGTGACCAAAAAAGAGTGTTGTCGTCAGCTTTTCTCCATTCCTTGGGTGCTGTTGTTTGTTGCTGACATAAGGACCTTTAAAAGAAGCTGAGGGAAAAGCAGCCCTAGACTTTTCTGCAACGGAGTGCCCCAGAGTCCGTGCCTCTGAAGGTGAAGGATAGCCGACTAGAGAAAATGTTTACAGACCTCACCGGTCTTTTATTATTTGTATAGGCCTGAGAAGACCCAATTAGGAGTGTGTTTTAAGTGCCATGAGTATAAACATTTGGTATTCACTTAGGTCCATCACTATTGTAATGGCAATATTTGTTTGCTTGGTGGCGATTATAGCATTGAAGATTTAGAACTTTAAATCAAAGACTAATTTTATGTGTGTATATAAAGAAACTAATGAATGCTATTTAGTTAAATCTTAATTGATATGTATATATATATAATATGTAAATAAATGTATTTATTCTTATTTAATAACATTTTGATCAATTAATAATCTTGTGATAATTGTTGGTAGTCAGCTTTATAGCTGAATACACAACAGTGTGAAAGAACTTTTTTTTTCTAATAGATATATACAATCATGACAGACAAAAATAAATCATGGCCCTTATTCCCAGGAGACAATAAAATCAACAGCCAAGACAGTGGTTAGTGACCACAGGTGGAAGGTGCTAAGAAACCCCTGATTAATAATCTTGTAATAATTGTTGGTAGTCAGCTACATAGATGAATACACAACAGTGTGAAAGAAGAATTTTTTTCTAATAGATATATACAATCATGACAGACAAAAATAAATCATGGCCGTTATTCCCAGGAGGCAGTAAAATCAACAGCCAAGGCAGTGGTTAGTGACCACAGATGGCGGGTGTTAAGAATCCCCTGATTGTGAACCCAGGCTGCCATTTGATGATGACTTTTCATTTAGGTACTTACAACTGCAGATCACTTTTAAGTGAAGGAAGATTGCAAGAATTGGAAGAACTATATTATATTAAATGGGACATTATTGAACTTTATGAAATTAGAAGAAAAGGTGAAGAGCTAATTGATTTAAAAAGTGGACATGTACTCTACTACAAAGACACGAGTGGAGTAGGATTCACTATAAATAAAAAGTGGAAGAACAACATTGTGGAGATTGATGATGCATCAGATAGAATGGCAAGATTAGTTATTCAACTTAATAGCAAATACTAAATGCAGATAATTCAGGTTTATATGTATGTACAAAAGGCTTTTGATCAGACTAAACAACATTTTAAAATTGTTATAGGAGATTTTAATGCTAGAATTGGTAAACAAATAAAAAATGAAAGTGTTGTAGATAAATTTGGTAATAATAATAGAAATGATAGAGAACAAAGACTTGTGGAGTTTGCAGAAAAAGAAAAATTTTATATTGTGAATTCTTTTTTTTGAAAAAAATATTAAAAGGAAATGGAAGCATCGAAATGAAGGTACAGCAGAATTGGATTATATTTTCACTAATAGAAAATACATATTTCAAGATTGTAAATGTTTTTAATAAATTCAATACAGAGAGTGATCGATTAATAAGATGTAAGATACATGTTAATGCAAAACTAGAGAGACAAAAATTATTAAGAAAAACAATATTTACAATTAATATTCTAATCTTCAGAAACATTCTAATGAATTTAAATTAGAACTTACAAATCTGTTTCAAGTATTAGTAAATTTTGAACATGATTCAGATTTGAATGGAATTAATAGGAAAATGTTAATAAAGAAAAGCAACAATTGACTATTAAAATTTCTGCTGAGATTAGAGAATTTTATGAAGAAAAGGAGTATGAGGATATATTAAAATGATGCATTAAAAAGGATTGAATATCTCAAATTTTGTAAATTAGTATGAAAAAGAGTTGATAATGATGTAAGTATAATTGTGGACTAGCAAGGAATGCTGTAGAAGAGAATAAATGGTAGGAAACTTATATCTCCAATAAGAAAAAAAGATCGAATTATTACTAAAATGAGAGATGACATCATGAAATGAGTAGAAGAGTTCTATCAAGAATTATATAGTAATAAAGAACAAGTACCTCCTACACCTATTATATTTTCTGAATTATCCAGAATTTTAAATGAAAAAATAAAACATGCAATTAAATTTATGAAGAAGGAAAAAGCTCCAGGTAATAAAGGAATTATAATCAATATATTAAAAGAAGCAAGTGAAGAAATAAAAAAATTTTGGCAAAGTTATATACTAAATGTCTAAATGATAAAGACAAACCAGATGATTGGAAGAATGCAGTATTAATATTTAAAAAAGGTGATAAAGAAGATATTGGAAATCACAGACTTATCAGTCTCTTATCAGTTCTATCCAAAATTTTTATCAAGATAATTACAATTTGTTTACAGAGAACACTGAATTTCAATCAACCAAAAGAACAAGATGGATTTAAAAGTGATTTTAGTACAGTAGATAATATCCAAGTATTAAGAGAAGTTATAGAAAGGGTCAATGAATATGAGTTGCCATTATGCTTTGGATTTGTAGATTATGAAAAGGCATTTGATTCTACAAGCATGTCTTCTGTGATTAATGCATTGGATCATCAAGATACAGACCCAGGCCCATATTGTCATATTCTGAAGAATATTTATAAAAATGTAACAGCAACAATTAGATGACATATAATGATACTAGGAAGATTAACATTGAGAAAGGTGTAAGACAGAGTGATTTCATATCTCCAAAACTTTTTACAGCAGTGCTACAAAGAAGTATTTTGTGGATTAAAATAAAAAGCTAAAAAAGTAAAAGTAAATAGAGATTAATTAAGTCATTTAGATTTGCAGATGATGTAGTTGCTTTTGCAAAAAATGCTTCAGAGCTTCAGGAAATGCTGCAAGTTATCAGATGAAAGTAGATCTAAAGGTAAATTTTAAAAAGACTAAAATAATGTTCAATGGATTTACTCAAAAGATGAAAATAAGAATCGATTATGATGAATTAGAAGAAGTTAACAACTACAAAAACCTTGGTCAGATTATTACTACAGATGGAATTCAACTTGGTTGGAGTGCTGTTGGCAGAAATAATATTAAAAGGAAATATGCCTATGTGTTTGAAAAGGAAGGTTTTTAATAAATGGGTTTTACCAGTTCTTACTTATGGATTGGTATCTTGAACACTTAATAGAAAATCAATATAGAGACTTCAGACCACTCAAAGAAGTATGAAGAGATGCATCTTAGGTGTAATAAAAAGAGATTGACAACACAATATATGGGTAAGAGAACAAACAGGTGTTACTAACATCGTTAAAAGACTGAAGTGGAGTTGGGCTGGATATATTGCTAAGAGATGATAATAAATGGACAATTAAAATCTTAAACTGTATTCCAAGAGATTGTAAAAAATCCATAAAGAGACCACTTGTGAGATGGGTGGACGAAATAAGAAAATGTGCAGGGGTGATGTGGAGAAGAGAGGCTAGAGATTAGAAAAGATAGATTGAACTTGAAGAGACTTTCATTCTGCAGTTGATTGATAATGGTTGACAATGATAATAATAATTCTAATATTTTCAAAAATGTACAATATTATATATGTTTTTTGCCCAAAATTAGATTAAAATACTTGGCAATATATTATTATGATGTAACACTTGATTATCATTAATGACAATTTTCTATTGCTTATTCTAGACTAACTGCATTTTGACATTATTAAGACATGTGAGCATTCTTCATACAATATTAATATTTTAAATTTGAAATATTGAGGATTATTAAAATTTCTCAAATGAACTATTGCCTACAAAATTCTAAAATATAGTTATCTTCTAATTAAATATATTTACTAAATTAAAGAATTAGAAAGTCAACAGAAAACTGAAAAGAGATTTTCTATATGAAATCAATTATAACATAAACTCTCATTTTTAGCTTATATTCTTCATATTTTTCATTATATATATTTACTCATAACCTTGTGTAAGTATTGAGCACTCAATCTGCAACATATATCAATAATCAATGTTTCCAAACTTCCATAGCTAATTTTTAACTAACTCATATACAGGCAAAAGATCTTTAATAGTTCAAATTATTCATCAGTAGTAGCGACTTATAAATGATTGTGGTCAGTCTAACTAATGAAGAATAAAAAGTTAAATATGAGTTTTGCAATGACTATAAAAATCAATATGTGAAAAAATACAATAAAGAATAAAAAGTCAAATATAAGTTTTACAATGATTATACATAATATATGAAATAAAAATATTTTTCCAATATATCATAATCACTTTACTTGACATTTTGTAATGCAATTAATTGTATTCTAACCTTGTATAGTATTTTAAAAATAATTTTTACAATTGTAAGCAAGTTTACTTATCTCATGAAAATCATGCTCAAGTTCACTATAAGATTAGAACACTTTTTATTTTTCGTATGTCTTTACAATTGAAGATTCAATATCATCACAAGCTGGAAAATATGCCAGCTGTTTCATATGTCTTTACAATTGAAGATTCAATATCATCACATCAAACAAGCTGGAAAATATGCCAGCTGTTTTTATAATCACATTTAAACTGATCCACATTCTTAAGATTATAACTGCACAAGCCGCAAAATGAAGATTTTTCTCCATCACCGACATTGGTATTTAAATGTTTTAAAAATTGAATAATTAATGTAATTTACAAGCTCTAATAAATAATGTTGTTTTTTTTACAAACTTGGAATACATGTATGAAATTATTAATAATTTGATCTTACTATTTGAATTAATGATAATTAACTAATAATATATTTTTCACCGATATTAATATTGTCTGTAATTAATTTTTTAAATAGCTTAATATTTATTTCGCATATGGATTTTTTTTTTTTAAGATAGTTTAACTTTTAATTAAATAGCATAAAGGAATGTGTGGAGATTCTAAATAGACAATAAATTCATTAATGATTTTATTAAGTCCTTCAATTTTGCCAGTATAACCAGATATTCAAAAATCATTAAGTATGTAATTCATAGTTTATGTTAGTTCACATCTATAGCAAGTCAGTTGCTGTTAAATTCCATTTATAAAGCAGATGACTGTAATGAACATGAATTACTCTGAATCTGTTAATGAAAATCCAGTAATGTCTAGGAAGATCAAATTCAACTGGCTTTACTATTGGATCTGGAAAAGGAAATATGTTTGGAAAGTACAGAAATCTATTTTTTATACCATAATTCTTTGATTCTAGATTCTTGATTGAACATTCAAAAAAGAATTTTGATTTAAGATAAAATTTAGATGGTGAACTATGTCTTGAGTTATTGTTAAATTTATTATACTTAACAGTTTCTTATATATTTTCTGAGAATAAGAATCTATTACAAAAAGCATACTTGAGTGTACTAGAACTATTTTTCATGGTAATATCTAATAAAGCAGCTAGGATCCACAATATTCATTAATAAACTATGCTATGGCTAAGAAAGCTGTTCATAAAATATTTGCATCATAATAATGAATAGTGCCAAACAACTTTCCACTAAGGTTATTCCTAAAAATGATTTCAGATCTAACCTCGGAGAAATGAGGAAAATAAGTTAGATTATGATCTAACATTATTCCTAAATAGTAAAGAAAGAAACAGTCTTGCAGTCCATTATTGCAAAAAGTTATATTCATATCATGTGATATTTCTCTATTGTTTAAATTAAGTTAGGCATATTGTCTTGATTGGATTAGAAATAAGACCCCAAGACAAATAATTTAATTAACAATTCAGACAGTATTTAATTAAAATATGTAATATCTGTAAAGATTTAACCATTTAAATTTTTTTTTTAAAAAATCAAACTTACTATATACTTCTGATCAAAGTTGATGAATGTTGAATTGTTAATTTTAATATGAAATTTAAAACAATGCTGAATATAAGCAAATTTCCATAGAAATGAAACTGACTTAATTTTCATTTGTTGTTAATTAAGCAAAAGCTTGTTTTGTTATATCCATCATGGTTCTTTGAACACTTTTCAAGAAGACAAATGTAAATAAAGACAAAAGATTCCAATTCTAGACATGTGTGGCAATATGACCCATGCAATATGAAATTCATTCTATCATTTAAAAATATCTTGGTTGATAATTCTGTACATTTATATACCCTTAAAATTTTATATTCAAATTAGAAACCTTATTTATCTAATATTCCAATAGATGTAAATATGAAATGATTCATTATCTTTAAATCAAAAGCTGTTATGATGAAATTCATAAAACCAGCAGCAGGAGATTATGGGGAAAAAAATATGTTTACATCAACTACATTGGATCTTTGTTCAAAGATAGAACTTTTATCAATTTATAAATGTTAATGGAATTAATAAAAAACTGAGAAATTAAAAAAACATTAGAGTGAATTATTTTCAGAAAAGATTTATCAACAAAATGATTTTTTTAAATGGCACTTTGAAACTGTACAATCTGTTTTCACATAAAAGATATTAAATCCAGTAAAAAACAATGATGAGATTATAGATTTATGTGATACAAATAATTATTTTATATATATAATATATTGAAATGTAACAGGGATTTTTCCATCTAATAATCAAAATAAAATTTCATCTATGATATAATTAAGCAATACTCATAATTAAAACAATGAAAATGAAACTATGTTATAACAATAGTATTTGTCTGAACTATGTTAAGCTAAATGTGAAAATGCATTTAGCTTAATATTTTAGTTGGCATGAATACTGAAAATGACATAAATACTTTATATGTGTGAAAATTTGAAGTAGATCACTCTCTTTAAATTTCTGCAAGCAACTAAGTATCCCCTATAGAGAATTGGATATATTATTTAAAGATTTTTATGGACCCATCAATATAAACATTGAAATATGATGGGAATTTTTCCACAAAATAATCTAGATAAAACTTCAGCTAAGATATAACCAAGCAACAATCAATTATCTGGCAAGTGGAAAAATATATAATCACATAATGATATTATTACTATTTGTCTGAACCATATTAAATTAAAAGTGAAATTACTTTTAATCTAATCTTTTAAATTACTTATTTTTCGACAATCTGATAGGCTTTATTTGACCTTTTTTTATCAAGTTTTTCCTTCGCTTGTATTTTTTAACAACAAAACATCTCTACTTAATATAATTTTTTTTTGCATGTTTCATTAAAGATATTAATTAATGAATCTGAAAAATAAAATATCAATTTTGCAAATAAAAAAAACAATCAAAACAAAGGCTCTATTTTATCTTTCTAGCTAAAAAAAAAAATGTATTTTTTTAAAAAAAATGCATTACCCATCTGATCCATATATTTAAAACAAATTTTGTTAAAGTATGAATATAATCATAAATATATGAAAACCATATAAAGAAAGGCTTTCAGAAAGTCTGTTTTTATTTTTAATGTAAATTAGCAATAACAGCATATATATATATACAACCATTCCCAATTTATGCTAGTCTATGACTTGCAATAGTCGAAAGTCAGCTAAGCCCATACTGTTTAAATATATATATATATAAAAGGACTTTATGAAAACTTTTCTATACATGGTTTAAGTATATTTATGATTAAAGTTTCAAAAAATATTTTGAAATATCAAAAATCAATTTGTAATTACAAAAAAAAAAATTAAATAAGTTGTTGATAAAAAGCATTTATAGTTAGTTTCTCTTTGAAATCAATACATTTTCAGTTAACTAATTTTCTATTATAAACTATTTAATAACAATATGAAAAAATAAACAAGAAAACAAATTATATGTAAACTTATTTTTGTTATTATGATGTCAACAAAAGCTTAAGTTGCACAAATGCAGAAATTTGATTTCTTTTCATCAATGACAAAATATTTATTTAGTTTCTCTTTCTTGGATCAACAATATTTGTTAATATCCAGGTACTGAAGCGGTCAGATCTAAGTTTGATCCGAGCTTCATGATATTCCACCCATTTACCTAATTTAAACCCTGTTATTAATTGTAAAGATTTCCAGATCCTGTAATGACATTTTATACCCTTTTCCATATACGTCTGACTTCGGTTAAAACTGCTCTGTTATTTAAATATTTGTTGAAACTAATTATGTTATATTTAGTTCTATTTATACTACCAATTATTTTATGGTAAAATAATAATAAATAATGCTATTTAAAGAATATTTAGTTATTTGATCAGGCGTGTATTACTTATAAATGGTTCAACATACGTTAGTATAGAATTTCATTACATTGGAATGTTTTATTTTATATTTTGCAATTTTGTCCAATTTTTATGATTAAAAGTTACATTTCTTCGATAAGTTTTAAAACCGTCCTTTTTCAACAAAGACAATGGGGAATTTTTCATTAATTAATTCAAAATGACAAGTTTAATTTAAGGGCGGTTCTAATTTAAAATCATTTGTTTAGATTTTACGAATTCATTTTCTAAGTAGAAAATGAATTCAAAATAATGGATTTAACAGTCTTATCAAAGTAATGGATCGATTTTCAATTAGAGAAATTCCTTTGGTAACAAGACAAAAGCTTTAGCTATAAGGCATAAAGATCAGAATGGGTGGGAAAATCACAGAAAGGAGCATAAATACCCTGGAAAATTACTTAGAAGTAGCCATTACATTCAATTTTTAATAAGAGTTGCCACCGGAAATTATATCTGTTTTAATATTGAACCTTAATTGTATTCGCAGTATGGCACGTGGCTAACTTCAGGGATCTGATTGCTGGATCCCAAAGTTCCCCAATAAATCTTCAAATGTTGCTGTTTAAAATAGAACTCTCAAATACCAAATCATAAGCTGCCTAAAATTCATAATGAAACTAATCTATAAAATGAATTTTATTTGAGTTAAGTGCGCACCTACGTTTTCTTCTAAATCTAACCGGACTCCATGTTCCTGAATCAACAAGCAAGTCGTGAAAGACTGGTAATTTTTAATTTTGATTAAACCGCAACTTTCCAATCTATTCATGAACTATCTCACTAATTACACTAACAGTAATTATTGCTTTAAATCTTGTTTATTCATTTAATTATGCTTAAAATTGTTACACAGTAATTCTCTATGTTGTTATTCTAGTTCTAAATTAATACTTTAATAATTTTCTTTCTCCTCTTATGGCAGTTTATTTTGACTAACTCTTACTTGTATTTGTTTTAATGATTATTAATATCATTTACTTGCGATATGGTATGCCAATAATACTTTCAACTAGATAATGTTTTCATTTAAACTTATTCTAAAAAAATATTTACCGTATAAAGTATTATTACCAACTTATTGTTCCATTAATTATCGGGTTGAAAGATTTATTTAATTACTTGATATCATTTTACCAAGAGCTGATATAAATTTTATTAGCTCAACTTATAGCTACTATGCTCTTGACTAGGTTCATTTAATTTCTAAAAGAGTATTCACGTGTGTTAATTTGAATTCACTAAGAGTTTGACGAAATTTTGTAAGGGAGAGAAATATATATCTTCTAAGTTAAGCCTGGTATTCCAGTTTTTGTGTTTGAGGAAAGCATGATGTAAGGGGGTATTATTATGTAATTGGATATAGGCGTTTGCTTATTGTAAGTTTGATTTAAATTTTATGTGATCAAGTCGTAATTAGGGCTTTAAATTTAATATATGACAATTATATTATTTCTGTTCCTAACGTTGCTAGCACAAGCTATCTTCTTGATTTCTTAGGTTTTGTCATTACTATGGTGTTATTTTATAATTGATTGAAACATACAACAAATGTTATTTTCTCATTTGTTCATCGCTTGGTTGGAACACCAAAGGTTAGTGGCTAAGTTCCTACCTGGCTTTCCCCGTGTTCCACAACTATTCGCATGGCAAAAAGGATTTGTTCAGATAAGTAGCCATTGATCTTCTTGAATCTACGACAAAACCATTCACTTCATACTTGTTCCAATGTTCATAACATGTTAGTACTGCTTTCATTGCTGAATTCAAATAACGGCCCGCATTTTGCTTTGTAATTCGTGATGAACTGATTCCTTTTAAAATTAAATTATTTTAGATCTCTATGCAATTCTAAATAATCGTACTTTGCCAAGTGCTTAATTGAAATCATACTTTTGTATTTCTCATGCTTTCCATAAACTGATTTATAGAGTAGTGGAAGATAAATTTCACTTTCTTTTTTTTTAATAAATTAGAAGCA
Organism: Epiperipatus broadwayi; assembly: GCA_028023455.1. Classification (NCBI taxonomy): domain Eukaryota; kingdom Metazoa; phylum Onychophora; class Udeonychophora; order Euonychophora; family Peripatidae; genus Epiperipatus; species Epiperipatus broadwayi. The sequence goes on along the minus strand of JAQFVV010000001.1, from coordinate 22,885,648 downwards.
TATTTTCTTTCTAGATAAATATCAAATTAACCGTTAACGTACATAACTCATTTGACATATATGCTGTACGTATTTTAATCACACGTTTTTGTTTTGTCGGAGCATAGATTAGACATATATAAATATATCTATACCTTAGGTACTTATGCATTAATTATTGGCATATATAAACAAAACCGCCATTAGCCTTGTATATTGTAATTTCATGTTTTAAGACTAGAGATAATTTATGCAAATCATCATCATCATTTATATAATCATTGCTTGTATTAAATATTATATATTATACTTGGTGTCTGAACCATCATTATTTATTAATTAGATTAAGTATTAATATTTACTGTTGTTTTTGGCAACCCAAATATATATATATTGATTTACTCAGAGTTTTAGAATCAGTTAAGTAGTCTCATTAGTAATAATATCCGTTGAGCTAGTTCGTGGCACATATTATCATTGTACGGTCACTATAGGTCATACTTTGGGTGTTTGATCTGGGATGGGGTTCGAATCCAAACTGGTCTCGAATCAAATCAAGATCAGAATGGCTTGAAGTTCTTTCACTGATCTTAGGTCATGTTGGAGGTAGGAATGTATGACCAGAACAGTACTTTATTTAAAATTAAAATGTAAATTTATTACACAATTTATAACAGCTAAAATCACTCACATCTTTTCTTTTTTTTTAAGTTTTTACTGTCAAATAGTAGCTATGAAAGACATTTGAAGCCTGATTGCAATACCAATGGGAATTTTCATAAAAATCACTCAAGACCTTAATACTTTATATATATTGTGCCGATTACATCGGTCACATATATATATATATATATTTATTATTATTATTAATAATAATAATAAAAAGATTAGTTAAAAGGTAAAAGTAAAACAAACAAAGAAAGAATTAGGTCATTGATATTTTTCAAAAATAAAAGGGAAAAAATATATATAAAACTCTATAAAACTCATGAAAGAGGTAATAATGATTGAAAGACAAAAAAGTTGGGGAAGGGGGTGTATAACAAAATATATCTCTTTTTCTCTTTAAAATCACTCATTTGAAAAGAAAAAAAAAAGTAAATAAAAGATGTTAGAAATGTATAACAAATAAAAAGTATTAGAGAGTTATGATATTTAAAACTTTATAAAAAAATAAGTTTAAATATAAATTTTATTAAAATGTGAAACTTGTACAAATTTTTCATCATAAATCTGTATAAGATAAAAAATAAATGTGTGAAAAGATATATTTTTAATTAGTGGCATTCCAGTAAATAATAGCCAGCAAATCTATAAGGCAGATCGAGATTATTAATCAGTTGATTTTCAGATTTGTCTATAGAACTAAACGTGAGACTAGCATTTCTGAGCAATATTAGCGGGTGTATGTTTGTTAATATGCATGGCTAGTGGCCCTAAATGGGCGTTTGCTCGGTCTTTATCCATCTGAATGAGCTCACCAATGAAAGAACATCTGCTGCCTTGCCTGCTAAATAGATTGCCATTATTAACCCTGCTATGCTTGAAGATTAACTGTGCTATGCCTGAAGAAAGGAATGAATGCTGCTAAACATAAAGCCAGAAAGAAGGAGACTAAAGCCATTGCAAGAGACCACACCGAGAATAACCCAGCCAGCCGGGGCGTCAAGTGAAGAATCAACTGTCTCTGCAAAAGAAGTGGGTACTTGCCACAGGATGGTCTATAAAGTGCTGGATGTCTAAAATCTTAAACAATTTTCTATCAAACATGCATGTATTGATTTATTGTATATCAAAAAAGAAATAGACTAGTTTAAAATTGCGCAATATTTAAAAAAGAAAAAGAACTATTACTAAAGAAATTATTTTGTTAGATAAAGAAACAATTACTGTATGTTGGACTTTTGCTAATTAGCTATTCAGTAATATAATTATATTATTTCAATGCTTATAGATTTGTTTGTTATTTTTTTAGATATTTGAATTTATTATGTCATTTAACTTGATAATCTATTTTTTTAATTAAATATTATTACTGTTAAAAAATAGTTGTCTTGCTTAATTCTTTTTATCACCAAGCGAACAAATAACAGTAGCAAATTAAATCTAGGTCATTAAAAACTTATGTGGCAAACTTTAGATTTAAATAAAATAAGGGAACAAATAAATAAATTTTATTTTTATTCTAAAGAGAAGAAAAGTGGAATAAACAAAGAAGGAGGAGGTGGGCTATATACTTATATTATTCTGTTACCGTGATAATTTCCAAAAAAAATTATAAATATTTCAAACACTGGATGCCTAATAAAGCATTCTTTACGAATACTTTTGTCCAGCAGCCAAGGGGCATCTGACCGGGAAATATAATGTTGAAATAATATGTGCGTATTTTTTCAGTGTTCAGTCAGGAATATAAACTTAAAAGCTAATTAGGTTTGTATTTGCTTCTTGCTTGACGTAACAGTAGAAATTAAATAATTAAATATAACGAAAACTGTTACAATATGAAAGTTTACAGTATAACAATTCTAATTATTTACAAGCTTATCTCCTGCAGTTACATATTAATTTGAAGACTTTCCTAGATTTATAAATGGAAAAATAATGGGAATTTTTCTATATTAAAAAAATTTCAGCTAATCATGCAATAAGCAATTAAAACTGGTAATATAAGTTAAAGCTATATGATAAAGTAATAATAATAGTACTTATCTGAGTCACATTAAGCCAAAAATGAAATTGTTTTTATATAAATAGTTAGTTTATCAGACATATATAGTTTACTTTATAACTATTCTGAATTTTCACAAGCAACCAATTATCTTTTGCAGAATTATAAATAGATAAAGTTAAAAATTTTCAATGAACTTATACTTTTTCATCTAATAATCTGGATATAATTTTAGTTATGATATAACCAAGCAATGTGATAAAGATAAATACTACTGTGTTTCTCTGAAAATAAGACCTAACTAGAAAATAAGCCCTAGCATGATTTTTCAGAATGCTTATAAGCCCCACCTTAATTTTGGCCCTACTTAAGATCATTAGCATAGTGAATTATAAAGCAATGAATGTATAAATAAACAATATTATTGACATTAATGCTTTAAATAAATGTAATGTAAATTATGATTCTTTTGTATTTTCCTGTCAACAATTTTCAACAAATATAATTCTACCTGTATAGAGAAATGATTTATCTATACAATGCATAGCAGACAATTTATAATTTCATTTATATATTTATAACATTTAATAATTAGATTTAGAATGCTTGATTTAGTGTTAAAGAGTTTCATCATGGTAACTTTTTTAGTTTGATTTCTTAAACATTTTTTTCCTCTTAAAAGATTTTATTAAAATAACAAATTGTCAAAAAGTTAGTTTTTTCCCCTAGATTAAAGGAATTAGCAATGAACCATTAAACTCATAAGTATGTCAATGTAGCTCAATGAAGATTTCCATTATATAAAAAAAATTGATACTTTCAATGAAATTTAGTTTTAATGATAGCTAACTTAATTTTCATTTCTTGAATAAATTTCTCAAGATTTTTGAGATTTTTTAAATTTTTTTTTTAATGAATTGTATCATTTCAATAATCAAGATAAAAATTAATATTAGAGTGTTAGAATTTAATTTAAAATTTTTTTTAGCTACTTTTTGCTTTTTGGTAATACAATTTGAAACTTTTTCACAAGGGTCAATCAGTTAGTCAAGTTGTTATAAGCCTTCATCTCTAGAAATATTTTATATTTGCCAACTCAAACGTTATGTTAAATTCACTACATCAGCATCTTTAATTGTATAAAAATGTATTTATTTTCTTTGACTATGTAATTCTATTAATAGCGATCATTCACTTATCTGAACAATACTTTCAATCTAGGAGATCATATTCATAGTCAATAAGTTAGAGTGTTATGAATTTAAGCAGTTATTGTTTAATGTAAATAAATCTAATATTTTCTTCAGAAGAGAATGAACACTATTAATCAGCATCTTTAGTGGTATTTAGAAAATACATGATAATATAATGATTCTTCAAAGGCCTGAAAGTTTTTTCTATTACCTTTAATTCAAATCAACATTCTAGTATCACACACAAAGTAATAAATGCAGACTATTCTTTACAAACCAGTTTCATTTAGTTTTCCAAGGTTAAATTTCTGATTAAATTGACAATTCTGAAAACATGCATTCTTTTTTCGATAATTTTGAAACACCTATCATTTAAAAACAAATCATTCAAAATATAAGTTAGATCTGACAAAATTAAACAAAATGTCCACATCTAGTATATTTAAAATAGAATATTTACATGTTACAAATCTCAACCTGTTGCATTTAAAGCAGACGGGATATCATCTTTTATCGCTATAGTAAAAAAAAGATAATAATAATAGATGTTAATATATTTTCCATTGCTTTACCAAATAGTACTTTTAAATTTCTAAAATTTTGAAAGAATAATGAATGATAAATCACTTCCCATATTTCATCTAGTAAAGCTGTCTTATTTTTACATGAATGCGTGTTACATGTTAACCAATTTTTATCATTTGTTTAAAATTCAATGAAATCAATTGAATCTTTAGGATTGATATGTTATTAATAACATTAAATGATTAAAAAGAAATATAATATTCACTAGACAATACTATGATGATACAAACTGACACGTATTGGCAAGATAGATAACTGGAAGGCACCCAGGTATTATGACTGAGGGCTAAGATTACATTATTTCATTCCCCCTATAAGTTGTTGGTCGTAATTTATTTTACTGGCTATTACATACGCCAAACTAAACTAACTAATTAAATACATGAACATCTATCCAGGTTCTTTATGAATGACTATTCTGTACAATAGTGCTGACACAAATCTAGACAGATAACGCTAAGAGTAACCAAACATTTTAGCTGATTTTCTAATACAGTTTATTTATTCTCATAGTACACCTGGACACAAACAATCCATTCCATTACAACATCAATTACAATGGCCTACCCCCTCCCTCTTCTCTCCTTTCTTTGCAGTCACTCACAACTCTCGATCTTGGGACAAAGACTATTTTCTTCCAAGTAAACGAAAACCATTAAATATGTATTGAAACGATAACTTTCCAAGCCCTTATCATTTCACCATCAAACCTAATGACACACTCATCTGTGCTAAGTTCGAACCTATTTAATGTTAATAATTTTTAAAATTAGCTCATGTCTGTCTAAACAGTATTATATATTTACGTGCGAACCAACGCTATAATTAGATAGGATTAGTAAAATTATAACGTACCAAATTCACTTAATATTTATAAAAATGTTTGTTCTATTATTAAAGTTAGAAGTAAATTATTAATTTTGTTGTTAATATTGTAAATTCGTATGTGGATATATAATCTGTGCTATATAGAAGGAAAGCGTGATTTAAAAATATGTAAAAGCTGTTATCTAAAAATAATATTAAATGTTTCTTTAAAAATCTGTTAAAAGATTTCTTGTTTTAAATATATTTCAGGGAAAAAGTTTCTTGAAAATATATTTAAAAGTTATAACAAAATATGCTTATAAGTTATTTTAAAAAATATGTTAAAAAGGTTTTCGTTTAAAAAAAAAAAATGTTAAAAGATTGTTTTTAATAAAAGAGTTTCCTTATTTTATGTAAGATTAAAAATAAAAGCTGGTCAAGTAATTAAAAAGATTTTTGGTTGTAAACAAGTGTCATTAACGACCACACCTGGAAATGGTAAAAGTAAAATTAGTTCAAAATTTTCTAATTAAAATCTCCTTAGATAAGATAAAGTTATTTTTAAAATCTAAATTGGAAATTGTTTGCAATGAAAAATCTTAACTATAATAGCTTAGGAATGGTTCTAACATTCCATAAGTTATCTAAGATTTAAAAATCTGGATTATAAATTTGATAATATTTAATTAAATTCCTGAGTTAATGAGTCTTGAGGCGATAGATTCCGATAATGTAAGTGCTTGAGAAAACCTATAAATACTCCGTATTTTTTTTAACAAAGGAGAAACAGTCATATTTTTAGAGAGAATTGCAGCCTGTCTCCACATTTGTTTAATGTTTAATATGTCCGGCTAAAAGCAGGCATTTCTTTGCTGTTACTCCACGGAGAGAATGGGGTTTCTCTCATCACAATGCCTAAACCACCATCATGCTGCTAGCAGAGACAAGCCTAACAGAATGGGAAAGATGATGCCACCAGCCACCCCAGTCAAACTCACCAAACCTATAGCCAAGAACTTGCAGTCCAGATAAATAATACCAGTACCATTTTATTTTCAAACCGCAGAGCTCTGTGTAAATCTTTATATAAGTTAGCTAACTCTCTCTACACAATAATTGTAAAACTAAGTGTAACCAAAAATTTAAATCCATTTAATATTTAAAATAATTTGTAAACTGCTATCAAAATTAATGTTGTTAAAGTTAAAATGATCTGACTATTTATATTTTCCATTCACTTAAAAGTAAATTATTTGTATCTAAAAATGCTTATTATACTTCGTATGCCAATATTTCGAAACAGCAAGCACTTAATTTCATGTTTATGAGAAGATATTATTTAAAACTCTTCACGTAATTTGTTTTATAGCATCAACTTTCTGCGCGCTGTTTTGAATTCCTATTTTATAAAATAATGATTTGCCTTGCACTCGTTATCTTTTTTTATTTATGATGATTTAATATGTGAAATGTGGCTCTTTTTAATCAACCATTTAAAAACATAAACTTTATAGTTTTATTAAGAATTAAATTTAGCCTTGATAATAGTTATAAGTATATTTGTCATTTAAGTTCTTATGTCCATAGAAATATACTTTCCCTCTTTAAAGTAATTATTATCTATAAGTAACCTAATAGATCGAGCATGTCAAAGTAAAGATTTATTAATATCCCCTTTAGTAGCGTAGACATTTATTATCAGGCTACACAAGAGTTGGTCCCAATATGATAAAACTAATATGCTATTGTCTCGTATTTCATAGTATGAAATATACTATTCTTTGCTTGGCGGATATGATCTATTATTTTATTAAATTTATTCTCATTTTGCTGCTATACGTATGATATGTATATTAAGATGGAGCCACGGCGTTACCAGCACATCTCGGGGTAGAGCAGTAGCGAAGCCTGAGCCAAGGCCAGGTTAGCACGTAAGTCCCCCGCCATTCCTGAACCCAATGTTCCTTTTACCAGCATGGCGATCGGTTACAGGGTACCGGCATTGGTCACAAGAACCCTGGAGTTATTCATCCATCCACAGCGCGACTTTTCCTATTGTCATTTACCTGTGCCATAGTGTATTGGTAAAATCTTAGGCAGCCAACTCTCCCACTGTAACATAGCACTTTTAGCACTGATCTAAAATTTTCTCTCAAAAGCCATGTTCGATCGATCATTACTTCAGCTGGTTTATGCGCTGGTTGTTGTTAAATGATATTGTATTTGCAATAAATAATGAATTTTTAGACTGATCAAGGTTCAATATAATTACTTATATAACAGCCACAAATTTAATAGGATTTGGCATAAATAGATTTATAGACATAACGTAGTGATTATTTATGTATTAGTTGTAAAGCAATTCATAAGATGGGTATATGTTAAACTCATCTATGCAAATTTTAATGATTACTTATATTAAGCTATTTTGAATTCAGTATAAAAAGAGAATGTGTTCTCTTTATCTACCCAATGTTTGCGTACATTCTACGCTGAAATGCTGTAAAATATTGTCAATTTCATTCCAAAATTGTAAATAAATGTATAATTAATTTAGTATTGATCTAATTCAATCTAATTCTAATTATTATTTATAATATATATATACGTGAAAACTATGCATTAATAGTCCTCTAAATTATTGATATATTTTAGACAATTAAGAACCTTTCTTTTATTTATTAGAATCTTACTGCGTCTCCCTGACCTATGTCGGCCGTGAATAAAGGAGTATACTACGTGTAATTTCAAGGTGGTCATTTGTAGAGTCTTGAGTCTTGAAATATTGGCTGACGAGTTGGGGGTGGTCAGACTCGGGATGTCACAGTCCTAGTCTGGTCAGCTTCGGTCTCTTTTGCTTGGATTCTTAATTCTGTTACGCGAATGTACAAACTTGACCGTTACAATATGAATTGTCAAATCTAACTTTTTTTTATTAGAGTTACTAGCTTCTAAACAAGTTGATTTGGGAGTATGAGTTATTTCTTCCATTAACGAAATTAACACCTAAATAAATACAACAACAGAATGAATAGGTAAATTAATCGTTGATTTAAACTTAAGCAATCAGAGTATTAACCTAATTTTCTAACAGGTGAAATCTCCACTCCCAATCTAAGGATATCTTGGTCCCATATAATCAACTGATATTTAAATTAAATACAAAATCTCCCTCTTATTCAACTATACAAGAACTTTGACACAAAACTCTCCTTCCCACTTTACCTTATCAATCACTTAGCGCGAAGGTAAAAAAAAAAGATCGAATCATTTAACTTCAAACTGAGAAACAATTATACATGATTGGTATTAAATAATTATAAAGAAAATAAAAAAAAAATCCATTTAAATAACTTTAGTAAGATACATGTTTTCAGTTTTAATTATATAGTTCTTCTAAACTGAATTCACTCATTCAAAATATTGTAATGTATAAATATTTCCATATATAACTTTATTAAAAGGCACCACTAGATAATAAGTCTAGACTTCTTTCCAATAACCAATTGTAATTTACTATTGATAATTAATATAAGAAAATACCAAAGTAAAAAGTTAAGTTTACTAATAAAGTCACAATTACAAGCAAAAATTGGAAAGTTATGAATTACAACATAAAACTATTCCAATTACTAATAAATCTTAAAATAAAAGATTAAGTTTACTAGTATGAATTACATTTGAACACCTATTAATATGGCATATCAATATTTTGCATTTTATAATTCAAGTAATAGCCAGTAATAAAATAAACAAAATTATTTATTATTAAAAAAAATAATTTATTTAAAAATAAAATAACAATAATGTCATTTTAATAGTAACCAATATCTAAATTAATACATCAAAATCAACAAACACATGCATGATCAATAATCTGAGACATTACCAAAACAAACCAAGCTATCCTTACCTCAATACCTAGTATCATCGTAATTTATATACTGAAGGCTATATAAAAATTAAACAATAGGTGAAATGCTTGTTATATATAAGTTTAACTCTCTACTACAATATTCTAGGCAATGGCATAAAAATAACTATTCTGAAAACTTCATATATAAAATATTTAAATATTAACTCTTCATTATTGTTGTATTATTTATAAAGATATAAACATTACCCATGCTTAAAAAAGTATTCACTACAAAATGAAATCATTACAAAGTGAAACCATAGAAATTTATATCTAGAACTAACTAATAATATCAAGCTAAACATATTAATAATATCTTAGTGGACAACACATACAGTATCAGTCAAATCCCATATATATATATATATATAAAATAAATATCATTAAATAACAGATTATATATTTCATAATCTGTATTGAAATGTGACATCTATAAAATAAAATAAACTATCATTTATTACATCTGTATTATTTTTGAAAACTATATTTAAAACATTTTGAAAATATTACTTGCATATAACTTTGATAATTACACACACAATGATTGATCCAATATTTAAGAATTGACAATTTAAAATAATTAATATCTGCATAAAATTATTTATATAAAAAAGCGACTTATAAATTAAACAAAATATTTAATAAAGACTTATAAACTGGTTAATCACTTTACCAGTAAATACACTTAAATGTCTTTCTGCAATCTTATAAATATAGCAGATGATCTCTTCATTATGGTGATTCATTTGAAATATAGGAGATAGGCCTAAACGAAGATGTAGAACATTCATGATTTTTGCAGCAGTTGATGGTTATGAGGTAATCCTATTTATGATATATAAAAGTATGAAGAAGTAGATTATCCATTTGAGTATTGGTTCCCAAATTCTTGAGATAAAAACTGCTTCTTTACAAGTTCATTTTGAGAGTTTAAAATTTCAATGGTTTCCTTTATGAATTCAGCAACTGTCAATTTTGTTGACGTGATCAAAATAGTTTTCTTGATAAAAAATCATCCTTCACTACTTGCCAATAAAACAGTAAATAAATCTATAGTCAATTTTAAAATTATTTAAAACTAATTGTCAATTCTTTAAAATAAATATTTTTAAATTAAACACTTGAATTTCTTTTTATATCATTGTTTAATAAAATCAGTTTTTATTTATAAAATATATAATGCCTTTAAATTAATAATAATAACAACACAATATTTTAAAATATCAATGACATCACACTTTTAAATTAATATTTCTTTCTATACATTTAATTAATTTATATAGAAAGAAAAAATCCATTTAAATAACTTAAGTGAAACAAATATGGTTTCAGTTTTAACTATATAATTATTCTAAATTGAATTCATTCATTCAAAATATATTTATTATTACCGGAATAAGTCTACAGAAAGAAAAATCCATTTAAATAATTTCAGTTAAAAAAGTATGTTGTCAGTTTTAGCTATATAGTTCTTTTAAATTGAATTCACTCATTTAAAATATTATTTATTAGTAATTATTGAAATGAGTCTATATCACACATATATTCTTAATATTTACCCAAGTCCATATAAATAACACAGTTCATCATGCAAAGTCCTCAGCGATGAATTTGTTTGTAGTCATGAGATCATGAACAATGAGGATACCAAAACAGTTATTTTTAAAGGAGAAGCCACTCTGATCGGTTCCAAAGCGAAATGTTGGTATTCAAATATAACATTTTGTTTTCCTCCACTGTTGGATCTTTCAAGTGTTTCCTTAGAACATGGAGCACTATAGCGTGAAGACACTGCGAAATTATCAGTCAGATAAAGGCAGTTCCTGGGAGAAATGTCACTTATATTACCTGGAAGCCATCATGAAGGTCTCTCTTTTTTTTGCTTTTATAAAAACAACAGTAGTAATTATTATTTAACTTTCTCCCTTTTATAGCATTTTTTTCTATTAAAGTCCATTTATATTTCAGTTCCAAATTTAGCTTAAATCAATAATGATACAGGAATATTTTTTTTTTCTTTTCTTTCAGCTATGATCTTTTACCAAATCATTATTGTTTTGTTCTGGAGCCAATGCCAGATCCATGGCGTGTCCACTTAATTATGTTGATGATTCTATGTAATACATTATCCCATTATTTATGATTTTTGTCCAGCTGCACTTGAAATAAAGTGCTCAATTCCTTCATCACTCTCCAGTGCATGTTTCGACTGTGGGTTTCCAATAGAAATCAAAACATGCTTGATTCATTCTTTGCTCAACCAATCTTTCCATTCTTTGGATATGAGTGAGGTTCCATGGTCAGAGAGAATTGCCAATGGTTTACTAACTTGTAGGAACTGTTTGCTTTTTAAAACGTATTGTATTTCTGGCATCCACCTTATGCAATGGATATACCTGAACAAACTTGGAGAACATGTCATAAGTCACCAACAGAAATCTGTACTGCCAGAACAAAAATAATAGTCTATAGAAATTAATATCAAGTAATTCATTTGGGTTTTCAATCAATATCGACTGCTGATACAGGTATAATATTGATTAGAAGGTTGTTTCTTCAATACACCTGACACGATTGGAGTGTAGATATAATAGACCTATACATTTTAAGCCAATAATTTCATCAACATAAAAAGGCTTTCCATCTTCTGGGAACCATGTCATGTTTGATGTGCATATGTAATCAGTCTATCCCGCAAAGCATGAGGGATATTCTCCAATATATTATTATGTGATGCCAGTTTATACACCAAAAAAACCATTAATTATCTGGTATCTATTTTTCTCTTTTCAACCTTATAGAAGCAGGATGATAAGCAGACAAGATACCTTGGCAAAAATACACCATATCCCTATATGCAGAGTCCACCTTGTGGAAATAAAAAAAAACCTCAAAAATTCTTTTCAATGGATTCACCCATATCTAAAGCCATAATCATCAACTGAACTCCCTCTAGAAATAAATGCCATGGCTTACTTTCCACTGGATTTCTACTTAAAAAAGTTCAATATTATAATATCTATCCTAGGGCAGTATACCACCTGCCAGTTAAATTTTTGCAGGAATATTTCCTCCATCTAATCAAACAATCATTGATTCGTTAATACCTATTTATAAACTCCAGGCATTGTATGATTTGTAATGACAACAAATCTCTGAAACAAGGAATACATGTTTTAGTTTACTAAATGTCCATATAATTGCTAGAGCCTCTCTCTCTGTAGTTGTATAATTCCTTTTTGGGATGGTTAATGATCTGCTAAGAAAATAAAATACTTTGGAGGACTTTTTCTTGAAACAAGACAGCTCTCAATCTCCAACCACTATTATCTGTCTGTAATAAGAATGGCTTGTCAAAATGCGGATATGCCAAGATTACTTCTATCAGGAAGTTTTGCTTGAGTTGCTCAAATGATTTTTGTTGCTGATTTTGCCAACTCCGTTTATTGTCTTTTTGGAGCAAAATTCATAATGCTTCTGGGTCCATAAAATTTTTTTATAAAACCTCTGGTAAAAATTACAAATTCTCCGAAAATGATTGCAATTGTCCTTGTTATGACGATCCGGAAACCAGGTAATCATTTCAATTTTATATGAATGAGATTTCACTCCATCTTTATTAAGTACATGCCCCAGAAACACAATTTCTTTCTGTGCAAGACAATTTTTCTTAATGTTAATAGTTATGTTTTTTTGATGACTTTCATATAAAAATGTTTCTATATCAAGATGCTCTTGCTGATCTTTAAAGGCTATACTTATGCCATCCATGTAATATATGATAAATTCTTTTACCTTAGTTAACAGAACCTGGTTCAGGCATCGTAATAACCCATTCTAGAATCACTATTCAACAATCCAAATGAGACTCTTTGGAATACATAGGTGTATGCCTCCTACCAAAATGCTATATATTTCCTGTTTTCGACATATAGCAGCATCTGCAAGTAACTTGATGTTAAATCAAATGACAAAAATATTTTTTTCTTTAAATTTCATCAATAAATCGGAATTCTCTGAGGTATGTCACGGTCAGGATTAGTGATTGCATTTAACTGTTGCACATCCAAACATATTTTTATCAATTCATCTTTTTTCTTTACTATAACTAAAGGATCAATACATGATAATAGTTGTTTTATGATAATTCCCCATTCCTCTATTTGCTGTTCCCATTGATAAATTTCTTTTCTATGCTTTACAGGGATAGAATAAGATCACCTTTGGAAATGAGTTTCTGTTTTAAGATTAATACGATAGATATAATCCTTTATAACTCCTGGTTTTAACAAAAATATCTTTTATGCATTGTTTTAGTATCTTCTCTGTTTGTTGACCTATTATTGTATTTGATTCATTTATATTTTGAAATTCTTTCTTGAATAAAATTTTCCATTATATAGTTTCCTTTCATAATTATTTGCCCCCTCCAGTTATAAAACAATATCACTTTCTTTTACTGTCACCACATTATCTTTATAATTAAGGTTGTTGTGTGTTTGACACATAAAGTCCAATCCCAATATAACATCTATTAATCCCGCCATTGAAGAAAAATATACCTCACCACTTGCACATTTATATATACTTGCATAGGGTCCAGCCTTGCTCTTTTACCATTAACCACGGTAATTTCAGATTTTTTTAACTATTTAAATTTTGTTATTCTACTTCTTCTTGATTCTTTCTAATATTTTATTCGATAATATGGAAATTTGACTTGAAAGTCCAGTAGAGCATACATTTCTATATCACAAACTACCACAGGTATAATCGGTCACACTTGACTTCCCAATATTAAGAGTATTCATTTTCTCTTCTAAAATTACATTATGAATTTCGTCTTGTATTTTCTTTTTTATAAGCTTCTCTCACCCTTCATTTTCTATTTGTTTCAATCTTCATCTATGCCCTATTTTATTCTGCCCTTTCATCCCTTTCTATTAACTCTATATCTCTCAGTATTTCCAACACATTCTCTATCCGTTTATTCATACAATCTACTAGGATATTTTAAATAGCCTTCAATAGTTTCCTCCTAATTGTCCAAATTATTTGTTACTCAGCATATGGTAGTTATGAGTTTTCAGCCTAGCTGCTTGTCTCTGAAAAAAACTGTCCATAACATCTCCCTTTTTACTGTTTATAGGATATTTTCTTGTTTTGATGTACTCCAGAATTACATAAGATACAAATACTATATTCTTCAAATGTTTCCACATTGCGATATAATGCCTTCCACCAATCATATGCCATATCATATAAGTGATTACTTGCAATGATTACTTTCACTCTGTTAACTTATAAAAACAAAAACATTCAAGAGGATTCATACTCTCTCCAAACATTTCAATTTTGATAAATTTTTGTTAGCCCACTATACTATGTATATATATATGCCTTCTATTCTGCTCTTCCATTCCTATGCTATTCTCTATATTCATCTTTTCTACTAATATATATATTTTCTTTTCTTAAAATCCTAACTATTCCCCCAGATACGACCTCATCCTACAATGGCCCCATTTTTTTTTTCTTGTCTCTACTTTGTTCCTTTCTGATTCTCTATCTCAGGACATTCTATGTTCAGTAGACCTCACACTGGAGTACATAAATTCTTATCCACTTATTTTATGTGATAGCACTAGTTGAAATGTATTGGTAAAATGGATAAATGGAAGGTGCCCAGGTAATGTGCCTGGGATTAAGATTTACTTATTTAATTCCTCCTAGAGGTTGTTGGCCTTAATTTATTTTACCGGCTATCGCATATGCCAAACTAAACTAACTAGTTAAATATATAAATAAACACCTACTCGCTAGACTTTATCAGTCACTTTGAGCGTGGGTAAAAAAAAGAACAAATTGTTTAACTTATACAAAAAAAAAATCTTAGAAACAATTATAAATGACTGTTTTTTGAAAAAAAAAAGAAAAATCCATTTAAACAACTTAAGTGAAAAATTGTTTTCAGTTTTAGCTATATAGTTCTTCTAAATTGAATTCACTCATTCAAAATATACTGTTATTTGTTATTAATTATTGGAATGAGTTTATAGAAAGAAAAATCTATTTAAATAACTTTAGTGAAAAAAGTATGTTTACAGTTTTAGACAAGCCCATATAAACAACATTGTCCATCATGCATGGCTGCTGTGATGGATTTGTAGTCATAAGCTCATGAATGATGAGGATGTCAAAATAGTTCATGTTAAAAGAGAAACCATTCTGATTTATAACTCGTTTATTCGGTTCCAAAGTAAGACACTACTATACAGACATAAATATAGCATTTTGTTTTTCTCCACTGTTGGTTTGAACTTTCATGTGTTTGCTTAGGATGTAGAGCATTGTAGCACAAAAGCACTGCGATATTATCGGTATGATGAAGGCAGTTCCTGCGAAGAATATCGGTTGTACTAGCTAGACTTCATCATAAAAGTCTCTCTTTTTTTTTTGCTTTTACAAAAAACAACAGTAGTAATTATTTAACTCTCTCTCTTCTTTTGTAGCATTTTTTCTATTCAAATCTATTCATACTTTAGTTCTCAAATTTAGCTTAAATCAATAATGATACATGAAACAAAACTATACCTTTTTTTCTTTTCTTTTACCTCGTAGTCTTTTACCAAATTAGTCGTTTTCATGTGCAATTTAGATTCATCTGATTCACAAATTTACATTACACTCTTTTCTCGCTTTCTCTCCTCCATAATGGAGTGACCCCCCCCCACACACACACACACACACTAACATTCCAAAGTATAATTATACTTTAGTTAAAAGATTGAAACAAAATTTCAATTACTTTTGTGTGTGTGTGTAATTAGCTCAATCATTCTATAGATAGCGTTATCAATCTATTTCAATAAATCCTAAAGTTATATGAATATTTTATACATAAATTTATAAAGTAAACAAAAAATTTATAACTAATACAATATACAACAATATTGTATTATGAGTTTGGGAAAACATTCATATATAGTATATTTAAAAATAGAATATATATATGCTACAAATCTCAACCCAATACATTTAATAAAGCCGGTAGATCTTTTATTACTAAAAAAAAAAAAAAAGATAATAATAGATGTTTCATATATTTTCCATTGCTTTACCAAATAATACTTTTAAATTTCTAAAATTTTGAAAAAATAGTAAATCACTTCATATATTTCATTTAGCAAAGCTGTCTTATTTTTTCATGGATGCATGTTACATACTAACCAATGTGTATCATGTTTAAAATTTGATGAAATCAATTGAGTCTTTAGGATTAATATTTTACAAAGAATATTAAATGATTAAAAATATATACTGTATAATAAATATTCAATAGACATTATAGCTTTCTTTAGAATATTATTATTTTTTAGGTTAAACTGAAACATTCTATTTTGTATATAATAAAAAGATAAAATAGTCTTTAAATAGCCCATTTAAGGCAAAAGTCATTCTCACAGATAAAAAACAATGGAAAAAGCATGAATCAATAGGCTTGCCAATTGGTTAAGTGGTGAGGGTTTGAGAGTTTTTCCATCCTTTTTTTAAAAAAACTTTCTAGCTAAGAATAGTTAGAAACTCATTTATTTACCAATATTAGATGATTTGATTATAGATTGTTGATTTGAAAAAAAAAATCCAGGTCATAGTGCATAGCAGACAAATGCTTATATCTTAATTTCTATCTTACTGCAATGATTTTGATTTCTTCATGATTCCAGTAGCAACATTTTATTTTTTAAAAATATGTAACTTTTATTTTTAAAACTTTGTAAAAAATAATAATAAATTTATCATTAACTAATAAAAACTATAAGGGGGGGGGGGGTAATGCAATTTTTTGTTTTAGATATGTTATTTCATACTTTATTTCAAATACCATCAATTAAATTAAAAATAAGATTTTATAATGATAATAAAATTATTACATTATTTATTTGTTACAATTTTTTCATACAAGTTATAAAGAGAACAAAATCTATTAATAAAGATCCAATGTCTTAGAATGCTTCCAAGAACAGTCTCTTTATATTACTTTAGAGCCAATCTACTGTATGTCTGAATAATCAATAGATACTCCTAGAATTGTTTTCTAACTTTTGCTTTCTTCAGTAAGAATTTAGTATTCAAACTAATGCACGTATCCATTAGTTTCAACTTTAAATATTAAGTCCTACAAAGAAAAAAGTCAGAAAGAAACCAGTCTGGTAATATGGGTATTATACCATAAGCATTAGTCTCTAATGATTATTCAATTTTTTAAAAGATGATTTTAAAGTAGGAGAATATAACTACTTTTGGAAGCATATATTAAAGTAAACTGGAAAAGATGTGATGTTTTGATTATAAAGTCTTAGAATCTATGAATGGTAAATTTGATTCAGAAATATTTTCCTAATTAATATTAATTTTTGTGAATTAATAAGAAAAATGTCCAATATTCTAGGTATAATTAAACCCTAAGTGCAGAATGATAGAACTGAAAATTTAGTTGTTTCTTTTTTATATATAGATAACATCCTTAAAAATGCTATTTTCTTAAAAGACAAACAGGTCAGTCAGAGTGTGATGCAATTAATGGCAATAATCAGTAAGTGTATATCATGATGCAGAAGCAATATAATTAATGCTATTCTTAATATTTAAGCTAATTATCCAAGAGAATATTTCATGCTTGAAATTAAAATTATTATTATCACAAGAAAATATATTTTTTAGATTTAGTGAAACTGAAAAAACTACAAATTGTTTATAAGATCATACATAATTTGTCTATATACTGCAACTAGAAATTACATTTTTTATAAAATTTAACATTGTCTTAACATCATATCAGTTTATTGAAAAATAATTCTTTAATAAAATGTTCTAGGAGGTAATCATATATAAAGGATTATATTTCTTAATAATTTTTTTTGAATATCAAAGATTTCTCTTCCATAAATTATTTTTAAAATGCTAATGACCATTGATATTAATTGTGAATTTAGCTCTATAATTTATCTGTTGGTGGTCAAAAATCAAACAATTTGATGCATTAGAAATCTTACACTTATTTTCTTTTGTATTCTGTGAAGATTTTAAAAAAAAAAAAAGTTAGACTTTTTAAAAAAATTCAGAAAGAATCTATGGTAAACTAGTTAGAATTGGAAAATGTGATCTATAATTAGTTGTACCTGAAAAGTCATATTATTACAGTTCAGTTATCTGATAATTTAAATGAATAATGCATTGGAAAAAAAAGCTGTTGAAACTATCCTAAAGTATAATGGATTCCAGTTTTCTGAATCAATTGAAGCATACTTTAAAAAAAAAAAAATTATAAACTTATTATATAAACAAAAAAGATAGCTGAATAGACTGGACAATAATTCACAGTTGTATAGCAGAACAGTAATAATAGTATTCAATGCTTTAATCATGGAAGAAATGCTTAGAGAATCAAATGCCTTTTCATAATCTATAAATCCAAAGCATAATGACAATTCGTATTCATTGGTGCTTTTTATAAATTTACTGTGATAAATATTTTGTATAGAACTAATAAAAACAAAAGCTTGTGAAGCATAAAGAAAAGGTGATCCTATGATGTGCTGATAAAAGACTAATAGATTTGTAATTTCTAATATTTTCTTTATCATTTTTCTTAAATATCAAACTATTACAGCATTCTTCCAATCATCTGGTACATCTTTATCATTTGATATTTAGTATATAACTTTATCAACAATTTTTCTATTTGTTCACATGCTTCTTTTAACATATCAATAATAATTTGATCATTTCCTAGACCTTTTTCTTCTTCATAGATTTAATTGCAGATTCCACTTCATTTAAAATGCTGGGCGATTCAGATCTAATAACTATAAGAGTATTTTGTTTTCCTGTTCTTTATTACTATATAATTCTTTATTGAACTTTTTCACAGATTTCATGATGATGATCCTTTTTTTAGTAATTTGAACTTTCTCATTCCAGAAATAATTTTAACTTCCAATACTTATATGTTTTATAATTTTAAAACTTTTATTCGCTTCCAAGTAATACTTTCCAAGTAATAATTACACTTTCTTTTTGTACCATTTTACAGAACTCCAGATAATCAATTTTGTTTAATGAATTATTTTTAAATATTTTCTATTCCTTTTTTTCTTCATATATTCTCTTATCTCAGTTAAAAATTTACTGGCAAGTTCCTTTTTTGGATCAATTATCTTTATTGCAGTTTTTTGTAGAATATTATTTATCTTCTTACTGATCTCAGTTAAGTTTGAATAATGTATGATTTGCAAATTTTAATTTAAATTCATTAGAACATTTCTGAAGGTTAGGAATATAAACTGTTAAAAATGTTTTTCTTAATAATTTTATCCCTAATTTTACATTAACACATATCTTCAATCTCATTAGACTAAGATCACTTTCTGTGTTAAATTCATTAAGAACACTGAAATCTTGAAATATAAATTTTCTCTTAGTCAAAATATTATCCAATTCTGCTATGAATGCTTCCATGTCCATTTCTGAAAATATTTTTCTCAAAAAAAGAATTCATTTACAGTTTTTCTTTTTCTGCAAACTCACAAGTCAGAGTACTCTCTCATTTCTGTCTCCATAACCAAATCCCAGCACTTTCATCTTTCAATCATTTATCAATTCTAGCATTACAGTCGCCAATGACAATTTTAAAATATTATTTGGTCTGAACAAAATTATTATATACATCCATATAAAAATCATCTACTTCATTATAATGAGAACTTGCTGGAACATAAGCCTGAATAATTTGCATTTGGTATCTTCTGCTAATTTGAATAACTAATCTAATGACTCTGACTGATAGACCATCATTTACCACATTGTAGTTTTTCCACTTTGTATTTATAATAAATCCATTCCATTTATGCTTCCAATATTTAAACCCTTATAGTAAAGTATATGTCCACTTTTTAAATCAATTGTCTCTTTACTTTTTCTTCTAACTTCACAAAGTCTAACAATATCCCATTTAATATTACGCAGTTTTTCTTCCAATTTATATAATTTTCCTTCACTATGAAAGTGATTTGTAATTGTAGATACCTAAATAAAAGGTCATCATCAAATGACAGCTGGGATCCACAATCAGGAGACTCATCATTCTCCATCTTTGGCCATCAGTCACTTCCTTGGCTGGGAATTTTACAGTCTCCTGAAAATAAGGGTCACAACTTTTTTTTATATCTCATGCTTGTAAATATCTATTAAAAAAAAAAGATTATTCGTGCTCACATTCATCTTGTCTTCTCAACCGATATTTCAGTTAAAACTATCAGGCAACTGAGAAGAAAGAGCATGATGTATCTTGATTTTAAACTCAGTTATAATAAGCCAGTAAACTCACCATGCTATTTGACATGTGCTGGGAAGCAGTCAATCTATGTTCATCTCTATATAGTTGATCACATAGTAAAGCTGTAACAACAAAAATCTATGGTGTAGAGATTAGAAATTTGCTTGCTCTATTCCATTAAAATTTCAAAAAAGAATCTTCTCCTTTCAATTCTGTTTTTAAAATAACTTTTGTAAAAAATCTTCCTGAAATGTTTAGACAAATCTGCTAATGGTGTTTGTCCTAAGAATTATTGATTAGATGCTTTTTGTTGCAAAGAATTAGTCTTTATATATAGTCTAATAAAAGACAGCACTAAAACTATTAAGACTGTATAGATCTGAATAATATTAGTCATTTGCTATAGTCCTACAGAGAAATTTAAAATGTTGACAAATTGGTATTAGCTGGTAATCAAAATTTTGTTGCTATACCATTTTAAGTATAAATAAATATCTTATCTCTTCTCTGTGATTCAGAACAAGACTAATCTTGCTGTTAATTAAATTATGCTTGCAATTCCGACTATTAAAATTCTTATACTTATGATAATTGTCTGCATTAAAATTCAATTGTCACATGCTAGATCTATCATAATTAAAACAGATCAATGTTTTTTTTTGTTCAAAATCATCATGGGTAAATATATTTATAATTGCCTCAAATAATCAATAGGCATTAATCTATTGTTGATGATTTAAGATTTATAATGAGTTTTATAATATACATATATATTTTTTTATTAATATAATTATATTTTAATATATAAATAAATATATAAAATATAATCTAAACATGTACACAAATTTTTATATTTAAATACTTATTTATATTTTATCAAATTATTTACTAACTGTAGAATTGGTTTATTTTTCACCATACAAATTAGTCTAATATAACAAAATAAATAAATAAAACAAAATATAGTTTATTCATTTGTTTTTAAAACAAGTGTTCTTGATAAAATATATTTCTTTTGTATTATATTTTTGACTAGTTTTTTTTTTTAAAAAAAAAATTAGTGACAAAGATATATATAAATTCAAATTTTCTTAAGTATTTACAGAACAATAAATTTTATATAACATAAAAGGCTTTTGAAAAAACACCTTTATCAAAAACCATTATTTTTTTAGTGAAATCACTTCAAAGACTCAATATAACTTTTATTCAAATAATACATGGCATTTGGGGGAAGTTAGAAAACGATAAAATTGGTTCTGAAAAAAATAATTTTAAAAGATTAGAAATTTGCAAATGCTCAATTATGAATAGTTGTTAAAAAGTAATATTCAAGCTCAATTCAAGATACGAGATTGACAAGGGAAAGATAAGTTACAGGGTAAGTGCAAAAATAAATTTGCTGGGTTATCATAATTTAATCATATTAATTTATAGACTAAAATAAATTCTATATATTTTTATATAAGCAAATTTACATATATAAAAATCAGTTGTGAGTTTATATAATTAGTCAACTATAATATCAAATCAGCTGTGATTTTGTTTCATGAGAACGATTTTTCTGAATTTTCTCATATCTTATGATATTTTATTCAAAGATGGCACAATCAGAAATGCTACACAGAACTAAATCTTTACTCAACATAATGTAAGAGAGCCATCCTAACATTAGGTGCTTACTACAAGAGGCAATGCATTTTAGCTCAACTGAGAATTGTTTCAAATGAAGAACTTTCAAAATTAACATATTAATTATCTACATAATCGTGAAATCAAAGAACCATTAAGGAATAATACAGGCAAAAATAGTTCTTAAAGATGAACAATAGTGCTGCACCTTAATTACTATTTGAACACAATCAAGTAGGCAATCATTGCATAAAGTATAATGTAAATGTTAATATTATTACAAACAAAGAAAGTAAAAGAAATTACTATTAAGGTCCATATTTTTAAATACTGTAAACTGGAAAAAGAAGTTACATGATCATAATCAATGAAGAATCATGTAGGTCTATACTTTCTTACAAATGGTAATTTATATTAAAATTTACTTTATTAATAGTAATGAATTAATATAATTAAGACTAACAATAATAGATATTGATTGATTTATTTATGCCCAATAATTGCATAAGCAAAATAAAATATTTTTTTAAAAATTTAAATAGTAACATCAATAATACTTTTTTGCAAGCATTACCTTAAAAAAATCTTTAATTATTTATCTTATTTTTTTAAAAAAATGCAGAAAACTTTCTGAATAAAGATAACAAAGAAAAAAAACTGTAAAATAATTATTTACTTTATTTGAAAAAAAAAAAAAAAAATGTCAAACATTCTCTGAATAAAGGTAAAAGTTAAAACTATCATTATTTTGCTTTTTTCGTTTTATTTTTAATATATTTAATAAGAAATAACAAGGTTAAATCTATAAGGTTACACAAATACAATATGTTTAAAAACCATAAGAAATTTTTTTTTATATTTTGTTCACATAATAATTAACATTATATTTAAATGTTAATCAAATATCATATCAGCATTTAAAAATCTTTTATTAATCTGTCTGTGAATGTGTATATATATCTGCCAAACTCAATTTTCAATTATGCTTTCAAATATCTTTAACATTATTTGTCCTGATTTTAAATGCTTTTATACTAACTTGTCTAAGTTTCTGTTGGGTATCCAAATTTTTGAATTTTTAACAATGAAAAAAAAAATCAGGTCCTGTTGAGAATTGAACCCACATCCCTATACTTCCCAAGAAAACTCCCTAACAAGTGAGCCAATGTTTATAGAGACAAATTTTGTTAATATTAAATTATTTACTTAATTAAAAGTAAATATTTAATAATTAATATTTCATAAATATTTTGGGAAAAAATAAGATTAAAAAAAAGATTTTTTTAAAATAATGCTTTTATATAAATAGCCTACTAAAAAGTAAAAAAAAATAAAGTAATAATCCATATGATAAAAGCATTTGAGGCTCAAATAAATCATAAAAATCAAAAAGACCTCAAATTCTTTTATCATACGAATTACACTTTGTTATTTTTTTACTTTTCAGTAGGATATTTACATAAAAGCATTATTTAAAAAAATCTTTTAATATTTTATTTATATATACATGTGGTGTACGTGCAATCTAAATATTGACTATCAAGCATCAAATATTATGGGTCAACATCTTGATATTTTTAACAAAAGTGATCTGAGGATATATAATTAATTCAAATGCTCTATTATATGAAATGTCATAAAAACTGTATGTATAACTATATCCTTTCTAAAAATTACTTGTATATATCAAAAGTAAATCATTTCTCTTTGATAGCAGAAAAAATTGTCCACTGTTTTCTTCTGAACAAATTATAAATGTGCAATGATATATTTTCTGGGGAAAAAAATTATGAAAAATTTCACAGAATACTTAAAAAAATTAAACAACAAAATAAATTTATACAAAAATAAAATTACAAATTATTTTAGAGAAAATAAACACTTCGATTAACTTTTATTTTTATTTAAACATGGATGTGTTTGATACTTTTTTTAAAAAAATTCTATATTTATTCATAAGGCTAGTTGATTATAAGTTAAAGTGATGTTCAACACAACAAGATGATAGAGAACCTCATTTTGTTTAACTAGCCAAAAATTTCTTTTGATAATTCTATAGTAACATAATCTATAAATAATGAATATATTCATTTGTGGGTATGGGTGCCTATATGTCAAAATTAATAATAGTTCTAGAAAATATATATATACCTGTAAGCCCTTCCTCTGAACTTGTATGCTTGAGCCATATCTGGATTCATTGTTAATGCTTTATCACAATCCCTTATAGCAGCATTTGGTTTTTGTAATTTCAAATAAACACTGAAATAAACAAATATATTAAAAAAATTTTGTTAAATTTATTAAGTATATTGACATTTTACATAAGGTACAGTTACATTCATTTCAATTATATATATATATTTGTAGTTGATATATATATATACTATTTAAATACAAGTATATTGTCTATACTGAACTTAATGTAATTAGAAGGAATTTGAACTCAGACTTTCAAGCTCCCTACAGTTATACACTCCATCTTATATAACTGATACACATGATCACATACATGTAAAAAAGATAAATGATCTTCAATACTCGTATTTCATACCAAACCAGCACTCATCAGTTGATCCAGATCATCATCTCCTTCACATATATATATAATCAGTGTTCAGTTTATATTAAGATAGCAAATCTTCAAATTTTAAGGGACAGGTTTCAATCTTCTCCACCTTCCAACTCTTCAGCCATCCATGTCATTGAAAATCTGATGATGGAACATTCAAAGCTCTTGTTAATGCCAATCTTATAACCATACCCATGTTGTCTTTAAGCCATTCTAACCCCTCACATATAGGACCTTAATATGTTAATTTAAATACATAGAAGAGGGATGGGCAGAATATGGGTTGAATATGTAATATTTAAATGCAAACATATTGTCTTCACTGAATTTAAAGGTAATTAGAAGGGATTCAATCTTCCTACAGCTATCCACTCCACTATATGCACATACACTGTTATGAGAATTGTAAGGATTATTTTTTGCAAACTAAAAAAATAATTTGGAGTAATTGCTTAAAAATCTAATTTATTTATTTTAAAAAATTGATTTACACTTGAAAAATATGACAATAAAAGAATATTATTTCTATTTAACTTTATACTAAAAGTAAAGTACCAATTAAGACTGTTAATAAAATTATTAAAATAAATTATTAATAATTATTAACTATTCATAATTAATATTAATTATCAATAATTAATCAAAATTATTAGTTCTATGAATATGACTGGCCTGGTCGAAAGCAGTACTAAGCTGTAATTTTAAATAAATTAATCTTTCCAGCATAGTGTACCATCACTATTTATTTTGTTATATTTAAATTAAGGAAAGAAGAAATATTATTGAATTATTAATAATAGAATTAACAGTTATCAAAAAATTTATGGAATAAATATTTCCAAAATTTCCCAGACATATTATACTAAATACTATTTTAACTGAATCCATTTTCAATAAAATCACATAAAAAAAAAAATAGAATGAAAATTTTCTTAAAATTTAAAGTGGATTCTCACAATTAATCTAACTTATCTAATATCAGCTAAAAATATGCAAAAAATTTCAACTAGCATATCATTTAATATTTTTTCAAAAAAAAAAGTCGTAAATCCTGGTCATAAGAAGCATAAATAATACTGACCTTTTATTAAATAACTTAAAATAGCAATTAAAAATAAAAACTAATTATTTAAGTACTTATGAACTAATGATACCATTCAACGAATTATTTAAAGCAGTCATTCTTATTTCTTCTATTGAATATTTAACATACTTTTGACCAAAATAAATGAAAGCCATAAATTATTCTGTATCTTTTTTTGTTTTTTGCAATTAAAATTATAAAGAACCTATTTACACTGTGAATAAAATAATGTGAATTTAAATCAAATCCAATAAAGATATGAGTTTTAGAGCAAAACAAACATTATTATTTAAATATAATGTAAAATCTAGTACAAAATTAATGAAAATCACTTCGATATAAATTATATAATTCTGTTGATTGGCATCTTCAAGCTTATATTTATTTTTTACATCATAAGACATATACATTCATCTAATATAGTCTTTTGCCAATACTGACATCAAAAGATAATCTTGATTTACATTCACCATTTATTCTAAACTAATTATGATTTCAAATGACTATCTTTATTAACCTTGCTAAATTATCCAATTGATAACTAGATATTATCTTAAAAAAAAAAAATTTAACACATTCTCAAAAATGAAAAAAATATTATTTAATTATTCCAGGCATAATACTTCCTTGTTTAAATCATTAAGTACGAGATACATGAAAGTTTTTATTTAATAATTTATTTCAGATATTTTAAAATCATTTGGATTATCAATTTATGAATAACCATAAAGAAAAAAATTAATGCAATCTGTATTCAAATTCAAAAAGCTAAGGGTCTACATTTATTTTAAATTAGATCTAAATTAAAACAATTAGAAAACAAATTGTAAATCTGCAATGGATTGAGTCTATTTTCTCTTATCATGTTAAACAAAGTGTGTACAAATAATCTTCATTTTAAATTATTTTTAAACATAAACAAACCATATCAAGGATGCAAATAAATTAATAGCTAGTCATCTGCATGCACAGGGAAAACCAAAACTAATTTCATTACTTTATAGCAGTTCATCCTAAATGTAGGACTTGTCAAGTGATCCTGGAGATATAACATTTCTCCACCTCCCATAGATCATCATGGTGATGTATAATATTAAAGTTACAAATATATGATTTTATTCAAAAGAAATAAATAAAAAATCAAAACCCTTGAAAAATACATGCTTACTGATATGAAGATAATTATTATATATATAATTATATGTAACTTAAAATTAAAGATGTGTGTTTCTAATTTAAAAAAAAAAAATTCAACTCTTGAAAAATGCATATTTATTTTTATATTATAATTTACACATAGTATGCCAGAAACGGAACTCCATGAAACTAATTACTACATACATAATTACAGTAAGCATATATATATAATTAGCTTCGTGGAATTCAGTCTCTAACAGAATTATAAATTTTAATATATGTGTATGTATTTTTCAAAAATTGATTTTTGTTTTTTTCTCTAGGATAAAATCACACATTTCTAATTTTAATAGCAATATTATAATAATCATATATATAGTAATTAGTGTTATGGAGTACAATCTCTGTCTTACTATTCATAAATTATAACATAACTAAATAAACGTTTTTTAAAAATTTTGACTTTTCCTATCCCTCCTGAATAGCACCATGATGCATTTCTAATTTGAAAATTACACGTCACTATGATGTATGGGGTAGGTAGAGAATTGATGTTAATAAAGTTAATATTAATTAGTATATAATATCAAGAAATATTAATTTTAATCCTATTTGAGTCTATTTTTTTCATAATAATTTATATGTTTTATTAATCAGTGGAAGTAATATAGGGTTTACAAAAAAAAACTAATAATGGCAAGCTCTTGCAAAAGCTGAGTAACTTTAATTATTCTGATAGCAAAAATCATTTTTAAAAAGCTTACAGTGATAATAAAAAAATCAACAATTATTGTTTATTCATTTAATAAATCTTACATTTAAATATAAAGAGACTGCATGCTCATAAATCAGGATTCTAATCTGGGTGAAAAAATTCAGAATTGCCATGCAAGCTATTTTTTTCAGATAGAAGGCCAGTCAAACCAGCTAGTTATCCCATTAGTGGTCGGTAATGGGTAACTATTATTATTTAAAGAATAAAACATGAAAGAAAACCAACAAAAATCTTTACTACCCAGTAAATAACTAAACTGATATTATTTTCTGCTTCATTATTTGATAGTGGAGAAATCAAAAAAGGCCATTGAACTGTAGTAGACAATTTAGGATTGTTTTATTCTATCTATATATTTATATCTTTGAAAATTAGGTGTATAAATGTTGTGCTTTTATATAACCAATATATATACGCAAACAAGTTGACAAAATGTTAAGACATGAACTAATTAATAACTACAATTGTAAAAAAAAAAAACCAGAATAATAAATAAGTAATATATTAAAAATATATTTCATTAATATTAATTTCTATTTATCAATCAATAATTGGATGGTTAAGTTAGTTATAGACAAACTACTTGAATAAGTTTCTAGGAGTTTAATTTAACAAAATTTAAATTTTGAAAATAATAGGATATTATTATCCAGGTTTAATTTCATTTATCCTAAGAGAAACAAATACTAAATAAATTACCTTCTGCACCAGTTATTATTATTGGTTTAATTAATTTATCTGAAAAGCAGTTTAACACTTTTATTCTGGTAAGCAGATTAACCATTGTGTTTGACACTTTAAACATCAGTTTTAAAAAATAGCCTTGCTCAAACATAAATAGCTAATTATAAATTAAAAATATAAATTATCATACTAAATCTTTAAGTAAAAATATGTAGGAATATATCATACATGTTTAATACTTAAAATATACAATAATGTCATGAAAATATTAAGAATTAATTCTTGGACAATATTTTAAAACTCTACAACATATACTTAATGGAAAGAGTAAAAACCCCAAAGAACAAGAATTTCCAAAAAATTCAAAATTATAAAGTAATTCAGTCTTTATTAATTTGTAATCAAGCACATTACATCACAATCAATTATTTAATTTTCAGGAGTTTCTTATTCAATTATATTTAATTGGAGTTTCTTAAGAATTACATTTCAGATAATGCTGACAGATATCCAGAGGCTGCTATGTTTGAGTAATTAGAAATGGCAGTAATGCCATCTTTATCAGAAAATAAAACAATTATAATAAATATTAAACTCTCTAAGAAGCAAATTAAAAACAGGTCTGAATATAAAAAGCATAGATAATGTGATAAAATATTATTTCATGACATATATAATTGTTAAAATAAAAAAAGTATAATATAGTTTTTGATTACACCCATGATTTAATTATATTAACTATAAATATAAATAAATGAGACAATTTTATAAAATTTAAATTAATGTTCTGACATAAATGTCTAATATTGAAACATTAATTTACCTGGCACGTTTGGCATAAAACAATGATGATGATGGGTTTAAAAGGATGGCTTCAGTAAAAAAATTAATGGATTCTTCCAATTTACCTAGATAAATATGAAAAATTCATTACTTACCATTAAAAATATAAAAAAAAATAAGCATAATGAAATAAATATAAATTTCATAATATATATATAAATTATTAGTCAAAAAACAATAATAATAATCTGAATACAAACTTGAAGAAAAAAATGTATAAAAAAATTGATTGAGAAGATACCAAAGTAAATTTAGTAAGAACAAGAAATAAAATTTAAAAAAAGAAAATATAGAATAACAAAAAATAAAAACATAAAGAAGTTAATAAATAAAAGCATTAAACAAAAATTTAAGATAAACATAAGCATTTAGAAAAGCTACAATCTCAGATGCAAGAGTATAGGAAATAGAAGATCAAAATATCTAAATATTATATGAATTTTATTTTATTAATCCAAGAAGCAGAATTTAGCACTGAAAATGTAGAACATTCTATTAAAGAGTAGTAATTAATTTATTGTGCGCACAGAAAGCATATTCAATAGTTTAAACAGGCTTTAACCTGTATTCAATGAGCTTTAATATTCATAATAATCAAGGATATTTTGCCGCTAGAGATAACCTTCCAAATCACGACATAAGATAGTGACTTTTATAAAGATAAGAGTGGTCATCTTATCTTTAATCTAAATGTCCATTTATATAGGCAAATCTGAAGCATCTTGATTTGGAAGCGTGAAGTAATTGTTTTCTTCACTGTTTAAGTTCACTATTTCCTTTACAAATTAACTTACACAAAATCTTGCGATTTACAGAAAGTTAATATTACGATCTTAATATTGGAAATTCTATAAACTATTGAATAGTAATTAATTTACTGAGCGCATGGTAGTAGTTTGGAGACCGTACTGCTGCAGTCATATGGCGCTGTGACACCATCAACAACAGGCCTAAAAATTGCAAGTGATAAATTTTTTTACGAAAGTGGCTGAAAATCGACAAATAAAAATGCCTAAGGCAAAATATGTACAGCAAATACATCAAAAACTACAAATTATACAAAAAACACAAGAAAATGCTAAAACAAAATCAAATCAAAAAAAAAAAAACATGGAAATACAATCAAGAGCTACCCCCCCCCCTCCCAATCAAAATTTCTTCACTTAAATCGACAAATAAAAATGCCTCAAACAATATATGTACAGCACATACATCGAAAATTACAAATTATAAAAAAAAACCAAGAAAATGCTAAAAATTCAAATAATAAAACAAAAAAAACATGAAAATACGATCAAAAGATCCCCCCCCCCCCCACAAGCTGAAAATTCACAAAGAAGCATGGCGGAAAAAGAGCGGGAAAATACGAAATGATCAAATTATTAACCTTCAGCATAAATATGCATCTAAGTTCATATTGAAAAGCACAAATCAAGATGCTTCAGATTTGCCTATATAAATGGATGTTTAGGTTAAAGATAAGATGGCCGCTCTTATCTTTATAAAAGATTCTATTAAATAAACTATATTTATTACAATAGAATCATGATTGCCAATCAAATTTTGATCTTGTCATACTTTTAAATCCCAAAACTTTTATGGCTTTTAAAAAAATAAAAAATAAATGAACTTGTATTACAAATATAAATATTCTGTTTGTTAGCTGCTATATTACATCAATGTCATAGATCCTAGTTAACATAGAGTAATGACTTTATGGGTTGATGGATGTTTGTGATATGATTAAGCTGATATGAAAGATGCACTAATAAAAACAAAACTTGAAAATATATATAAAAAGTAATAAAAAAATATTTAAAAAATTTATAACTAATGAAGTACAATTTTTTTTTTTTAAATTTTAAGGTACTCTTGATTCAATTTTGAGAAATGAAAACTATTAATCTCCTCAAATTCTGCCATTATTAAAATCCATTGTTATTATTATTTTTTAAAAGATGTTATATGGAACTTATAATCAATTAAATATATCACACTTGTAAACATTATCTAGATGGATATAACATTCCCAACAGTATTGAAAACTCATCTGTAAGAACAAGGCCATACATATTAACAATTCTTAATAACATCAGATACAAAATATAATACTTAACTAATTATGTAACTGTAATACAAAAATAAATTATGGTTCATTGCAAATAAATATCCAATTTATGCATACAATAGTAGAAATTATAGGATTTAAGAAAACCATGAGAAATTCCATCTCCTGCTGAAATCTGTATTGATAATGAAAAACATGTTACAAAAATAAAAATCCATAAGCTAAATAATATATACTGTATACATATAGCTTATACTAGGGATTTTTAAAGTATTCAACAGGAATAAATATTTGATTTATTATTTTTTTTATTAATAAGATTTATTAATTGTACAAAAAAATCAAAAATACAAAATTAATTAATGAGAACAAAATCAGTAAAAAAATATGTATTATTCTCATGTGATTGTATATGATTGGCAAGAATATTAAAATAATTTATTATTTCCATGTGATTGTATCTAATTGGAAAAAACATTAAAATTTGGCTTATAATTTGTTAACAAAGCACAGAATAGTTCCACAAGATGTTCAATCATCAATTGTGCTCGGTATTTTGATTTTATAAACTTCACTATTAAGTATAAAGATTTACACAAATATTTTCCAAAAATTGACATTAGTTTACAAGCAACTTCTTTTAAATGAGGATACTTATGGCAATAATTCTTTATATTTCTGAATATAAATTAAAAATAATTACTTGTATTGCTCAATTAAATTAATGGAAGAAGTTAATGTTTGAAAGTCAAAGTCAGAAAAACACATTCAATTACATTTGAATTAAAACTATACAAAGAATAACATTACTGAACAAAATCCAAACAAAAACTGATCTGATTATATTTTCAGGAAACAATAACAACAAAATCATAGAAGCTGACATAAACAATTATTATTATTTTGCCACTGCAAAAGAATAATGTATATATGGTTTCAAAATAAAATGTAAATACATCATGGTAATATAAATTATATCATAATTTTATTTCAAAAGTATTGTGAGAGCTGCATTGGATCATGCAGCTCATGAGCCACAGTTTGGCCAGGAAACTTTCTGACTAGATGTTTTAAACTTGCTCAATGTTATTATAAAAGCATTTCAGCTATTTTAAAATAATTATTTTCAGCATATTTTAAATAAACTATTTAAATAAGTTGAAATACATGTAGAGATAATAGTAATAAAACTATTATAGCAAATTAAGCTATTACTTGTGTATTACAATTTTTTGCATTCAAAAAAAAAAAAAAGATTTAACAACAAGCAAATAAACAATGTGATCCAGTATTAATTAAATATGCAAGTTAAAATTAATATTCAGTCATAAGTAGAATCAGAATATAAGACAAACAGGATTTTAAAAAGTCACATTGTAAATAATGTTGAACATTAATAGCAACACAGTATAGATTTCACTGTTATTAGAGCATATTCTAAAACTGACAATTCCCAATTCTAATTACAACTGATATGCTTCTAAAAGCAAAACTTTAGATATCATTAGGGCTACTTCTGTGAATTAAAATCAAATATAGTTGGGCATGTTTGACAAATTAATGCTGAAAAACATCACAATCATTTTAGATGATTGGATGCAATCAAAAGTAGATCAGAATATTAATAGAAAGATAATAAGGGGTCATAAGCACTACAAAAAAAAAAACCATAAAAAGTGATAGCAATAATAAATGACATGATAAACTGTAGTGGCCAAATCAAATTGAACCTTCATGATTCACATTAATTTCAAAGCATGACAAATTCAAAGTTTAAAGAGTTTTGTGACATTATGTTGTATTCAGTAATATATTATAATTTTATCTAGAAATCAATGATTGTTGATCCAGGCTGATAATGACATGGCAACAAGACTAACTCAGCTATTATTCATCGAGCAGTCCATTATTACTCAGAAGATATTTTTATATCAAATGATTTCAGCTATGATAATTAATCATTTCTGGTAAACAATATTGGGCTATTTGATAGCATGACCATATGTAGAAAAAATTTTAAAAAAACTAATGATGCAATTTTATAATACTAAATCTATAGTCATTTTCTAAAAAAATAATGAATCTTTGTTAAATGCTACTTCCTATCCATTAAGCACATGATAAATTTCTAACATGCTTTGAGAGAGTTATGCCACAGAATTATAAAAAAAAAAGGAAACAGTGAATAATTACAAATAAGCAAGATACTGTTAGAAGTCTATTATTCTATGCTACATCATAGATCACACTACACTGCATATTTCAGAATAAAACATAATGGTGATAGTCTTGTCTCCTCCTCCAAACAATATTATGCTTTAAAAAAATAAATGATCTTCATATGTTCTTCAATGTATATAATGAGTACCTTCTTATTAGTATCATTTTTTGGTTGAATAATACTGAGAGATAATTTATATGTAATACAACTTTCTATTACTCAGTAATTCATTCATATAATTATTTTTTGAAATAATTTTGCTTGCTAAAAAAAATATTTACTATTTCAATTTACATGTAATCACAACATAAAACCATCAAAAAATATTTACTATTTCAATTTACATGTAATCACACCATAAAACCATCAAAACATCACATAATCAGCATTTCATATGCTTACACATGTTGTTAATAAGAGCAACAAACTCTCCCTACAGTAGCGCTACCAAATGCAAAACCAGATGCAGGAAGGCTTGTACATAAAATCCCTTTCTACTGCCTACTCATCCAACAACCCCAAACTAATTTCCATCTTGTGGCTTTCATCAGTGAGGAGCTTTGAATTTGGAAGCCCTGCATCTAGATCTCCAGTAGCCACCTTTACCTATTTCGTTAACTATAAAAGATGAAAATTCCATAATGTTTCCAATTCAAGTTCATTCACTTGTATAGTCATATAGATCTTAACTCAGTTCAGCATCTATACGTTTTGGTGTCTGGTTTTTTAAAACCCACAGTCACCATTAACGTATGGGCAGGATAAGTATAAAATCATCAAAACATCACATAATAACCATTTCACATGCTTACAAATGTTGTTAATAAGAGTACCAAACTCTCCATACAGTAGTACCACCAAGTACAAGCCTTCATAATCAATGAATGTTGGAAGGTTTGTGCATTAAATCCCTATCTAGTGCTTACTCATCTAACATACCCAGACTAGTTTCTAGCTTGTGCTTTCATCACTGAGGAGCCTTAGATTTGAGAGCACTGTACCTAGATCTTAGCACCTAATGCAATCTTCCAGCAGCCACTTTTTACCTATTTGATTAACTATAAAGCTAGGCGCCCAAGATGAAAAAATGTTTCCAACCCAAGCTCTTTCGCTTGTATAATCATATAGATCTGAACTCAGTTCAGCATCTATATATTTTGGTGTCTAGGGTTTTTCAAAAACCATCAAAACTTCATATGCTTACATATGTTGTGATTGATGTGATCTATTTGGCTTATCCTTAAACGAAGTCAAGAATATCTCGGCAACTATGCCCAGATAAACCTGTTAGCCATTTTATTTTCCATTCCCCACTCTAAGTCTTCCCATATTTTGCCCCATCCCATTTCCACAATATAATCTTTGTCAATTCTATGGCCTTTAAATCTAAATCCCTCTTATCTTTTCGCAAACCCAGCATAAAAGCTAATAACTCACTTTCTGTATAGTCACTTTGTTCATACCTATTTTCCCATAACTTCATTATCTGTACCCTTTCTGCTTTCAAGCATTTACATTCAATCAATAGATGCCTAATATTTTCTATACCTTCCTTACATAATTTGCATGCTAAATCACCCATAGTTTTCCATTTACATGTATATTCTCTTGTTGCTAAAGATCCCATTCGAGCCTTAAACAATAAACTACTTTCCTTACTATTATCATAAATTAACTCGCTTCCAATATTCCGTTTACTTCTATATATATTTAAACTCTTTTTACCCTCCATATTACTTCTCCATCTCTCCAACTCCCTATTTTTTATTAATGCTTCTATTCGTTTATCCCATTCCTTACCACTATAACACTCAACAATCCTCCTAACACAATCATCCCATCTTTTATACAAGTATACCGATATAAATTCTTTATCCAAATCTTTTGCATACCGCATTACCTTTCTCACCCATCTTGTTACCTGCCCTTTACTCATAACCCAATTAAACAATATTTTGGCTATTCTTTTACTATCCATAAACTGCAACCTACCAAACATTTTCATTTTACTTTTTGCATCTCTCATATAAAAACTTGACCATCCCATTTCTCCTTGAATTGCCTCCTTTGCTGTCCACACCTCTGCATCTAATGCATGTCTTCCTACTTCCCTTTATACTTTCTCTAAATAATCTAAAATCCTTTTACTAACACATAATGCATCATTACCATGTTAACCCTGCTACTGCAACTCCCTTCCATACAATTCTAGCTACATCATATTTATTATATGAAAATACTGTTAGTTTCTTTACCAAACCCTTTCTTTTCTTTGCTTCATTTACCAATTTTTTCTCCCAATCATCCAAGCAATTTTCCTGATTACATAAGATGATTCCCAAATACCTATATCTATCCATCACACTTAA
This sequence comes from Epiperipatus broadwayi, assembly GCA_028023455.1. Taxonomy (NCBI): domain Eukaryota; kingdom Metazoa; phylum Onychophora; class Udeonychophora; order Euonychophora; family Peripatidae; genus Epiperipatus; species Epiperipatus broadwayi. The sequence continues at coordinate 22,849,774 of JAQFVV010000001.1, read as the reverse complement.
CTTTATATCCCTCAATAAAAAATCTACATCCTCTCTTTCTCCAGTATTAACCATCATTATATTTGATTTTTCTTCACTAAATTTAATCCCCATCTCTTTACCCACCCTTGCACATGTTCTCAACATAATATCCATATCTTTTCTTCTTTCTGCACATAAAAGGATATCATCCGCAAAAAAAAGACCCGACAAAGTAAATACTCCTTTGCCACCTATTAACAGTATCTCTACCCCTCTTCCTAGTCTTTCTATTGCTTTCTCCATTTCACTCAAAAACAACAAAAACAAAATCGGTGACATAGGACATCCTTGCCTTAATCCCACCCCATTTTTAACTTTAACTGATTCTATATCTCCTAATTGGTAAGTATAATAATTATTTTCATATAATTTCTTAATAATATTTACTAAAGCTTCATCCATTCCCAAATTGGCTAATCTTACCCATAATCTATTTCTATTTACTCTATCATATGCTTTCTCTATATCTATAAAACTCATATATAAATCTACCTGAATTCCTACTCATCTCCATAAGTTGTGAAACTACAAATAAACTATCTCCTATACGCCTATCTGACCTAAAACCTCCTTTCATTTCCCCCACTACATTATTCTCTTCCATTCATTTTACAACTCTTCCAGCTACCATATATGCGAAAACTTTATATAAAACTGATGTTACCGCTATCGGTCTATAATTATTTAACTTTCTATGATCTTTACCCTTTCCTTTAAATAATAATCTTATTCTTGTATTACTCCAACTACCCGGAAACTCTCTATACAGTAGTGCCACCAAGTGCAAGTTTTATACCTATCCTGCCACATAGGATAATGGTGACTGTGGTGTTTGAAAAACCAAAGACATCAAAATGTATAGAAGCTGAACTGAGTTCAGATCTATAAGATTATACAATTTATGAGCTTGGGTTGCAAACATTTTGGTGATTTCATCTTGGGCTTCTATCTTTATAGTTAACCAAATACATAAAAGGTGGCTGCTATAAGGTTGCCTTAGATCCTAAGATCTAGATGCAGTGCTCTCAAATCAAAAGCTTCTCATTGATGAAAGCCACAAGCTAAAAACTAGTCTGGAGATGTTATGCACAAGCCTTCCTACATCCATTGATTACAAAGAACGTACTTTATTATAATATTATTGTTTAATTTGGGTGATATTAATACCAACATTAAAATTTATGGTTTGCATCTAGTTTGGACAATGCAAGGCTAACAAATTCCTTTATATTTACAATGAAAACATTCAAGTATATAAAATTTTGTCCTATACAACTTGGGACAGTATAAGAATGCTGGATTCAAGACCTAAAAGTTCCTGAATTGTTTTCTGGAAAAGAAAAGTAAAACAAAAAAATTTGTCTTTAATCAGTTAATAGCTTGCTAATTAGTACTTTTATCATCAATTTGTCAAAAATTAGTTTTATAATCATTAAAATTATTTTAGAAGTAAATACTGAAAAATTTTTGTCTAGAGATCTGTCAGAAATGGGAATATTCCTCAAATATTGTCAGGGCACAAATATTTCCTAATACTACCATAACCAGCTAAAAATGTCTTTAGAACCAATCAACAGTATTAAATTGATAATTTTTTTCAGTTTCAAATACTTTTTTCAGACATGGTTAATTTTAAGAATCTGTCTTCAATTTTTCCCATCAAATGAAAGTTGAATAGTTTAGAAATATGCTACTTAATAATTAAATAATCCAGTGTTTTTTTTCTTATCACTAATCAAAGTAATAACAAACAATTTAAAAAACAATCTCTAAATTTTGCCATATAATAATAATCAAACCTTCATCAAGTGCTTGCATAGCTGAACTTCTTTTCTCTACTGCTTGTTCTATCTCTTCATCAGTCACCTGAAAAACAAAACAAAAAATGTCAATATATTTTAGTAAAAGAAAATAAAACTGCCTTATTAAATCCTAGGTCCTTATAAAAAGTATGACAATATATATATTGATAACTGTAACTAACAGAGTTGCTATAAATTTTGCAAGCTCTTGATGAGCATACCCAATTTTTTAATATATATATATATAGGTGTGTGTGTGTGTGTGTGCATATATATTAAATTAAAAGATTTTCATGAACTTTATAGATATAAATAATGAAAGTATAACAGAAATTTCTATGTATTTTACTAAATAAATTTCAACTAAGATATAATCAGGCAAACAATTATAAACAAAAATTGCAAATTGAAATCACATCATCTAGTAATAATTTTATCTGACCCAACTTTAAACTTTTAGCAAAATTTTGTTTAAAAATAGGCCAGACAACAAAACTATCACCAGATGGCACAATTTCAGTTGGCAAATGCTAGTTTTAATTGATTGTTTGTCTGGTAACATTATAAGAAAGTTTATTTAATAAAATATACAGAAATTCCCATTATACTTTCAATATTTATATGTATATTTATATATGTGTGTGTACAGCTAAGATGAAATAAATTTAACACAAATGTCTGATTGCAAATCCATACTTCAGATTTTTCCATTGTTAACTCTATCTCTATAATAATTTATTTATATAAAAATAGAAGATAGCTTTATGAAGCATGTTTTCGGGAGTAACTATGTTTAATAAAATAAATTTTTCACCTTGAAAACATTCAACATAAAAGATGCCATAACTACAACTACAGCTAAAAAACAAAGATTAAAATTTTGTGTTTAATATAAGGCAATAAAATAGTTATAAAGTAAAATTAAAATCATATAGATTTAATTAAACATAAGAACAAAAATAGAAACTAAGAACAGAAATATAAATGTAGACTTGCTACATAAAAGACTAAGAAATGAAAATTCATTAAAAATATTTAGAAAAATCAAGAAGTATTACAAAGAAAAATATTTTTTGTTAAACATCTACAGTGAAAAGAAGGCTGTTTTGAAAGAAAAAAAAGTAAGAAAAAATATATGAATGAACATGAATTCATTCACAATCTGACAAAAACTCAATAGTGAAAACAGAATTCATTATCCAAAAGTGAAAATAAACATAAAATGAATAATTTGGCAAAAAGATGCTAAATGAAATAATCTATTTTAAAAAAATTACAAAAATCTATAATTATAAATACTGCATTCATTTGAAAAAGCAATGTTTCCAAACAATCTAGCCCTTATCTGAGTAAATTATCATCAAATATATGGTTGTAGAACTCTAGTCTAATTCCTTCAACTTATCTTCTGGCAGACCGTAATATATTATGCACATGTGTTAATTAATAGTGGAGATTCAAAATGGATCTCTTATCATATATTTCCAAAATATTTAAATAAAATTTAATCATCCATATTTAAAAGAATTGTGAACTTAATTGAATTGGAAAATAATGATTAAATAAAAACTTTTTCAATTGAAACAAATACTTTAGATCAACCAAAATATAATAAAAGTATATTTAATGTTATTTAAAGTGTGTGTCTGACATTTTTTAATAAATAAAACTATTTAGTTTAGAAACCATTTGAAATTCAAAATTAAATATGCTATATTAACAATAACTAAAACATTTTCTGAGTAATTCTAATCAATTAAGAATCTTGCCATTATCGAAAGCATATCAGTTTATCTGGTATATTTAAATACTTGCATTATAATAAAACAAAATTAAAATATCTAACATCATTTCTAATCATCACTAATTTTCCATTTTAATTCAAATTATAATGTGTATTACTTTTTTTTTGGAGTGCTAACTAATTTTCCTCTTTCTAATATTAATTTAAAACCATAATATAGACTACAGCTTGGTATGTGGAGCTTGTCAACTTAAGAGTTGAAAATTACATCATACTTCAATTATATTTTTTCTTTATGCTCATCACATTGACACACATTTAATATTTGGAACATACTTAAAACTAGTTAAACATAATTAAAAATTATTTTTAACTCCATTCTGGACTTGAAACCTTCTACTGACTTTATATATCCAACATTTTTATATATCATTTACTAGCAGTTACCAGTGTACTACCAATGTGGGCAAACATTCAAACACTATATTGACAGTGAATATTGTTGTATTTTAATCAACTAAATTGAGCTTGTTAAATGTATTTACATATATAATTGTTCACAAATAGTAAATTCTGTATTATGAGATTGATCCTAGCTTATGAATATCACTGTTACAACATTTACAATCTCCTAAACTAGATGATAATGTAAGCTCATTTTTTATTATGTGCTTTTCATAAAGTGAATATTATATTTTGAAACGAATGTCTCTGTATGTATGCATATATTCTTAGATGCTTTTTATATAAAGATTTGGTTATTTTTTAACTTTAGTCATCAGTTGGTTGGCCCAACTTATCTTTATCAGATTTTTCACATTCTTGATTACTGAGAGTCAATGAACATTAATTAGATCATAATCATCATTGGCACCTTCTAAGCATACAATAAGACCTCATAAATTTACAAATTTATCAAAAGCCTTCTCAAAAATCATTACATTTCTTTGTAAAACCAACATATTTTTTTGAATGGTTTTAATCAAAAGTATTTATATCCTGCTAATTAGTTAATTAATCATTTTATTCAAAACTTTAATATTTAAATCATGTTCTACTTCAATCTTTTCCACTGGCACTATTAATAAATATTTGTCTAAATTAATTTTAATATGTTACATCAATTTTTTAGTTTGTTCCTGAGGTTGCTTATCTGATTAACTGCACCTTTTCACACACATATTACACTTAGTATCTATTGTAAAAGAAGCATTCCACTCATGATCATCACAAAAGAATGACACCAAGAAAGCCTTGTAAATGATCATAAGGTGAAAACTTTTCTTAAATTATATTTTGCCTTTGAATTTCAATCTAATTTTTCAATAGGTTAAAAGAATGTATAATTTCTCTGATTGATGACTTATTCTTCTCAAACATGACCCATTTCAAAATAAGACTTCTTACCTTTCCTTACTAAATAAATAATTTTCATGAGAACTTTAGGACTTTTTTTGAATTTATCATTCATTGAATAACAAAACATTTTATTAAAGAACTTATTATATGCTACTATGATAAAAAAAATTTGAAAAAAAATCACCATTGTTTACAATTATGGCAATGGATTATACTTAAAAGTTGAAAAAAATATGATTGAATAAATTTGCATTAAGCTTTGAGAACATTATATTTAGCAAAAAAAAAAAAAAGGCTGCCACCATATTGAGATTCATAAAATTGAATACGTTTGTAGAATTCAATGATTTTATTATTATTATTTTTTTTTTGTTTACATTATTATTGGATAATGTATAATTGAAATTGTGTAATTTGATAGTGTATATTGTGGCTTCATTATATATCCAATCATGACAGAAAACAAAAAGTGGGAAGAAAAAAAAGTTTGTTTAGAAGCCAGTGATTTGAAAAAAACAAAGTTCAACATAAAATGAACTCGAAATGCAAAAAAGCAAGAACTGCATCTATCAAATGATATGTTAATAAAAAAGCACACGTATCAGTAAAATCAATCACCCCATGAAAAAACAATTGAAAAAGCATAAAGTAATAATTAGAGAGGGGAAACTCAGATGTGTCTAAAGTCTTATAGCATATATATATATTAAAGAACATAAATATGATTTTAATTTAAGAATACACAGAGACAAAAAATAAAAAAAAATTAATGAAGCTGCTAATAATAAATGATGCTATAAGTCAATCTAATGTGGTAACCCATAATGTTTAAAAATTGCTTAATAATCTTGCTCTTAAAAAAAGTAAATTGAGAAATCAGAAAGATCCTCATAAAAATATATATAAAATTTCTATTGATAGTTGCTTTTGCTAGACTGGTCTTGTTAGTTAAAACATCATTTTAAATTCAGTATTCATGAATCTAAAGATTATCAGAAAGATTTCCTTGCTATTTCAGTCACTGCTCAGCTGCAATTTCTGAAAACGAGAAGAAAATAATACCATAAAATGTGTTATAAACAAACTTGGATGTCATTACTAATATATTTAGAAAAATATAAATAAAGATTAATTTTTTCTAAAAACATTTAACAATTAAACTAGATGATGAAAATATTCCAAAATGTAATTAAAAATTTCATATTGGTAAATGTAAGGTTTACGTTTAAGAGCATTTTATAGACTTCCAAATCTTTACAATAAATGATATATTCTCTTTGAAATTTAAATACTTTCAGATTATTCACTCATAAAATGTGTTATTAAATATGTATACCTACATAATTCACAAAGGATATTTCTTTAAATGGATCTTTATGAAATATTAATAAATTGAATTAAATATTGACTGTTTATATCAATGACAGAAGACGAATTCTTTGTTATATATCTCTTTTATCTAACAGATATGCTGCTTTTATTTTGTACACATTCAAAAAGCATTTAATAAGTACAGTAATAAGGAAGTCCAGTTTTTTCACTGAAATTACTTTTTCAAATTTTCAAAAATAATTAAAAAGGACTCAAAATAATATAAATATATGCTTTCTTAAAAAAACTTAAATACAAACCTATCATAACAAAAAAAAAAAAAAAACACATAGTACATCTTCAAGTATTAATGAATCACAAATTTTATAAAAGATAAAATTTAGCGTTTTGTCACAACCTTTAGTCAGTAAAATAATGAATATTTGAGAAAACAATTATGAACTCATTTCAAAAATTCTTTATAATTTATAGATTATTTTAAATAAATTTTTCTCTCAAGTGATATTTATCAGTGCTTATTTCATTTTTCTGAATATTTGCTTATTATATCGTTTTCATTATTACAGAATGTACTATATTATCCAATAATGAATAATATTTCTGTAGTATAATTTTCACTATACCATTCTCATGCAAAGTAGGCACTGGTTTCTATCCACTTGTAGAGGGACGTAATCATAAATATATGACCAAAAACATGTGAAAAAGATGTACTGGATAGTCTTTTGAATGACTAATAAAATTTATTAATATACTTCCATTAAGTGGTTTGTGCAAAGTTGGGAGAGCAGTAAGTTTGACACTTATTAATTAAACTGTACTAATTTGCTATCTATATATACTCAACAATGATAAAGATATGTATAAGAGAATGTGGTCTTGGCCAACTGATAAGTGCTGCTTCAGCACAAAATGTGCATCTTGGGGATCATAATTTTTTTCATATATTCTTTGGTCATATGTTTATGATTACATCCCTCTACAAGGTGTTAAAAGCTGATAAAAACCAGTATCTACCTTGCATGAATGGTCTAATGAAAATTATATTACAGAAATATCAAGTATGTACTATATGTTTAGTGTTGTTTTTTTTTACATAAAATTCGATAACTGCTTCTTATTCATTATTCAGTTCCTACGAAAAATTTCTGCTTCATTAATAAATTCTTCATTCTATATTTCTATAAGAAGCAAATAAACACCTAACATTATATATTAGTGATTCTTTTTCCCTGTCATTAAAGCTTAGGATATATTCTGATGTCAATGGTTTGCAATCATAGATTCTCCTTAAAAGCATAATTTTAGTGATCTTTCAAGTACATCTATTAAGTACAGAATTATCTGTTTAGTCAATTTGATAAAATATTATTAATTTTTTATAAAGTTTGTGCATTATTAATATGTAAAAGATGCATTTATTTATTTTTTATTTGTTGTCAAACAAACACATGTTAAAATTCAAATTAATTATACTAAACAAAGCATTTCCATGGCTATTAAAAATATATATATTACAACAATAAGAAATATTCAAAACAAATACTTTGGGCAAAGTCAATTTTATTGACTGATAAAAACATATATTTTATTAAGTATGGTGAATCGTAAATCTATATAAAACAATATTTATAAAATATAGAGTTTGAGAAAGAAGATTTAAAAAATCATTTATTTCTTCTTTATCCACACTTGTAAATATTTTAAATTCTTGAGTGCCATATAAGCCAGGATATTTAAGTAACATATACTCTGTTAGAGTTTTCATTCCATTACATATAATGCCATGATAACCAACACATTGGAAATATAAATCTAAAGATGGGATTTTAATTACTACTTAATAATTATTACCTATGACTTATAAACTATAAATTAAATAAGTAACAAAATGAGTGGAAGAATAGAAATCAAAACTATTGATAAGAAAGCAACACATTTATTTACATAAAAATGATTAATATAATATAGAAACATTAAATAATAACAATAAATAAATATATTGATAAATAATTCAATACTTTGTATATATATATTCATAATATAGCTAATATATATTTTCTACTAATCTGACCAAAAATTAATAAATAAAATAATTGTTAATGTTAAATAAATTGATGTGGGAGGTGAATATAACATAGAACTAAACTTACACATATGGATTCACCTCAAAATAAAGGCATACATACTGATTCATATTCTTTAAACATTCATCATTTAGGCTGTGTCTTGTATATATTTTATCTATAAAGATGACAGAAAGATTATTATAAGCTCTAAAATATACACTTTTCAAATTTGCATTGCAAAATTAAAATATTCTCCTGAATATCTGTATTCTTATATGATAAATGCAAATAAATTATAAAAATCATATATGCAAATGATTATTCCAAGTATACTAAATTTCATAAAATAAATAATTCTTTATTAATTGATATTATTCTTATATTGTGATATCAACTATAACTCAATGCTAAACTTTTCTTTATAAGTTTTGAAAATAGAAATATGTCTATCCCACTTTCAAAGTCCATATATTTCATTTCATTTAAAAATAAAATTAATATTCAATAATTCTTAAATATAATTAAAATATAATACATTTATAAAAATTTTTATTCATATTATTCTTTTCATTACTATTACACCGGGTTTCGTTTTATGCGGATTTATTTAATGCGATTTTGAAGTTATGCGATTCATATTTCTTCTTAATATCTTTGTACGCAGTTTTCTTTTATGCGATAAAAATTATTAGATCAGAAGTTGAGCTCCGATAATGCACTATTACTTTAAATACTATAAATTTTGCGCACTCGCGTCATATTTCAAATAATAGTGCATTATTGGAGTTCGACTTCCATCTAATAATTTCAATATTTTCAGAGCTTTATAATAGTACTGTAATAGATTTTATGCAATAAAGAAGTTCATAATTCACTTAAAATCAGGATTTCCCCATTTTATATACACATATTAAATTTTACAAGATTATAATGTAAATCTGTTCAAACGTTATAGATGCCTATACTATATAAGTTGCTGTTTTTGCATTTTAAATCACGTTCTATTTTTGCTTTTTTAAAAAAAGAGTACGTAATCAATTAATGATTTAGTGGCGCAAGTAATAAATTTTACAAGACTATAATGTAAATCTGTTCAAACGTTATAGATGAAAAATACTATGTATGTTGTTATTTTTACATTTTAAATCACGTTCTATTTTTGCTTTTTATAAAAAGAGTACGTAATCAATCATTTAGTGTCCATAAGTTTATTTTTAAAAGGCGAGTAACAGTGGTGGGCACAATTAAATTTGACAATTAAAATCTGATTTTTAATTGTAATTAACAATTTAAAAATTACATAACGTGATCTGAAATTGATGTGAAACGATGAAATTTGATTTTTAAACGGAATTAAAAATTAAAAACAAAAATAAGAATTTAATTTTTAATTGCTAGTTTTAATTAAATTTTGCCCAACAGTGATGAGTCGGTATCTTTTTATTATCGTAAGTTTTATTTTAAACTTTTAGTTTACCCTAATGGAGAGGAAAAAACACCCCAAAAAAATGAATTTCTTTGGAAACAAAAATTTCAATTTTAGATCGCTTAGTGAAATGGGAAGGATCAACAGCGATTGGAAACCGTTTTAGTTGTATTTCCTCTTGACTTCGTTTAAGGAGAAGCTACAGTACCTCATATCACATCACATCATGACGAATCTGATGTCTCAAGTAGCGTTAATAATTAAAATACCGTACATATATGAAAAAAATGTAAATTACGCATAAAAATATATTGTTTTGAATAAAATTAAATACTGTAGTTAATAAAAAAAGTTTGTTTAGTATCAATTTTTTTCAAATTTGAAATTTTTTATTAGTCATATTTTATTTTCTTATTTTTTTTTTGGTACTCATCTTTTAGCTAAAGATGCCGCTCTATGGCGTGGTTTTCGTGCCAAAACACATAAAAATGCTGTTTCCGCAGCCGACACGTTCGAACCCACGTTTTCTATAATACAACTTTTTTGTTGTGGGTACAGAATGCAGGCCGCTATGTTGCGTCGCAGTACAGCATGTATGTCGCATAGCAGCAAATACATTTTCCAAATTCGCACAATTTATAAAATAATTATGGCTTGATGAGAGAGTTTGTATTTGAATTGTATTGAAATGTTGTTTTCATTGGATTTTTTATTATTTTAAACTATTGAAATGTTCAGATTTTTTAAAGCAATAATTATAAGACTTTTTACAACGTACTGTATTGAACTTTTATTTGGGAAAATGTTCAATATCTATGTTTTTATTGAGTTGCAATTAGGTAACGTGTCAAGTAATGTACTGTTAGTAACATTCCAGGAGACAAAGAAGATTCTACCATCTGTATATTTTTGAAGTAAAAAAGAGCGGTACGAAAAAATATCCAGTAAGAAAAGTCCAAATATACAGGCTTTTTTGTAAATGTAATAAAAAGCAAATATTATAAACATATTTAATAAGTAAAGAAGACATTTGTATGTGTTTGTTGTTGTTTAAAAAAGTTTGACTTTCTTTCTTTTGTCCGAGTACGGTTACGATTTTGAATTTTTTTATTTTAGCATTACAAACAACAGAACACTAACCCTAACCCTAACCCTAAACTAACCCTAAAACTAACCCTAAACCTAACTCTAAAACTAACCCTAACTAACCCTAAATCTAACCGTAACAATTTTTACTTTTATTACGATTATTATTTTTTAGTTAAACAACAACAAAAAAAGTCGTACCACAAGTAAAAAAATATCCAATAGAAAATTGATAAAAAAGAAGCCGTAACACAAGTAAAAAAATATCCGATAGAAAATTGATAAAAAAAAGCCGTAACACAATTTAAAAAGTATACGATATAAAAAACACGAATCAAACTGTAATTTGTTGATTTTATTTTACATTTATTATTATCATTTAAATTGTATACGTTAATAAAAAATAATATTTAAAAAAGACGATTTTGTTTTGTTTTTATTTTTGCATTACAAAAAAGCACAGAAAAATTATTGAAATCAATGGCCCGTGAATGTTCATATTTTATAATTTTAGCGTGAAAACAGTGCCATCCAACGGCATCTTTAGCTACAAGACAAGCACCATTTTTTTTATGCGAATTTTAAAGTAATTTTACGTTGTTGCTTTGCTTTTATGCGATTTCAAAAATTACAGTAACCTATCCCCCATTTTTCAATGTAAGTTAAGTCTACTTTTGCGCAATTTCTTTTGTGCGCATTTTCTGAGGAACCAAACTACCGCATAAAACGAGACCCAGGTGTATTAATCAACTACTTGATTCATTTATAAATCATGAAAACAAAATTTTTTTTTTTTTCAAAACTAGCATTCACAATAAATAAGTCATAACATTTTTACTCTTAACATAAAGTTCTTTTATTATGCGCATTTTTTAAATATAATGATTTGCTTTCGTTCTTTAGGCCCAATTATCTGTAAATGATATCCAAATTACCAGTTAATAAGTTAAATTCATATTCAAATTTCCAATGGTTCCTTGTTTACACTGACTGAAGATTATCTATCTAGCTGAATGAGAGTAAAAATATTTGATTATCTTCCAATTCTTTATAGATGTAGCCTATGAAGAAAGAGAATTTCCCTTCACCTCTCCATGCTTATGGATTAATCTGCCATCAGATTGATGAATTCCAAATAAATAAAATATTTAAAATCTTTTACAAGAAAAAAAAAAATAGAATTCAAATTTACTAATTTTTTTTTTCTTTCACATTCTATTTTTCATGTGATTTTTTTTTTTTAAATATATTATTAGGAACACTAGACAATATAATTTAATACATCAAATTTTTTTTACACAATATTAATCTTTAAAATAATAATAATTAATTAACCAGATTTATGATTATTATTGTTATTAATCACTATAATTTATTTTATAATAACTTCATTGAATAATCATATTTTATTACTACCATTATTACTATAAACAAATACATAAACTTGCTAATATAAATAAATATATGAAATTATTGGTGTGTGTGTGTGTATGCTTGCACTGATATACTACCACATATATTTACATCTATTCCACAATTATTCTGATCTTGCTGGTGAGGTCTAATATTGTCCCTTTATATTATATTATTGTATAATCATTTGCAGTGGGTTTTGTTAGGCTGCTTTCACTAAAAAGGTTAATGAACTAATAGAACGATTTTTACCAGTGACTTTTGTTTTCTACCATATTTCACCAATGTATTAGATTAGGATTATCTGTCTCAATATATATATATATATATATTTAAGTGTAAAACAATAGTTTGTATGGGAAATCTTACTGCATTTCTAATTATTATAAACAATGTTTAATTCTATTTGTACATAAGTAGAATTATTAATAGTTCTATGAAAAAATGAAAATATATCAAAATAATTTTATCAATTAAATACCAATTTTAAAATAAATATCTCTATTAGCTCTGTTTTGTGTAACTAAATAATCCTGACAAATAATTTTGGAAGCACAAATAATTCCCTAAGTATGCATATTTAAATAATTAACTTAATAATATTACCAAATATTTTCAATAGCACAATATTTAAATATACCAAAATTTAATTATTTTTTTTTTAAAAATCTGTTTAAAATAATTGTTTTTTAAGAAATCTAATATTTATTGTTTAAAATAATAATAATAATAAACATAATAAAAACACAAGCAGACATTCTTTTGCAATAAATGTTTTTTTTTTAAATTAGGAGATTCCTTTTTCTTTTTTTTATATATTCAATCAAATAAAAATTGATGATTTATAAGAGTGCAAATGCAAGATGCATATCTAGAAAAATTTATTATATAGTATTAAAATAATACCTCTTTACCCTCATCACCCATGGCTTGAGGTTCATCTGATTCTCCTGCAATAACTCCTTCATTGTCTAATTCTAATATAAAAAATAAACATTAATAATAAAATTATATAAATTTATTCATTATAAGATACAATATTTCACATCAGATAATAAATCAGCTTTTTACTAATATTATTTTCTGTGAGTTTACATATACTTTAAAATGTTACCTATAAACTTACCCAATTCACTTTCTGCACCTCCTTCACCTTCAGACGACTGTAATAATAAAAAAATATAAATTATAAATAATTCACCCAAATCGTTAAATTTATAACTTTTAATTAGTTTTTATTAATCATATTATGAACAATAAATATAATGAAGTTTAGTAATGTAATAAATTATGTTAAAGTGTGACAAGCAACAACAAATTACCACATTAGTTTGTATCCTATTGCCTAATTATTTTAATTTACTTTTTGATGGAGAACTTACAAGCACATATATATTGGTATCAAATAATCAGATTTATGAGTACAACACTGCAAAGCATTATATGCTTTAAATTATTATGACAAAATTCCTCAAAATGGATTCTATTTAAAAATAATCTAAATGTAATTCATAAATTCATGTACTCATTACTATAATGACAAAATGTTTTATATTCATGATATATTTGTGAGGCTTACAATATCTGGCATTAATGTATAATAATTCGTATTGGTTTATTAAATGTCAACTTTATTATATACTGTTGATATTATTTAAATTCTTAAACAGCCTGCATTAAACAAAATATTTTTCCACCTCTTTTTTTTTTTTATACTTTCCACTTAAGTATTAGAATTTAGAAAAATAATTTTAAAATTTTAATAAATTATGATAGCTATATTAAAAAAAAAACATCATAGTAAAAATTGTTCTTTCACAATTACATACACATGATTTTGCATTGAAATAAAGGTTATTCCAGATAATAAATCAAATTTTTAGTTAATGTATACCATCAAAAACATGCACACATTGATAATTGAAACTACTATAATCATAATTTTTATGCATGTAGTTTTATGTTATTTTCTATTTTAACTTTTTTTCATATTTTCAGTTCAAACCTGGAGTCAATTATCCAAAACTCAAATTCAAATCAACATAATTTTACTACATTAAATCTGATATATCAGGATATCCGGATGAGATAATCACTCATTAAATCAAACATCTAATTTAGCTTTTGATAAATATATCAATATACCTAGTTTATCTATATCACAGAGACAAAACATAATTTGTAATTAATATATATACAAATACAAAAACTATATTAAAAACAAAGCTTTATTAATATTAGCAATACTGTAGTGCATAGTATGTTCTCGAGTGATAATTGTCATAAACATAGCAATGAGAGGTGGGGAAATAGAACCTTAATTAAAGGCTAAAAAATTTCGCATATTGTTTGCATAGTGTATTAACCAGTTAGAGCAAGCCACTTTTTGGAAAGGGGAATGCAGGATTATTTCCTATTGATGGCAAAATTATCCTTGGAAATGTACCAAGTCTCCTTGACCTTTCGCTTGGCATCATTGCATACCGAGCAAACAACACTGAAACATGTGGGCTCGAATCGATGGATATAATTAGAAAAATGCTCGGAAAAAAACAGATTTAGAGTCTGAATGTGTTTTTGCCTGGTTATACATGTATTTATGCTATGCAAATCAGGTGGACAGGTTAGATCGAGATTCACCTTAGTAAACAGAAGGTCACGAAGAATCCCGGCATTTAATTTTATATACAATTTGAGAATGAAGATGTAATCTATCTTTCGAATTATTGATTAATCGGTACAAAGGCAAGGAGTGTAGCGTCCAACTCGATGGATGGGAGTGATAAATTTTATGAATCAAATGAATGACTTTGAGTATATAGGGAAAAGACAGCAAGGTTTATCATTGCTTGTTGGGGGCAGGTGTCGCATTTTATAATAAAACTTTTTAACAGTTTGAATGAGAGATGAAAACTTAAATCCAATATTGTGCAAGTCAGATATGTATGTGTCAATGTTGTTTTTAAGATCGAACTCACATTTAAAAGATAAAAGTTTCTGAATAAGAATGTCTTAAGCCGTGCAAGTTTATGTGCTGTTGGTGTAATAGATTTCGGGTATATGAAACTGCACATGGAGAAATTTGACTAGCATTTTGTAGTTGAGTGAGCCCATGTCTTGTTGAATATATAAACTGAGAAATTTGATGCCATTACGGTTGTCTTCATTTTCTCGAGTCCATTTCAATGATAAGTATGAGATCCTATTGGATTTGAGTGACGAGAGAAACCGATGTGCAAATGAGGACGGCATCAATGTATTGAAGATAATAAATAATTTTTTTTTTTCCTATTCATGCAAATGAAACAAAAATCAGGTCAATATATGCTACTGACAAATTTAATAATACATATTAGAATTAATAAAAAATGAATTATATAAAAAATTAATACATTAAAAGTTTTTGATCAAGATATAAATACATTTTAAAAAATCATAATATTAATCAATAAATTAGTATATATTTTGCAATAATTCAAGCTTTTCTAAAAAGAAAATAACCATTAATTTGGAAATACACAAAACATAATTCAATTTGTTGATATATATCGGTATTTACTGTTGCAAAATGATTAATTATGGTTACTTGTTTTATTCTACTAAGATTCCAAAATTCCAATTATTTAATTTAAAATAATTTCAAATTAATTTTCACTACTGATTACAACCTTATTTCTAAATCATAATCAATCTATTAATAAATTTAGACAATATAATATATAATTGTAAAGTCGAATATCCCTATAGCTTTACCAAAAAGTTTTAATTTTATACAAGCCAATTTTATTTTTATATATTATCTCTTTCTTCTTGATTAAAAAATGAAAAAATAAGATACTTTATTTTTGAACACAAAGCAATGATTATTTATCAAAAATCTTCATATGTATTTTCATAATCAGCAGTGTAACAACTCATCTTAGATATACACATTTTCCATTTAATATTTTGTATTCACCAAAATTAATTTTCTCTGCATATTTAAACTCTGCATGAAATGCACTATCATATAGCATGAATTAAATTAACTTGCAGTTTTGTTGCTCTTCTTCTACTCTGGCTATGGATACATATATCAACTATCAAGATTTCTCACATTAAGACATATGAAAAGCAAAACACATTTTAATTCAATCACTATTTCTATCCAAATATCTTCATACTATATTTTATTTCTCAACTATTTATTATAAATTTATAGACACTGAACTACAGTTGTTTTCTAGGTGTTTTAGTTTTAATTAATACTAATTGTTAAATGTAAATATTTCAATTATACCAAGTAAAATTATAAAACTATAAAAATTACACAGAATAATAATTAAAAATCAAAAACATATGAACATTTTAAAGAAAAAACTGATTTTAATTCAATCTGTCTATTTCATCTTTTAATATTTTCTAAGTAAACTAAAAAATGATTCTTAAATATATAATTGCTCTTATGTGCTACTAAGATTTATTTATCCTCTCTTTTATTAATATGTATTAAAATCTATATAAACCCATTTGTAGAAAAATAAGTCCAAATATGTTACTAAGATAATTCACCAGCAAGACTCTTAAAGAATCAATTAAATAAACATGCCAACAACCTCCTCTTATCAATGTCAATCTATTTTGTCAAATAAGATCTGAAAAAATAGATAACTGGCATTGCATCAAAAGGTGGACATTATTTGCAAGTTTAGGAATCTTGCTTGTGAATTATCTTAGTAATGTAATTGGACTTATTTTTCCTTGAATTGGTTTATATTCTTAGCATCCCATATTTGATAAACCATAAAATTATTTCCATGCTCATTAAAATGTACATATATAACTTCTTTATTTTATGAAAATTAATCTTATTTACAAATTTTTTCTCAATTTTGTTTACCACTGTATAACATGCGGTCACACACACAAACATATATATATATATTGTGTCAAAAATTGATAAATAGAAAGATTACAAGATTTTCCTATATAAATAAATAAAAATATTATAAAGAACATTATTATATTAAAATAAAATATAATTACTCTTATCAAACTATTCTTTAAATTTTTTTTTGCATGGTTTGTGCAGTGGTTGAGTGGCAAACTTTAGAGCTTATTGATCGGCTTTGCTACTTCCAGTGCTCAAACTTCTTATGAACTCCAAAGTAATAAATCATTTATTATTTTTTACCCTGTGAAGTTTAATGCAGTGGTAAAGTGACAGACTCTGGAGCTGAAGATCTATGGGTTATAATCCACTTCTGTGACTACCGGAGTCAAACTTCTTATGAACTCTCAAATAGACTATTCAAATTTTTATGACTTTTTCCCCTCTTTTTTTTTTTTTTTAATCTTATGGGTGAAATCTTGTAAAACAGTTATAAGGTAAAGCACATTTCATATTTTATCCAAATATAAAAAATTAAGGATTAAAAATGAAATCCATCTCTTAATTATACTCATATTTTTGGATAGAATAACTGTCTACTAGTAATTATTTACTTTTCTAAATGTATTATTACAAGATATTTTGATTTTGAAAAGTTTGAAACAAACAAAATTCATGATGTTAAATAAATGTTTATTAGTTATAACTTTGATTTTAATAAATTTGACATAGTTGATTGTAATTGAAGTTGAATGATTTCTAATCTTTTTTTTAAAAAAAAAATTATTTTATTTTACAATTTTGCTATATATAATGGGACTGCTGCATCTACAGCAATTGGTTTCTAGATTATCTATGAATGATACAAACATTGAATGGATAATATTTGTAATGAAAAAAAAAATCAAGTTTACATATATATAATTAAAACATTTCAGTTAATTAAAATAATAAAAATACAATAGGTAGAGTAAAATTCCAAAAATCTCTTTTTTTTTTATTATGCTTAGAAAATTTCAATTTCTTTATGACTGAATTTAAAAAATTTTAAGAACCATTTGTAAAAATTCTTAGATTTTTTTATTCAAAAATAATTTACAGAAATACAAGTTATTTTAAAAATTAAAAAAAAAAAAAAAGGCCATTCTTAAACAAACTTTTCTAATGCTTTAATTCAATTACTTTAATAAATTAAATCTATTTTCAAAAGAAACAAAAGGAATTTTTAAACAGAAAATAAAATATAGCAGTTTTAGATATATATTTTATACAGTGGAACTTTGATATCCTCTGTATCAATATCAATCAATTCAACTATCCACTATCCCAAAAAGATAATAAACAAAAATAAAAATGTGTAAACAAACACAATTTTAATATTTTAGTCTACAATTGTATGGCAGTTTTATTTGATATAATATCATTTAGATGTCATTTATTTTGATATTGTGTCATTATCACATTTCATCAACATATTATTTGTAAATTGTATGCATATATTTCATTTTAATACATATAAACTACTTAAGTACAGTTTTAATTATTTAAACGCACATTGATTACGTAAGTAATATTCATTAAGGCTGTAGGCTCAAGCACATGCATATAAAATGCGATAGTAGGGACCTCTACAGGTCTTCTTCCAAAGAGTAAGCTTGTGGTTTAAGACTTGTAGAGGTCCCTACTATCGCATTTTATACGCATGTGCTTGAGGCTACAGCCTTAATGAATATTACTTAAGTACAGTTTCTAACTTGCAATATTAAAAAATTCTTATTGACATTTGCATTTAAATTTATATTTAAATTTCTAATTGATAAGCTTAAAAAAAAGAAAAGATCACTGCTAAATTAAGCTGAAATAAACAAAAAATTGTTCTCAATATTCTTTTAAATTCTAAATAGTAATTATTGTAGTCACTATGGTTAATTTAATTGTTGGTTTTTTTTTTTTTTTAAAAAAAAAGATCATAACCATCTGATAAATAGAAGATAGGTAAACCATTAAAAAAAACAACTTTGATTTTAAATATAAAAGCATTTTCTATTTTTTATTAATTAGTAAAAACATGAATACTATATGAATTTTTAAATTATAACATAGGTGTGTATATATATATAAAGACATCTATACTTGTACATAAGCCATTTCAATTAACACCATTTGAATTTTGATTAATTCTTAACATTTTATTTTCAAAGTAGATTTCCTTAAAAATTGGGCTTAACACCATTATATGATAAAATTTGTTTGATCATCAAATAATAATTTATTTCAGAAACCAAAGTGATTAATTCCATAATCTAATATAAATTATTGCAGTTGAAATATTTATAACAATTTAATTAAGTAATTTTTTAATACAATGGTATATATTAGATAATAATGGCAACACTAAGCAGTTGTCTCATCATAAAAAAAAGTAAAATAATCAATTAGTCTAACTGCTACAAAAGCAAATATTTTCAGATTATAAAAAAAAAAAATTAATTTCCATGTCAGTTATTTTTTCAGGAGAGAAAAAAATTATAGCATTGTATCAAGATTTGTAATGAGAATAATAATAATTACGTGGATTTGGAAAATGATGAATCAGAAGATTCTTCAACATGATTTATTGTCAAAAATAGCCTGCTTTCAAGAAAATGTTTACATACTGTTCGCATTTATTGTATGATTGTAACAATGAAAATATTACAACTAATAATTTTATTAGACAGAAAAGAAGTTGTAATTCTAAACAAATAAACCATAAATATCCAAAAACACAGAAGATGTAAAATCTAAAAGTACAGAAACAAGAGAAGAAATTAAATACCTACAAAAAAAAAAACAATATTTGTACATATAATATGTCAATGTTGTTAGAAATGTAATAAAAAAAATTACTTATTGATAAAAAGAAAAGCAGCCATAAAGACATTATATAATTTCGGAAGTTAACTTGAATAAAACATTTATTATAACAGCTTGTACTAACATTAAGAAAATAAAAAGACAGATCTGTGATAAGAGTAAAGGAAAATATTTATGGAGCTGCTGAAATTTATTCTTATAAAAACTCAAGAACAAATTGACATGATTGGACCTCAAATATATCTGATGAAGAAAATATTATTTATGTTGATAATGATTCATTAACAATATTTATAATAATAATGTAACAGTTATCACTGATTTTTTTCGAAAAATCTTTAATAAAAAAATGTATGATAATGAATTTGATAGTAGTAATTTTTTTTTCAATTGTCAAATAGATAAACTACTCAAATCATGCAAAAATTATAATAATGATAATTCAAAGGATATACAGTAAAGCCGCAACCTATGCTGTATCAATGTACATGATTTCAGTTATATGTTATCCAATAGAAAATGTAAACAAACAAAAATGTAAATAAAATTTGTAAATTTAATATATTTTATAATAAGCAAACTGCCATTTTTAAAAGGCTTTCTGATTGACATACAAAAAGTAAAATTTGTAATTAAATTTTATAATAGACTAACAATGATTTTTCTGTCTCAGAATGTCCACATGACCATATTTTTTAATAAAATTTCTTCAATTTATGTTGAAAGCACATATATTTTATTCTTCCTTTATTGTTCTTTTTGAATTTAGTGTACAGTATTCTATATAATAAAATGTTTTCTAAGAGTAATGCTAAAAGTTTTATAAAAAAATTTTAATAGAATATTACCCAGAGCATATTTAATTTGCAATTAAAATCAGATATTTCACAGTTTTTTTCTTCTTATTCATAATGTTTCAGTGAATGAAAGAGCACACATTCAGTAAAATACATGTAAATGTGACCCTTTGATTAATTATTAATATCTATATTACTTTTTTTAAAACTTTCTTTATATTATATTCTTCATTATACATATGCCTTATATATATAAAAAAAGCACCAGTGATATATATATATTATAATGATCCGGAGAAATAGGGAGACTTAACGTAATCTACACTACAGGGCGCCACTCGGCATTTGAACCTAGAAAATTTATAAAGTAGGCAGATACGTAAGTCAAAAAAAAAAAAATTTTTTTTTTTTTTTTATATATTTTGATATCCGGTCGTTAGCCCATTGTCACTAGCTCAGTGGAATAGCAGAGATTTATATTTTATAATAAATTCTTATCTAAGAATATATAAAAAGAAATAAAATAAGCCACTACCAGTAATTATAACACACAAACATTTATTTACGCATATATATAATATTTAAAATTGTTTTAGTATTAGTTTACATTTTAAAATTTAACTTACATTTTTAACTTTGATTTTAATTTACATTTTAATTTTTATAAATTTACATTTTAATTTTTATAAGTTCGCACAGATGGGTTTATAAAAGTTTGTTTTAAAATGTTGAGTATAGATCGGTTACATAGATTACACGGTTAAAAACATTTCAAAATAAACATAAACGATCAAAATGCAAAGTCATTGATACCGTCAATTGCAGAGGGAATACAAGAAACCCAATGGCATTCATCATAAGATACCGCATTGATGCCAATAAATTAAAAGACATCCGAATAAATACATTTTTAGATACTCACCATAAGGTATCATTATTTACCGAATGTTTATATATTTTGATCAAATATGAAAACCAAAAACATAATTAACCGATATCGAATCCATGCAACGTCCATACCCAACTTAAATTTAATGCATTTTTATTTAGAGTGTCGAGTATGAATAGACTACATAGATTTGCATTTGAAAGAAAATATTCTATCCTTATTTAACCTTAGGCCAAAAGTTCGCAGTCAAACCAACGTCAATTCATCTGATATATCGATGCATTCAATGTAATACGAATATGCAGCACAAAAGGTTAAAAGAAGAAATTGCTCTCGTCAGATAGGAATACCACATCTATTTGACAAGAAGAGCAATAAAAAAAAAAAAACTCCATAGAAAAGGACTGCGGTCATTTTGCAGACTTACGATCGCATTCCATAGGCAAAAAGGAAGTGTGCGGCGTATAAAGCGATTCTGCCCGTAGCGAATCTTGTACTACATCTACTAATTACACCAATATATCCAATCCATTGACCTAATTCAACTACGAAACGAATAACCTAAGATTACCCTCCCCTAATAAAACTTTACAAATCTATATAGCCATTCACACCCAACTTAAGTTTAACATTTATATAATATTAAATTAGCGAAAAACAAAAATCATAAATAAAACTTAAAAGAACCAAAAAAAAAAAATGAAAATGATTTTACAAAAGAAATACATCAAATTAAAATTACTTATTAATAAATAAAGTTGGTCAGATAGGATTCTATTTCAATTATTTTAAAGACGGAACAAGTTTTAAAATTAAAGTTCTTACTGTTTAGTATACTGGAGTTTTAGAAATAGATTTAAAGCTTAGAGTTCATAAAGTTTTTACGGTTTTAACAAGTCCGTAGTTTCTAATTTCTTGCAGTTGCTTGCCATTTGGAGCCAGTGTTAATTCCCTCGATGTCCTATGGTCCTCAATCTAGGAAAACGATGTCATTTCTCTTTCCTTTTTTAAAGAGACTGAAGGGATTGAAGAGTGCGTCTTTTCAATCCCTTCTCCTTCACTCCACACTAAAACATATAGTCACATCTCTTCTATTTTTATTTACTCAACCAAATTTTATTATCAAACTTTTTCTTTTATATGTAACTTTAGGATCCAATGGACATTACGTCATCGATGATGATGATCCTTCCGTTGAGGTCCGATTCCCCGATGGATCTCTTTCATTGGCCATTAGTTTCTATTGTTTTCCTATCTGACCATTGCTTCCCAAGGGCTAGTTCACTTTGATTAATTAAAATAATCATTTCCATTTTTCAATAACATTAATTAATTTGTTTTCCAAACTTAAAGATATATTTTTATCTCTAAATCTTTTAAAGTTTTTGCGTTTAAAATACTTTTTCTATTTTTAATAAGTTTTATTTTAATAATTTTTTTCATCTGTGCGATTATATATATATACGAGTTTAAGATGATTTTTTAATTTTCAATTTTTAATTCTTAAAAAAAGAAATTTTATTTGCGAACTTTTATTTTTTTCATGTTTAATAATAAAAAAACAATGTAACGTACGTATGTGCCCGTTACAATATATATATTGTAACCTTTTAAAATTGAAATAGGAGATAGGTGTGAGAAAGAGAGATAAGAGGAAAATAGAATAAAGAAGAGATAATGATAAAGATAAATGATGAACATGAAATAAGAGCGGCCAATTGTAACCTAATAAAATAGAGAGAGAGAGAGAAGAGGAAAATAGAATAAAGAAGAGAGAAAAATGAAATGAGATGATAAAAGAAATGACATGAAAAGAAATGGAATAAAGGAGAGAAAGAAATGAATTGAGATAAAATGAACTATAAATTAGAGACTCTAAACGACTCGGCTCAGTGGGGTTATAATAAATTTAAAGAAAAGAGATGATGATCCAGAGATGTATAATCAAATAAAGGTCAAATCCAATACTGATAAACTAAAACTACTACAGCTTATTGATATTTTAATAAACCATATAAAAGATTAACTAAAATCACTAATGAATGCTTACCATATTAGTCCTACCAATAGATCATACACTCTCTGAATAAGATTAATGATGCTTTGCTTTAAAATATTATCTTATAGAATTATATTTACTAAAACAACAAGAGTAAATAACCTTAGGGATTTTAAAACTAAAACTCTTGTGTAAAATTAAAGTTTAAGTTAAGTTGCCTAATAAAGAGTTACTGTAATGAATAAATAAATAAGTGACATCTTAGCTGACCATATGATAATTATAATATGTTCAATCTTAAAATAATAAAACAAATATTAATTCATAAAATTTAATGAACCAATTAAAATTTAACTAATAATGGCTTATTATTTAAGATATTACTTGAGCAAAGAAAAGAGCAAGGGTACTTTTAATGCCTTTCCATACTCACAGACAACCACTAAAGACCATTTGCAAATGGATTAGAATTCTTTAAATATATAAGATTTAAGATGATGATGGATGATATGCAGTGAATATAAGATAATGTAATGTGCCGCTTTTAAAATAATATTAATTAAAATATTCTTCTAAAGTACTAATATTGTTAATCTGATATTGCATAATCTTTAGTCTGAAAAGATATACTGATAATTTGAAAAAAATAAACTTTTACTTAAGTATTTAACTATGTATCTGCTATAATGCAATTATCTGTATTTGTGATTCAATATAAGAATCATTTACTTCAACATAGCTTTTTAATTTTTAAGATAATATCAATTGTATTTAATTAACTTAGAATCTACTTGCAAATGTCTGAATTGGAAGATTCATTAAATTTAAAAATTTAAGATTTTGTGAACTTGGAATCCAAGACAATAATATATTTTCATATAAAAGTAAAACAAACAAACAAAACTTTTGAAATAATAATAATTTAATTTATTAATAATGAGAAGAAATGTTTTTTAAATATAGTGGAATACAAACAGTGCCAATACCGCACTAAGATTTTATATAATTATTTGGACTAATTAATAACATTATGGTGTCATCTACTAATCAGAATGACACACAGAACTATGTTTATATTGGAAACCCTAAGCTTAATTTTATACTCCTCAACTTAACAAACGCTAAGTTGGAGTATGCATATTCAACAATACTTTTGAAAATATCATCACTAGTTTCACAGGTATAACTAATATCACAGCTAGATATATCTTTATATTAGGTTAAGCTAATACTAAAATTAAACTAACTTAAATGTATGGGACAATCATTCATCAGAGATCAGTTATACTTTTTTTAAAATAACTTTAGTCCACATAAAATTATTCCCTCAATGTTTTAAAGATGATGATGTAACAGACTTACAAATCCAGCGGCGAAATTCTGGATGAAAATATTAAATTATTATGTGTGAATTGCCACTTGTACCATATGCATATTTAATATACTTTAAAATAAATATAACTTATTGT
This sequence comes from Epiperipatus broadwayi, assembly GCA_028023455.1. Taxonomy (NCBI): domain Eukaryota; kingdom Metazoa; phylum Onychophora; class Udeonychophora; order Euonychophora; family Peripatidae; genus Epiperipatus; species Epiperipatus broadwayi. The sequence goes on along the minus strand of JAQFVV010000001.1, from coordinate 22,824,642 downwards.
TGGTTAGCTTGTGTGTGATAAAACTCATAGCAACACAATTCAAACATTGATATACCTATGAGCCTTAAATTAGCTACAACTACCTGAAGAAATACATTTCCTCAAACAAGCATATCTTGTCATCACAAATCTAAAACAAATGCAACATCACCTACTGTGGTGGAATTAGCATTAAGTCATCATGAATGATAGGCAAAAATATAAAGATACTAGGCTCCTCAGAGCTGGAAAAGAATAGGGTGGCTTCCAAAAATACCTAACTTTGAGGCAAAACAAAGATGTCTGGTATTCATCTTCAGTACATCTGGGAACAGGAACACCCACCAGAAAAGCACAATCCTCTCTCATGGGATTTTCAATGCTTATAAATGTGATTATCATCACTGAAAAATACAATATAATAACCCTCTTTTGGGGACAAGCACTATCAAATCATGGAATTACATTACAATAAGGATGGAGGATACTCTCGACTCCATAAACATATTCAAAAATTATGAACTAAGCCTAATTCTTGAGGCTACCAAATTCTAACTAATAGCAAGATATATACTTCACTTAAACTAACTAAGTTATTTCCAAGAAATTTATAAAATACAAAACGTATATCCAATATTCGAACCAACAAAGCAAACTATGTGTCAACTGACTACTGTAGAAAATACTTTAAACTTAAATGCATATAAAATTCTAGGCAAGGCACAATGCACACATAACAAAATATTAAATGCGAAAAATATAGTACTAGTGGACTTTTAAAATTGTAAATTAAATGCAAGAATATTTACTTCTCGATGAATATAAAATATTTGTAATTATTCTTAATATAACATTCATAAAACAAATGAATGGATATTCTCTGATAAACTTCTTTAGTAAATTTGAAATAAAAATTGAGTAAAATATCCCATTTATATGAAAATAAGACTGTGATATTTAAATCTCTATGATAAAATTATTAAATAGAAACTAGCTAGTGTAATGCTTGATAAATAAACTAAATCTACTTAAGAATGGCAAGAAACATTTGCTCATTCAAATAAACCTATTTCGTTTTAAAATTATAACCCTAGTTTACCTGTATATTTATGCAAAAAGTGTTACATAAAAATTTAATAGCATAAATATTTTTATGGTTTCATTTTTTTTTAACCAATAAAACAAACAATAAAAAAATACAATACATTAACTTAAGTTCATATTTTGGCTCCGTGATGATTTTTCCATTTCATAATGTGTAGACAATTTATCCAGGTTTAGATATCTATTTAAATTTGAAGCTTCAACTAATACATTTATATACATGGCAATCATTTCCAAACGAAAATGTTCAGTAGTTCTTTATATAAACACGTTCACTTTCTTTTATCTTTAAGGATAATTTTAAATATTAAAATAATAAAACATCGTAAGCATAAACATAAGTTGGCACTGGAAAATAAATTATTCAACTGAGTAGCATAAGTATAATAAGCATAAGTATAAGTAAGATAAGCCGGCATTGAAAACAATAAATTCTTCAGCTGAGTACATGTTTTTATATTTATAATCCTAGGTTCAAACGCAGAATAATTATAATATATATTTTTAGTTAACTTTCACGATTCTTCTTTAGATAAATGCATTTTTTTTTTAAATAGAGCTTTTTTTAAAAAAGAAAAAACGTTTCTTAATATTTAAAAATGTATTTTTTTTTTTTAAACAAGTTTCCTTTTATTTATTTTTAAAATATAAAAGTAGACTTTATTTATAATTAAGGATGCTCCTTGGTTTATGTGCTAAGATCAACGGTCATAAAGTTGCTTATAAGTACTGGCAATTATAACAAAACATTATGCATCTGATAGAGAGAAGTTCATTAATAATATTTTTAAATTCTTTTAAAGTTTTGCTCTCAAACAAATTCTTTTCATACTACTAGCATAAATGAGAATTAGTATTTTAAAATACATATTTTCCTCTGAAATATTATTTTGTTAAGAGCATATTTACATGTATTAATAAGGCAGTATTAAATTTAACGACAATTTTAATTTATAAAGACGCTGATGCATTTCCATTTTAATATTTTAAAATGTTTGAATGTTTTGTTTTTTTTTTAATTTCTTCTTCACGTGTATTTTTAATTTGATAGGAGATATACTATATTTTAGTGCAATAAAGTCTTTAGCCATAACAATATTTAATAATTTAAGTTTTACTTCTAAATAAAGAAAAATGAATAGATAAAAAAATAAATGAAATATGAGACGCTGTATTTTTTTTCTGCAAACATTTTACCGTAAATTTTAATGCCTCAACTGGAATGAAAAATTGTCAGGAAAAACGGATTACCTGTCCTTTAGCCTTCAACCATTACTGGACAATTTAAGATAATGGTTTTTAAAACATACTTTTATTTTTTTTAGAAAATATAAAGTTTTAAAAATTACTTTTTATTAAATTACTATTAAGATTCAGCTACACATATATTTTTAAAACAGATCAGCAACTGAATAACCCTTTAGATATTCCGTTTATCTCACAATTTCTCACCCCCCCCCTCTATAGTTTATTAAAAACCAATAAAAACTATTTTTTATTAAATTTAAATATTCCAACAAACTAGCTGTAGAATCGATCTAATGACGTAATCAATATAATTTTCTTATACCACGTGACCTTCAGCTAGAAATCAAAATTTTATTATTAACAAATATTATACAATAATTTTTTTTAAATGATATTTTATCCAACCCATAGTAATAAATATAAAATTCAAACGATCCCTCTTTATTAACTTTTAAATATTTCTCCCATAAATTTATATCCATCCATTTATTTATTTATTTTTTTATAAATATTAGAATTAAATATTTTTTATTTTTATTTTATTCTTATGTTTATGTATCTTTCTTGCACACACACACACATTTCCATATACGGGTAATCTATAAATATGAGCTCACCCATTGTTTAAAAGTTATTCTTTTAAAATTACAAAACTAAAATATTATCAAATATTTAATTTAAAACAATTTTGTAAATGGAACGCTACTATCTTACATCTAATAAATACTGTTATATTGTTCTAATAAAACTTACAGATAATTTTTTTAAATTTATTACTATTTATTCCAACTTATTAATAATATCATTATTATTCTTTAAACATTAGAATAGATAATACGATAGTTATTTTAGAATACATTTAATATTACTTACAAATTGACAACTATTTCTGATATCTTTCCTTTTTTTTTTTTTAGAATTAAAATTATTATTTAGCATTTCTTACCAACCTAACTCATATATCTCTTTCAAATACTTAGACATAATTCCATAATACAATAATGATTACAATCAATTCAAGATTATCCTAGTTTAGTCATTAACTAATTTAATTTTCATTTTTATCATTATTATTATTTTTTTTTTAAATCAGACAATTTCAAACCAAAAGGTTAAGCTAAGATAACCTTTGGCTCCTTTTAGAACTAAGGGAAACTTTAGTTAGGTACAATATATATATTGTAACCATATATTTTAGTAGCAAATATATTAATTGATGTAACTTATATAAAAATTTCTCTTTCTTCTCTTGGTGATTTGGTTGGCTTGATTCGCACTTGAACAGATTACTTTCTGATATTATTTTAATAATTTTCAATTTGCTTCATTCCATATGCTAACTCATATCAGAAGGTTTAACTTTTTAAAATTTTTACAACATATAAAAATTTTGGTAAAATATTATTAAAAATATTTTATTTTATTTGTTTAAAAATGATCTTAAATTATTATTTCTATTAAATTTACATAACCATTTATTCAGTTAAAATAAATTATTAAATAAATACAGCAATTGCGTAGGCGTCTCAATGTAATAAAAGAAAAGAGCGCGAATTTCTAGGAGAATATCGTCTGTTAGTTTGTCTTTTGGTGGGAAGAAGAACAGAAATGGTAAAGGCAAATGGTGTAAAATTTGCTGAGCTGATTTTGAAACCGTTAATAAGTAAATAGACTACCACAAAATTTGCTATAAACATAAAATAACTTAGTGGTATCTAATTAAGATGGATCACTAAAACTTAAAGATCTTTTCAAGTCGGTCGGCCAAGAATCAAATCACCGGTAGCGTTTTCCAATATTACATTTTTGAAATGTCGGAGCTTCCCAGTTTGAAAGAATTAAATACAAGAATTTGGTATGTTTTGAAATATTTATTATTCTACAATTTGGAAAATTTGAATCAGTGTTTTAATTACAGAAGTTTTATTAAAATGAAAATTTGTTTTTTAAAAAGAAAAAAGTTTAAGTTAAAATAAAGTAAAGCGTTAAATTTGTCAAAATCTTTTAATATTTCCGTTCTTTAATTCTAATAAAATATATTATTGATTGATAATTAATTTTATAATGCCAGTAATAATTGCTAATTAATTTGTTTAACACTTGGATCATAAACATTTTTCAAATAATTAATCAAAGTTTTTTTATAATTGTATCGTCTATTTAAAATGAATAAATTAATTGCTGTAATTGGTTATTCCTGGATTAACGCAATGGATAAATAAATACTTGCATGGATAGGATAAACTTGGAACACTTTTGATAGAGAGATGTAGGGATTAATAACTTTATGAAAAACATTTTCATTTAAATTCTGTGTATCCTGTTTTAAAATTGTTTCATGTTTGGAGAGCCACGCAAATCGTTAATCTAATATTGCTTTAATAACTAATCAAATGGATATAATTGCATGTATGGAATTTAACTACAGTTATAGCTATTACCTCATATAATTATTATTCTACACATTGTACATGGATTCCACGGATCACATTAGGAATTATAAAATGCTATACAATCCAATTTATGATACACATCTGCTAAAATTCATGTATTTGAACTATAAAATGCTTTACATTTAGTTTTATCACACACACACACCGTTAAATGTTATATGTTAATGAATAATACATTTATTTAATTTTATCGTTATATGAACTCGCATATGAAGTTCATAAGTTATATTTGTTAGATTTAAATTAATAAAGGTTGAATAAAATATTTATTCAAAAGAATAGCGCTTGCGGAGAAAGCTTAAACAGTACTTAATGAATTCATGAGATATACCAATCTTTATGAGATATTTTGTGAGTCTTTCCAGATTTATATTCCCATGCCAATATTATTTACATTATATTATACATGTTTATTTTAAGCAAGATAAGTAGTACATTAGTTGTCCTGATTATTGTAATATTTTACTAAGCAAGAACCCACATTTGCTAAAGTGTCAGTGTATTCTGAATAGTCAGAAGAATTGAGGGGGATGATTTGCACTTTAATGTGAAGTAAATTATAATGTTGTTTTAGTATGTTAAAGGCTTTAATCTGTGCTGGTGGTTAATCCGCAGATTATTTTAATTGCCATTTTGTATTTTACACACATTCCTGCGCTGGTGGTTAATCTGCGGAATTGTGTGATTATACGTATGACTTTATGATGGTGTTAAATACGCAAAACGTTTAGTATTATTTCATTCCTACGTGTAGATGAATACATCCACAGGAATATGTTTGCTTCACAGATATAAGTTGGGCAAAGTATTTTAGTTAATCTGCTAAATCATCTTCTTCATTTGTAAGCATAATTTATCGGTTAGATTGATAAATGGCAACAGGACATTCTATTCAAGTACTTCATGATAATTAACTGTTGGTTAATTATTATCTACCGGAGTGTAAGTTTACATTTTCATTTTAATTAATGATTACATTATAGCTAAAACATACAAACATCATATTATTTATTATATTATTATAGGTATACAGTAGGGATTTATTGAATCTGGAAATGATGTTCAATATTTCATAAGTTAATGCTGAATTTAATAATTGTCTCAATATTCATTATATTAGATTGAAATAAGGTATGATTAGGTTTTTAAATACTGTACCTGTGAGATGTATTGAAGAAAGTCTATTGAACCATCATTTAATTATTTTATTTGTTTATTTATGTTTTTATTTAAAATATTTAAATTAACTATTTATTGTTCATAAAGTTTGTAAATAAAAGTTGATTTATAATTTAACTTACTGTGCCGTTGCTATGTGTCATTCATAACATCAGAAATCATAAACTTTGGATAGAGCATACATTATAGAGCATACATTGAATTACATATTATTGTCTACATGATATAAGAATTTATTAATATTTTGAGAAAACATTAAGATGCTTTTCGTCTTTGGTAGTGTATGATTGGTAAGGTACAATAAAATCCCATTTACCTTTTCCATCATTGTGGCTTTATGTAGTTGATTCTAGTATAAAATACAAATTAATTATTAAACTTGTGAACAGATTTATTCAATAATGATATGATTAAATATTTACCTAACATTTTAAATTTACATTCGTCAATACAATAAGAGTCTCAATGATATATTAAATTATAAAAGAACCCAATTATTCATGTTTATTAATTGCAAAGCTTTACCTGGACTAGCATCTGTCTTAGAAATCATATAGATGATTTAAAATTTCATAATTTTATGTGGTTCCACAAATTACGCTATCTTGTACATGGTCGGCCATAGGGTCGCATACCATAAAATCGCAAATTGAGGTTTAAAAGTGATAAAATTGCACTTATAATTTGTTTAATATGTTTTATAATAATACTATGATAGGTCTTCGCGGTATACCCTGGCTGCGATCAAATAAATTATAAAAAGTTAGGTTAATTCATTAATTGTGTCTGTAGTAAATTGCCCCAGATGTTGATTGTGGTCTTTTGTGCATAAAATAAATAGTATGATATGCTTTTGGATACAGCTCTTAATAGCTGATAATGTGCAATGAGAGTTGATCAGTGACCAAGGTTGTAATTCCTAGTGCACTTACGTTACGTAGTTGAGATTACACAATTTACGGTTACAATTTATAGTGCCGCAACAAGTACGGCATGATGATGGGTAGTTGGAGGGGTGATGGAAGGTTGGTTACCACCTTTGTGAGCCATCAGGGTGGACGGCTCCGGGGATTTTGGTTACAATATATATGCACATTTTGAAAAGTACTGTACATTGGCAGTTCAATAAACAATATGTAAGCTATTCTAATTAAAGTTTGTCAATACAAAATGTGAATTATTATATGTGATGTACAATGTATACTAAGTAGACTTAGAACATAATATAGCGGATATCGTGGCTTCTGTACATTATTTTATACATTGCATATGTTATTAGATAAAAGTTACATCTGCAATAATACATTTCACAATGTTTATTTAAATTCACATTTTTTGTTTTGTGGAATTAATTGATTTAGTAAGTGAGCAACTCATATATGAGCAAGTGTATAAATGTTTTTATTTATTTAGATTCATTTACAATCCTATATAAGGTTATAAACAAACAAAATGCAAGCTATTACTTGTTATTAATACTAGTTAGAATCTTAAAACAAAATATAACAAATATTAGAATTTCATTGTATATGTGATTACCAAATATAATATTAGTACCATATTTATATTTGCACACAGTTTTTGCATAAATGTGATAAAAATTTATGATAATGTATAAAAGATGTAATATCTAATAACAGCATAATAAAAATTGTTTTTCTTTTTTTAATTAATTTCTAATTTTTTTTTTCTTTTTTATATATTTTTTCAATAATGATAAAATGAATCAGTAAATAGAGATACTATGGCTTGCACTGGATGACATGGAGAGAGTAGTTACTGCTTTAACAGATTGTATAAGCGTAAAAAGTGTTTATGTGTGATGTTTTAATACCAATCCTGAGCAAAGTATGTTGGTGACTATAGTTACTAAAGAGCCCAACACACCAAAATGTACAAATATTAAACTGGGGTTCAGATCTGCATGATTCTATACAGGCGAATTAGCTTGCATTGGAAATTGTGTTTACAATTTGGGCTCATAGCATTACAGTTAATAGCTGCAGGAGAGTTGCATTACAATCAAGGATCTAGATGCAATGCTCTCAGATCAAGTTCCTCACTGATGAAAGCCACAAGCTAGAAACTAGTCTGAGTATATTGGATTTGTAGACAATAAATCGCGAAACCATTGATTCTTATGGCTTGCACTGGATGGTACTATTCAATGAAGAGAATTGTTAATGTTTTAATATTGTGTAAGCATAAAAAATGATGATTATGTGAAGTTTTAGTGATCCAAGCTAAAAAACTGTAATTCATATCAGTCATAGATTTTAAATACAAATCAACCTAATCAAACAATTGTATAGAATTGATTCTAGTTCAATAGCCATATATTATAGTACTCTCAATTCTTCATTAACTGTAGGCACTTTATTCCCCTAACTAAAATGTTAATAACAACAACTTATTTAATTCTATAACTCATACAATTTTTGGCAAAATAAGAGCAGCTTCTTACTCTGATATCATCTATTATAAGCATGAGTAATAAATGATGACTGAACACTCATCATCATCATCATTTTCAATCATTATCAATCCATTGCAGGATGAAGGTCTCTCCAAGTTCAATCTAGCCTCTCTTATCCACATAACCCTCAACACACTTCATTACTTCATCCATCCATCTCACATATGGTCTCTTTCAGGTTTTTTACAATCTCTTGGAATTCAATTTAAGATTTCAACTGTTTAACTATTATCATTTCTTCTAGCAATATGTCCAGCCCAACTCCACTTCAGTCTCTTAATTCTTTCAACAATATCAATAACACCTGTTTATTCTCTTATCCATGTTATTTCATTTTCAATATCTTCTTGTTACTCCTATCATGCATCTTTCCATACTTCTTTGAGTGGTCTAAAGTCTCTGTACTGCTCTTCTGTTAAGTATCCAAGTCTCAGTTCCATAAGCAAGAATTGGTAAAAACACATTTACTAAAAACCTTTCTTTTCAAACACATTGGCATGTTTCCTTTTAATATTAAGTTATTTCTACCAAAAGCACTCCAACCAAGTTTAATTCTATGATTAACTGCATCCATTAGGTTTCCATCTGTAGTAATAATCTGACAAAGATATTTGTAGTTGTTAACTTCTAACTCATTATTATCAATCTTTATTTTCATCTTTTGAAAAAACCCATTGAACATTACTTTAGTCCTTTTAATGCTTACCTTTAGTCATACTTTCTTACTTTCATCTGATAACTCTTGCAATATTTCCCTAAAGCTCTAAAGCATTAATTGCAAAAACAACTACATTATCGGCAAAATGCAGAAGACTTAAATAGTCTCTATTTACTCTTATTCCATAAGTTTCCCATTTCAATCCACAAAATACTTCTTACAACACTGCTGTAAAAAGTTTTGGATATGAAGTCACTTTGTCATACACCCTTCTCAATGTTAATCTTTCTAGTATCATTATGTAATGTAATTGTTGCTGTTGCACTTTTATAAATATTCTTCCGAGTATGATAATATCTTGGGTCTACATCTTGATGATCCAATGCTTTAATTACTGAAGAGATGTATATAGAACCAAAGCCTTTTCATAATCTACAAGTTCAAATCATAATGGCAATTCATATCTATTGGTCCTTTCTATTTATTTCTCTCAATATTTGGATTTGATCCACTGTACTAAAACTAATTTTTAATCCAGCTTGTTTTTTTGGTTGGTTGAAATTCAAAGTTCAGTGTAGACAAGTTGTAATTTTCTTGATAAAATTTTATATAAAACTGGTAAAAAGCTGATAGGTCTGTAATTTCTAATATTTTCTTTATCAACTTTTTAAAATATTAATATTATACTGCATTCTTCCAATCACCTGGTATATCTTTATCATTTAGATATTTGGTATACAACTTTGCCAAAATTTTTTCTATTCTTCACCTACTTCTTTTAATATATTGATTATAATTCCATCATTACTAGAGCTTTTCTCTTCTTCATAAATTTAATTGCATGTCTCACTTCTTCATTTAAAATCCTGGGCAATTCAAAAGCTACTGCAGGAAGTATTTTTCCTTATTTCTTTATTACTATATAATTCTTAATAGAACTCTTCTACACATTTTATGTCATCTCACTTTTTAGTAGTAGTTCAATCTTTTTTTCTTATTGCAGAAATAAGTTCTCTACTAATACCAAAATTTTGTTTTACACTCTTGAGATTTTTATTCTCTTCTATAGTTTTTCTTGCTAGTTTATAATTATTATACCTTCTTATACCATTATCAAAAAATTTAAATTATTAATAACTTATTTTGACTTGAAATACTTTTTTTTTTTTTCAAAAATATAACATTATATTAGCAGCTAATGTGAATATGGCCTGAAGCTGTAATTTAGAATCTTAGCTTCTATGTAAATAACCTACTTATACTAATGAGTCAATAATAATAATAGATTTATACTTATGTATAAAAATATTGCAATAAATATTCAAAAATTTTAAATTTTAAAATATATTTTGTTAGATATAATAAATAAAAAATTTTTTAGATTGTTAAAATAAATACCGAAGATTTTATTGATTTTTTTAAACTGAAAATAATCTTTCTAATGATAATGTATAATCTTTTTGTTTTGATTGCGATCCCATTTTTTTAATATAAAACAGAAAACCATTAACAAAGCACAAGACTAAAAGTGATGCTAGTTGTACACACGTCACGACTCTGATTCACAAACAAACACATATTCTTAAATAGCAGTAATGATTAAAATATATATGAAAAAATGTAAAATTAAATACTGTAATTAATAAAAAAAGTTTGTCTTCTATTAATTTTTTTCAAATATTTGAAATTTTTTATTAATCATACTTTATTTCCTTATTTTTTTAATGCGAATTTTAAAGTAATTTTTCCTTGTTGTTTTGCTTTTATGCGATTTCTGAAAATTACTGGAACATATCCCCCATTTTTTAAGGTAAGTTAAGTCTATTTTAGTGTGATTTCTTTTGTGCGTGTTTTCTGAGGAACCTATCTACCGCATAAAATGAGACCCAGGTGTATTATATAAGCTGGAAGAATTAAGAGATTTTGTTTTTATTAACATTCCTAATCAGAAATAAAAAATCTACAATTAAAAGTATTAAAATATATAGATTCTGAACTGAAGTCAGATTTATAAAACTATTGAAGATAGAGGAATTGGATTCAAAACTTTAAGCAGATTTAAATTTCAGGGAATTTTTAATCTGAATGGTAAAATAAGAGTTAAAGATGATAGTGGACACTTAATTGCATTGCTTTCAACTTTGAATTCCAAAATCTCACTACTCACTGATAAAAGAAAAATCCAGAAACAAGTCTGGGGTTTTAAATGTAATAAAGTGTCTAATAATCACTGATTAGCAAACTTATAATAGCTGACATTACAGAGTAGCAAGCTGATCTTATTGTGTGAACCGGGAAATTGATTTACTGTTATTATTAAAACATTTCTTATACATTAATAATTTAATTCACCTGAATAAGTTTATAGTAATATTACTTTTGTTCTGATTTTTTTGTGTGTATGTGTACAAAGTTTTTTTAATTGTTTTTACATAATTCAAATCAAGTAAATCTAAGATCTAAAGCACTAATGTAAAATCAAATTAAAATATTCAAAAATAATAATTTTAAATATAAATAATATTATTGATATTTAAAATATTTTAGTATAATTCACTTTTCAGATACAAAATTGCTTTAAATTGCTTCATAGACAATTGCATTTTAAAATGTTAATTTCAAAAGAAAATTTAAAAAAAAAGTTTACTTGATATATTTAAAATTATAAAACATGAATTTTTTCTTACTTACTGATTCAGATTTTGGTGGTGGAGCTGTTGGTGTCTCTTTTTTAGGACTCTCAGATGATTGAGAAGGGGGTCGAGGAATCTTAGCGCCAAGACTAAAATAATATTTTTGATAAATTTATTAATATTATTATAAAGATAATTGTTAAAAGTCATTTCTATACTGATAATAATAATTTTAAAAAAATCTCTGAATCTTTAAAAGATTTTGAAAATTTTATTTTTAATCAAAAAAATATTGCTTGAATCCAATAAATATTTCAGATATTCTTCTCCGCTGATGCAGAAAAGTCATAATGCTTAGTGTAAAGCTTTTGTATCAATTATGCATTTCATGCACTATATTTTAAATTTTTTTGATGAAGATGTATAAGATATATTTTAAAATTATACTCAAGAAATAAGCTGGATATAATCAAGTACAATTTTTGATGATGGGTTTTTTAATATATACTTAAAATTAAAATAAAAACAAAATATAAACCTTTAATTTTTTTTGATATTAAATATGATCAATAAGATAAAAATTTTTACATTTTTGAAATACAAATATAGCACTATTATTTATCAGTTTATTAATTTAAATAATAATTTTAAAAGTTACCTACCAAAAAATCACTCCTACTAAAACATCCCAAATAATAATTAGAACATTAACAGAACTCCTTTCAGCCTACACAATATGTGATAAAACAAACAGTTTTCTACCTTTTTGCCACATACAATAAGCTTGAATAACTAGTGATTATCAGATGTAGTTAATATCTATATCCAAATCAGTTTTTGACTTTTGCTTTTATCAATTAGGCATAATAAAAACAAAAATCAGAGTCTGGTTTGGAGATTTAAATGCATCTAGTTATCACAAAAAGTAATAAGCTGCTCTTGTTTTAACTCCTCCTATAATCTAATGCTCACAAAAATATCAAAAGGTCATAGATAACTTCTAGATCATTTCCCAATATGTATTAAAAAACAACAGACAAATGAGATGAGAAACTCATCCCCATAAGAGAACATCACAATAAAGCTGGTCTGAATCCAAAGACAACACATAAAAAGTGTTGACAACTAAAAAAATCAAATCATTCTTCTGTCAATTACAACCCAATATTCTGTAATGCTTGAATTACAGAAATGTCAAAAAAATAATTCTTATAATATATTAAGTTTTAAGTATCCAGTATGCAAGCTTGAAAATAGAAAGCTATTTTAAAAATAAATCCACATATACTTAAATGCCTCTATATTTAAAACTTAGTCTAATTCTGAGTATCCAATAAGCTAAATCTTCACAGAGTAAATATTTCATTTGGCCATAATCAATGACTTATAATAAATAGCAAGCAAAATTATAGTTACAAACTTTTAAACATTCATATATTAGAAATGTTAATATATAATAAAATCAACTTATTCAATAATAACATAAATAAAATAATCTGCTTCATAAATGTTTTACAAATTTTTTATCTTGCAATAATTATAATTTCTGAACAAGCAACTATACTTACAATATCTTTACAATATGTAATTATAATAGTCATTAAGATATTCCTAAAATACATATCTAAAATTTGGTAACAGCTCTTTTTTCAAAAACTTAATATAATGTAAGAATTCAAATGTAAAATAAAAAATACCTTAAAAAAATTCAACCTCTTAGAGCCCAAAGCCAAAATGACCTGATAGATCTAACCTCTATATGGCATCTACTAAAAATAATAAAAGTTTCTAAAAAATACATAATTTTTGTTTTAAACCATTCTGAAACAATTACAGTCTGTTATGAAGTGTATTATATGCAAAACTATTTTAATTCTATAAAAATACACACTAATGTTTTATAAATAAAGATGGCAAGTATAATCAATAATTACTGACATGCTTATATGATTCGTCAATATTTTCTTTAAAAAAACAAACAAACATATAATGAAAAAAAAAAAACCGCAATTTAGAAAAACTTTAGTGAAAAACCTCACGATATCAACATTTTCATCTTGCTGGTTTACATAAACATTTTTTTTTACCAGTATAATCAACTTTCTTCATCCCAACTATTTTTGTTTCTTTCCTTAAGAACTAATTTTTAATCCCCCTACTTTATATTTCACTCATTCATTTACATACTTATAAATAAACTTTAAAATAATTAATTTAAAACAAAATTGAAACAGACAACTTTTTATAAATCAGAGGGGGTTCATGGTGAACTTTATGGGGAGATCATTTTGTAAAAAAATTAGTGGGTAATAAAAAAAAATTCTTACCTTAAAATGATTTATATTTCAACTCGAATCAATAAAACAAATATACTAAATAAGAGAAAAAAAATTATTAACAACTAACTATGATCACCAGAAAAACGGAACAGATGCCAACTAATGAAATATGTACTAAACTAAATTCATCAATTCCTGAAAATAATGTTCGACAATGCAATAGCTCTAGATAATTTGATATTTGTTTAGATAAAAAGATTTAAAGCTTCCACTGAAAATAATTATTAGATCAGAAAAATTTATCCAATCCGCTCCGATTTGAATTGTAAACATTTTAAAATAAAAGAATTAATAAACTGTATAAATTCGTATGATAAGTTAATATAATTAAGCTCTAGGTAATTTGATATTTACTTAGATAAAAAAATTTAGACCTGTCATTAAAAATAATTCTTAGAATAGAAAAATTCATCCAATCCCCTCTGATTTGTATCATAAACATTTTGAATTATGAAAACTAGTTTTAATTAAAATAATATATTCATGTTTTCTTTAAAAAAATAAATAGTATTATTATTATTATTAAAAACACTTATTTTTGGTGGGTTATTGACCAAATGACATAAAGAGAAACCTGCCACTGCTATACACCTGGGTCTCGTTTTACACGATAGATAGGTTCCTCAGAAAACACGCGCAAACGAAATCGCGCAAAAATAGATGTAACTTACATTGAAAAAGGGAGGATGCGGTCTATGATTTTTCAAAATTCGCGTAAAAGCAAAGCACCAACATAAAATTACTTTAAAATTTGCGCAAAAAAAAAATAAGGAAATAAAATATGACTAATAAAAAATTTCAAATTTGAAAAAAATTGATACAAGACAAACTTTTTTTAACTATAATATTTAATTTTATTCAAAATAATATATTTTTATGCATAATTTACATTTTTTTATACACGTTTTAATTATTATCGCTATTTGCCCAAAAACACGTTCGTTTGCAAACTAGTAAAAAATCAGATTCTCATGTGATGTGATATATTTGGCTTCTCCTTAAACGAAGTCAAGAATATCTCAGCAATTATTCTCACAAGAGGAAATACAACTAGCGCCAAGGTCACTCTCATGTTGTGTTAATTTGTTTCTGTTGACGACGGCGATGATTTTATTAATTGTTTATGAACTTAGACTTATGATAATAAAAAGACATTTATTCACCACTGCTGGGAAAAATTTAATTAAAACAAACAACTAAAAATTAAATTCTTATTTTTGTCTTTAATTTTCAATTCCGTTTAAAAATCAAATTTTGTTTTACATCACATTATTTTCAAGTCGCCCGTAAGTAATTTTTAAATTGTTAATTACAATTAAAAATCAGATTTTAATTGTGCCCACTGCTATTACTGACCTTTTAAAAATAAACTTGTGGACACTAAATGATTAATAATTGATTACGTTCTTTTTTAAAAAGCAAAAACAAAATGTGATTTAAAATGCAAAATTAACACGCCCAATGTTTGAACAAATTTACATTGAAATCATGATCTGAAAGTGGAACTAAAGTTAGAGATAGTGAATGCTTGCTCTGACGTTTATGTAAACAAAACATATGCTTGACGGTGTTTTTGGTAGAACGCCATCTATTATTATTATTATTATAATCTTGTAAAATTTAATGTGTGTATACATAAAATGTGGAAATCGTGATTTTAATTTCATTAGTGCATAAAATCTTACTATTATAAAGCACTGAAAATATTAAAATTACTAAGATGAAAGTAGAATTCCAATAATGTGCTATTACTTTCAATATAACATAAGTGCGTGAAATTTATTATTTAAAGTAATAGTGCATTATCTGAGGTCGACTTCCTGTGAAACACAAATCGCGTAACTTCAAAATCGTGTTAAATAAGTCCGCATAAAAAGAGACCCAGGTGTAAATAAAAAAATTATCTAATACATCAACTGGGCTTTCATTCCTTAATGTAACCTTATCATGATATTTGTACAAAATCACATGATCAAATATCCTTCGCAATTCCACCCAATGGACATTATTTATATTACAATAAATATAATTATTAAAATACATACATGTACATAAGAAGGATTAAACTTATCACAATTTCTTTCTTTTTTTTTAAATAATATATATATTTATAAAATAATCTAAAAAATGTTTTAAATTATAACACTAAAGTTTCCAATAATTTAACAATGCCTATTTCTTCTCTAGTTGTGCTTGATCTTTGCTTAAATTTTCTTGACTATAGTTTCATATTTTTTTTTTTTGTAATCTCTAATATACTTTATTACCTGAATATTTTTTACACAATTCAGTTTATGTCCATTATTCAAAAAATGTATATGGCCCTGATCTTATATCCTTTCTGTTAATTGCCCTATCATACTCATTACCTCTTTCAATGGGAGTCTTTACTGTCTGACCTATGTATATCATATTGCGAAATTCGCAACTAATTTGTTAGCTATCCTATTTTTAATATTACCCATCTTTTTTGCATTACAAATCCATTTCCGTAAAGATTTAATATTTTTCCATCCTATTTTAACATCATCAGGTAACTTTTCTTTTTATCAATGTCTTATATAAATGTTCTGAATATGGAATTGGAATTCACTTCCTATTTGCATATACATGTCTTATACTATCTTTTGTATTATTTTTATTTCTAACAATCTTTTTAATATCTTTTCCTTTTTAGTCCATATTAACATAATCATTCTTAACTTCCAATTTCTGTTCAAATGCTTCATCTTCATTCAAGGCTAACATTAATTACTTACCTAGTTAACCAAGTTCGAAAAAATTCTAATTCAGATATATGAAGTATTGTGGGATTAGCCTGACAAAGGCTCACAAATTCTTTTAAGAGATTAATTTGCTCATAATTCATTTTGGAAGCCATTATAAATCAGTTTCAATAACCTAAAAAAAAAAAAAGAACATATATAAATTCATATAACATTAGAGATAATTTAATTATGAAAATAAATTGGTCACATGACCTCAAGTATGTTTGAAAAATCACATTACCAATTTACAATATTATTAATGATATTTAAATGTTCATACAATTCCTAAAAAATCTTCCATTATATTGATGAAAGAATTATAAAACATATATAAAATAATCTTCCCTTTTCCCATTATCCATATTTGGTTTCAATCCATATCATGGACAATAGCAAACTATGTTATACGTTTTTTTAATCATGAATACAAATACTGAGTAATGTGAACAAAAAAATTAAAATATAAAAAATATAAAATTTATTTTTTATTAATTTCTAATTTTTTAATATTTTATTTTCTATTTTTTTTTCATTTGTGAATAAATGAAACCATGGATATGGAAATCATAGATAAGGGGAAAATAATGTATATAATAATCTATTTCCTATTTAAATATCTATCATATATATTTTTTTATATATATTCAAAATAAAAAATTGAATTAATTTTATAAAATTTAATGAAACTAAAAGAAAATCTATAAATATATTAGCTATAATTATCTTACAACATTTACATCACTTCCCTGTAGCATTCTATTTACAATTAAAATACAATTTATTTATTTTTTTTCCATATGTCATAGCATCGACCGGGAGGCGAACCCACAACCATCTGCAATCAACTACTTTCTTGCAAGGTGGCTGCGATGACTTCTTGGCTAACAACACTTGACTAATTAAAATACAATTTAACATCTAAATTACAAAATGTCAATACTTAAACATGATTGCCATCTTTCCATAATTTGTGTATATCTATATAAACTGTTTATTCATCAAATTATCTGTTTAGACATTAGTCAGCACTTAGAATATCAGAAAAAAATAATAAAGGTCCTTTTTTTTAAATATTTATTTGCCATATTTAATTTTTTTGCATAAAAACCATTAGTTTAATAACATTATAATTATTTATGTTCTTCATTTCTGCATTTAAAACACAGTAAAGTTATATTTATTTGCCATATTAAATTTTTTTGCATAAAAACCATTAGTAATATAACATTATAATTATTTATGTTCTTCATTTCTGCATTTAAAACACAGTATAGTTTATCTGTATCATAAAACAATAATTTAGCTTTATATCTTTTAGGAATATTATGAATTTCAGAATTAAATTAGAAGTTGATAAATGTATAAAAATTTCTAAAAAAAAAAAAAATAAATAGATAAAGTGAAAATGTCAAAGAACAATCTGCCTAATAGAATATCATGTAGATATTCTATGCTGCTAAATAGATAATTCTATGTTCAGAAAACTTTCCTTAAGATGTAGAGCAATGAGATGACTTTAAAGATAAGAACACCATCTACAATGGAGTTTTACCTTTATTGCATTAATAAATAAAAATATTTTGCACTTTTATATAATTCTTTTACTTTACAAAAGTCAAAAAAGTTTGCAAAACTAATGATTTTTAGCCCATATTCATTACAGAATATGAATATATATTTAAAGAAGTGACTAAAATCTTTGAACATAACATTACTATGCCTATTGATCTAATCATAACTACAATTTAGATGCATTAAAAAAAAGTGCATAACACAAATCTTTAATTTCATATATTACTAAATGTTATATTCTTAAAAATATTGAAATGCATTATATTTCTTTTTAACAAATACGATTTGAATATACACCATCAGATCATTTCTATTGGACAATAAATAAATATTTAAGTAAAACAGATTTCTTTTTGCATTATTTTTTCACTTTACTTGAAAAAATAAAATAAAAAATATGTATTTTGTTAATCTGATATATAACTTTCTCATATTATTTGATTTTTTTTTGTAAACTATACTATTACTCTACAAGTCATTATATTGCAGGCTAAAATTTAAAATATTGAAGAATGTAATAAAAATCAATATGCCAACTTCCAAATCATAGCAAGGACAATTATCACTTACCACTGCAATAAAATAATTTAAATAAAATGCATATTTTTTGAACTAAAAAAAATGAGTTATGCTTTTATTTATTAACATTCTTATCTTAGGAGAATATTGAGTGTAAATATGTCATTTGTTCAAGTGATAAATAAAGTACAATTGGAAATTATTAAAAAAATACAATCAACACAAAGTCAATTCGTGGATGAAAAATATTACAGTAAATTGAGCTATTTCAGATTTTCAAACTAGTCACCAATTGTGAACTTTAAGATATTAATTAATATCCATCAGATTAACAAGTTAATATTTATGATAGTTAATATTCCAGAGGTTAGTTTTCCATGAATCTATCAGCTGAAATTTCTATCAAATGAAAATACACATGCTAAATCTTTACTAAAACCATAATATGTAAATTTAATCCTTTTATATCAATAAAACTTATTTGCCCTTTACAATTCAAGAAGTTAAATATATCATGATATTTTAGTTAACCATCACGTGGTACTGTTAAACATAAGAATTTATCAGACACCACAATAATGTAGTGGATGTTAAAATAGCTTTATATCATAATTTCCAATGTTAGCAAAACAAATCAAAGAATGTCATGCTCATATATGTGGTATCATCAACTATATTAAAAATAAATAATCTGAAGCACAAAATTTTTTTACCTTCCTCAAATAATTTCATCATTACCTGCTTTGTTTTCTATTTATATACCTACTGTTTTAAGAGAAATCACAAATGGCATCATTATTTTAGCCATTGGAAAAAATATATAAATACTTCTTCATGAGTATATCTTATTAACTACAAGTATTATATAGAAATCAGAAATGGACCTTGAAATTTTTTTTTAATTGTATAGTGCAAGAATATTAATGAATAATCTTCAGTATGGCAGATCTCAATAAAAAAGATTTATTCCTTCTATTTTCACAAATATTCCTACTAATTTTCAGGATTTATCAATAAGCATTTTAATAACTAAATCTCACTCAATAATAAATAAAATCATGAACAGTAGCTTTTTAAAAAAAATTAAATATTTAATCATATTAAAATCATTTGAAAACAAAGATTAAAAATGTTTTCATATTTAGGAATCTATATAAATGAATATCTGTGGGCATCTAGTTTAAGATTGCTGCCTAAAAGGTATTTTTGCATTGGTTGATTTTAGTCTTTCGTCAATTTGTTAATCTGAAAATTTTTAATAGAATATGTGTTTACACTCTTTGACATTAACCATTCTAATATCCAGTGCACCATTCCAGTAAAAGTAATGAAATCATATTTGCTAAAATGCTATTTGTATAAAAGACCAAATGAGTTTACCTAGTTGACTACTAAAAAAATAATGACCTTTCATCAAAGATATAGTTTTAAATAAAGACATATGTTTTGATCATCAATACTACTACAACATTTTTAAAAAAATATGTTATTCAAGTAGATTTTTATGGCATTTTTGCAATAGTGATATATCTAAATAATACTAACTTATAATCCTTTAATCTAGTTTGCAAATTATATAATTCAAATGAAAAGTCTTTTTAAATATTATGGATTCTCTCTATTTCAACATTAGGTCAACTCTCATTTTTTTCAATGACCTCTTAAGCCAGAAGATAAGAGCATCTTTATTAATTACTAAGATTTATAATGCTATCAAATGCAATCATTTGCAACAATTATATTTCATGGATACATTATTTTTAAAACATTGATGAAAGGAAAATTATAGTAACTTTTAAGTATCTATCAAAAAATACCTATATATAAAAGTGTGACCTCATGACATGTTTAGCCATTGGTTCCACATCAATGTAATTATTCTTAATTAATGTTTATAAACTTAGATTTTTCTATTTGAATCTAATGGAGATCCAATAAAAAAAATATCAAAGATTAATCATATATTGTAATCTAGAATCAGAGATAATATGTATTTATTAAGTTCATGTATCATGAAATCATTACGGAGGGAGATGTAAGACTAAATGTTCAATCACATGCACAAATTGAAAAGAATCAATAGTGTTTTAAATTCAAAGAAACTATCAATTTAAATGTCTTTAAAAAAAATCCAAAAAAAAAAATTGTTTTTATCATTAAAAAAGAAAAAGAAAAAAGGTTTGAAATAATCTTTGATTTTAGAATAAACATTTTTCTAACTTATTTAGCAGTATAATGAAATGACAATGTTTATTTCATATAAATTATTACTTGAAAACTGAGAATTAAATGTAAATACTTGTGTATTTGATAATGGCTGCAAAATAACTATTTATTTTAAACTGTGCAACAAAATGTAAAGATAGCAAAAAAGATATCTGAATAATTCCTATAGTTATATAATTTAAATATTTCTTTAAATTTTTTAAATAAAAATTATCTATTAATCAATTTATGATCAGTCACACAATAGGATATGATTTGCATTATCAAATATTACCAACTGATTAAATGAACAAATTAATTAATAATTTTGCCCATTTATTATAAAATATTCAATAATGAATGTTACATTCAATATTTGGTAGTATCTTGGTACAACTGGTAAATTTTTATAGCTATTAAATATGAAGTTTTATTATTTTTAATATATCATAAACTGGATATTTTTTATTTACATTCTCCAAAGTAATAATAAGATTTGAATAATTGAAATATTTTGTTTTTGTTAAATTATTACTGAATGTCCATTACAGAAATAATTATTATGGAAATTAGTCTGACAAATGTGGTCAAATCTTTTAATCTTTTTATTTGTTTCTCATAATGATTTTTAATAATATGAAAAATCATTATAAAAATGTTATATATTGTTTAGATTCTTGTGAAATCCTCAATTGATTTCATTCTATATAAAATATATTCAGTGCCTTGATAGTGTTCTTTAATATAAGATTATAATTAGTCTAAAAAATTTATTCTAGCATTTAATATCATGAAAATTTCAAAATTCTATCAACTGGTTTGTTTTGTATTCTTTTGTTGTTGTTTTTAAGAAGCATAATATATAATAAATAAATTGTTATTGATTATATTGTTAATTTTTACTAAATGAGATTTCATTCAGATTAGATAATTTAAAAAAGAGTGGCCTGATAAAAAATAATGACTTTATTAACTATCATTTATAAACAAATAATCAGTGTTACAAACAACAAGTGAGCAAATGTTCTTAGTTCGATCCCAGCTAGCAAAAAAATATCCATCTGACAATTTTCAAGAGAATATTGCCATATTCTAGAATTATTACTAGTCACCTAAAAAACAAACAAACAAACAAAAAAAGGCAGCACTTATATTAATGAAATAAAGTTAGTGATATTAACAAAACTCAGAACCATGAGATAATAACTGAACAGAATATTTTTAATTTTCATTCTACTGTAATATAAAAACAAAAAAGATACTATAGCATTTCAAATCCTCTGAAATATACTTTTTCAATTAACCAGTTCTCTAATGCTGCTTATCAACCACAATTCAAGTGTACATATTCAGTTCTGCACTGCTGTTTAATTTTAAAATATAATCTAACAATTGTTAAAAGTTACCCCATTGACAATAATAGATCTTTTCATTTCATGAACAATGTAAGCAATACTATTTTTTGATAAATGAACTATCCATCCATCTTAAAACTCTTCTTTCACAAAAATTGATTTTTTTTATAATAATAATCTTCAATAACTTATACATATATTAGACATTTGTAGGATTCTCAATATTACTTTTTATATAATTTGATAGACTATAGAATTATGAATTATATTAATTTACCATCAAATTCTGATGAAATATTCACTTAACATCTCAAATGGAAACTGGCTGAAGAATGTTTCATTAGATATATAATTTACAAACGTATTGTCATTAGTGGAGCACAATTAATATTCAATAAGTTATTTCAAAATATGGTAATGTTTTCTTGAGTCTATTTTCTTACACATACAAAAAAAATCATTAATCTTCAAACAAAATGTAAAATCACCTTTTTTTTTTAAAAAAAAAAAAATGATAAATTCGATTGCCAACTTTATATATATCTATATCAAATAAAATAAGATACATTAATTAACATTGTTGTTTTACTGATTTAATCACAAAAATTACACTTTTCATTTACTAACACATAATTTAAATTATATACTTTTAATATGATAAAATTTATTAGAAAAAGAAACAATATTTACATATGCCCATGAAAAATAGATTTAAGAGTGATTCAAAACATAAAGTCATACTGTCATATAATAGCACTTGCCAGCTTATTATTAGTCATTGTTGTTAAATCCATATCAACTCTTGGCAAAAAATGGCATTTAGATCAATTATAGCTTTCCAGATATCTCAATAGCACATTCATTATTGTAATGATGATATCCAATATCTCAAAGCTAGTTATTTTTTACATTCACCCCAATTTTCCAGAGCATTATAGATTTTTTAAATGAATTTATCTCATATGATTAAAATGAAATAATTTGACTTTGCTCATTTGATTGATTATCAATTTGTTAGTTTTCTTTGCTGACGATATTCTTAAGACTTTATTAGATGAAGTTAAAATGTGCCTTTTTTTATTGACTAACTCTCACATTCTAAGAGCAATAGAAAGTACTACAACTTAAACAATTCTAACATTCCTGTTCTGCCCAATGAAGAATCTTCAGAGTGACAATGACTCGCACCTTTAGATTCTTGAATATCGAATTTAAGGCAAAAGCTCTAACCAACTGACATATCTTGTTATAGGTGAATAATTCAGAGGCAAAAACTGTTAGCAACTTCTATGCTTTCATTATTAATTATGAAATTAGCTTCTGATTTTGTTTCTCTAATTTTTATCTTCTTTTTATATAGCTGTAATTCTACCTTTTTACTTTTTTATCTTTTCACATGAGTCTTCAGAGCTATATTATCAATTATAAGGACTGTATTATCAGCATAAAAAAAAAAATTGATGATGTTTAGTCCAACATTCCTGAATCCACACTTGTCTTTGTCTAATGTAATTTTCTCAGTACATAGTATACAAACAGAATATGTATGCAGCCCTATCTTAACTTCTTTACCAATGTGAGACCAGTTTATTTAATCATATCCCATTTTAAATGCATCTTAACGAAATACTCTAGTTCACTTATTTTCCTAAAAACATTTCATATTACATAATAATAATTGTAGTGATAATTAATAAAGCACATTACACCTTTTAAAATAGTCTCTGGTCTTTTCAATTATCCAGAATACATCAATGTTTATTATTCCTTGACTTGTCCTAATAATTAACTTATGCATCTAACAATTCCAGTATATTGAATGATTTGTAATATAATTGTATTTGCATAAAATACATGAGATGTTACATAATATTTGAAAACTCTGTGAAGATTAAGCAGCCTAAATAATGAATAAACACCTAAACTTAATAAGACATATCAGTGACTTCTATATATTTATATTCCCCCCTCCTTTTTTTCTTTTAAAAAAAGCAAAAACATCTATGGTGAATATAAGATTCAAATTCTATTTGATTATGTACTTAAAAAGAATGTAATTCATGGCAATTTCACCTTATTTCTAATACACAAAAAGCAGTAAACAATTTGATAAATAATGTAATCAACATTATTCAAGAAACTGTTCTATTTTCAATATTCTGTAATAAACCAATTGATCATTTTCTCCTAATGGAAAAAAAGGCGCTTGTCATCATAATGAGTATGAAAAATAATAGTTCAGAGATAATTTAAGCTTTGGTAAACTGGGATAATAAAATATAAATCCAAAATACATAGAATAATAGAACTTTATTATTCCACATTATTCATAACATCCTTAAAACTTCCCTTACTTATTTTGAAAGTGATCCTTTAGACCATTTTTAACTTCTTTATACATTACTTAAAAATCCGGTAGAATATATATATTAACATTAATACTATAATTAAAGAATTAAGATATTAATCATTAACAAAAGTTTTACTTTTAGCTTTAATTAATGTCGATACTAAATAAAATTACGACGTTAACTATTTCATAATTTAAAATAAATTTATACTCAAATACCAAATTGCAGTGCTTAAAACTTACCAAAGTAGTGTGAAATTATATACCGTACTGAATATAAACAAAAATACCTATTTATGCATATAATTAGAAATAAAAGATAATTTATAAAATTTCTGGATTTAATTAATATTCGTAATTGGTTCAATGTTTTTAGAAAATATAGGATACAAGATCTTCGTTTACATAAAATAATTTTTATTGCATAAAATGTAATATTTAAAACGTGGGCTGGGACCGTCAAAAATTAACATACTTTACTATAATAAATTAAAAGCCGATTTATCAAAAAAGTTATTTTGATACGTGGCGAAAAAAAGAAAATATTTTTCATTAATAAATAATTATAAATCTGAGGTACATTTTAAATAAAATATATAAAACCAATGATGATTTTTAATTTCAAACTCCCCTTTCCTAAAGCCTTATAAAAAATAAAAATACAGTATCCAATGGAAACGATTGCAAGCGTAAAAAAAAAAAAGTTCACATACAAAAACTATTCATTTTATTTAATACATACCTCTGTTAAATCAGAGAGAAAAAATGGAAGTGTATGCTTTTCACAAGCTCTATAAGCTTGAAATTATTTTTGGTTTATCTACGAGCTTTGAATCGTGCAGTTATGAGAGTAAACAAGGGATCACGGTAAGAAAGTTCTGGACCGAAATTTATCTCGTTATTAATGGTAATGATTCGAGATCAACCTTAAATAGAATTTATTCTTGTCTAGAAATAGAAATATATAAATGTAGTTCTTCCAGTATTTTATCATTTATTAAGTTAATATTTCAAAAATATCTGTTTATATTAAAAGTTTTATTTCTACAAATATTTAATTTTTATCAGTGGGTCATTTATTAAAAATAAAATTGCGGTCTTAAACAATGGCTTCCCCAAGTCATTTTTTAATACATAATATCAGAGTAGTTTTTTATACTTTTAACATAACTAGGTTTTCAGGTATAGTACCTAATTGAAGTAATACGTGCATATCTTAATGGTCTTAATATAAAATTTAAAACAGTAACCATTAGTAATGGTTAAATGATATACTTTTTTTTAATGAAATTTGCGTGTAGATTAAAGGCATTAATAAGATATATTTCATTTGTTTTCTGCTAATGTTTGAATTAAATAAAGCTAATTGTTTAATTAAAGTGATTACATTTGGAAAAAAACTCTAGCAGCTTTCGTGAAATTTGTTATGAGAATTTTATTTAATGTTAGCATTTTTTTTAAATTTGATTGTAAATTTCTACTCACCCCCTCAAAAAGTAAAATTTTTTTATATAATGAACTAGTAAATGATTTATGTTCGTTAGTAATTAAAATCTGAAATGAATTTGGAATACTACAATTCCTCATTGAAATGTGATGAGATCCTTATTACTGTCTTTAAAACTTAGGATTATCATCTCTGGAGCACAAGAAAGAATACACATATACGAACAACTATTTTTATATGTATAAAAGATTATAAATGTTCAATTCTGGAACACAGTTTTTATTGATAATGCATAGAATTTTTAATTGTATAGCCAGAACATTTAGTACATTTACAGATTTAATAATTGTAAACGTATTCATCGAAAATAATTGTAAACAATATAAATCGATGAATTTTATCTATACACTAAATATAATAATTTAGATATTCCTATTTTTTCCAAGAAGTGTACATTTAGTTACCAAAATTTTTATTACTTAATTTGGAATTGGCTTTTTTAAATTTGGAATATAACTCCCAAATTTAGAGTTTTTAATGCCTAATGCTGTTTACACTTTTTTTCATCCTTGTAAATTAGGTAGCAAAGTTTAATCATATCAATTTAAATTTGCATAAGTGTTTATAATATTTAATGCAATAAATATGTAGTTTGAAATTTAATCATCCCAAATATATTTTATTCACATTTACAGATAGGATTTTCACTAACTATAAGCATAAATATTTCATTGCCTAGCTATCATTTTCATGTTTTTACACGTACATTATTTACATGATTTTATATATCTCATTTCCTAGCATTCCAATTTTTAAGGCTGAGTTTTGAAAAAACTGCAGAAGCAGATTATGCTTAATTTTAAAAACAAGGTATTTCAGTACTCAGAATTTATTGTTTTTTATACATTTTTTATTGCATCATTGTTTTTAAAAATACAAATCACTTTAACTGCAGTAATTTTTATATTTTATATATACAGTGTATGCACAAACATAATAAACTAAATATCTCTATTTGATTACTACATTTTGAAAGGCAAAAATAAGATCTCGGTACTGATCACACCAAGATATTAGTATTCAATTTATTGTTTTTAAACATAATCATTTATAACTTATATTTAGAAACCAAAACTCCTGAGTTGTAAAAACATCATTATTTCTAAACACAGGCACATTATTGTTAATCCAGCACTCTTGATTTTCTAGCCATATCATATTAATGACCTGAAGGATTAAGAAACTTTAATATTGATTGAAACTATTAATTGCTTACATTTCCATTATGTGCTATATATTAAAGTTCATTATAATCATCTATATGTAAACAAGTATGACCATTCTAATTGGAAAAATAGACAAAGAATAAAAATCAAAGATTAGTTTTCTAATGTCTATGCAAACCAATCCATGAATTGTAAATATATCCATTATATATATATAACATGCTGGTTCTTTATTATTTTATGGAGAAAGAACATCTTTCTCAATTATAACTAACTATTCATTGTAATCTATTCTTTTTAGGAAACTTATTTACTTGACCAATCCAGTGAAGATAATTCTTTACACTAGTAGATTAAATAACATCACATATAGCAAGCTAAAAAACATACAAATTGATCTTGTGATTTTGTCATCCTATTTTTAGAATCTTACAAAGTATTTTTAAATTAAAATTTTTTTACTGCACAATAAATTGAGATATATAATAGCCTTATATATTATATTGGTACAGTATCTTTTTAGTAATGAAAAACTAGTAATAAATATTCCCTTTTTTTTTACTTTCAGTTATTTGTAATAATTAAATTTGTTAAGCGCATACCCATTATGTAAAGTAATATATATTAAGGCTATAACCTTGAGATCATGCACCTGAAAAACGACAGTAAGGATCGCTACAAATCTTTTAAATAAATCTTATGTTAAGATTTGTAGAAGTTCTTACTGTCGTTTTTCACATGCATGGTCATAAGATTTTAGCCTTAATATATATTACTTTCAGTTATTTGTAAAATATATGTAAAATTATTTAGGATTTGCCTTTTACTTCCTTTACTTAAATATCTTTCTTTTTTTTATCAATAAGATCAATTGCTGTCAAAGCTTTTAATTTTTCGAAAGGAAAAAAATGAAAATAGTAAATGAAATAGATTGTTGTCAAATTAAGAAAGATAAAATACAATTATATTAATCACATTATAAGTATTTATTCATCTGTGTTTTTTTGTTTAGTGTGTATATTTTATGTTTATTATTATTTTTTAAATGTTTTTGTATCATAACTCATGCTAAAATAAGTTCAACAGACTAAAAATTTGGAGTTCATTGCAATTTGTATCTGGTTTAAAAATTAAGTTTCCAGATTATCATTGTTTCATATGGCATAAATATTGTATATTATCTCACTTTCTAGTAAAGCATACACAAATAGTTAATTCTGATTTGTTATTGTGAGGATTTAATGAAAAAGTATTTCTCCCTTGAAATTGACAGTTGAGAGTTTATACTGTTATAGATTGCTATTCAAAATTTGATTATTATATTAAGAATATTTTTTAAGCAAATCTTATAGTTTATTCACTTTATATGCCAATGTAAATGAGATATTTATTTATATAGCATGATGTATATAAATTGTAATAACAGTCATAAAAAAGCGCATGTACATTAGCTTGAAATGCTGATCTTTAGTTTATATGCCAATGCAATGAAGATATGTGTATATATAATGCAAAGCTAAAAATAGAAGCCTGATAAAATAGTCATTCAGCATTACATTGATAAAGCAATAAGCTCTAGTGAGTTCTTGAAAATTGTAGTCAGAAAGAAAAATAATTAAATAAATGGATGAATGCACTGATTCTTAGTATTTATTTAGAATGTGCATGTTTGTATGTGCATTTATGATAGATATATAAAAGTGCATTACTTGGTTTAATAAATAAAGACCTAAATAAAACGTATAAAATTTAAAATTTATTAAATAAATGTCAAGATAGGAATTTAATCAGTGTAATAGTGTTTTATAAAAGAAGATAGCTTAAAACATTTAAGCTAGATGTATTTATATATTGGACTATTTTCATCATTTAATATTAAATATTGAATATCTTTAGAAAAATTTACTTTATTTAAATTTTCCAATTACATTCAACTGTTAGTAATACCACACAAGTTAATATATGTGCAATGTTTTGAGAGGTATTTTTTTCCTCTCGTCTTCAGGTGTTGCTAGCCTGACCAGTGACAGTAATAGCATAGAAATATGGCTGTTAGATTTACTCAAGAATCTAAGTGTCCAAGTTTGATTCCCGTGCTAGTACTGTTACTATAACACTGAAGAAGAGAGGAGAATAATACCTCTTAAAACATTGCACATATACTAACTTGGGTGCTATTACTAACAGTTGAATGTAATTGGAAAATTTAAATAAAATAATTTTTTTTAAAGACATTCAATATTTAATATTAGATGATAAAAATAGCCCAATATATAAATACAAGTAAAATACCATTTAAGCTAGATAATTTTTTTAAAAAAAACTTGATTAGATTTATATGTAACAAAAAATGAATCTACAAATCTGGTATGTAATTGTAATTAAACTAAAAAGATAAAAAAAAATTCAGTAATCTATTACACATTTTCAATTAAAAGCAAAAAAATGTTGAAATAAAAAAATCTTTGAAAAATTAATTAAAAGAATGAGTGGTGACATTCTATATCACTGTTTTGGGTGTTTTAAAAGAGAAACAGTCTGGCAATGAAGGAAAAAAGAGCAGGGGAAAAAACATGCTTCTATGGAGATATGATTGATAATAGCAGTACAAAATTGAGGAAAACTGTTTTTGTTTTTGAACTATAATTTTTGTTCAATTATATAAAACATTATCCTGGAAGGAAATTTATATTATCAAATATAAATTGTAATTACAAAAAAAAAAAATGTTCATTTATGGCAAACTACATGATAAAAAAAAAAAAAAGCCACAAAATATGCATTGCTAGAACCTCAATGTGTACCACCTGCTATAAATATAAAGACATTTCTTATGACTGTGTTGAACTGTACCCATAAATGCCATATCTGGATAAATTAAAACTCATCTAGGCTTATGAAGGTGTGCCCCCATCATTGTTTGGAAGGAATACTGAAAAGAGAACAATTTGTGATCTAAATAATTGTACAAACTGTAAAAATAATAAATACCACTGGATATGTTTAAATTGCAGTACCAGTAATTGTATAATAAATAACAAGCTAGTTATATACCTAGATAGGGTGTTTCTTTTTAAAACTTTAAAAAAAAATCTTATTTTAATAAATTCAAAATTAGTGTAATCTAGTTATTGTATTTATTTATTGTATGCTTGTTAATTGTATGGATTTATTTTGAAATAATTAATTGTACTTTATGTGCATGAGTTCTATGGTCTAAATGTACAATAAATTTGGTTTTTGAAAGATAAGTCATTGTTATTTTATAAAATTCAAGTTGTCAGTGCTCTTTTATATCTCATATTTTATTTCAAATGCTTACACTAGCATTTATAATTGCCATTTCTATTTTAAAAAAATTAGAATGCTTAACCAATGAGAAAATGGCAAAAAATTAGCAGGAATTGGGGGTAAATAGGGGTAGGTGAGATTGGTCTATTCATAAGTTTTTTTTTCTCATGAAAAGATGACACCCAGATAAAGGTTGTAAATGTATGTCTTTCTTATTAATTCACTGAGAACAAATTATTTCTGGATGGTAAGGTCTATTTTGAATCCTAGTATTGATTTTGAGGGGGTGATTGGGAAATATAACCCATTTTTAGGTTCAATCATTATCTTTCTATTTTGTTATGTGATGGTTATTCCAATTAAGTTATATTGAAAGGTGGTATTCACTATAGATTATTGGTACAATATCTTATTTTACTTCACAATGAGTCTTCTAGAAGATATTTTAATTAGTATATAATTTGTAATCAGTTATATATTGGAATATTTCCATTATCTTGTTTAATTCTTAAATATTTTAGAAAAATTCAAACTTTATTTTTCCAAATACATTTAACTATTAATAATAACACACAGTTTTGTATAGAACACTGTTACTATTAATGTTTGAATATTATTTGTAAAAATATAAATAAAGTTTGAATTTTTTTATTAATTAAATAAAATAATGGAATAGCCAACATATAAATTACAAATAAAATATCTTCACAAATTTTCAGACAAATATCAGTTTACATTTTGTTTAAAAATATATATTTTTACTGCAACTTTGTTTTAAACTATGAACACTTTGACTACAACTTTTTTTTTTTAAATTTATATTATAGCCAATATTGACAAGCCAAACATCTCAATAGAAACTATTTAAAACTATGGAATAATTTAAACAAATTTCCACTATTATGAAATGGTCCTTGATAAGTTTTATCTGCCACCTGTATAAAATATTTTGATTTGAAGCTTTAGTGTAATACATTTTCTGTCCAAAGTTAGGTAGGCAATTGGATGCTGCAACTGTTAAGTTTTGATCTTTATCAATTATCATTGTATGCTTACCATTTCCATAATGCATTTTATACCAATATCTCAATATTTAATTCATTTCATTTTTTGTTTGTTTGTTTTTCCATGTATTCATATTGTTTTTTAAATATTGGATTAGCGAGCTGAATAAGATTATTTGATGATAAATATTACCAAAATCATACTTTTCTTTATTTTGCTGTAATTTTCTATAAATACAATTTATTCAAACCACTTCAAACACTTTTTAGCAAAACTCTTTATTTGTACATATATACATACATCTACATTTCGACTGTCCTACAGTCTTCTTCAGAGCTGTGATATAATGAACAAAATAAAGTAAAATACATAACTATATAATAATACCATGACAAAATGTAAACAATAAAAAACTAAAAACATAAAATATATATAAATAATAATAATAATAATAAATATAAAATATTATTTTTAACAGATGAATGAGTAAGGAAATAATAGATATTATATGATTTAAAATTAAAAGAATATTAGTTAATAACCATAAAGTTTAAGTTTATAAAGAATAGAAATAATTAGGAGACTGTTAATAATAATAAAAATAGATAATATATTTAGATTAATAGTTGTCTTTGGATATGTATACGGTTAGTAATACACATGTATAATTTATATTTATTTTCTATTTATGTTGTATATTTTATATTAACTGGATTATTTTATTTGTGTTTGATTATTTATTTCAGTTTTATTAGTTTTTTTTATATATTTTATATTGTTTTTAGTTTTTTATTGTTTACATTTTTTCATGGTATTAGTATATAGTTATGTATTTTATTTTATTTTTTGTTCTTTATATCATAGCTCTGAAGAAAACTGAAGGAAAGGTGGTGTATTTATATATGTACAAATAAAGAGTTTTGGTAAAAAGTGTTTGAAGTAGTTTGGATAAATTGTAAATATCCAAATTATTGAAATTACTAATAAATGCTAAAAAATTTTGTAATTTTTACTTATTTTTTTGCTGATATATGTATTTATTATTTATGCAAAATATCATTATTTACTTAGTTTATTTTGACATTTTAAATTATCATCTACCAGTTTAGGTATGAATAAAGTAATCTTCAACTTACAAGATGAAAGTTAAAATTTTCAGCTTGTTTTAAAAAACAAAAGATGCCTTGCATATCTGCAGATAGGAAAATCTTACAATTTCTTCTATGGAAAAGTCAATTATTTTTTAAGATAATGTTCACTAGAATGGCATCTATTGTCCAGGAAGTCTTGATACATTAATGCTGATGACAAAGAAAGCAAACGAGTAAATTCTTGGTTAAAAACACATAAAATAACAATTGAAGCACTTAAAAATGTTATGAAAATATCTAATTATTGAAAAGTCTTTAATGCTTTCAGAAGTTAAAAGTGATATAGGAAGAAGACAGCTATTTATATGCCTTTTGCTATTATAATCATAATGTTATAATGAAAATCTGTGGAGATTCAAGCAGAAGATAACATCCTGAGAAAGTATAATTCTTGTGATTGTTGGTATCAGTTTTGATAGTATTTAATATAATATTTAAAAAAAATATCATCAAATCTAATTAAGAACTAAATTCTCGATTTTATTATGCTTTCAAAAAAAGTGTAAATGTTAATGAATTAATATGTATACTTATATATCAATGATTTCATTATATTTTTGGCCTGCGAATTAACAAAATGTTATGGATATGTGTAATTTGCTTTATTTTTCAAGCAAAAGAATATTTAACCTTTAAACTGTTTAGAAGTACAAACAAATATTTATTTTATAAAAAGTAAAATAAGTTTTTTTCACAATTGATATTTTGACTATTTGCTTTTGCAATATAGTTTCATATTGCTTCATTTGGTATTCAAAAACAATTGCTTCTATAAGAAGTGAAGCTGTAATTAATTAATAGAAATATTGAATTTAATAGATTCATTTAATTTTTCATAGTGCTTCATTTGATATTCAAAAACAATTGCTTCTATAAGAAGGGAAGCTATAATTAAATAATAGAAATATTGAATTTAATAGATTCATTTAATTTTTCAGAAAGTATGCAAATAACTTTTGGCGTAATTCACTTAAACTCAACTTTTTTTAAAAAAAAAAAAACCTATTCCTACTAATCTGTTTTTGTTTTTGTTTTTTTAAATTCTACTACATTGATTCATGTTTAAAATAAGAATAGAATTAGAATAATGTTTCCACATTCATAAATTTTAATCTTCAGAAAATTATCTGTCTTTATATATATATTTATATAAATATTTTTCAAAAACCAATGTATAATTTATCTGAATGATTATTATATATAGTAATGTTTTTTCACTTTTTCCTCATTAACCTATAGTTTTAACCATAACCTTTTACGTTTCAAATTATATTGAATGTATATAAATAGCTAGTTTGATTTACATGCATATCATATCTCTATTGTTTTAATATATAATTATTCATTAATGTTTGATATTTCAACTTTTCTTCCTTTTCATCTAGTTTTATGATATCTTTGTTTTACACACACATATATATTTTATATTTATTTTAACTAAAGTTGAAATTAATGTACTTGTCTTTAGTTATTTTAAATATATTTGCATATATTATAGTTAAACAAAATTATATATATATTTTTTTAGGGATTAACTCATGTTATTCTCAATATATGCGTTTTATTAAGAGAGCTAAATTTGGTCTATCTCCACCTAATTGCCTGATCAGAAGATATGGAACATATCACAGTGTGATTAAAGAAAAGCATATCCGGTATTATGGCCAGCCAACTCATAATACTCATCCTCATTTATTGAAAGCTAATGATGTCACTCCTGGAATTAGTAAAGATGAATATTCAGATCGACGATATAAGTTTTTAGAATACGTTGTCAGAAATGTTAAAAACAAAGATATATCTAATAATATTTTTATTTTTCCAAGTGCTTTAAAAACATATATGACTCATGATATACCATATGTTTTTCGGCAAAATAGTAATTTTTTATATCTTTGTGGTTTTCAAGAACCTAATAGTGCATTAGTATTAATTAATAAACCTGAAAAGAATTTACCCGAACATAAACCTGTTCTTTTTGTTCCTAAAAGAAATCCAAATACAGAGTTATGGGATGGTCCGAGATCCGGAACTGATGGTACATCAGAAATTACTGGTATAAAAAATGTTTTTCATATAGAAGAACTTGAAACATTTTTAGAATCGTTTGCTAAAAATAAGCAGAATTTGGCTCTTTGGTATGATTATACAGATGCACAGCATGTAGGTATTAGTAAAGTAGTAACAAATCTTATTTCACAAAATAAGCAAATAAAATTAGAAAACCCAAAATATTTAATTCAAGAACTTCGTCTTTTTAAATCTCCATCTGAAATTGAATTAATGAAAAAATGTTGTGAAATAGCTTCAGAGTCATTCATTGAAGTAATGAAAACAAGTCATCCTGGAATTTCTGAATCCTATCTATGGGCTAAGATGGATTTTGAATGTAGAATTCGGACTGCAGAATATTTAGCTTATCCACCAGTAGTTGCTGGAGGTAATAGGGCTAATACCATTCATTATATTAACAATAATCAAATCATTCATAATGAAGAAATGGTTTTGATGGATGCTGGGTGTGAGTATCATGGTTATGCCAGTGATATAACGCGGACTTGGCCAGTATCAGGCTATTTCACTCCAGAGCAATTAGAACTATATGAACTAGTTCTTGAAACACAAAAAGAACTTTTAAAAGAATGCTCTAATTTACCTTCTTTAGATTTTTTATTTCATAAAATGTGTGAATTGCTTGGAATACGATTGAAGAAAATTGGTTTATTACCTGTAATGCTTTCAGATGATCATCTTTCAAAGGTAAATTTTCATCATTTATAAACTAAATATAAATAAAAGTAAATATTGACAAATTTTAATGAGAATTTTTGTCTGTTTTTTTAGATAGAACTCAACTATGATGTAAACAAGCAAGCAATCAATTAAAATTAATGCAATTTGAATTGCATCATCTGGTTTTGGTATTTATTTGTCTGTCTCTCTATAAATCAAAAGTGAAATGAGTTTAGCTTATTCTCTAGCTTTAAATAAGGGCAGTAGATATTATTTTATATGTAGTATTTGGGAAATGATACTTCCAGTTTTTACATATATAAAGTATTAATGTCTATTCTATCTCCCTTATGTAAAACTAGAGAATAACCAAAAGTATATCCAGTTTGCAGTGTCAGTTTCAAATTATTTTCTTCCATTTACATCATAGCTGAACTCTATCTAGAAATATACATGGAAATTGTCATTAAAGGTTTATATATATATAACGATCCGGAGAAGAGGACTTAACGTAATCTGCACTACAGGGCGCCACTAGGCATTTGAACGTAGAAAATTTATATAGTAGGCAGATATGTAAGTCAAAAAAAAAAAATTATTTTTTTTTATTTTATATATTTTGATTCCGGTCATTAGCCCATTGTCACTAGCTCAGTGGATAGCAGATTTATATTTTATAATAAATTCTTATCTGAGAATATATAAAAAAATTAAATAAAAGAAGCCACTGCCAGTAATTAACACACAAACATTTATTTATTTACATATATATATAAAATTTAGCATTACTATTTTAGTATGTTTACTTTAGCATTTAACTACATTTTAAACTTTTATTTTAGATTTTAATTTACATTTTTTTAAGTTCGCACAGATGGATTTATAACAGTTTGTTTTATAATGTTGAGTATAGATCGATTAAATAGATTTCACGGTTAAAAACATTTCAAAATAAACATAAACGATCAAAATATAAAATCATTGGTGGAATTGCAGAGGGAAATTTATAAGTAACCCAATAGCATTCATCATAAGATGCCGCATTGACACCAATAACTTAAAAGACATCCAAATAAATACATTTTAGATACCGTAAGGTATCATTATTTATCGAATGTCTATATATTTTGATCAAATATGAAAACCAAAACATAATTAACCGATAACGAATCCATGCAAACGTATATACCCAATTTAAATTTAATGCATTTTTATTTAGAGTGTCGAGTATGAATAGACTACATAAATTTGCATTTGAAAAGAAAATATTCTATCCTTATTTAACCTTAGGTCAAAAGTTCGCAGTCAAACCAACATCAATCTATCTGATATATCGATGCATTCAATGTAAAACGAATACGACAGCACAAATAGGTTAAGAGAAAAAATTGACTCTTGCCAGATAGGAATACTACATCTATCTGACAATAAGAGCAATAAAAAAAACTCCATAGGAAGGAACAGCGTTCTACATCTTATAATCCCTTCCATAGGCAAAATGGTTGTGTGCGGCGTAAACAGCAATTCTGCACGTAGCGAATCTCGTATTACATCTACTAATTACACCAATATATCCAATCCATTGACCCAATTTAACTACGAAACGAATAACCTAAGATTACCCTCCCCTAATATAACTTCACAAATCTATATAGCCATTCACGCCCGACTTAAATTTAACATTTATATAAATCTAATTTAACAGAAATCATAATAAAAACTTAAAAGAACAAAAAAAATAAATAAATGGAAATGATTTTAAAAGGAAATACATCAAATAAAAAGAATTAATAAAGAATTTAGTTTGGTCAGATAGGATCTATTTCTTAAAATTAAATACTGGGAAAGTTTATATTTTAAAGTTCTTAGTGTTTTCAAATGAATATTCATTTAAGTTCATAACGTGCTTACAGTTTTAGAAATGTTCATCCTTTACAGTTGCTTGCCGTTTGGAATCCAGCGTTTAATTTCCCCGATGATCCTGTGTTTTTCATATACAAGAAAAGCGATGTTTCATTTCCCTTTTTTTATAACAACCGAAGGAATTGAAAGTGCGTCTTTCAATCCCTTCATCTCCGACTTAACACATCTCCATCTTCTCTCAACTTCTCTTTACTCAACTCAAAATTTTATTATCAAACTTTTTCTTTTATATGTAACTTTAGAATCCAATGGACATTACATCATCGATGATGATGATCCTTCCATTGAAGTCCGATTCCTAAAGGATTTCTTTTTATTTGCTATTAGTTTCTATCGTTTTCCTATCTGACCGTTGCTTATACCTTTAAATGCCCAAGGGCTAGTTCACTTGGACTAATTAAAATAATCATTTCCATTTTTCAATAACATTAATTAATTTGTTTTCAAACTTAAAAATATATTTTTATCTCTAAATCTTTTTTAAGTTTTTGTTTTTAAAATACTTTTTCTATTTTTAATAAAGTTTTATTTTAATAATTTTTTTCATCTGTGCGATTATATATATGTACGAGTTTAAGATGATTTTTTAATTTTCAATTTTTAATTCTTAAAAAAAGAAGTTTTATTTGCGATTTCTTCATGTTTAATAATAAAAAACAATGTAACGTCGTATGTGTCCGTTACAATATATGTATTGCTATATTATACAAATTTATAAATGCCTTATATTTCAGCAAATACTTATTCATGACAATAATTTTTCAATAAATAAAATGAATATTCATCATTCTTCATTAAATTAGAAATCATTATATTTCACTTAATCTTAGAAGAAGACTTATTAAAATTCAAATACATCAATAATTCTTTGATACAGGTATATGACCTTTTTTTTTTTTTTTTAATCTTTTTATGTGTTTATATTTTTGCATCAATCAGGCAAGAAGCTCTGAAATTGAAAATTTATTTTCGGATTGCCATTGGAATTTTGGTAATATATTTTCAAATTTTTAATGTATTAAAATTATAGTTAAAACAAACTTTTAATATATTTGAGGTAAATATTAGAAGTTTTCATCTGAACAATTTGATAAATAATTTAAATGATTTCATGATTCATTGAATTTAGTTAAATCATCTGTCAGATACTCATCAACCTTATTTGATGTGAAAAAAACCAACAATTTACAACAGAGTTCAAGCCTTAATAATGTTGTTTCTCTGGGAACCCATCTCACTTCAGTATGTAATGAAAGTGCAGAATGTTCACTACCCAATCTTTTTTAAAAAATCTTTTGATCTCTTTCTATTTTTGCTTCAAAGAAGCAAAGAATCTGAAATTTAAAATTTATTTTTACATGCCATTGAATTTTTGGGCATATATTTTCAAATTCCTAATGTGTTAAAATCGTAATTACAGTTGAAACTATTTTAATATATTGAAGATTTTTTTTTTTTTATCAGCACAATTTGATAAATAATTTAAATGATTTTATTATTGAAAAATCTTGTTAAAAAAATGTTAATTAAGCAATTTTTAGAATTATTAATTACTATGTAAGACTGTTAGGAAAGTGAATTTAATGAAATATAGACATGTTTGGTGTTCTTTTTCACAATTACGATAATATATTAGTGTTGAAAGATTTCAAAGACATTAAATAAACCAAACTAGGCTTAAAGATCTTGCCATAGATATTGAGCATAAGGGGACATTCAAAATGGTTCCAAAAGAAGCAATTTATGATTTTGAAAGGGCAATGAGAAAGGATTTTTAAAATGGTGATTTTATTAATTTTCTTTATGTGATAAGTAATTAAAAATTATAATAAGTAATTAAAGCATTTAATGTAATTCAATGAGAACAAAAATTCAATATTTTGAAATGGGGGGAAGGGGGAGACTTTTGAGTCTTTTTTCCCTTCAAATCTATTTTTTGTATCTCCATTCCTGTATTTTGAATCTTTCCTAATTTTTAATTCCAACAGAAATGTTTATATACCTTTTTATAATCTACAAATCATACAAAATGGTAATTTATACTCATTGTTCTGTTCTATTATTTTTTAATTCAGATTATTTCTTTGGTTGGCTTGAATCTGATGTTTCATATAGACAGTTTGTAGTAATTCTTATAAATATCATACATAAATAATAAAAGATTGACAGATTTATAATTTAGGATATCTTTTTCATTATTTTCAGTCATTAGTTAATTTTTATAATTTGATTATTTTGTTTAATTTTGCCAAAAATTTCTATGTTTTAACTGATTTTTGTTGAAATATCCATAAAATTCATTTATTTCCTGGAACATTTCTGTTCTTCATAGATTTAATAGCAATCTTATTTCTTTATTTAAATTTTGTCATATTTCATTTGAGCTGTTTTATTTTTTGTTTTTTATAACTATATAGTTTTTTTAGAATTTTATCCTCACAATGTATGATAACATCTTTGTTTTTATCTCAATGTCATTTTTTATTCTTGTTTACTAAGATTATATTTTATATCTTTAAATTTGTTATTTTTATCTGTAGTTTTGGGTTGTTGGTTGTTGTTTTTTTTATTTACATTTCTTTATATCATTTTTACATATTTTTTTTTTATTGATTTCCACATAGTCAATTGTAAATGATCATTTTTAAATATTTTCATATTCATTTTTGGCTATATATATTATTTCATCTCAATAAAATATTTCCTTTTGAAATGCTTCATTTTGTCTTATTCTCAGCCATCTTTTTTATGATTTCTTTCAATTCTGAACCATGTTTAAAGTGTTTTAATATTTAAATGATGTATTAGTTTTAGTTTAAATTGTCAGAATGTGTGAAATCTATGGATATATTATATAGATACAGATTGCAAATAAAATGGATTTCATGAGTATGTAAATATCTATACAGATTATTCCTGAATTAATTATCTTAATTTTAATATATTCCAGAAAAAAATCTACATATGCTAATATTAATAATTTATAAGTATAATAAACAGACTATTGTGTAAATTAAGTATTTACATGCAAAATATTGGATTCGCACCCGGTTTAGTATTAGGATGGGTAGAGAGATGGTAGATTAGTGCATGAAAAGTGTGCTTGCTATGTTTGCACTAGGAAACTTGAAGTGAATATTGATCCATTTACTTTTAATAACAGATTGTCAGCTAAAGCAAATATTAAATTCTCAGAATCCCTAATTGTTCCAGTGAAGCGTATGCACCTATATCACAGTAACAAGCACATGTGTGTAAAAAACTTTGTAATTAAAACACAATGTTGCTTATAATATTGAGTGTGTGGACGCACAATATTTAAAAAAGAAATGATATAAATTTTGTCAAGGCAATTATGACCGGTAAAACTAGAAAATGGAAAAGAAATAAGAAGATATGTAATCCAAATGAGTTACCTGATGTTGACATTTTCGAAAGTAAATTAGGAAAGGATGAAGAAAACTGATATGAAGGAAGTGGAGCAAAAAAATACTTTGTTAGCTGAATAAAAAATTGACAGAGATCAAGTAGAAAGAAATGATCACATCATGGATCAAACAATTGAGTCTGAAGAAGATTGTGTTATTCCTAGACCGCTATAAGATAAAGAAAAACAAACTATCACAACTTCGCTGGAAGTTAAAGAAAGACTTTTTCCTAAAATGGCACGCATATATAGAAACTTGTTAGATTAATGGACTATATATGCAATTGAAATTATTTCTAACGCAAGGAGAGGATTGGAATGTCTGTGCATATATTATATTGATATAGATTGTAAATAAAATGGATTTCATGATTATGTAAATAAGTACAGATTATTCCTGAATAATTATCATAATTTTAATATGCTCTAAAAAAAATCTACATATGCTAATATTAATAATTTGCAAGTATAATAAACAGATTATTATGTAAATTAGCCATTTATATACAAAAGATCTGATTCACATACCAATCTAAAACTAGAATGGGCAAAGAGATGGTAAATTAGTGCATGAAAAATGTGTGTGCTAAGTAAGCACAAAGAAACTTGGAGAGAATATTGATCTGATTACTTTTAATAACAGATTGTCAGCTAAAGTAAAATATTGGAATGGTCAAAAGCATAATTGTTCCGAAAATCATGTACACCTATATTACAATAACGGGCACATGTGTGTAAAAGACTTTGTAATTAAAACACATAATGTTGCTTATAATATTATTGTGGGTGTGCAAAAGGTGAAACAGACAACTAAATGATTAATATTAGACTATATTCGTTTCTTATAGAATTCCAAATTATTCATTTCATATTTTTTATTGTTAAATAAATTGTTTTGTTACTAAACTTTTGTTAATTTATTTAGTTATTGATGATCTTCCAACTGTTATCTAATTAATACCTTCAAGCAGAGTGCATATATAGCTTAAAAATATTAGCTTTGTTTTCTGGTTTTTTAACACATTCTATATTTCTGTAGGGATTCTATTAAGTTTATTGCAGTTTTTGTTAAAATATTAAACTCTTTTTGGATGTTTTCATGTCTATCCTTTCTTTTTTGATTTTTTTTCTAAAAAAAAAAACAAAAAACCTCCAATTCATAATTTATAGTTTTTTCTTTCTTCCCAAATTCACCAGTTTGTGTATTTCATTTTTTATTTCCATATCTATATTTACTCACTACATTTTCATTTTTTTAATGTTTTTCAATTTTTGTATTAAAACTTTCAATTTGGTTCACTAAAAGTTTTCTGTAAATTTATATAAAAAATTGCCCAGAACAGAGATATCTATTGGAACATAAAACTGTATTATCTTCATTTGGTGGTGTCTGTTAAGTGGATAAAATTATACTGGCTACTCTCTCTGACATATAATCAATCTGTTCATGATTTACCATCTTTTATTTTTAATAAATTTTACTTCATTTGTATTTTCAGTATTCATTTTTTATATCATTTACATTTCATATATAATGTTAAAAATCTTTTTCCAGTTTTGAAATAATTCATTAAATAGCAACCTACAATCATGGTAGCCAAATATAAAATCATCATCAAGTGTTAGTATAGATCTGAAATGTGGGAAATCTTAAATATCTTCTGCCTCAGTTTACCAATCACTGACTTCGACAATGATTTTATAGCCTTTGAGGAATAAGGGCTACATATGAAAATATTCTAACTCATACACATACATATTTATTCTGGTATCAAAAAGTGAAACCTGTGACTCATTTAGGAACTGTCAAAAAGACTTGTTTTATAGTTCCAAACTCAAAGATGAAAGCTAATAAACTCAATTATGACCTGTGCTTAATGTTATGTTTAACATCTTGTAAACATTCACTTAGCATTTGTAAGAAAATATCTAATGGACATTATGGGCTTGTCCTGTTCAATTTTTTTTTTTTAATCTTAGGAATAAAAATGTTTTCTTTAATAGAAAACTTTTTGCAGTCTTTATAAATAATATGTTATTTATATCTTTTATTTTATTTGTATTTATCTAATGTCAAATTAATATATCTTAATATATATATTTGTTATGATTTTATCACCACCGACTTTCTGTTCTTTATATCTATAAATAATGAATTCTATATAAGTAGTTTTATTCTATAAAAAGTAAAAACTAGTTAATAGTTTTATCTTTGTTTTTCACCCATCATATGCGTATAAACATTGTGCATGTATATTTCCAGTTTGTATAATATATATTATTAAAAAAAATTAACTTTTTACATTTTATAAAATCATTTTCAATCAAATTCTTTATTTAAGAATATATAGAATGAATGGTAGATATGAGAATAGAGGAATTTCTATGAAATTAAAAGAAAAAAAACGGTAACTTAAAATTTAAAAAGTCAACATGTTTTATATATTGCATCTGTTTCTGAGAAGAAAATTTCTAATATTTATAGTCATTCATTTTTAAAATTGTGTATAATTTGATATTTGTACTTAGAAATAAATATTTGATAATGACCATAATAATGTTTTTATGTTGCTTTTAGAATGTTAGAATAAGTTCTTAATCATTAATTCTGATTATGATGATTAACTATCATGAGATTTTCTGACAAAATGTTTCCTTTTTAGTTGTTTTGCACGAACCTTGTTTAAAAAATTATTGGTCATAAAACTATGAAATAAATCAGTTTTGGCACTTAATTGATTTAATTACTCTATGTGGATTAATGCAATGTTAGAGTGTCTGGCCTCGGAATGTGGGGTTCTAGAATGGATTTTGATGCTGGCACTTCCAGCAGTCAAACTTCTTATGACTCTTGAGCAATAAGCCACTTAATTTATAATTTTGAGCATCCATACAGGCTGTATTTAATTAAATTCTAATGAATTTGGAACTTCCAAAGAATTCTGATGTATTGTCATCAGTGTTTCATTATTTCTTTGGTAATTTTCAAGTGATCATTTTTTTAGAAGTTAATCAAATTTCTTTTAAATATAAGTGTTACTGGAGTTATATTTTGAAGTGTAGGGATTCAAAGATTTTATACAATGTTTGAAGATATATTGAAACTTATCTATTTATTATCGGGATTTTTTTTAATCAATCTTACAATACCAGTAATATATAACATAGTATTAAGGTTTTGTGAAATTATGTAGTATTTTATTAGAATACAGCTGTCAGTTTTATTTTTTGTTCATTAGTATTGAATAAGGGAAGAAACTTGATGAACAATATTTACCTAATGAAAAAAGAAAAAAATGTTGCCCAAATTAGTTTTGCTAATGCAACTAAATTAACTTGCCGTCCAACAAAATAATGTTATTTATAAACAAGGTTTGAGATGAGATACTCTGGACTTTTATTTGTGTACTTTTATGTTAAGTAAAATGTATATTTGGAAAATTATTTTATAGGAGTTTCTAAGTATAGATTTGAATTAATAAAAAATATTATCTGGACTTAGCTCAAAATGTGAAGTTTTGAAAAGAATTTTTCTTGGAAAAATGAATAGTCAATATTGATTTAAGTTCTTATAAGTTTTTTAATTTATATTGGAGGCCTGAAGAAATTGTTATGAGATGAATTTTATAAAATTGTTAAAGTTTAATGTATAATCACATTAAAAGACTCAGATGGGATTGCAAGAAATATATTCAACATGTTATATAGCCCTTTGTCTTGCATTTTTTATGTTGCAGATTAATAAATATATGCATTAGACTTATGTGGAGGATCCTCATTCAGTAGACAGTAGATTCTGCTTCTCTTTTTAAAATTTAAATAGAAATGTATAAGTTTAATTAACATTATAATTGTCATAAATTCAAATGTGTATGTAAAATATATGTATAGATA
Organism: Epiperipatus broadwayi; assembly: GCA_028023455.1. Classification (NCBI taxonomy): domain Eukaryota; kingdom Metazoa; phylum Onychophora; class Udeonychophora; order Euonychophora; family Peripatidae; genus Epiperipatus; species Epiperipatus broadwayi. The sequence goes on along the minus strand of JAQFVV010000001.1, from coordinate 22,779,707 downwards.
TAGATAATATTAAGTAAATTAAAGTTAATAAAAAAATTTAATTAAAATCATTTGCTCCAATTCAGACAAAAATACAGTGTTTGAGTTTAGGTTTTGTAAGAAGTTAAAGATTGTGTTGAGAGAATATTTGTAGAAATATTAATATTAGATGTTAATGATTACAATAGTATAGAATATTGGGGTGGGGGGGTTGAATTTTCTGGAAACTTATATTTCTGGAGATTTGAGGTTGACTGGAGATTTTGATAAGTTTGATTAGTAAATTATGTTTTGACAGTATGGCTTACTATTGATGATAAATTCCCCTCTTTCCTTTTTTTTATTATATTAAAATTGTGATAGCCTTGTCCTTTATTGAAATATCTAACTAGAAAAATTATTTACCTGTGTTAAATTGCTCAATCTTATATTTCATATTTTTTTTAAAATAAAGCTGTACTTTTAATTGCTATCAGATTTAGTCTTTCTTTTCATTATTTGAAATTGTAAGCCCTTTTCTTTTTTTGAGAACAGTTTATTCTTCTGAATAGAATTGAGGGGATAATAAATGCTTTTGATGAGAATTGTTTTTGATAAATTTAGCCAGGAATTTGATTGTATAAGAGTTACTAATTTTATATTGATTTTGTTTTTATGCAAGTTTATATGAATAAAGAATTTTTGGGATAATAGTTTCAAAAAATGTTCCTCATATAGTCAAAATAAGAGTCATAGATCACATGACTCAATTATCTTAAGCTTGTAAGATATACACAATGAGCAATTGGCAAATGCTTATTGTGTATGTTCCCCATATATTTCAGGAAATTTTATTAAATATTAATTTATTAAATTTATACTATGTCATATTCAGGTGATTTGTAGCTATATAAATAGAGTGAGAAGGGGATATTATATCAAGTGGAAAATCTGAAGCATTTGAAATATAAACTGGTGTTAAACAAGGATCTGTACTTGTTCCAACATTTTCAATTTTTATAAGTTATTTTTAGAACTGTTAATAACTAGCTTAATGAAATGGGAATCAAGATACCATACAGGTTTGATAATGTAATTTTTAATTTGAATCATTTAAAAGCGAGAACAATAATTTAATCTCTTCTTGAATTCTGTATATACAATGAACCAATAATTATGCTATTTTTGCCTTTCCAAAATCAATCTACAGAATGTACTGTATTTAATGATTTGAATTCAACATAGAAAAACTTGGGTTTAATAATTAATGATCAAAAAACTCAAGTTCTTTACTATGATGGATGATTATCAGCTTATGAATGTAAAACAATTTAAATATCTTATTAATTTTATAAGTAAAAAAAATGAACTTAGATATTGAGGTGCAGATAGGGAATTTCATCTTAAGAGAATAACTATAGCAATTAAATTATTTATAATTTTTATTTTACATGATTTTTTGCATGGGAGTGAGACTTGAACACTGTATCAACACAGTATAAAGGCATTAGAAACATTGCTCCATAAAATTCCAAAAATACAATAACAAGATCATACAGCCTGTCTGTATGTTCTTCAACTTACTCAATGTGATACTTTAGAATCCACTATTGTAAAATCATACCTTTGTTGGATTGGATATATAAAATGAATGAACAGTGCAGTATTTCTTAAAAGGATCTTTTATGATGGATATGAGCATCATTTTCATGCAAGAAATAGACTCATCTACATTATATGGATTATCTCAATATCATTTTTAAAGTGTGATATTGATTATTTTTATTGCAAAAAATGGCAGAAAATAGCATAAGCTTGTGGTTAAGACCTGTAGAGGTCCCTACTATTGCATTTTTACACGCACATTTTTGAGATTACAGCCTTAGTAATATTACATGGAATTGAAGTAATTTAGAAAGCAAAGTTTTCTGCTGAAGAAATTAAAAGGCAACATTGCAAAATATTACAGTAACAGAAAAATGATTTAGCATATTCTATATAGAGACATATTTGTGGTTTATAAATTGATTGCGTAGGCATTGCAAACTCATTTTTAGAGCAGTTTTTTTCCCTCTTGGAGTTAGAATGGCTATATGTATGTATGTATATATGAGAAGTATCACTTAAAAAATAAAGGTTAGAATTTTGTTTCCTATGATTGTGTAGATGAGAAAGTGTGATACAGAAAAATTAAAATATATTATTTCTTTTGTACTATGGTGCTGATAAAAAATACTATGGGCTAGCAAGATAAATGGAGTGATACTCAACTTAAAAATTTTCTTATTTCAATCATATTAGAAGGCAATATAATTTATCGGAAAAGTGAATAATATTCAATAACATCTGCAAAAACAGAAGACTGCTGAGATAAATAGATTTCATCATCAGAATATTGAATATATTTTTGAGCAATCTAAAATACTAAAAAAATAATGATAGATCATTCTGGGGAAATGCTATTCATATGATCATTGGAATCAGCATAGCATTATCTAACAATAATATCATTCAGAAAATATTATTTATGTAAGAAAAATACATTTAAGTAGTTTTCATTTCAATATTGTAAGTTTTTTTAAAATGAAATATTTTTAATTTATATGATGTAAGATTTTAATGGAGAATCTCAATTATATATATAACATATATCTTCATTTTGAATAATACCTGTTAGTTTATTTTTGTATTGTGGATATGTGTTCAAAGTATAAAGTACTATTACTAGATTATTGTTGTAAATTTTTGAATGTGTGATTATAAATTAGACAGTATAATTGTTTATGACACGAATTTAAAATGACTGTCAAATTTTTTTTAAAACCATTACGTAACTAATTTTTAAGGAATGTTTTTAAATAATTATCATATTAATAGTTATTATTAAAATTTAATAATTAAATATATAATAATGATTCTTTTTTTAATTTAATGAATTATATAAGTTTAGTTACATTTTTTTTTTTTTGTGATAAATAATTTTAGATCTGTGCATGTAGATAATTTTAAAAAATGACAATAAAATCTTTATAGAGAAGTGTTTCTGAACATGTTGTTGGAAAAGCTTATAAAGCAAAGACAATTCTATCTTTGGCATGTGTTTCATTTTTTTAGATTGAATACCTTTAATCAAATAATATTGAGAATCCATTGTCTTTAATTTGGAAAAAATATTCTAAGTATAGATAGATGAAAATGATAATATGAAATAAGTAAGTAAACAAGAAAAGAGTGAAGATTGTTATTCTGTAAATAATAGAAAGCATATAATGGAGCAGATATTGTCTTAGAACTAATAATGAAAAAGTTTTATTACAAAATTATGTAAATGACAATTTATTGATGTTTATTGTTGAAAGATGATTTGAAGTATATATTAGTTATTTCCCAGCTATCAATATCACCATACTGATGAGATGGAACTAATAAAAATTGAAAAAGTCCAAAATTCACAAAGATGAAGTATTATGTTGTAGTTTTTTTATAGAGAAAATAGCATAGTAATTTTGAATAAATACTGTTAAGAAGCTTAAGGTGAAAATATATAAGAAGAAAATGCAATTAGACTATATATTGATTCACAATGGTTTTCAAAATAGTATTACAAGGGATATGTGTGTGTGTGTGTGCATGATAGAACTGAAATACATTCCAATCATTATTTAGCAGTGATAGAATTAGGATTGACTTATAAGTCAGTTAAAAAACAAAGCTAAGAAAAAAGTGGGATTTTGTTAAATTAAATCAAGATATTAGAAAACAATTTTCAGATTTTCTGGATAAGAAATCATGCATAAGAAATCTAATTAATAAATTAATTGAATAAAAGATGGGAATTATTCAGGATAAATATAAAGGACATTGCAATAAAGGCTAAGTTATAAAAAGAATAAGAAAGCAATAATGCCCAAGATTAGTAATATTACAAACATTATTTACATTTCTTTTCCAAAATATGTTCCAACTAATACTCAAATCATCAGCAGCAAACAATAAGCTATAAGCATTATTACTAATAGTTTATCATCTTTATTTAGTAATAGATGATCAATAAAATAGTGTGGATAAGAAATAGAAAACACTGAATTCCATGGAAAGTAAATATATTTATTGGAATTTTTAATAGCAAAATGAGATGCAAAATCGATAAAACAGAAAAGACTGGTTAGGTAGATAAAGAAATTTCAAACAAATGATAGACTTGATTTAATATATATAGAAAAAAGACAGAGTCATAAAAATAAAACAATAACTAGAAGTAATAAACTATTTGAAAAGAATGTAAATGTATTAAATAAATGGAACGAATATACATATTGTCTGACAAAAATAACATGTTTTTATTTATATTAATTGAAAAAGAAATTAAAATAAATTATAGATTCATAATTAAAATGCAATTTCACAAAGTTAAATTATTAAGAAGTTTAATAGAATAAGTTAATATTCATAATTTATATTTCAAAAAAGTTGCCAATAGATTTTTTTATATATATTATAATTTCATCTAAAATAAGACACAATGAAATAACAATATTTTTAAAAAAATAAGTTTAATTTCACATGGTATAACCTATGAATAGAACTGGTTTCTATCTTAAAAGTAGTTTGAATTTGGAAAAAAAAGAAATATAGTTGGAGAAATAAGAACAGTTGTTGAAAAATGTATAGAAAAAAGATGAAATTTTATAATTTATTTTATTAATTTTTAAAAGACATTTGATAAAGCAAATTGGATATTTTGAAAAAGAAAAATATAAGTTAAAAGATATGTTTTTAAGATAATTGTATATGAAGATCTCACAGAAGTATACGCAAATGAGTCTTGAGAGAATGTTTTAATAAAAATGAAGTTAGCATTGGGAATAGCTAGGCTGGTTAACATACAATTAATGAAATTTGTAAAAAGTTTTGGTTGAAAATAAATGTACATAAAATTAAAATAAGTGAAAAGAATGAAAAATTAAAAATAATTATATTAGACAAGAAATTAGAAAGCAAGTTAATAGTTTTAAATATTTGAAAAGTTGTTTAATTGATTATGGAAGTAGCAGTAAAGAAAACAGTATAAAAGATTCTTTTTAAAGTGACAGAAGATTGTTCTGTAGTTTATTGAATTAGATTTAAGAAAGAGACTTATTAAATGTTTGTTTGCAGTATTATTTGAAACAGAAACTTGGAAACTTCAAATAAGATTAAGAAGTATATATTTAAAAACAAAAAATTGAATAGATAGGATTAGTGATGAAAAGAGCAAGTCAAAATATATATATATTGATGAAATTACTTAAAAGGAAGGAATTTCATTGCACATATTCTTGAAAACAGTGAAATTGCAAAAGGTATATTAAAATAAATTGTAAAGATAAAATAAAATAAAAAATTGATTGATGATCTGGGGGGGGGGGTAACTATAATATTTAAAGATTAGATTGAGAAATAGATTTAGAGAATGTGATCTAGTTTGGTGTGTAGTACTGACCATGGCCATATGGTGGATAACTAATGGTATAATATATGATTGCCTTAAAAGAAATATGTAAACTGAAAGTATAAATTTGAAAATGAAAAAGCTTGAAAATTTAATGAATAATATGATTGTTGTTGCACAGTATGAATGTGCAATAACAATCATATTGCACTATGTGATAAATATTAATTATATTGTAAGAATTATTTCAGGCTGCTCATGTCTTTTGCCCTCATCATGTTGGACATTATTTGGGAATGGATGTGCATGACACAGCTGATGTATCTAGGAATCTTAAACTACAACCAGGAATGGTTATTACTATAGAACCAGGTAATCTTTGATGTAATCATTTTTTTTATATTATTATTAGTGCTATATTTTTAAGTATAATGCTATAATAATGATTATAAATTAGGCATTCTCTATATGCTATATTATTAGTCGTAAACTACTATTGTTTAATCTTGTTGACAGTTTTGATTATTTTCATTGCTATTATAATTTTTTTTGTTTGTTTAGTTAATTTCATTATTGTTATCTTCGTTATTATTATGATGATGGGTTGAAATACAATAATTTGTCAGAAAAGATGGCAATCAGTAATAATTATTTATGGTTATCCAAGATATTTTTCAACATCAGGATCCATCTGCTTTCAAACTGGCATTATTGTTATTATGTTCTTATTAAAAACTATCAGCACTATTATTAATATTGTTGTTTTGTAGTTATAAATTTTATGTTCATTTGACCATTTTAAATGAACTATTATTATTTACTATATCACATCATTTGGATTTATAATAATTATTTTTAAAAGTTTACTTTGTTTTAAAATAAAACATTTTTACATGTATCAGTCACAATTAAAACCATTTTTCATTCTAATGCTATAAGCTGAATTGAAAGTGTCTTAGTAAACAATGGAAGTTAGACACCATTGCTATACTTTGGTCTGAGTTAAACATTTTTATTATACTTTTTTTTTTTCTTTTTGAGAAAAGAGAACTTTCAAGAAATATCATTGGAGATTGAAATTAATAATTTTGGAAATTTTTTTGAATTAAAATGGCTATAAAATATTTAGTTTCTAAATATGGGAATTAATCAGAGTTTTATAGAGAGAGCTGAAATAGTTAAAAGGAAATGAAATAATGCTCTAATATTATCCCCACCCCCTCCAAGATTTGTGATATTAATGAAAAATATATTTTTTTTAAAAAAAAAACTGACGATGTAATAAGAAAACTTTTGTTACCCCTTGATTACTCATTATGCATGTGTTAAAGAATAAATTAATGTTTGATTTTTTTTTATTATAGAATAGCTAATCTTAGTAAAATAAAATTTTGTATTGTAATCTTGATACAGATAAATTGATTCTAAAATAGTTATAAGTAAAAGCAGATAACTGTGTTTAACTTTGATTGTGATTAGGATAACTATTCCATTTTTAGCTGTAAATTATAAACTTATTTGGGTTGTTTTTTATTTTATTAATAAATCTTCAAACTTTGTCTTGGCTTAATTATATTGTGGGTATATCCATTATTAAATTAATCACAATTTTTTTTATATATTTGCTTAAACCAATTAAGCAAATATATTTTTACACAAACTGAATAATGTTTTTACAAATTATGTATTTTTACATATATGTATGTGAGTATCAAATTTTAATCTATATACATAAAAAGAACAAAAAATTGGATGAAAATTTTGAAGCCTGAACTTTAAAGAATTAATTAGATAAATTATCTGATTTCCTGTCAAAGTCAATGTTACTATCGTGACTTTTAATATATTTTACATTTATTTATACAATGTTGGAATCTGAGGAGTAATCCAAAAATCACAAAATAAATAAATTAGCTATTTATTTTGTTTTATTATACTTCATAAATTTGTTGATTCTTATGCATATAAGTGAGAACATTACTTTAGGTAGACACTTAACAGTAAATAGATAATTACATTTCATTGTGGTCTTGTGAAATTGATATAATTTCTAATCTAAAAGATTTTCCTTATGTTTATAAGATCTATAAGATAATAGTGGCAAAAGTATAAATGCCAACTTGTTGCTATTATTGTAGTCATCTCTCATAAATGTATAAATCATATTTTTTTTTATTATCATTTTGGAAATGTTTTAATTGGATTCAAGATGTGAACAAGTAAAATTGTTTAACAAAAGAAATAACATTGTTCTTATATGATGAAAAATTTTCGAAAGAAAAAAAACTTCATTAGAAAAAGTAAACTCTCCATGAAATGTTGCGCAACACACTATACGTATTGGTGATCGTGTAATATTGCACAATCTCAAATTTTATTGATGTATCTTTCTCCTAAATTCACAGTATTCTTTTGGTCTTGTACCTGCATTTCACATGTATAATTTATTTTGCTGGCAGTCGTTTTATTATAAATAATAATGTTTTAATAACTAGATTATTTTCTCAATGTACAAATGGAATTTTTGGCTATGTCAAGAAAAAGAATATTAATTTTAAAGAAACTTGAAGAATTTTTATTTAATTTTTTTTAATGCTCAGGGTGAGAACTTTTATATATATATTTAAACGTGCATGAGATCACAAAGGTAACTGATATTCATGGCCTATTAGGAATTGTTAGTACAGATAGCTAGTACAAAAATGCAATAATTTACCTATAAATTTTTAACTGAGATAAGATAATGTATGAAGGAAAGAAAAAAATTGAAAAATATTAAAAAACATCGATTTAGAAAAATTGAATTTCTGTAACTCTATATAATGGTATGATAAAAAGTTCATGATGACTTAAGGAGTTTGCTATTAACTGAAAGGAGACCCTTTGATTCCTCTTGGAGGCCTTAAAGGAACCAAGCAGGGCAAATTCCTAATGTCCACTCCATACGTTCTTGTCGTTGTAGCTGTTATTACTATGTGATTATTCATATAGTATACGAACATGGATGGGCTGCTCACCAACACGCATTATCCAGCGTGGTGAGTTTATTGGCTTTTTACCTCTGAGTTTAAGATCAAGAAACACCATGGTCTTTCTTCTCAGTGCCTGATAAGGCAGAATGAATGTTTGTGTAAATGATAAATATTTTTCCAATACATATATACAATTATGACAGACAAAAATAAAGCATGGCCCTTATTCCCAAGAGGCTGTAAAGTCACCAACCAAGGCAGCGGTTGGTGGCCGAAGGCGGAGGGTGCTAAGAATCCCCTGATTGTGGACCCAGGCTGCCATTTGATGACGACTTTTATTTAGGTACTTACAACTGCAGATCACTTTCAAGTGAAGGAAGATTGCAAGAATTAGAAGAAGAATTGTCTTATATTAAATGGGACATTATTGGACTTTGTGAAGTTAGAAGAAAAGGTGAAGAAACAATTGATTTAAAAAGTGGACATATACTCTATTATAAAGGCACACATATTGGAAATACAAGTGGAGTAGGATTCATTATAAATAAAAAGTGGAAGAACAATATTGTGGAGATTGATGGTGTACCGGACAGAGTTGCAAGATTAGTTATACACTTAATAGCAGATACCAAATGCAGATAATTCAGGTTTATGCCCCAACAAGTTCTCATAGTGATGAAGTAGTAGAAGATTTTTATATGGATGTACAAAAGGCTTTTGATCAGAGTAAACAACATTTTAAAATTGTTATGGGAGACTTTTATGCTAGAATTGGTAGACAAATGAAAGATGAAATTGCTGTAGGTAGTTTTGGTTATGGTAATAGAAATGAGAGAGGACATAGACTTGTGGAGTTTGCAGAAAAAGAAAAACTTTATATTATGAATTCTTTTTTTGAGAAAAATGTTAAAAGGAAATGGACATGGAAGCATCCAAATGAAGGTACATCAGAATTGGATTATATTTTGACTAATAGGAAATACATATTTCAAGATTGTAATGTTCTTAATAAATTTAACACAGGAAGTGATCATCGATTAGTAAGATGTAAATTACATGTTAATGTAAAACTAGAGAGACAAAAATTATTAAGAAAAACAATATTTACAGTTGATATTCCTAATCTTCAGAAACATTCTAATGAATTTAAATTAGAACTTACAAATAGGTTTCAAGTGTTAGGAGATTTTGAACATGATTCAGATTTGAATGAAATTAATATGAAAATAACTGATACACTTTTAAAAACTGCAACAAAGATAGCTGGTAGAAAAAAGCAGCAATTGACTAATAAAATTTCTACTGAGACTAGAGAATTTATGAAGAAAAGAAGGAATATGAAGATATACAAAAATGATGTATTAAAAAGAATTGAATATCTCGAATTTTGTAAAATGGTACGGAAAAGAGTTGAAAATGATATAAGAAAGTATAACTGTGAAATAGCAAGGAAAGCTGTAGAAGAAAATAAAAGTCTCAAGAATGTTAAACAACATTTTGGTATTGGTAGAAAATTTATATCTGCAATAAGAAAAAAAGATGGAATTATTACTAAAAAGAGCGATGACATCATGAAGTTGGTAGAAGATTTTTATCAAGAATTATATAGTAATAAAGAACAAGTACCTCCTATATCTATTACATCTTCCGAATTGCCCAGAATTTTAAATGAAGAAGTGAGACATGCAATTAAATGTATGAAGAAAGGAAAGCTCCAGGAAATGATGGAATTATAATTGATATATTAAAAGAAGCAGGTGAAGAAATAGAAACAATTTTAGCAAAGTTATATACCAAATATCTAAATGATAAAGATGTACCGGAAGATTGGAAGAATGCAGTAATAATATTAATATTTAAAAAAGGTGATAAAGAAGATATTAGAAATTACAGACCTATCAGCCTTTTATCAGTTTTATATAAAAATTTTACCAAGATAATTACAACTCGTCTACAGAGAACTTTGGATTTCCACCAACCAAGAGAACAAGCTGGATTTAAAAGTGGTTTTAGTACAATAGATCATATCCAGGTATTGAGAGAAGTCATAGAAAGGACAAATGAATATGAGTTGTCATTATGTTTTGGATTTGTAGATTATGAAAAGGCATTCGATTCTATACACATTTCTTCAGTGATTAAAGCATTGGATCATCAAGGTATAGATCCAGGATATTGTCATATTTTAAAGAATATTTATAAAAATGCAACAGCAACAATTAGATTACATAATGATACTGGAAAAATCAACATTGAGAAAGGTGTAAGACAAGGTGACTCCATATCTCCGAAACTTTTTACAGCAGTGCTGCAAGAAGTATTTTGTGGATTAAAATGGGAAACTAAAGGAATGAAAGTAAATGGAGAGTATTTAAGTCATTTAGATTTTGCAGATGATGTAGTTGTTTTTGCAAATAATGCTTCAGAGCTGCAGGAAATGTTGCAGGAGTTAGCAGATGAAAGTAGAAAAGTAGGACTAAAGATAAATGTTAAAAAGACTAAAGTAATGTTTAATCGATTTGCTCAAAATATGAAAATAAAGATTGATTATGAAGAATTAGAAAAGGTTAACAGTTACAAATACCTTGGTCATATTATTAATACAGATGGAAACATAATGGAGGAAATTAATCATAGAATTAAACTTGGTTGGAGTGCTTTTGGTAGAAATAACTTGATACTAAAAGGAAATATGCCTATGTGTTTGAAAAGAATGGTTTTTAACCAATGTGTTTTACCAGTTCTTACTTATGGATCTGAGACTTGGACACTTAATAGAAGAGCAATACAGAGACTTCAGACCACTCAAAGGAGTATGGAGAGATGTATGTTGGGAGTAACAAGAAGACATCGAAAACGCAATGTATGGGTAAGACAACAAACAGGTGTTACTGACCTCATTGAAAAAATTAAAAGATTGAAATGGAGTTGGGCTGGACATATTGCTAGAAGAAATGATAATAGATGGACAATTGAAATTTTAAACTGGATTCCAAGAGATTGTAAAAGACCCAGAAAGAGACCACATGTGAGATGGATGGATGAAATAAGAAAATGTGCAGGGGTGTTGTGGAAAAGAGAAGCTAAAGATCGGAGAAGGTGGATTAAACTTGGAGAGACCTTCATCCTGCAGTGGATTGATAATGGTTGATGATGATGATGATGATGAACTGTTAAGGGGTAAAGAAAGTTGTACAAAAATATAAAACTACATCTTGGTATTGGAAGGAAAATTGTTTCAGCAATAAAAAGAAAATATGGACTATTATTAAAAGAAAGTCATCATCATGAAGTATGTGGAAGAATTCACAAAAAACTATAGTAATAATATATATTTTTTACCAGACACTCGATCCCCTTTTGATCACAGAAGGTGCCACCAGATCACTATGTCACCTATTTTGTTTGTGTTGTATTTGAGTGAAATGGAAAAAGCAATAGAAAGATTAGGAAGAGGGATAGAGATACCGTTAATAGGTAGTAAGGGAGTATATATTTTGTCAGGTCTTTTTTTTTGCAGATGATATATTTTTGTGTGCAGAAAGAAGAGAAGATATGGAAGTTATGTTGAGGACATGTGCAAGGGTTGGTAAAGAGATGGGGATTAAATTTAGTGAAGAAAAATCAAATATAATGATGGTTAATACTGGGGAAAGAGAAGATGTAGAATTTTTATTGGGAGATATTAAGTGAAGTGTGGTTAATAGATATAGTTATTTGGGAATTATTTTAAGTAATCAGAAAAATTATTTGGATGGATGGGAGAAAAAATTGATAAATGAAGCAAAGAAAAGAAAGGGATTGATAAAGAAATTAATAGTGTTTTTATATAATAAATATGATGTAGTTAGAATTATATGGAAAGGAGTTGCAGTAGCAGGATTAACATATGGTAATGATGCATTATATGTTAGTAAAGAGGTATTAAATTACTTAGAGAAAGTTCAAAGGGAAGTAGGAAGACATGCATCGGATGCAGATGTATGGACAGCAAGAGAGGCAATTCAAGGAGAAATAGGATGGTCAAGTTTTCATATGAGAGATACAAAAAGTAAAATGAAAATGTGTGGTAGATTGCAGTTTATGGATAATAAAAGAATAGCTAAAATAGTATTTAATTGGGTTATGAGTAAAGGGCAGGTAACAAGATGGGTGAGAAAGGTAATGCGGTATGCAAAAGATTTGGATAAAGAATTTATATCAGTATATTTGTACAAAAGATGGGATGATTGTATTAAGAGAATTGTTGAGTGTTGTGGTAGTAAGGAATGGGATAAAAGAATAGATTTATTAATAAAGAATAGGGAGTTAGAGAGATGGAGAAATAGTATGGAGAGTAAAAAGAGTTTAAATATATATAGAAATAAACAGAATATTAGGTGTGAGTTAATATATGATAATAGTAAGGAAAGTAGTTTATTATTTAAGGCTCGAATGAGATCTTTAGCTACAAGAGAATATACATGTAAATGGAAAAAAATGGGTGATTTATTTTGTAAATTATGTAAAGAAGGAATGGAAAATATTAGGCATTTGTTAATTGAATGTAAATGCTTGAAAACAGAAAGGGTACATATAATGAAGTTATGGAAGAATGAATATGAAAAAAGTGATTATGCAGAAAGTGAATTATTGGTTTTTATGCTGGGTTTGGGAAAAGATAAAGGGGATTTAGATATAAAGGTTATAGAGTTGACAAAGATTATGTTGTGGAAATGGGATGGAGCAGAATATGGGAAAATTTAGAGTGGGGAATGGAAAATAAAGTGACTAACAGGTTTATCTGGGCATAATTGCTGAGATATTCTTGACTTCGTTTAAGGAGAAGCCACAATACATCACATCACATGTTATTGAAAAGAAGAAGAATGGATGGGATGTAAGAAATAAACAAAGGGCAGTTGATTTAGATATAAATGTAGATGTGGAGAGGGAATGGATCTGTAAAATTAATGGTAAGCAAGTTATTTATAAACATAATGGAGAAAAAAAATCAAAAAAATTTATAAAAGAGTAATTAGGAAAGAAAAAATTGTTAAAATTGGGTATTTGAATATGCAAGGTGGTAGGAGACCAGAAAAGTGGCAGGAATGAAACAAAACAATTGAAAATGAAGAGCTTGAGATATTAGCAATAGTGCAAACACATCTATGAGAAGAAGAAGAACCTGTTTTGGAAGATTTGGTATGGCAGGGTATAAATAGAAAAGAAAAAGAAAAAAAGGGTGGTGATATAGATGTTATATCAAAAAAATATTTAAATACTGTTAAATGCCAAGAATTTCTGGTTTGAAATCAGGTTGGGAAGACAAGAAATGGATGGTGGCTATAGTTTATATAGCTACTGGAGATAATCAAACTATAATGGAGTGGAACAATAGCATATATGAGTGCCTAGTTAAGGATATACAGAGTTTTAAAGAAAAGGGGAATAGAATAATGGTTATAGGAGATATGGATGGGTATATTGAAGAAATTGATGATGTAGATAATAAGAATGGATAGCTTTTGAAGAAATTTTGTCAGAGAGTAAATTTGAGTATTGGAAACTTATCAAATATTTATGAGGGACAATACACATAGTCTAGAAATAATATATCCCACACAATAGATTATGTATTGGTAGAGAAGGAGGGAATGAATAAAGTATGGAAAATTAAGGTGTTTGATAATGAAGAGAGAGAGTATGTAATAGTGATCATAATTTCTTTGTAATTGAAATGGTTAGTAATGTGATGGAAAATAGAAATAAAAATAGAAACAATAGTGAAAGATGTGGATGGAGAGTAAATAATAAGAATAAGTTAGAAGAGTATAAAATACAAGTTGAAGAAACCATGGAAGAGTTGGTTGGAAATGAGTATGGGGACTGATGTGATGAAATAGAAAAAGTGACAAATAGGGTTTTAGGTGAGAATATTCAGAAGAATAAAAGTAATAGAAAAATGAGAGTTAGTAAAAGTGTAAAAGACAGGAAAAAAGCAAGCAAAGAATATAAGTGTGATATTAAGAACAAAGAAAGTGGAAAAGATATTAATGCTAAATGAGAAAAGTACTTAGAAAAGAAGAAGTTAGCTAAAATAGATAATTATAGAGAGAGAATGAAACTAAATAGTAAATTATTGGATGATAATAAAAGTGGAAGAGATGAGAGTAAAAAATTTTGGAATTACATTAAAAGGAGAAATTTAGGGGAGAGAGAGTGTGTGTTACTGGATGAGGAGGGATTAGAGTGTAGCTCTAGAGAAGAATTAGAGAGAATATTGAATAGTTATGTAATGGATATAGAAAAGATGTTAGAAATGCAGGACAGAGGGATAGAAAATATGAAAGCATATAGTAATGGGAATATTAGGTTTACAGAAAATGAACTGAATGAGGCAGGAAAGAAATTGAGAAGTGGTAAGGCAAGAGGGTTAGATGGATGGGCAGCAGAGATGGTAATGAATTTAGGGCATAGGGCAAAAGTAAAGTTACTATCATGTTTTAATAAGATGGCACAGAAGAGAGTTTTTTCAGGTAGTTGGAGTAATACGAGAGTAAGATTATTATTTAAAGGAAAATGTAAGGATCATAGAAAGTTAAATAATTATAGACCAATAGAGGTAACATCAGTTTTATATAAAGTTTTTTTCATATATGGTGGCTGGAAGAGCTGCCAAGTGGATGGAAGAAAATAATGTAGTGGGGAAATGCAAGGAGGTTTTAGGTCAGATAGGCGTATATAGAGATAGTTTATTTGTAGTTACACAACTTATGGAAAACAGTTATATATGAGTTTTACAGATATAGAGAAGGCATATGATAGAGTGAATAGAAATAGATTATGGATAAGTTTAGCAAATCTGGGAATGGATGAAGCTTTAGTGGGTGTTATTAAGAAATTATATGAAAATAATTACTATACATATCAATTAGGGGATATAGAATCAGTTAAAGTTAAAAATGGGGTGGGACTGTGGCAAGGATGCCCTATGTCTCCTATTTTATTTTGTGTTGTATTTGAGTGAAATGAAGAGAGTAATAGAAAGACTAGGAAGAGGGATAGAGATACCATTAATAGGTGGCAAGAGAGTATATACATTGTCGGGTCTTTTTTTTTTGCAGATGATGTCTTTTTGTGTGCAGAAAGAAGAGAAGATATGGAAGTTATGCTGAGGACATGCACAAGAGTGGATAAAGATATGGGGATTAAATTTAGTGAAGAAAAATCAAATATAATGATGGTGAATACTGGGAAAAGAGAAGACAAAGATTTTTTATTGGGGGATATAAAGTTAAGGGTGGTGAATAGATATAGTTATTTGTGAATCATCTTGAGTAATAAGAAAAATTGCTTGAATGAAAGGGAGAAAAAATTGATAAATGAAGCAAAGAAAAGAAAGGGATTGATAAAGAAATTAACAAGTACAAAGGGAAGTAGGAAGACATGCATTAGATGCAGTGGTGTGGACAGCAAAGGAGGCAATCCAAGGAGAAATGAGTTGGTCAAGTTTTTATATGAGGGATGCAAAAAGCAAATTGAAAATGTTTGGTAGATTGCAGTTTATTGATAATAAAAGAATAGCCAAAATAGTATTTAATTGGGTTACAAGTAAAGGGCAGGCAACAAGATGGGTGAGAAAGGTAATGCGGTATGCAGAAGATTTGGATTAAGAATTTATGTCAGTATATTTGTACAAAAGGTGGGATGATTGTGTTAGGAGGATTGTTGAGTGTTATAGTGGTAAGTAGTAGGATAGAAGAATAGATGCATTAATAAAGAATAGGGAGTTGGAGAGATGGAGAACTAGTATGGAGAGTAAAACGAGTTTAAATATATATAGAAGTAAATGGAACATTGGGTGTGAGTTAATTTATGATAATAGTAAGGAAATTAATTTATTGTTTAAGGCTCGAATGGGATCTTTAGCAACAAGGCAATATACACATAAATGGAAAAATATGGGTGATTTAGTCTGCAAGTTGTGTAAGGAAGGTATAGAAAATATTAGGCATCTGTTACTTCAATGTAAATGCTTGGAAGCAGAAAGGGTACAAATAATGAAGTTATGGAAGATTAAATATGAACAAAGTGATTATACAGAAAGAGAGTTCTTGGTTTTTATGCTAGGTTTGGGACAAGATAAGGGGGATTTAGATATGAAGGTCATTGAGTTGACAAAGATTATGTTGTGGAAATGGGATGGAGCAGATTATGGGAAAACTTAGGGTGGACAATGTAAAGGGAAGGTAAAGTGGCTAACAAGTTTCTCTGGGCATAGCTGCTGAGAGATTCCTGACTCCGTTTAAGGAGAAGTCACAGTGCATCACATCACATGGAAAATTTGTTTTCCGTGATCAAAAGTGAATGGTGATGATGGTCTGCACCAACTAGACTTAGGGAGATAGCAAGAGCTCGTGAATATTGTTCAGACAATTGAGAAATAAAAGCACTAAAACAAATGTCAGTCAAATTAAGTTTAAACAATTTTAAAGTTTTGTTTAGAGAAATATAAACTTATAAAGTAAAGATTTGCACACAATAAATATGGTTTTATCAGGCGTGTATTGGAAAGAATAAAATGTCAATGTTCCGGCAAACAGACTAATTTTGTAATAGTGACTTAGAAAAGGAGGGAATAAATTTCTTTCAGCTAACAATTCACCTGCAACACGGGTTTTCTTATTCAAAAGTTCTAAAATGAAAAGTAAGGAAAGTTTCTTGCATGAATCAACGAAACCAGCACGGACGACCGTTCACTAGCTTATTGACTAATGACGTCATATTGCCGTAGGACTGCTGCATGGACAAATCATGTTTAAGATTGCCAAGGTTGATGAATACATCAGAGTATAAATTATAAAACGGGAGAAAACTGAAATCTTCAGTTTAATGAAATAGTAAAATTAGAAAATACTCCGGCATAAATGATTTAAAATTAATAAAATATTAAATCTCTGATCCAAGGAAAACAGGCACATAATACAGGTGAATCACCAACCAAATGATTGGCCAAAACTAAGCTGAGTATAATAATTAAAGGTCTCAATAAGAGACAGGTAAGTAATTTGAAAACCAGTTACATCTGCCCAAGCATCTCAAGAAAGTGTAATAATTAGAATTACAAATAAATTTACAAACAAAATTTCCAATACACGCTCTGACAAATAAATTTAAAGCAAAAGATCAAATAAATCTAGCAAACAAAAGACTAAAATTTGACCTGATTTTTTTATAAGTTAAATTATTAGAGAGTGTATCTGAGTTAAAAATCTGAAAACATTAAATGCCTTAGCAGAAAGAAACATTCCATCACCTAGAATTTAAATGGGAAGTAAGAGTATCTTCCTGCTAGCGGTTCACGTAAACCAATTCCATTCCTTTTATAGAGACTTAGAAAGATGGATGCGTGTGAAGAATCAATGGAACAGCACAGATGAGCTTTTCTTAGCCCGGAAAAGAAACATCGGAACTAAGTCAGGTACGTTTAAACCAATCAAGGTTAGTCTCACACAAGAAAGGGAAGATTACGGACTACGTAATCTGAACTATAGAAAATAAAATCTCTACCAAGAAAAAAAAACAGAACAATATACTTGATAAACCACCAGCCAAAAGATTTGTGGTTCTCGAAAGCTCAAACACAATAATTTTGATTAATTATTGGACAATAAAATACAGATAGGTGAGCAAATTAAAATTATGAAAAACTGCTAAAGCATTTAGCAATAGTTAGTAAAATAAAGGAAGACATATGAAGCATATAAAAACATAATCTCACAATACACTCTCCAATAAGCGAAATGGAAAACAAGCTAGGAATCTTAAAACTAAGATTTTAAGACATACTATAAAATACAATGAAAAACAAATACAGATAATAAATATTAGATTAAATAATTAATATAACTTTATACGTCACACTTGTTTTAGATTGAGCGGAGATTTAATTAAAAGAAATTTATTTACCCTGGAAAGAATACGAAATGTTTTACCTGATCGTAAAGCAGAGTTCACATAGTTTTTCAAAAGTGCGCACATTTATATTTTTTGTGAGCTCATCTTTCAGGTGTCTTCTGTTCATAGCGGCAAGTGTAAAGGCATATTTCGGGATCGTGTTGACTTTAGACTTTCATAGCATGACATAAGAACAGCTGGGAATCAGAGGGCTGTCCTTTAATTAAGTTAGCAAGGCATATTGTAGGTTAGCATTCTTATAGCAGTGAATTCTGATATCTTATCTAAGCAAATTTTAAAAAGAAATTAAATGTCCTGACTGCCAACAATACGAATCACAAGGACTGAATCAAATACGGGTAAGCAGAGTTAGCTTTGTCAAGCCAAAATAAAACTAAACTGTCCGAAATTTTTGGGGTTATTTCCGCATAAACTTCCTTGTTGTTCAATTCTACACCTTAGGTCAGGGCAAATCTCAATCTCCCGCTCAAACTTAATTAAGAATTCTAACCAGGGATTAACTTCTAATAAAAAATGACAACACAAAATTATATTTCCGCTTTTAAAATCAAACTAAAAATAGATATTAATTAAACTAAAAGAAACAGGAAGGCAATTAAAAAGTTTGCTTGCTTTTAGTTAATTTGATAAAAAAAAAAAAAAAAGTACAAACAAGCAGTAAAAGAAAACTTTTTTAGAAATCAATTTTTAAAAAAATAAAATGATATATTTTAAACATAAATGAGTATATGTGTTAATACACGTACTCTTATAAACAATTTTAATTTTGTTTAACATTATAAATTTAATTAAAATAAAAGATTTTAATTTTTAGTAATGAAACTATTGAATTGGATCCAGCATCCGGTTCAATATATATATATATATTCTGCAATTAATCTAAAATCTTATAAAGAGTGGAAGAGCTAGTGAGGTAGTTATTATAGATATTTTTTAAAAAATCATTGGCAAAACTTTATACCATAGGTCTAAAGAATAATGTTATTCCAAAAGTTTGGAAGAATACAGAAATGATATTGATATTTGATAAATCTGAAAAAGATATTAGCCATTATAAACATATATTTTTTTATCATTTCTAAATTAAATCTTTATTAAAATATTTGCAACTTCTCTACAATATTTTTGTTCCTAAAATAATCAAAAGAATAAGTTTGTTTTAAAACCGCTTATAACACAGTAGATCACCATAAATAATTAAGAAAAGTTATAGAAAGCCCAATAACTATGAGTTCCTTTGGATATATAAATTATGAAAAGATTTTAATTCTAAAAGAATTTTGACATTGATTAAAGCTCTGAAACATACAGGACATTAATTCAGGATATAATCAAAGTCTAGAGAACATGATGATACTAAAAATATTAACACTGATAAGGGAAAATAGCAATGATTTTATATTCAAAACTTTTTATAGCAATTTATAGGAAGTATTTTTTGGATTCAATGGGAAGCTAAGGGAATAAAATAAAGATTACTTAAATTATGTAGATTTTGTTGATGATGTTATGTTTTCGCAAATAATACTTTAGATTTTCAGGAAATATTATAAGATCTATTAGATAAAACTAATGAAAAATGCCAAAAAATCTAACTTCTCAGAAAAGGAGAAAATAAAGATTAATAGTAATGAATTAGAAATTAATAACTACAATATAGATACAAACGAAAATATAATGAATGAAATTAATCAGAGAATTACATTTTAAAGGTTAGAAATAACTTAATATTAAAAGGAAATATGACTATATGCTTGAAAAGGAAGGTTTAGTTAGGGATTTGTAATTTAGTAGTTAATAATAATTAAAAAAAAAAGCCAACAGAGATTCCAGATCGCATAACAAGGTATGGAGAAACATATATTGAGAATAACAAGGATGTATTGAAAGTGAAACACATGGTTAAGAAAACAGATGTCACTGATATCATTGAAAAATTAAGAAGTTGAATTAGATTTAGGCTAGACATGTCTGTAGAAGAGATGAAAATAGATAGATAAGTGACATTTTAAATTGGATCCCAAGTCATTGAAAAAAGAAAAAAAAAAACATGTAAGACACATGCTTGGGTTAAGAATGTTTGTTGGAGATGATCTGGAGGGAAAAAATTATAAATTTGAGATGTTGAATTAAAATTGAAGAGAAACCATCATCCTGAAGTGAATTAATAATATTTGTATATGATGACATGTGTGTCCCTTATATTATAATGATAATAATGTGTTAATTGTGATTGCTATATGCATAGAATATAAAAATTTGAAATAATTTGCAAAGCAAACTACTTCAATAAATATGTTTAAGTGCTATACATTATCTTTTAAAAATGCAGTATATGTATTTTTTTTAAAAAATAAAAAAAAATTTTCTTTAAAAAATAATTCAAAATTAATATTTGAAAATTAAGACAAATAAATTTGCATGCAATATTAAATTTTCAAATCTATAAATACATTAAGAAAATTATCATTATTCACAATGTAGTAATTGTTATTTTAATAAATTTTTATAACTAGTACTTTTATTACAAGTTGCATTTTTTTAAACTGATGTTAAAAGTGAATAAGGATTAATGTTTGGCAAAAAAATGAACACTATTTTTTGGAGATTAGCATTACTCAAATAGATGGCAGCACTTTTATTGTGTAATAAGTTTATATATAAGAAACTAGGTTTAACAAAATGATATTAAGGTTTCTGATAATCATAGTTAAGTAAAGGTCATTTAAATTTTTATTTTTTTTTAATTACTAATTTTATAAATACTAATAACATTATGATTATTTTTTTCAAAGAATTTACATTATTGGCCTCAGTAATTGTTTTACTTGATATGAAATTATTAATCTTTAATAATTCATAACTATCTTCCTATTTTTGATAATTATTTAATATGCCTTTAAGAACACTTTTTGATTCTTGGTGAAGCCACTAAATGGTCTTTAAACACTAATCAAAGAAACTGCTTGGATGAATGGGAGAAAAAATTGGATAAATGAAGCAAAGAAAGGGATTGATAAAGAAATTAACAGTGTTTTCACATAATAAATATGATGTAGCTAGAATTGTATGGAAGGGAATGGCAGTAGAAGGGTTAGCATATGATAATGATATATTATTTGTTAGTAAAGGAGTATTAGATTATTTGGAAAAAGTACAAGGAGAAGTAGGAAGACATGCATTAGATGCAAATGTGTGGACAGCAAAGGAGGCAATTCAAGAAGAAATGGGATAGTCAAGTTTTTATATGAGGGATGCAAATAGCAAAATGTTTGGTAAATTGCAGTTTATGGATAATAAAAGAATAGCCAAAATAGTATTTAATTGGATTATGAATAAAGGGCAGGTAACAAGATGGATGAGAAAAGTAATGCAGTATGCAGAAAATTTAGATAAAGAATTTATGTCAGTATACTTGTACAAAAGGTGGGATGATTGTGTTAGGAGAATTGTTGAGTGTTATAGTGGTAAGGAATGGGATAGAAAAATAGATGTATTAATAAAAAATAGGAAGTATGGCGAGATGGAAAACTAGTATGGAAAGTAAAAAGAGTTTAAATATATATAGAAGTAAATGGAATATTGGGTGTGAGTTAATTTATGATAACAGCAAGGAAAGTTAGTTTACTGTTTAAGGCTCGAACAGGATCTTTAGCAACAGGGGATTATACATGTAAATGGAAAAAGTGGGTGATTTAGTCTGCAAGTTTTGTAAGGAAGGCATAGAAAATATTAGGCATCTGTTAATTGAATGTAAATGCCTGAAAATAGAAAGAATACAAATAATAAAGTTATAAAAGAATAAATATAAGGAAAATGAACAGAAAGTGGATTATTGATTTTCATGCTGGGTTTGGTAAAGATAAGGGGGATTTAAATATAAAAGCCATGGAGTTGACAAAGATTATATTGTGGGAATGGGAGAGCAGGATATGGGAAAACTTAGAGTGGGGAATGGAAAGGGAAAGTAAAGTGGCTAACAGGTTTCTCTGGGCATAGTTGCTGAGAGATTCCTGACTTCGTATAAAGAGAAATTACAGTGCATTACATCACATCAACTTCTTTATAATAGAAATGGTTAGTAATGTGATGGAAAAGAGTAATAAAATTAGAAAGGATAGTGAAAGATGTGGATGGAGAGTGAATGATAAATTAGACGAGTATAAAATAAATTTGAAGAAACCATGGAAGAGGTGGTTGGGGATGAGTATAAGAACTGGTGTGGTGAATAGAAAAAATGGCAAATAGGTGAGAATATTCAGAAGAATAAAAGTAATTGGAAAGTGAGAGCTAGTAAAAGTGTAAAAGAGAGGAAAAAAGCATGCAGAGAATATAAGTGTGCTATTAAGAACAAAGAAAGTGAAAAAGATGTTAATGATAAATTAGGAAAATACTTAAAAAAAAGAAGTTGGCTAAAATAGATAAGTATAGAGAAAGAATGAAATTGAATAGTAAATTGTTGGAAGATATTATTAAAAGTGGAAGAGATGAAAGTAAAAAAAATTTTAAATACATTAAAAGAAGGAATATAGAGGAGAAAGAAATAGTATTACTAGATGTTGAGGCAATAGAGTGTAGGTCTAGAGAAGAATTAAAGATAATCTTAAATAAGAATGTAATGAATATAGAAAAGATGTTAGATGTGAAGAACATCATGATAGCAAACATGATGAAAGCATATAGTAATGGAATATTAGGTTTACAGAAAGTGAACTGAATGAGGTAAGAAGTTGAAAAGTGGAAAGGCAAGAGGTTTGAATGGATGGGCAGCAGAGATGGTAAAGAATTTAGGGCATAGGGCAAAATTAAAATTTATTATCATGTTTTAATAAGATGACACAGAAGAGATTTTCCAGGTAGTTGGAGTAATACAAGAGTAAGGCTACTATTTAAAGACAAGGGTAAGAATCATAGAAAGTTAAACAATTATAGATCAATAGCAATAACATCAGTGCTATATAAAGTTTTCTCATATATAGTGGCTGGAAGTGTTGCAAAATGGATGGAAAAAATAGTATAGTGAGAGAAACGCAAGGAGGTTTTTATCAGGTATGCATATAGGAGATAGTTTATTTGTAGTTCCCAACTTATGGATATGAGTAGGAATACAGGTAGATAGTTATATATGGTTTTTATAGATATAGAGAAGATGTATGCTAGAGTAAATAGAAATAGATTATGGGTAAGTTTAGTAAGTTTGGGAATGGATGGAGCTTTAATGGATATTATTAAGAAATTATATGAAAATAATTACTATACATATCAATTTGGGAATATACAATCAGTTAAAGTTAAAAATGGGGTGGGACTAAGGCAAGGATGTTCTGTCACCTATTTTGTTTTTGTTGTATTTGAGAGAAATAGAAAGACTAGGAAGATGGGCAGCGATACCATTAATAGGTGGCAAGGGAGGGTATACATTGTTCAGTCTTTTATTTGCAGATGATGTGTGCAGAAAGAAGGGAAGATATAGAAGTTATGCTGAGCACATGTGCAAAGGTGGGTAAAGAGATGGGGATTAAATTGAGTGAAGAAAAATCAAAAGTACTGGGGAAAGAGAAGACAGAATTTTTATTGGGGAAATAAAATTAAGTGTGGTGAATAGATATAACTATTTGGGAATCATCTTAAGTAATCAGAAATTGATTGGATGAATGGGAGAAAAAATTAATAAATGAAGCAAAGAAAAAAAAAGGATTGATGAAGAAATTAACACTGTTCTCATATAATAAGTATGATGTAGCTAGAATTGTATGGAAGGAAGTGTAAGTAGCAGGGTTAATGTATGGTAATGATGTGTTATGCGTTAGTAAAGAAGTATTAGATTACTTAGAAAAAGTACAAAGAGAAATTGGAAGACATGCATTAGATGCAGATGTGTGGATGGCAAAGGAGGCAATTCAAGGAGAAATTGGATAGTCAAGTTTTTATATGAGAGATGCAAAAAGCAAAATGAAAATGTTCGGTAGATTGCAGTTTATGGATAATAAAAGAACAGCCAAAATAATATTTAATTGGGTTATGAATAAAGGACAGACAACAAGATGGGTGGGAAAGGTAATGTGATATGCAGCTTTGGATAAAGAATTTGTCAGTATACTTATACAAAAGATGGAATGATTGTATTAGGAGAATTGTTGAGTGTTATAGTGTTAAGGAATGGGATAGAAAAATAGATGCATTAATAAAAAATAGGGAGTTGGGAAAGATGGAGAACTAGTATTGAGAGTAAAAAGAGTTTAAATATATATGGAAGTAAGCAAAATATTGGGTGTGAGTTAATTTATGATAATAGCAAGGAAAGTAGTTTACTGTTTAAGGCTCGAACAGTATCTTTAGCAACAAAGAAATATGCATATAAATGGAAAAATATGGGTGATTTAATCTGAAAGTTGTGTAAGGAAAGCATACAAAATATTAGGCATCTGTTAATTGAACATAAATGCTTGAAAGCAGAAAGAGTACAAATAATGAAGTTGTGGAAGAATAAATATAAACAGAGTGATTATACAGAAAATAGGTTATTGGTTTTTTTGCTGGGTTTGGAGAAAGATAAGGGAGATTTAGATATAAAGGCCATGGAGTTGACAAAGATTATGTTGTGGAAATGGGATGGGGCAGGATAGAGAAGAATATGAAAACTTAGGGCAGAGAATGAAAAGGGAAGTTAAAGTGGTTAATAAGTTTTTTTAGGAATAGTTACTGAGAGATTCCTGACTCTGTATAAGGAGAAGTCACAGTGCATCACATTGCATTACTAAAATATTAATTTATTTAGCATTTATTTTCGAATATTTCCTGCACCTCTGAAAATATTATTTGCAAAAACAATCTAGATGACTCAAATAATCTCCCTCAACATTCCATTTATTATCCACAAAATATTTTTTGTAAAACTGCTGTAAAAAGTTTTGTTCTCCTATATCATACATTAATCCTTTAATTTATTTATTAAACATCTTATGGCATTACTTTTTTAACATTTGCAGCAGCTAACTTTTTTTTGAACATTTTTCTTTGAGATAGTTTTTATAATGAAAACTATGTTCGAATTCATCTTTAAAAATATTTTTTTAAGAAATCTGTTACTTTTTATACACTGTATATGTTCCATTCAATTCATTTATAAATTCACTATTTTATTATTTAAATAAGACATTTATTTTATATAGCGCGATGTTTTTGCCCATACATATACGTTTGGGTCGAAAAGATAGATGGATTCATTCTGTCTTTTCCCAAAGACTTTATCTTGTGTTTGAAAAAGTGGGAGTATTCATTTATATAGTGACAACTAGAAAGCACATGTGCATTAGCTTATTGGCTTATTGGTATTTTATTATTGCAATTTTAGGCTATTACAGAGCATCCATTGTTTACGTTATATCATATCTTATTTGTATACAATAAAGTTAGTAAAATAAGTTCATTAAATAACTAATTTAGGTGAAATATGTTGCATTTCATCATCCTAATCTAGTTTTTTTATCTAAAAAGCTTTTGGAGCCTGAAATCTATCCATAGGATGGTGGTATCTATCCATAGGGTGGTAGTATAGGTGTTATATTGAAAAAGTATTTAAATATTGTTAAATTTCAAGAACATTTGTGGTTTGAAATCAAGTTGGGTAGACAAGAATGGATGGTGGCTATAGTATATATAGCCAGTGAAGATAATCAAACTGTAATGGAGTGGAACAGTAGCATATATGAATGCCTAGTTAAGGATATATAGAGTTTTAAAGAAAAGGGGAAGAGAATAATGGTTATAGGGGATATGAATGGGCAATATTGAAGAAATTGATGATGTAGATAATAAGAATGGTCAGTTTTTGAAGAAATTTTGTCAAAGAATGAATTTGAGAATTGGGAATTTATCAAATATTTATGAGGGACAATATACATGGTCTAGGAATAATATATTTCACACAATAGATTACGTATTGGTAGAGAAAGAGGGAATGAATAAAATACGGAAAATTAAGGTGTTTGATAATGAAGATAGAGTATGTAATAGTGATCATAACTTTATTGTAATAGAAATGGTTAGTAATGTGATGGAGAATAGAAATAAAAGTAGAAACAATACTGAAAGATGTGGATGGAGAGTGAATGATAAGAATAAGTTGGAAGAGTACAAAATACAAATTGAAGAAGCCATGGAACAGTTGGTTGGGGATGAGTATAAGGACTGGTGTGGTGAAATAGAAAAAGTGGCAAATAGGGTTTTAATTGAGAATATGCAGAAGAATAAAAGTAATAAAAAAATAAGAGTTAGTAAAAGTGTAAAAGAGAGGAAAGAAGCATGTAGAGAATATAAGTGTGCTATTAAAAGCAAAGAAAGTAAAAAAGATATTAATACTTAATGGGAAAAGTACTTAGAAAAGAAGAAGTTGGCTAAAATGGATAATTATAGAGAGAGGATGAAGTTGAATAGTAAATTGTTGGAGGATATTAATAAAAGTGGAAGAAATGGGAGTAAAAAATTTTGGAATTACATTAAAAGGAGAAATGTAGAGGAGAGGGAAATAGTATTAATAGATGAAGAGGAAATAGAGTGTAGCTCTAGAGAAGAATTAGAGAGAGTCTTAAATAGATATGTAATGGATATAGAAAAGATGTTATGGGAATATTAGGTTCATAAAAAAATGAACTGAATGAGGCAGGGAAGAGATTGAAAAGTGGAAAGGCAAGAGATTTAGATGGATGGTCAGCAGAGATGGTAATGAATTTAGGGCATAGAGCAAAAGTAAAGTTATTATCATGTTTTTAATAGGATGGCACGGAAGAGAATTTTTCCAGATAGTTGGAGTAATACAAGAGTAAGATTATTATTTAAAGGAAAGGGTAAGGATCATAGAAAGTTAAATAATTATAGACCGATAGCGGCAACACCAGTTTTATATAAAGTTTTCTCATATATGGTGTCTGGAAGAGTTGTAAAATGGATGGAAGAAAATAATTGGGGGGGGGGGGATGCAAGGAGGTTTTAGGTCAGTTAGACGTATAGGAGATAGTTTATTTGTAGTTACACAACTTATGGATATGAGTAGGAATTCAGGTAGACAGTTATATATGAGTTTTATAGATATAATGATGGCATATGATAGAGTAAATAGAAATAGATTATGGTTAAGTTTAGCAAATTTGGGAATGGATGAAGCTTTAGTAAATATTATTAAGAAATTATATGAAAATAATTACTATACTTATCAATTAGGGGATATAGAAAATCAGTTAAAATTAAAAATGGGGTGGGACTAAGGCAAGGATGCCCTATGTCACCTATTTTGTTTTTGTTGTATTTGAGTGAAATGGAGAAAGCAATAGAAAGACAATGAAGAGGGATAGAGATACCGTTAATAGGTGGCAAGGGAGTATATACTTTGTCGGGTCTTTTTTTTTTGCGGATATCTTTTTGTGTGCAGAAAGAAGAGAAGATATGGAAATTATGCTGAGGACATGTGCAAGGGTGGGTAAAGAGATGGGGATTAAATTTAGTGAAGAAAAATCAAATGTAATGATGGTTAATACTGGGGAAAGAGAAGATGTAGAATTTTTATTGGGGGATATAAAGTTAAGTGTGGTGGATAGATATAGGTATTTGGGAATCATCTTAAGTAATCAGGAAAATTGCTTGGATGAATGGGAGAAAAAATTGGTAAATGAAGCAAAGGAAAGAAAGGAATTGATAAAGAAATTAACAGTGTTTTCATATAATAAATATGATGTAGCTAGAATTGTATGGAAGGGAATTGCAGTAGCAGGGTTAACATATGATAATGATGCATTATGTATTAGTAAAGGGGTTTTAGATTATTTAGAAAAAATACAAAGGGAAGTAGGAAGACATGCATTAGATACAGAGGTGTGGACAGCAAAGGAGGCAATTCAAGGAGAAATGGGATGGTCAAGTTTTTATATGAGAGATGCAAAAAGTGAAATGAAAATATTTGGTAGGTTGCAGTTTATGGATAATAAAAGAATAGCCAAAATAGTGTTTAATTGGGTTACGAGTAAAGGGCAGGTAACAAGATGGGTGAGAAAGATAATGCGTTATGCAAAAAATTTGGATAAAGAATTTATATCAGTATACTTGTACAAAAGGTGGGATGATTGCGTTAGGAAGATTGTTGAGTGTTATAGTGGTAAGAAATGGGATAAAAGAATAGATGTATTAATAAAGAATAGGGAGTTGGAGAGATGGAGAACTAGAAAGGAGGGTAAGAAGAGTTTAAATATATATAGGAGTAAATGAAACATTGGGTGCGAGTTAATTTATGACAATAGTAAGGAAAGTAGTTTATTGTTTAATGCTCGAATGGGATCTTTCGCAACAAGAGAATATATATGTAAATGGAAAAATATGGGTAATTTAGTGTGCAATTTGTGTAAGGAAGGTATAGAAAATATTAGGCATCTGTTGATTGAATGTAAATGCGTGAAAGCAGAAAGGGTACAAATAATGAAGTTATGGGAGAATAAATATGAACAAAGTGATTATACAGAAAGTGGGTTATTGTTTTTTATGCTGGGTTTGGGAAAAGTTAAGGGAGATTTAGATACAATGGCCATAGTGTTGACAAAGATTATGTTGTGGAAATGGGATGGAGCAGATTATGGGAAAGCTTAGGGTGGAGAATGGAAGGGGAAGGTAACGTGGCTAACAGGTTTCTTTGGGCACAGTTGCTGAGAGATTCCTGATTACGTTGAAGGAGAAGTCACAGTACATCATATCACCATAGATGCATTAATAAAAAATAGGGAGTTGGAGAGGTGGAGAACTAATATGGAGAGTAAAAAGTTTAAATATATATAGAAGTAAACAGAACATTGGGTGCGAGTTAATTTATGATAATAGCAAGGAAAGTAGTTTATTGTTTAAGGCTTGAACGAGATTTTTAGCAACAAGGGAATGTACATGTAAATGGAAAAGTAGGGATGATTCAGTCTGCAAATTGTTTAAGAAAGGCATAGAAAATATTAGGCATCTGTTAATTGAATGTAAATGCTTGAAAGCAGAAAGGGTACAAATAACGAAGTTATGGAAGAATAAATATGAACAAAGTGATTACACAGAAAGTGTATTATTGGTTTTTATGCTGGGTTTGGGAAAAGATATGGAGGATTTAGATATGAAGGCCATAGAGTTGACAAAGATTATGTTGTGGAAATGAGATGGAGCAGATTATGAAAACTTAGAGTGGGGAATGGAAAGGGAAGGTAAAGTGGATAACAGGTTTTTCTGAGCATAGTTGCTGAGAAATGCCTGACTCCGTTTAAGGAGAAATCACAGTGCATCACATCACCAGGATAGGCAACAAGATGAGTGAGAAAGGTAGTATGATATGCAGAAGATTTGGATAAAAACTTTATGTCAGTATATTTGTACAAAAAGTGGAATGACTAGGTTAGGAGAATTGAGTGTTATTGTGGCAAAGAATGAGATAGAAAAATAGATGCATTAATAAAAAATAGGGAGTTAGAGAAATGGATAATTAGTATGGGGAATAAAAAGAGTTTAAATGTATGTAGAAGTAAACAATATTGGATGCAAGTTAATTTTTAGCAAGGAAAATAGTTTATTGTCTAAAACTCAGATAGGACCATTAGCAACAAGGAAATATACATATAAATGGAGAAATGTGATTTAGTCTCCAAATTATGTAAAAAATGCATAGAAAATATTAGGCATCTGTTAACTGAATATAAGTGCCTGCATGCAGAAAGGGTACAAATAATAAAGTTGTGGGAGAATAAATTTAATTAAAGTGGATTATACAAAAAGTAGGTTCTTGTTTTTTATGCTGGTTTGGGAAAAGATAAGGGAGATTTAGGATACAAAGACCATAGAGTTGACAAAGATAATGTAGTGGAAATGGAATGGAGCAAGATAGAGAAGAATATGGGAAAAACTTAAGAGTGGGGAATGGAAAGGGAAAGTGGCTAATAGATTTTTTTGGGTGTAATGGCTGACAGATTCCTGACTCCAAGAAAGGAGAAGCCATAGTCCATCACATCTCATAACATCACTAAAAATGCAAGATTTTCAATCAAATAGGCATATAAGAGATAGTTTATTTGTAGTCACACAACTTATAGATATGAGTAGGAATGCAAGTAGACAGTTATATATGGTTTGTATAGATGTAGAGAGGGCATACAATAGAGTAAATAGAAATAGGTTATGGTTAAGTTTATTGGGAATGAATAGAGCTTTAATGGATCTTATTAAAGGATTGTATGACAATAATTACGTATCAATTAGAAAATATAATCAGTTAAAGTTAAAGTTGGGGTGAGTCTAAGGCAAGGATACCCGATGTCACCTATTTTGTTTTTGTTATATTTGAGAGAAATGGAGAGAACAATAGAAAGACTAGGAAGAGGGGTAGAGATGTCATTAATAAGTGGCAAGGAAATATATGCATTATCAGGTCTTTTATTTGCTGATGATATATTCTTGCGCATAGAAAGTAGGGAAGATATGGAAATTATTGTGAAGTCATGTGCAAGAGTGAATAAAGAGATGGGGATTAAATTTAGTGATGAAAAATCAAAAGTAATAATAAAGGCTGGGGAAAGAGAAAAGAAATAATATTTATTGGGAGATATAAAGTTAAATGTGGTGAATAGATATAACTATTTGGGAATCTGTCTTAACTAATCAGAGAAATTGCTTAGATGAATGGGAGAAAAAACTGATAAATGAAACAAGGAAAAGAAAGGGCTTGATAACGGAAATTAAGTGTTTTTATATAATAAATATTGTGTAGCTAGAATTATATGGAAGGGAGTGGCAGTAGTAGGGTCAACTTATGGTAATGATGTGTTATGTGTTAGAAAAAGATGTTTGATTATTTAGAAAAAGTACAATTTAGAAGTAGGAAAACATGCAATAAATGCAGATGTGTGGATGGCAAAGGAGGCAATTCAAAGAGAAATGGGGTGGTCAAGTTTTTATATGAGAGATGCAAAAGGCAGAATTAAAATGTTTCATAGATTGCAATTTAAGGATTATAAGAGAATAGCCAACAGTATTTAATTGGGTTGTGAGTAAAGGACAGGCAACAAGATGGGTGAGAAAGACTATTGTTTGCAAATGATTTGGATAAAGACAGCATGTTAGTATATTTATACAAAAGAAGAGATGCTTGTGTCAGGAGAATTATTGAGGGTTATAGTGGCAAGGAATGGGATAGAAGAATAGATGCATTAATAAAAAATAGGATTGGAGAGATGGAGAACTAATATGGAGAATAAAAAGAATTTAAATATGTATAAAAGTAAACAGAATATTGGGTCCGAGTTAAATTATAATAGCAAGAAAAGTAGTTTACTGTTTAAGACTCGAACAGGATCTTTAGCAACAAGGGAATATACACATAAATGGAAAAATGTGGGTGATTTAGTCTGTAAGTTGTATAAGGAAGGCATATTAAATATTAGGCATCTGTTAATTGAATGTAAATGCTGCAAGCAGAAAGGGTACAAATGATGAAGTTGGGGGAGAATAAATATAAACAAACATTACATAGACAGTATGTTTTTGGTTTTTATGCTGAGTTTGAGAAAAGCTAAAAGAGATTTAGATATAAAGGCCATAGAGTTGACAGATAATGTTGTGGAAACAGGATGGAGCAGGATAGAGAAGCATGTGTGGAAAACTTAGCATGGGGAATAAGGGAAGATAATGTGCTAAAAGGTTTCTCTGGGCATAGTGGCTGAGAGATTCCTGACTTCGATAACGAAACCATAGTGCATCATATCATTATTTGGGAATTGTCTTAAGTAATCAGAAAATTGCTTGAATGAATGAGAGAAAAAATGATAAATGAAATAAAGAAAAGGATTGATAAAGAAGTTAACAGTGTTTTCATACAATAAATATGATGTAGCAAGAATTGTATGGAAGTAGCAGGGTTAAGGATAACTTATGGTTCTGATGCATTATGTGTTAGTAAAGGGGTATTAGATTATTTATAAAAAATATAAAGAGAAGTAAGAAGATATGCATTAGATGCAAATGTGTGAATGATAAAGGAGGCAATTCAAGAGGAATTCGGATGATCAAGTTTTTATTTGAGAGATGCAAAAAGCAAATTGAAAATGTTCTGGAGATTGCAGTTTTTGAAAGTAAAAGAATAGCCAAAATAGTATTTAATTGGGTTACGAGTAATGGGCAGGCAACAAAGTGGGTGAGAAAAGGTAATATGGTGTGCAGAAGATTTGGATAAAGAATATGCTTGTACAAAAGGTGGGATGATTGTGTGTAGGAGTATTGTTAAGTGCTATAGTGGCAATGAATGGGATAGAAGAATAAATGCATTAATAAAAAATAGGGAGCTGGAGAGATGGAGAACTAGTATGGAGAGTAAAAAGAGTTTTAATATTTATAGAAGGAAACAATATTGGTTGTGAGTTAATTTACGATAATAGCAAGGAAAATAATCTACTGTTTAAGACTTGAACAGGATTGTTGGCAACAAGGGGATATATACATAAATGGAGAAATGTGGGCGATTTAATTTGCATGTTATGTAAGGAATACATGAAATATATTAGGCATCTGCTAATTGAATGTAAATGCTTACAAGCAGAAAGGGTAAAAATAATGGAGGTTGTGATAGAGTAAATAGTTTATATGATTATACAGAAAGTGGGGGTTCTTGGTTTTTATGCTGGATTTGTAAAAAGATGAGAATCTAGATATAAAGGCCATGGAGTGGACAAAGATGATGTGGAAATGGGATGGAGCAGGATAGAGAAGAAGATGGGAAAACAGGATAGGGAATAGAAAAGGAAAGTAAGGTGGTTTTAACATGTTTTCTGGGCATAGTGACATAGAGATTCCTGACTTCAATAAAGGAATAGCCATATCACTTACATAGTTGAGAATTGGAGTTGAGAAAAAAAAGTAAAAAATAGAATGGGATTGGTTAAAAATTAGTATACGTATTTTTCATATTATAAATATGTAGAATTTTTGAGAATTAGTAATTGTGTTTACTTTAACATTTGAAAATGATTTTCTTTCTATAGACCAAGGAAGTCAGAAATTTTTATACTCATTGCAAAAAAAAAGTAGATAAACAGTATATTGGGTTATAAAAATTGAGATGAAATAAAGTAAACTTGTGTTTTAATAAGGGAAATTGAAGGTTTCAGTATATAAACAAAAATAGATTAATAAAAATAAGTGGGTTACATGGAGAATTATAAAAATGTATTTTTTTAAAAAAATTAACTTTTTGCAATTAATACTGATCTTTTTCTATAAAATGAACAGCATATTTTTTCATATTTATTTTCCCCAATTTTTTTTTTTTTGTAACCAACTATCTAACCCCATTTTTTGCCTCTCATAATTATATAATTACAATAAATTCCTTTGCATATTTATTCCTTTCTTATATAAATACTAGCTTATTGTTAATAATAACTCACTATTAATTATTTTCCCTGATAAATTAAGAATATACTTGTTATATATTGTAACGGACAGATTCGTCTATCTCGCTAACACACTGCAGAATTCAAACACGAAACTGAACACTCTAGGAGGGGTTGCCTTCTAGATATCATAGGTTCAAATCTAAAGTCTAAATTCCACAACGACACCTACGTGATAACGCATCTGATGCTACTAATAATATAACCTTTTACCGGTGCCTGGTGGTCAGGGAGAAACCTATACGAGATAAGTTGGGTTGCTAATTAACGTCTATGAATAGTACAAAAGAAATGTATAAAATAGATATATAGACCGAGACAGTAATAGGGATCAATAAAATAAAAGATCAAAATTAGTTTAAAAGATTTAAAAGATTTATTTATATAGCAAGAAATATATATATAACGCACACTGTCTGCTTATATGAGATAGGGACGCTTACTAAAATGGCTGTTAGCATAACATTCCATAAAGTGTACATTAAAAGGTTGTTAAGTACATAGTCTATACCTCGGGCTAATAGAGTATTACAATAATGTGCTTAAAAGAGATGGGAAGATGTGCGAGGTGCTTTGAGTAAATTATAAAAGTTTAATAAAACATTTGAACATTAAGGTTTAATAGTAATAACAAAAAGTCAGATGTCACATGACTTATATATAGCTTGCACTTACAAATATGTAAAATTAAGAGCATGCTAATTAGCTCTAAACAGCTTTTTTTTATTTATGATAAATGCTACTACAAGAAAAGGCATTCAAATCATTTTTATCTTGGATTGTCCCCATCCCCACACCGGTTTCGACCTATGGGTCTCTTCAATGAGGAGTTGGGACATTGGATTCAAAAAACCAACTCAAGCAAAGCATTTATCTAAAAGTTAATTGTTAGAAGAAGATTTAATAAAGAAGGTTTAATATAATATTTTCTTGATTTCGAGAATAGCATGGACCAAAGCTTATTAAGCGATAAAGTGGGGATGTGATCAAGGTATTTATTTTATTATTATAATTAAAGTTATATTGGGAGGTCGGTATTGCCAATAATGAATTTATTAAAGGATGGAGGGTGTGATATGTTTAAATCATGGATGCTTTGTAAAATATAAATAAGTAAAATTATAGCGAATATGTGAAACGACTATGGAGGACGTTTCGCCATTGATCCGTAGGAATGTGTTGTCATGGACAGCCGAAGTCTGGACTCATCCAAAACTTAGCAACTGGGTGACGGCTGCATCTAACTCCCAGGTGTGACATTCGAGTATACCCTCTGCCTGGGAACCGCAGAAAGTGAAAGGGGAACGGTCTTGGCCGTTTAAAGCCCTTGAAGAAAAACAAAGCAGTCTCGACAACCAATTCACTTACTAGCAATACTCGACTAACGTATATAAAGCATACAAAATGGATTTACTTAGATTGAGAAAATGCCTAATCAATTCCCCAAAATTTATTTAAAGAGAGTCCGCCCATTCTCGACCTCAATTACGAACTTTGAAATTAAAGCAGAATATATTTTAAAATAGGAAAATGCATGCTTGCGGGTTTGAAAAGAAAGCATAGATTTATTTACGCAATCATGCATTTGTGACACATTTAATCATTGACCTCGCACATACTCTCATATTAGGTTAAAATCGATAAATGTGGATTTTAAACTATAATTATTACACATATTGACTAAGATTAGAATAGCCCTCGAACAAGTGAGTCACGAGATAATAAAAATGGGAACTATTTATAATTTTAAAATGCCTTAATATCGACGTCTTGCTTTCAACAAAGGGAATAATTCACTCGGTCAAAGACTATTTTGGCACACTATCATAATAAAATAAAGAGAAAGATTAATAAATATAAAATATTAACCCAAGGATAGAGAGCAAAATTACTGGTTATATTAGAACATTTTAAAGGAATACATGATAAAGTAAAGTAAAATGGAAAAACAATTTAAATAGCTATAGTATATTAATTATAGGAGAGAATCACAAGAGCTCTTGGGTTAATGTTGGGGTTACCTCTGGAGAAGCATTTGCAGGTAGATTGATTGTTGGCAGGTTTTATACGACTCAGCGGCAAAATCTGGTATTGTTTATATATCGGCAGCAGCAGCAGTTTCAGGGTTTCCTATGTGACAGCATTAGATGGTATAGTTCCCGAGGGGAAAATAGCCTTCTTGCCGGCTCTACTCCGTCATTTCAAAGCTAGTAATTTTAAAGGTTGGGTGATTCATAGATATTTCAAGTGGTACTGTAGAACATGATAAAATTTATTTGAAGACAAAAACTCGGCTTCAAATACTTAAGTTTGCAGGCACGTACCTAGAAAATCTCAGAACAAAAATATATTAGAAATCTTGCTAGAATAGAATAATACTAGAATACCAGGAATCTTGCTAGAATAATCTAGAATATTAGAATATTTGCTGGCATATTACTAGAATGAAGAACTAAAGAAAACTCTCCTATATATAGTGAAATTGCACAATACAACTGCCCTGGAGCGTTACAAAAATATTCCATACTTTGCTTCCTTATCAGCTGTAATCAATCCTATTTGAATGTCTAAAGGAATTCAACAAAATTTTAATTAATTTCTATTGTTAATTTCCCTGTCGACATTCGGATTACAACTTTGATTTAATTAAAACAAACTTTTGCTAATTGAAAGAAACGACTTTAAGTGGACATCTGCTCCATTTCTAGATAAGCTTCTATAACATTAAATAATTAAAACTATTGTTCCTACCAGCCCTCATTTATTTTAAACAGAAAATATATGGCGTGATTTTTATTAAATCTAAAAGAAAATTATTTTACTTTTCCTTTTCCATATTTGAATCTATTTACGAAATGAATATAAATTTTATTTTAAATCAAAAACAAATATTACGATTGTAATATATTTTTGTAAACAGATTCAAACAAAATAATTTTAAATAACAATTTATTATTTTAACATAAGTTTTAAAATAAATATCACAGCATGTGCGCAATTACGACCTATATAACCTACTTTTTAAATAAATCTAAACTATGTGAACATACACATAATCCATAACATTTTATTTATTTGGGCATGAGTTATACAATTATATATAACACGAGTGTTGTACTCGTGGTTTAAAATTGGGCAGGATTTTCGGTATATAAGCGCATTGCAGACACACTACAATACACTGGGGTTTAAACTAAGGTATGATGGTAGGAAAAAGGTGAAACAAAGATCTGCAAAGCAGATCTTACTGTTTCAATATAGACATCATCTAAATCTGAAATTATAGATACAGCTGTTTCATGTCACTTTCTATAGAATTTAATAATCATCTTACTTGATCAATTTATTTTTTAATCACTAAAATTTTTGATATAAATGACTGCAATACATTTCACAGATAATTTTAATAAGCTTGTGAGAATTTTAAATTTAAAAGAATTGTGGTTTATATTTGTCCAGCAATTTAATGAGAAGCTTTAATATTATTGCAGATATAATCAGACATTTTTGTTTTTGAGATATTTAAAATATTAATAAAGATAGATAGATAAGTGATTAATGAAAAGCATTAATATTATTGCAGATATAATCAGACATTTTAGTGTTTTTGAGATCTTTAAAATATTAACAAAGCTAGATAGATAAGTGATATCAAATCTTGGATGATATAGTAATGAATATAATATTTTTATAAATAGCTATAGAACAATTCTGTTAATAGATGAAACCATGGTTGTGGAAGAATTTTAGTAAATTTTTTTTTTTTTTGGCTAGTATTGTAATGTTATATGAATTTCTATTTTAATATATATATATATTGTAGAGTATTGAGTTCAAACCCTACATCTCCAGTTGCAAGGACTGCAAAAAGAATGAGGATAATTTTCTTTTTTTTTTTCAATTGATAGTTTGATAGATTAGGTATCTGTGGAGGAACTAAGATTGTAAAAAGAAGAAGATAAATGAACTAAAATAGGGATATGGTTGTGAAAATATTAAGCATGGAATAAGAAATAGAAATGATTGCTGAAACTCTAACTAGTGAAGAGAGCAATGGATATATTTTGAATATTTTAACAATCTACTGAAAAATGAAATTTTAATAGGGATATAAGAAACTATTGTCTTAGTTTTAAATTTCTGATATATTCATGATTATGACTTAGCTCAGTGGTTTTTATACATCAGAACATATTTATATGTAAGAGTTGTAGTTTTAAGCACATATAGATAGTTGTCTCACACTCCATACATTTTTTTTTAATCTTTTTTTTCATTTCATTTATATCTAATAAATTATAATTTTGTTCTTTCTTAATAATATTTTTTAATACTCTTCATTACTGATTTAGTATATGATGTTTATTCCTAATAATATACATAATCTTTAGCTTTTCATATAGTTTAATTTGTTTTCACCAATCATCTATTAATTCAATACATATTTTTTTCTGTTTTTGCTTTGACTAAGTTAAGCAGGTTTTATATATATGTGTGTGTATGTATATATGCAAATAACAAAATTTAAACATGGAAATATACATCAAAAAGTTTTTTTATAAATTAATATTTTCTTTGTAAAAAGTTTTTTTTTTATTTATTTATTATTTAAGTCCAATTTTTTTTTAAGGTATTGGAAAACAAAGAGATGATCAATTTTAAAAGATTAAGATAAATCTAGTGTTAAAGTCAATTCTAAAGATCAAGATAACTTCAATGTTAAAAAAAAGAGAGAGAAAGAGAAGAACTCATTAATAAACAATTAAAATTATGAGAGAAACTGCTAATTATTGTAGACCATCAAGGAATAAATTTTTAACTATCAAATAATTGCATCACAGGTCTACAGATAAAGAGATTTTCAGATAACCAGGTGGACTCACAGCTGTAGATATTCCAATAGATAAGAGTTCCATGATGTCTCCAAGACAAGTACATATATAATCAGGAAAATATATATTTTTTAGTAAATTGAGTATTAAGTATTATTGCTTCTGAAAACCAACTTGTCATTTATATATATATTTGAAGAGATTCTACAACAAAATGCAGTGCTAAAATCAACATACTTTTGTTGGAAGGCCCTTAGGCCTAACCAAAAAGGCTAGCATATCTAAAAAATTTAAATAGAAAATGACACCCAGAAACATCTTATGGCTGATCATCAAAGACCAAAGACTCCTCCAATCTTGTAATTGCTTTTTGTCTCCTGTTGATGGATTCAAATAAAATGCAGAGTAAAATGCAAGAAGTATATGAAGAGAAGAAAAATGTCCATTTATCTATTAACATTCCTACTAACAGAGCAGAAAAAAATGGGAAGAACCCATGACAATATTAAAGAAAAGTATCCCTAAAGAAATGCAGATTGTACAACGACCATTGGTATCCAGAATCCATGTCAGCATCCTTATCGCAGTAAAATAAAAAAAGAAAAATTACAAGCCTGAGGGTAATATATCTCTGCGTGTCAAATAATAGTGTATGGCTGAATTCAAATTTCTAATCTTAAATAAACCTTACTTTAAATAAAATTCACTAAATTAACTGAAATGGTTTCTACATCTGAAAAAGAAGTGCCCGATGATATCAAATTCTTTTATTTTCTCAATAACTCTTAACATTTTTTTTTTTTAAATCCATTTTCTTTCTCTCTCTCCAAAGTATTAAAATAAGCATAATTTATTAAAAAGGGGTTTTTTCCACTAATGATGAATATTGATTTTATCAAGATTATCTATTTTATTATAATCATTATATTAATCATTTATATATGTACGTATTTTTTAAAGGGTTGCTTTCTTTTTTATTAATTTTGATATCATGAAAGAAAAAAAGGGGGATATATATCTTATTCTTATTATAATTAAAGGTTGAATGCAGGATTTATTAATATTGGGAAATAACACACAAACACAATATTATCTATATGCTTGTGTAAGTGTTCTGTATAAATGTACAATCATAAAGAATATGAGGGTAGAAATTTATTATAGTAAGAAATAACTTTAAAGTAATCATTAACCTTGCTTAATGGGGGGACGGGGACAGAATGAATATCTCTCTTTAGATATTCCTTTTTTTTGTAATTTAAGTAAATTTTCTCAACCTATTTTTGGTTTATTTATTTTTTTAATGTTTTATACATTATATATTATGTGCTTTGAGTGTTGTTTATTCATGAAATCAAAAAAAAATTTTATAATCTGAAATATCTATACCTATTAAATGTGTCAACATCCATATATCATATTATATGCTACTAACAATTGAGTTTAAATTCATTTGGGAAAGGGGGAGGGAAGATAATATTTGTTGTTGTTATCAGTAAATGTAACCAATCTATTGATTTTATATAAATTTTTCAAGGTATATTAATAACTAATAATAAAAATTTAATTCTTTGATTAAATAGGTTTATAGTTTTCTTAAGGTTGATTATTTTTCTTATAAAATAGCTTAGTCATCATCATGATCACTAATGGATTCCAATCATAAAATATAGTTTAAAGATTATATTTATTGTTGCTGTTATTATCATTAAAGATGACCAAACTTTATCGATTATTAGGTGAATTTTCTGTTTATATCAATAAATCGCATAATAAAATTTGATTCTTTTGAATGGAAGAGGTTTATATATAATTTCCCAAGGTTGATTAATTTTCTTGTGGAAATTAGCCTGGTAACCATCGTTGCAGGTATATTCCAATCATAAAACATAGTTAGGAGATGTAGTAATAATTTAATAAATAACTAGAGAAAGGAAGTGCATAATATGATTTAAAGAGGCCATGTATATTAACCTATTGTCATCAGAGTATCCAATTGAACTATTGAAGGTTGTTATATTATATGTTGGTGTATACCAAAGCATTATTTGTCAATGCTAAATTAATAACAGATATGATTTATGTAATTATGATGTTAGTTATAAAACTGCGGATGGGAAAGTCATCATCATTATATTAATTAGTAAATTGGAGATAGATAGACTAAATGGCTGTACAAATAATGGTGATCCTTTTTGTTTATTTATTGTTTGTAAACTGATGTAGGTTATGCATCCCAGCAGGAAATCATAAAGACTTATAATGTCTAGTGATTAAATATAATATATAAAGACTTGTGATGTTGAGCAATTAAATATGATTTATTGAATATACATCTATCCATTTGTTATAGATCATTCTAGTACAAGAATTTATTTATTCTCTCACAAACTCACTAGATCATGTTTACCAGTAGGGAGCCAGTCTACACATTAATCTGGTATAAGAATATAGCTAGTCAACTGTGAACCAATGATGATCATGTATTGGTGACCATCATTATAAAATTGCCACTCAATTTGATTTCAACCACATTGAAGGAAATAAAAATATGCATTTTGTGCAACATTAATTTTAAACTATTCCGGTATAAGAATTTGTTTGAGAATTGTTATAAGAATTTGAGAGTTTTTGAATAAGAATTTGTCTGCACAATTGTGGGTGGATGAAGATGATTTACCATCAACACAGGTGTAAACTGTATACTATTATAAATATTAAAACTACATACCCTTTATAAATGTAAATCCTATATAGTTATAAATGGTATATCAACTAGGGCTAGATAATTATCATTACAAATGGCGTATCAATTCAAAATAAACTAACGTTGAGAATGGCTTCTCAACATGGCACTTTTTCTGGATTTGAATAGTCTAGTGGTGCCCTGACAAGACAAATAGGGGTAAAGAAGGGATACCTACTATTACAATATATATACATAGACAATATTCCTAAACTTTATTGTATGCAATACTAATTTTTTTGTTACATCAAAGAAAAGAGAACTATTGAATATATTACAATTTGAATCTATTCACAAATATAAAATTGTTTCCAAGTCATACAAATATATAAGCACAATGTATTACAAATAAAACAATATAAAGTTATTCTGTCAGAATATCATTATTGAAAGATTTTCTCAATTTTTGGATCAAACATTCTATTTAAGTAATGCATTTTTTCCAATTATATATGCTTCATACTATTAATATTTAATATGAAAATCAATCTGAAGATCTTACACTCCAGATACTGACATTTTACTGCTGAACTATACCACTTAGATTATATAATTTACATATTTAATTATAGTTATAATCAATCTGTAATTTTTGCCATCACAACTAATTATGTATTATCTAACTGATATGATGTACATAAAAAATTTTACAGCTAATTTTAATGTTAATGCACTATTTTCTTAATATGATTAATGCACATTATTTGAAAAATATATGAATTGTTGGTACATTGTGATTTCATCATAGATTACATGTAATGATAAATTGTCAATCTCAGAAGACAATGAAAATAAATGCACATAATGTCAATAGGCCAGATGTGAGCGGAAAATTAAGAGCTGTTTACTAATTCAAGAAATTCTTCCAAAAATATTGGAAAAGCTGATAGCAGGAATGAATAACTTCCAAAAAATAATAAATTATAAGAAATATTAAACAAATCACATATTTTATAAATGATATGAATAAACTACCTAATTGAAAAACAATATATCAGACAATATAGTTATGCATTATGATTCTGTGAACAAAATCGTTCTATTTTATGAGTTCTGTAATACTTTCTACATTAGTTTTATTTATGAAAAAAATGTTTTTTTTTTAATAATAGCAAATTTGTTGATTTTTTTTTTTTTAATTAATTTTTTTAATATTATTGTTTAATAATTTTTTGAAAACAAAATTTTTTAATATTGTGATATTTCATATCCAGGTATCTATATAAATGAGATGGACAAAAAAGTTCCTTATAATTATCGAGGAATTGGTGTACGGATTGAAGATGATGTTTTAATCACTGAAAATGGACCTCATATTTTGACCAGTAAATGCCCAAAAGAAGTTTCAGATTTGAAGAAAATTATTAGCCAAAAGAAATGAAAAAATGTATTTATTATTATATATAAAATAAACTATTTTTACATTTTTAACTAGTTTATTACTTTGTCGATTATCATTAGAACCCTTTATTTCAATTTGTAGATTCTATTAGGTATTGACAACTTGTACTGAATATTTTTAGGGATATAAAAATGTAACATAGCA
Source organism: Epiperipatus broadwayi (assembly GCA_028023455.1). Lineage (NCBI taxonomy): Eukaryota > Metazoa > Onychophora > Udeonychophora > Euonychophora > Peripatidae > Epiperipatus > Epiperipatus broadwayi. The sequence goes on along the minus strand of JAQFVV010000001.1, from coordinate 22,736,810 downwards.
TTCACCAGATATTATTTAAAATATAATTTCATTTTTGAATTGTTTAAATATTTGTTTTATTAATACACTGCAAATATTCTCTGAAGTGAATTTCTTTACTGATTCGATGATAAGCTTAAAAAAATATTACCCGAGTCTTTTGCTTTTATTTAACACATATGAAATTATTGGATTTTTTTTAAAAAAAAAAAAGTATTAGATTAAGTAGAAAAATATGAAATGAATATTTTCACTGATAAAACATAAAATATATGATATATATATTTCTAGCAATTTTATTATTTTACTTTCATAATCATGAGTAATTGTTATATCAAATTGATCTTTTTAAATTAACTCAGCAGAGAATGACAACCTGCCTAGTCCATGTATTCTCATTCTGAAGAAACATGGTTTGATAGATAATTATTTAATGCAAAGTCTTAAGACTGTTTCATTTTTTATAAGTAACTAACATTGTTTATGCAATTATATGTATTTTAAAATACATTTCATTAAATTTTTACCAAGAGTAAATTAACATGGGCATTTTATTATATATCTGATTGATCTCCATGGATTTTATCCATTATGTCTTATTAATCAGTATGATTTTTATCTCCATTCTAGTCTGTTTTAATAAAGAACAGTAAATAACATTAGTTTATTGAGATCACAAAAATATATAATGAGGTAGATAAGGAAATTGTCTTGACTAAAGACTTAAAAATGTATAAAGCTTTCAATAATTAGTTTAAATAGTATAAAGACAAATGTTAATTGTTAAGATGCAATATAACTATTTTTGCTACGGAAAGAAGCTAACTGTGGAATTTATCTAGCATCCATTATGGTAGAAGTCATTGTTGTTTAATGCAGATTGAAGTAATTTACAAGAATTATATGAAGATTTAAATAAGTTGATTTACTATCTAAAATTTTAACATATGGTGCTTGGATTTCGAAAGTTTGTGGCTCCATTTCATCAGCAGATGTCACTATAATTTAATGAATAGGGACTTTGAAAAATGTATTTATTTTATAAATTTTATTGAATTAATCCTTAAATGAAAAAACAATAAATAAATAAACGGTGCTTGTCTTATAGCTAAAGATGCCGTTGGATGGTGCCGTTTTCACGCTAAAACTATAAAATATGAACATTCACGGGCCGTTGATTTTAATAATTTTTCTGTGCTTTTTTAAACAACAACAAACACATACAAATGTCTTCTTTACTTATTAAACATGTTTATAATATTTGCTTTTTATGAAATTTACAAAAAAACCTGTCTATTTGGACTTTTCTTACTGGATATTTTTTTCGTACCGCTTTTTTAATTCAAAAATATACAGACGGTAGAATCTTCTTTGTCTCGTGGAATGTTACTAACAGTACGTTACTTGACACGTTACCTAATTGCAACTCAATAAAAACAGATATTTAACATTTTCCCAAATAAAAGATCAATACAGTACGTTGTAAAAAGTCTTATAATTATTGCTTTAAAAAATCTGAACATTTCAATAGTTTAAAATAAAAAAAAATCCAATGAAAACAACATTTCAATACAATTCAAATACAAACTCTCTCATCAAGCCATAATTATTTTATAAATTGTGCGAATTCGGAAAATGTATTTGCTGATATGTGACATACATGCTGTACTGCGACGCGACATAGCGGCCTGCATTCTGTAGCACAACAAAAAAGTTGTATTATTAGAAAACGCGGGTTCGAATGTGCCGGCCGCGGAAACAGCATTTTTATGTGTTTTGGTGCGAAAACCGCACCATAGAGCAGCATCTTTAGCTAAAAGATGAGTACCAAATAAACTAAACCTCATCTGTACAATATTCAACACTTTACTTTTGTAATGAAATCTATATGCATCATATGATCACCATTTCATATGGTTGCACAAGCTATTAAACCAGAGACAAAACTCTATACAGTAGTGCCATCCATTGATTACTGTAAGAGGCACTACTGTATGGAGAGTTTTTAATTCCCAGTTTTTCAGATTACAATAATGATTTCCTGATTATTAAAGAAATTATTCTATAACAATAGTAAAAATTAAATAAGTCTTTCCTTGTAGTACAGTATTAATTAAATAAAAATTAAATAGGGAATTTTATTTTAAAATGTTGCTTACAAAAATAAAAAATTTATTACTGTGTGTTTAGATTTTTTAAAAAATATGTTAATCTTTAAGTGGGTTTAAAGTTTATATCTTAATTAGACTTTAGCTTAATGAGTGAGTAATAAGGTAAACATTTATATATCTAATTGTAATGATTTAGTATCATTAAATGCTGAATCGGTAATGAAGACATAAGAGATTGTGATCTGGGTTTTCTGAAGAATTCTGGTTCAGTATGCAATGCAACTTGAGGTCACCTTTTTCAAATGTCATTATTCATGTTTCAAGAGTGCATAGTAGAAAGGAAATTTTAAGTATATCTCCTATTGCTTAGGAAGAATATTGCTTTTCCATAATTATGTTAACATTTCTTTGAGAGAATTTAATCTGTATAATGGTTTTTGTTTTTTTAATGTTTATATTTATTTTCTTAAATCAAAGATTAAAAATTCTCATATATCCCCATAAATATATATGAAATAATACTTTTCAAAAGAAATATAATATTTTTTACTAAAGAATAATCAAGTTAAAATATTTTCTTTAGTCAATTTTTTCAACAATTTAACTTTTTCATGAATCAATAAAATCAAATGTTTGTTTTTAATAGCACTATTGGTGCTTACATCTGAAGTAGATTCCATAGCTTCTGTTAAATAATTAAAATAAATATACAATACTAATTGTACTAACAGTAATTGGAATGAAAATACATTGATGCAAATGGGCAATTTTATTACAATACATGTTCCACATAAATTAAATTTTCTGTACATTATGATGATTGACTTAATTCTATGTGGATATTAGTTTTTCTAATTCCCAATTACATTTCAATTTAACAACTGCGGTCTGCATAAAATATCAAAACTTTACACAACAACTTAGAAGTATAATAGTTATTGAAAGCAACTGCATTTTTAATCTTTGATCTTTATAAGGTAAAGAGTATTTTAATTACTTTGCAATAATTTATTTATTTATTGCTCTAATAATGTTTAAATCAAGATTACTTATCCAATTTTATTTTCAGCTGGGAAGAAATCAGGTCATCTGAGTTTTTTCATTTTTGAGAAAATAATAGAATGATTACATAAAAATAAAATATTAATTAGTATATTGCTATTTATAATTATGGCAATAAAAAATAGCTTCACTTGATATAACAATTACCATTTAGTAAATATACATATATAATCAAATGACTTCATTACTTGTTGTAAGAAGTTTAAGCAATAGAAGTACCAGAACTATCTGTGAGTCTTTTGCTTCAGAATTTGATACTGTGCTAAATCACAGGGCATTAAGCCAAACTTGAATATTCAATATAATTAATGTTTTAAATCGTCAATTTATAAGGTTAGTATAACTACTAATATGATTTTAAAAAAGAAAATATGCATTACATCATTATCTAGTCGGTGACTAAATTGACAAAGAAATTATACTGATATTTTATTCAGTTTAATAAATATTTATAAACTAAAATAATTCTAAAAGAATTATAACTACAGAAGTCAAGTGGCAGTTTTTCTTTGCTTCATTATTTATTTTACAAAATCATGAGCGTACATAAAAAATATATATTATGAGACTTGAGCCAGTCTTATTGAAAATGATAAAAACATCTACAAGAAAAGCATCAAAATAACACAAGACTATGCATTTATGTTACATAAGTAATAGTTTTTTTTCTTTTTTGTTTGTATTGTTATTAAAATATAAAATACAAAAATAAATTTTCCATATAAGAACTGCAGAATTCTAAAATTGCTAATCCCCATTCAAACATAATTTTAACTGTTTGTTTTATTAAGTAAAAAATTAAACCGCTGATACTGTTATAGCTAATTCATACATAGTTTTAGTAATAAATTTTACAAATAGGATTTCAGTGCCAAAATATTTCATCGTAAGAATATACAATGTAAATCTACATTTTACATTTAGTGTATAAAACAAAAGATAAATTTTAACCTTGCATGCCAATTATAATGTTTTTATAAACATTTTGTTCACAATACTTGATAACAATATTTTTACAATAAGTATTTAATGGCAACATAAAATTACAAAGCATTTTATAAAATAAAAATAGTAATGCGATAGAAATTTCCAGCAATCATAGTTATATATTTTTATTTTTTAACGAATTATAGATGATAATAAGTAAGTAGGAATTTGATATCTATTACTTAAAGCTTATATAGTTAGAGTAATGAGGATAGAAATGGGTTAGTGTTTAAAAATTATTTAAAAGCCACTGATATAAAGATTACAGCGATGTAGTAATATTGTCACAATTTTTTTTTTCATATTAAAGAATTTTGACTCTGCAATGAATGGTAAAGTAAATATATACATTGAAAAAAGTAATTTTAGTGAAAAATTTTATAGTATATCAATACATTATTTTATTTTTTAAAAAAATGTTTGAAAAAAAACTTAAAGATATAGTTGAATTTCTTTTTTGAAAAAAAAAACAACATATTTTTAGAATACTTTTTTAAAAACTGTACATTGTCATAAAATATCTATAAATATATAAATCAGAAATTCCCCAATTTTGAAAAATCTTTACATTTTACTATAATAATTTTAAAAATGAATGTCATTGTTTTAAATTGCTTGAGTATATATATACAAATATTTCCAAAAAGTAATTTTAAAAATGTTATTCAAATAAAATTAATTTTTATTTATTTCACACTGAAATATTTTATTTATTATTATTTATTAATATTTACAGATTCACTTTTTATAGTACATACTATTATAAGTCTTAAAATATTTATTTCACCAGTTAAGAGGCATTGGATAATTTCCAGTAAGACAGGCTGTACAATGTCCAAGACGTTTAACTTTTAAATCCTGGATATTTTCTTCCACTGCTGAAACAAGACCTTCCAGTGAAAGATAGGCTAAGCTGTCTGCTCCAAAATATTCAGCCAATTGAACAGGTAAAACCTGATTAGCTATAAGTTCTTCTTTAGTAGCAATATTGATACCCATATAGCAAGGATAAAGAAGAGGTGGCGATGCTATCCGAATGTGAACCTACAAAGAATATGTATATATAAAATAAAATAAATTCACCTAAGTGTAGTGAACAGTATTATTTGTACCAACATTTAAAAATTGTCCATAGTCTTTTAATCTTGTTCCATGTCTTGCTTGCATTATCTCTACAATGTTTTTAAATAACATTCTTTACTGAAATGATTGCAGGTATGATCTGGATAAAATTTCATTGTTATAGTAATACAGTTAAATATACATGTATGGATCTGGACAATGTATCTTTTTATATCTCTGGTGAAAACTCTTAATTTTAAAGTTATGGAAAATAAAAAGATTTTTGATAGAGCTACTTATTTAAATTGTTACCCTAGTGATTATGTGGCTCCAAATGTTTTCTTTAATTTGAAGTCTCATAAAGATAATTTTCCTTTGAAATGTATTTTTGATTTTACAGGAGGAATTGTTGATAAAATATCAAAATTTATTATAAGATATTTTAAGGATTATATAAAATTAGGTCAATTTTGTGTTTCTTCTTCTTTTGAAGCTTTTAAGAAAATAAATGTTTTTGTTTTGGATGATGATTGTGTTTTTGGTAGTTTAGACATTGAAAATATGTACCAATCAGTTAATAGATTAAAAAGTATTGATGTTTTTTTTTTTCAATTTTAAAAGAATTGGAATGTTTTTCTGCAGATTAAGGTTTTTCATGATTTGCTGTTAGAGGATTCAATGTATTTTATGTCTAATGATGTGTTTTATAAGATTAGAGAGGGTTGGGTTATTGGTTATGTTATTTCTCCATTGATGTGTGCTGTCTCTATTGATTATTTGGAGTGTAGTGTTATTAATCTGTTTTCATGTTCTATTAAATTATTTGTTAGGTATGTTGATGATTGTTTGTTTGTTATTCAGAAAGAGAAATTAGAAGAGTTTTTATGTGGATTGAATGCTTTTGACTAGTATTAAGTTTACAATTGAGAGGGGTAGTTTTGATTTTGTAAAATTAAAGTTTTTAGTTTAAATGTTGAGAAGGTTAATGATATTTTGTTTTGTAGTCATTTTATTAAACCTAAGAATTTGAGAAATATAGGCCTGATAATTATCAGCCTTTTATACATAAAAAAAATGTCTTTGTTGAATTTTTGTTGTAGGAATAGAAGGCTTAATAATTTTAATAATAATGCTGATATTCAAAGAAGTCAATTTGCTGCTGAATATGTAGAATTGGGTTATAGTCATGATTTTGTTAAAAAAATTGTATTTAATAATAATATTTATAGTCATGATTTTGATGGTAAGAGTTTTGTTGGTAAGGATAATGATTATATGTCATTACCATTTAAGGCTTCAATATATAATTTGGTTTATAAGAATAGTCATTTGTTAGGTGGAAGGAAGGTTGCATGGAAGAAAGGTTCTGATTTGAATTCATTACTTAATGGTTCAAAACAGTCTATTGATAGTAGATCTATTCCTGGTATTGTTTATAAGATTCCATGTAGTTGTGGTAAGTTTTATGTAGGCCAGAATAAGTTTAGCCTTAATGAAAGGATTAAGGTTCATATAAGTAGAGTTAAACATAGGTATCTTAACTCAGCTTTATATATTCATGAATTGAATACAGGTCATAGAATATTGTTTAACAATGCTTCGGTTATTTTTTATGAAAAGAATGAGTTAAAAAGAAGAATAAAGGAGATTTTGATGATAAATCTTTTTGATTCTGAAGCTATTAATTTTATGAAGACTTCTTTTGATATTAAGGGAAGGTGGAGTTTAAAATGAATTATGGGAAGGTTTGTTTGTATATATATATATGTTATTTCCTTTAGTTTAATTTTCACTTGAGAAGGTCTATTTGTAGTAGATGAAACCATGGTTGTGTAAGGATTTTGGTAAAATTTTGGATTTAGTCTAGTATTGTTTTATGGCTTTGCACTTATATATATATATATAATGCAACAGTGTCCTTAAACAATTAAATTAGTAAATAAAGTAAAAGTAATAAAGCAACCAGTAATAAAAGAAATGAAAAAAGAACAGAATACTTTTAATCTAATATTTCAAATATTCATGCATGGAAAAAAATGTCTAGAAATAAGAAGTCCAAAACAGAATTATAAGGCTTCCACAATAAAAAGAAAGGGATCAAGATCTTATATCATGATTTTGTGTGTAATTGCACTTTTTTTTTTACTCTCTAATTGTATTTAGTTTTTTTAATAATTCTTTGTTGTTGTTTTCTTAACTTTTTTTTAATTTTATGATTATACAATAATTATGTGTGGGAGATGATGTTGGTGATTATTTATCTTTTCTACATGTGTGTGGTCATGTGCATCGGTAGTATGAGATAGTGTGGATAGTTGAAGGTTGCTTGAAAGTCTGAGTTCAAATCCCCTATATTTATACAATAGTTGTAAAAATTTTCTAAACATTTTTTCAATTACATTTCTTTTCCTTCCTTTTTATATCGTATCCAAAATAGAAATCATGACAATTACCTTTGTCAGCTAAATTGAATATTATTTAAATAGTTTTAATAGTGATAATCTAGCAGCTGAAATCCTTTTGAATTTTAGCCAAAAATATGGTCACACTTTTTTCCTTGAATGATTGTTAAGTTAGAGCTCTTCCTCTCTCTTATTATGTCCATGTAGTGAGTTGTCAGTCACTGTATAAAATATAGTGGAAAAGTGATATATATTTAGATATAATCTAGTAACGGTAGATATTTGTGATAAATTAATCATTGGTAATCTAAATAAATTAGTATTTTAATAGAGATTATGTGCTAGTTATCATTTCCCATAAGATCAGATATATAAAAGAACTATTTGATTTTCATTGATTTAAGTTCATGTGTGGAGTATTCCTAATAGTAATTTATTTACAAATAACATTCTTATACTATGAAGATACTTTTCTGCATATAATAGATCCAGTGTTTTCCTGAAGGTTTGTGCTGATGGTGTTCTAGTTGTATTTTTATATTGAACTATTTCCATCATCTAATATGTGTATTGAATGTCTTTAGAAAAATGTAACTTTATTTAAATATTCCAAATACATTCAACTGTTAGTAATAGCATATCAAACATTCAATACACATTTCAGATGATGGAAGTAATCCAATATAAAAATACAAATAGATCTAGTGTTCTGACTTTTAGATTCTCACTGATAACATGTAATTGACTTATTTGTGTTATCAAGTCAAACTTTCATCCCATTGACATGGGGGAAGTCATTCCAATGAGTTTTGCTTAAGTTAATGTGGTTGCCAAGTTTAAGCTCATTTTCCAGTATAAAGATACAAGCTTGACATCAGAATTTTATGAATTCTAGTGGCACATATACCAAAGATATGTATATACCTAGTTAATCAAATATAATGGTAGGTATAATAGCATGATGGTTTGACTGCCTGCGAAATGTCAATATACAAAATTATCAAGATCTGATTTTTTATTCTAATATAGTAATATAAGTGATTATAATTATGCTTGAAGCATATTTAATTATTCATCGTCAAAAGAGTTCCACATATAGTTTTCTGTTAGTCATTTATAGTGTATTGCATTCTATAATAAATTCTGAAAGATAAACTGGTGAGACATGCACTCATGATTTACAATAAAACAGTTTCTTATTTTAAAAGAATTTTATAACTTTTTTATTAATATTTATGTATGTAATTAAAATATACATTAAAAATGAATATCATGCATATAGTTATACATTTAGATATCACATGATCACCATTTCTTATGCTTGCTCATAACTTATTAAAACAGACAAAACTCTCTATACAGTAGTGCCACTCAGTGCAAGTCGAAGTAATCAATGGATGCCAGAAGACTTTTGCATAAAATTCCTACCTAGTGCCTACTCTGGCTTGCACTGAGTGGCACTACTGTATGGAGAGTTTTGCTTGTTTAATAAGTTATGAGCAAGCATAAGAAATGGTGATCATGTGATGTTTAGTGGTTTAATACCAATCCTGCCTAATAGGATAGTGGTGGCTATGGTTATTAAGGAACCAAAGACACCAAAATGTATGGGTACTGAACTGAGTTCAGATCTATATGACTATATAAGCTAATGAGCTTGAATTGAAAATATTGTGTTTTTAATTTTATTCTCATAGTTTTGTAGTTAAATAGAGATAAAAAGTGACTGCTGGAGGGTTGCATTAGATCCTAAGATCTAGTTGCAGTGCTTTCATATCCAAGGCTCCTCACTGATGAAGGCCACAAGCCAGAAACTAGTCTGGGGATATTGGATGAGTAGGCACTAGATAGGGATGTTATGCACAAGCCTTCTGGCATCCATTGATTGCTCTGGTTTGCACTGAGTGGCACTACTGTATGGAGAGTTTTGCCTGTTTTAATGTCTAGTATATAATTGATTAATAAATTTATTTTAACATAAACTAGGAAATGACTATACCAGAAAATCTTCATTTTCATGAAGAATTTGTAAGTGGGATTAGAAATTACATATAAAACAGGCTAAGGTAAGTTATACTTGTTCCTACTGGCAAATGAGATAAAGATATAAAGTTCACTTTACCTATTAGCCAGTAAAATAAACAATGAAATTCGGAACTGTTATAAGAAACATTAACCACCTTAAATATGTTATTTACATCATACTTACAATGAGTCTTGAAGACATTTATTAAGAAAGTTAAAGAACTAAGTAAAAATATATGATAATTAGCTAAATATGAACAAGACAAAGAGATAAAAGTTAATTTTAAAATTAACAGTGAAGAAATTAAAATTATCCGTAATTTTCTTTTCTTGGATTATTCCTTAATAACTAAAGATAGCAATAATGAGATTTGTTATAGACTGATACTGGCCAGAATTTTAATTAAAAGCATCCTTAAATTTAAGAATATATCTTCTAAAACAAACATTAGAATGATCCAAAGTATGGTGTTTACTGGGACTCTCTGGGGTTGTGAATATTGGTCATAGAAGTCATGGTAGAAAAAGTATAGGAATTTTTGAACAGTAATCGGCTAAGATTTTTGAGGTTATCATGGATAATGTATGTTCAATTATATCAGATTCAAACTTCTTGAAATACTATACTAATGTGATTAAATTGTCCTCTTTTAATCATATTATGAGATATAATTCATTAGAAAGCATTTAATAATGAGAAAGAGAATTGAGAATATTATTAGACTAGTAGATGTCTATTGAAAAGATCTAAAAATTAATGGATAATTCTGGAGATGATCTTTTTTAAACCTTAATGGTAACTAATAAAGTTATTTTTTACAAATTAATATTTTTTTATATTTTTAAAATAATAATAAAATATTCTATTTGCAAGCAATGGCAAACTATCAAAAGTCTTATATATAAAAACTCTTTTTACCCTCTAAACTTTCTTAATAATTGGTATAAAGAAAACAGACAATATTTTTTTCCCAAAATTTAAGTAATAGTATTCAACAATTTATAGAATAAATTATTTATTTATTATATATGCAATGAATATTTTAATCACCTCTTTGGCTCCTGCTTTTCTGAGCATATTTACAATTGGTCCCATAGTTGTCCCTCTTACAATGGAATCATCCAGTAGTGCTATTTTTTTTCCTTTAAAAGTTTCTGTTAAAACACCAAACTTTTTTGAAACTCCTAATCTTCGAAGGTGTTGACTAGGTTGAATAAATGTTCTTCCAATGTACCTATTTTTAGTTAAGACTTCTGCATATGGAATATTCAGCTAAAAATAAATAAAGTACATATATTTTATTATGAAAGACTAGATGAATAAGCATTTTATATGATTTTAGAAAAATTACTTCAGCTGCAAAACCTAAGGCAGCAGGTATGGCTGTGTCTGGAACAGCTGCAACAAGATCAACATCTGCTGGTGCTTCTCTGGCTAGCTGACGACCACACAATTGCCTGACAATATATACCATTTGCCCTGTAGATAAGAAAATTTAGAAAATAATGTAAGTATATCTTTTCCATTTGTATTCTGCTTATACTGTATTTTAACTTATTGTCTATGATTTTATGAAACAATGATAGGTATTAGCTTTTTCATATATATCTAGCAATTACTTTCATACGTTCAGCAGAGCATCAATAAATGTAATACTATGCCTATTTAATAAGATCTTGAAAATACATGAAAATATATATGAGTCTCATAAAATTCAACAAATGAATTAATGCATTCAACACAATTTGTTTTTGACTTTATTTAACTACATACAATTTTAACTTAGTAAATAAATGACAAATTATGATGTTTATTATATAAATTTTTTAAAGTTAGCATAATATACTTTTTAAAAAATGTGTTAAATACATGAAAATTTACCCATGTAGTTCATAAGAATAAAACTTGATTGTCATTGGTAGCTCACATTACTTCTTATTTTTTTAATACAATTTATTTTATTATCTTAAAGTGAATGTTGCATCATAAACTTTTATGAATATTTTTACGTTTTTAAAATGCATACATTGTGTATATATATACATATGTATGTGTAATAGTCTCCCCATATCCACTATTTTCATAAAAAATTTAAATAAAAAGAAATTAGGAATTAATAATGATAAAAAATCCATATTTTAATTTTTTAGTTTACATCACATATTATGTATGTATATTTTATACACATGTTCAGCATGTAATTAAATACAGATGGACAAACATCTCTATATATAAATGCATTAAAAATGCACATATATATATATGATTAACTACTACCCATATACCTGTACTTTGAAATTTCCTCTAACAACTTGGAAACAAAAATCACAGATAAAGAGATTACTGTCATCATTATCATTTCCAAATTTAATGCAATTTTTCAGATCTCGTGTCTTTTCTACATCACCCTAGCATCCTTCCGTATATCACCAATCCATCTCATGTGTGGTCTCTTTCTAGATATTTTATAATCTCTTGGAATTAAGTTTACGATTTCAATTGTCCATCTATTATCTTTGCTCCTAAACAGTATTTCCTACTCAGCTCCACTTCAGACTCTTAATTCTTTTGATGATGTCAGTAATCCCTGTTTGTTCTCTAACCTATGTATTTCATTTTCAATCCCTTCTTATTACTCCTAATACACAACTCCATACTTTGCCACATGGTCTGAAATATCTATATTACTTTTCCATTAAGTGTCAAGTCTCAAATCCAAAAATAAGAATGAGTAAAATTTATTTATTAAAAATTTTTCTTTTCAAACACATATGTATATTTCCTTTTAATATTAAGAAATTTTTACCAAAAGCAATCCAAGTTTAATTCTATGATTAATTGCATTCATTATACTTCCATTTATATTACTAATCTGATTAAGATATTTGTAGTTGTTAACTTTTTTTAATTCATCATTATCAATCTTTTTTTTTTTATTAATAAAATCCATTGAACATTACTTCAGTCTTTTTAGCATTTAATTTTAGTCCTACTATTTTATTTTCATCTGATAATACTTGCAACATTTACTGAAGTTCTGAAGCATTATTTGCAAAAATAATTTCATCATTTAAAAATCTAGATGACATAAATAATCTTATTTTACTTTTACTCCTTAATCCACAAAGTTCTTCTTGTAAAACTACTATAAAAAGTCTTGGAGACATGGAGTTATTCTCTCATCCCTTCTCAATGTTAATCTTACTAGTATCACTATGTTATCTAATTATTGCTGCCATATTTTGATAAATATTCTTCAGAAAATGACAATATGAATCTATATCTTAATGGTCCAATGCTTTAATCACTGAAGAAATACTTATACAATCAAATGCCTTTTCATAGTCTACAAATTCAATAATAGCAACTCATATTTATTGATCTATTCTACAACTTCTTTCAATACTTGAATGTGATCCATTGTGCTAAAACTGTTTTTAAATCCAATTGGTTAAAATCCAAACTTGCCTGTAAACAAGTTGTAATTATCTTGGTAAAAATTTTGTATAGAATTGATAAAAATCTGATGTCTGTAATTACTATTATCTTCTTTACCACCTTTTTAAAATATTAATATTAGTACTGTGTTCTTCCAATCATCTGGTACATCTTTATCATTTAGACATTTGGTATACAACTGTGCCAATAATTTCTTCATTTGCTTCTTTTAAGATATTAATTATAATTCCATCATTATTTGAAGCTTTTCTCTTCATAGATTTAATTGTATTTCACTTGTTCATTTAAAATTCTATCAATTCAGATGTTATAATTGTAGGACATACTTGTTTTTTATTGCTATATAATTCTTTATTTCATGATGTCATCTCTTTTTTTAGTAATATTTTTATCTTTTCTTCTTGTTGCAGAAATAAATTTTCAAACAATATCAAAATATTATTTTATACTTTTGATAGTTTATTCTTTTCTATAGCTTTCCTTACTAATTCACAGTCATATTTTCTTAGATCATTATTACTTTTTTGTACCATTTTACAAAATTCTAGATATTCAATCTTTCTTAATAGATCATTTTTATATATTTTTATAATAATTCTTTTCTTAAATTGATAAAAAATCAAGTCAGATGTCATATGACCTAATTTTAATAAAGCTCGTATTTACAAACATTATATATAGAGTTCACAAAAACAAACTCTTAATAAGCTTTAAGAATACCCTCAACTCCAGACCGCGGTTTCTTCATCTACCGTCGTCAGTGAGGTGTTAAGGATTAAAAATACTAGAACTAGCCTAGGGCTTTATTTAATGCCTAACTATTGAGAAGAAAATCTGAAACTTTCAGACATTCAAATGTCCAAAAATCCTGCTATCTAACTCAAATAGCTGTATGGGAGAGCAAAAATTTTATTGATCAATTGCTACTTTTTTTTGTACCAGCTATCTTTATTGAATTCTTATTAGTTATCTTCCTATTGATTTCATTCAAATTTGAATCATTTTCAAAATCTGTTAATATTTTAAAATAATTTGTAAGTTCTAATTTAAATTTATTGGAATATTTTTGAAAGTTAGGAATTTCAACTGTGAATACTGTTATTTTTAATCATTGTTATCTCTCTAGTTTCTCACATGAAATATGAGAATATAATTTTTGAGTTTTTCTCTGTTTATAGTTACTTATTATTATAGTTATTGTTTTTATTGTTGTAGCTATGGTGTTTTAGATAGATCTCATCTGTCATTATCTGAGTAATATGGATGATCAATAACTGTTGAGTAAAAGGCATTTGTGATAAAAAGCAATATCTTGTGGAAAATCAATAACTACTCAGCTTCCTCCCTATACTATCCAGATAATGTTATATGAGATTTAATTCAAATTATCGGTCCTATAATAATAAAATAAGCAACAACAACAACAAAAAAACATATAATTCTCTGATTTACAAATATCAAACTTTCTACACCTAACACTAATCACTTCAGATAAATACATTAATTACTACTTATTAAACTAAAGATTTTCACTAGCCTATAAACTTTAAACCTCAATAAAAGATTGACATTTTTTTTTAATTACAAATATATTACAAAATAAACTATAATTTTAATAATTCTCAGAATTGTTTTTTTTTTTTTAAACAATAAAATTCTTACTGAGTCTCGAACATGTTAAATGATTCAAACCCCTAAGTTTGGGTGCCAATTCAACTTCATCTCTCTTTTTTCATGTGTAATATCTTTTTAAGATAATCTTAAAACTTCCTCAATCACACACTCTTGACAAACATGTATAAAATTATCCGAAAAAGACAATTTCCAAGATGCACAATTTATTATGAACCAGTAGTTATCAAATGGTTTTAGGTCACAGTCTGACACATATATATATACTGGCTGATGTATCCATTCTTGAATTAACTATTTTATCTGGTGAAATAAATATTAGTTTATATATAATATACATTCTAATATATTATGAGTAAATAAGTCTACATAGACTCACTGATAAAGCAAAAAAGTTAAATAGCCTAAAATCTTCCAGAACAGGATTGTATATGCAAAAATATTCCTCCCAACTGATGTATTATTGACTTAGGTTACAAGTTAAAAATATTATAATTCTCATTTTTTATGCATTCAAATTGCTAGAGAGTTGCTTTCATTTGTTATCACCTACCTCCTTCCTCCCCAAAAAGAATTAGATAAAAATGTAAATTCAATTTGTCTCGAGTGTAGATAGTAAAAATTTATTAAGTTAAAATAATAATCATTATAAGCTGTTCACATGGAAAATTAGACTTAAGATTGTAAACATTACTTTTAATGGGCCAAAACATACTTTTTTTCCCTGAATTTTGTTACTTTTTCTTTTTTTTACCTGTAGTTGTAATGTTGGTACTTTGACAAAGTAATTGTATATATGCTCTCTGGTGTTTGAAATCCAGAGAACTCATGACAATTGCATTACATCATTACTAACCACAATAAGGCTATGGCAGATATAAGTTGTGTAATGTTTATCATACCAGTAAATGAAATGTTAGATTTTCTGGTTATGTAGAATCTTGGCATTTATCGCAGTTGATGAGAGGAACTTTGAACTCCAGAATTGGTATTGAGATAGTTAGCGAGGAGGTGGCTATTAAAGAACAATGTCCTATGTCAGCGTTGCGATGAACAGTGTTCACTAGTGAAATATGCTAAAGGTGCAGATGGTATTAGATGGCAATGCAGATTATATTGATGCATGAGAAACATAAGCTAAAACGGCAATTTTGTACCAGCAATTCCTTATTTTCATCCTATCTGCAGGAATTTTTATTCAGGACTTTGCAATAATGACACCATTTTTGTGGAATTTATATGTATTGCTGATAACTATGCATTGTAGTTCAAAATTATTCCGCCAGAATACATATGGTTCGACTTGCTAAATGTAATGTTTACATTTACTTCTTCCAAAATAATAATAATATAAAAATAAAATTTAAATTCAATTTGTAAATGAACACATTAATTTGTTATAAAAAATAAAATAAATAAATGAATTTAAACTAGCCCAGGAATAGAAACTAAATATTAATAGATTTAATAATAGTAAATTTTGATTATTCAGTAGAAAATGTCTATTGTATATTAATATATGTGATACATGTATAGCAGTATTCTGACTCTAGGACTACCCTGTAGTAGTAAATTTTTGAGAACTAAAGAGCTTAAAATATTTTCTGAGATTTGGGCTATAATAAAAATTTTACAAATCTTCACTTTATTCTGTATATGTAATAAATATATATTATTTACTCATTTTATTTATTAACAACCATTTGTAAATGAATAATATCATTCTAACTCAAGAAAAAGATGAAAAGAATTTATATACAATACATGATATCTGATTTATTACTTAAACAAAAAAATTAATTTTGGAGTCAAAACTATTATTTTTGTAACTATATTATTTTTGTAACTAAGCAATTAAGTAGTATTTTTATAATTATTATTAGAAACATCTCACAAAAGACCCAGAGCCTACCTTTCAAGGAATAATAAGTGCTAAGAAAATAGTTATTTTTTTTACTCTTTAGTATGTAAAATATGTTTGTTATCATTAATTTTAAAAAGTATACTGTTATACAAGAAAAAATATAAACATTATAATATAAAAAATTTCATAACTAATCCAAGAGGAACAGCATGAATGAAACTGAATTATTATATTAAGATGAACAGAATAGGGATTCTGAGAAAGTTGAAAGAGAAAAAATAAGATAAAGATCATTGGATGAATCAAGAGAAAAATAGATGGCATTGCTACAGCCTAAAGCCTTGGAAATAATTAATTAAATTCAGAATTTTACCAAATTTATTTCATACATCAAAAATAGAGACTTATGTTGCATAGGAATTTGAGTTTCTATTTTCATTCTCATGACATGGGATTTAAATCTAAGCCAGATAAAACAGAGGTTTATGATTTTTTTTCCAGATATACAGCCAATAACCATCAGATTATTTAGCAAGCTTTTGTGGTGAATCAATAAGTAAGTATTCTTAACTAGAGGAAAAGTTAAATTGGGAATTTGATAAAATTAGTAAGTTATGTATTTTTTCCCATTGTTATTATTATTTTGAGAGCCATTAGGAAACTTACCATGTAGTGGACTATTTAAAGCCTATTTATGCATGCATTACTAAACTATACCATCTCTTATTTAAAAGATATGAACTATGTCCCAAACCAATAAGTAAAATGTCAGAATTTTTGAAAGAAGAGATGCAAATCATTAAATCCATAATTAAAAGAGTTGTTGAACAGTTTACAGCCACTATGAAAGTTTGCAGAACTAATAATTAAATTAAAACCCCATCTCTTTTTTTTTATGGATATGAAAATTGAACTATAATTTATTAACTAATTCAAAATCTATAAGCACATGGCAACATTTTGGAGTCGTTTTGTTTAAGATTAATATCAAGCAAAGAATTATGGAAGAAAATATGGTAGTGGAAATATTAGCAAATTCTCCATACAGTAATACCACCCATTGCAAGCCTTAGTAATCTATGGATGCAAGAAGGTTAGTGTGTAAACTTCCTATCTAGTGCCTACTCATCCAATATTCCCAGACTAGTTTCTAACTTGTGGCTGTCATCAGTGAGGAACCTTGGATTTGAGAGCACTGCATCTAGGTGTTAGGATCTAATGCAACTCTCCAGCAAACACTTTTTAACTATTAGTCCAAGATTAAAACAGAATGTTTTCAATCCAAGTTTATTCACTTGCTTAATCGTATAGATCTGAAGCCAGTTCAATATCTTTATATTTTGGTATGTTTTGGCTTTTTTTAAAACCATAGTCACCATCGTCCTATGGGCAGGTTTGGTGAAATGGTGATCATGTGGGGAAGTTTTAGATTAATAATCAATCACATGAATACTATTGGAAAGTAGGCTGGCCTAAAAGAATTTCAGAAATTTGGAAAGTTATCAGATGATAATAAACAGATGGTAGAAGAATAAGCTGTATTCTGCTGAAACTTGAATAATATGATCAGATATTACTAAAAATATATAAATATTAATGAAGTTTTTAAAAGATTCAGTAACATGACAAAAGGTGTGAATTGAACAAATTTAAATGCTATTTGCTATGAAAAAAGAAAAAAAATATGCTCACAGTTTTCAGTTGTAACAGTCCATTTTCTGCATGGGAGAGGGGAGTCAGATGCAGTGAGTGATGTGATGCTGAACCTGATGAATGATTGCATCTATCTCTAATGGCTAATTTAAATGATTACGCATTAAATCTGATCACAATTTATATCAGTTCACATCTTTCAGGTTCCATTATGCCACAGATTTCAAACTCAGGGAGAAATTGTGATTAACTCTCTTCGGGGGTGAATTTATATAAATAACAATGTCCTCACTTTTATATAAGTGCAATGAATTAATGATTTTCCAACCAACCTTGCTAAAATATTATGACATAAGGAAAAAGAGTATATGTGTGTATATAATTTGAATAATATGTAATCATGCTAAAATAGAATGATTTTGATAAATCAGAGACTTCTCATAGTTTCAAAATAGTTTAACACGTTTTACTTTAATAAAGAAAAATTTAAGAACTATTCAAGCAGGAATCCTAACAACCACTTGGTGAGTGCCTGATATGCATCCCTAACATTTAATAAGATAATTAATGATTTAAATCATCACCTTTCTATCCCTGTTAGATATGCATCATTAGCATTAAATATTTACAAATTTATTACAATTTGAAATAAGAATCCTAACAAGTTTATATTTAAACTCAAAGAGTAGTATAGTGTATAGTGGGTGGTATCCTTAAAGCTTGTCCCAACTAACAAAGTCCATCTTCCTTGGAAAAGAAACCCCCTATATATTAATCTACTATTGATAGTAAAGTATATGTATTCAAGAAGGTTAGTCTTTCCTACCAAAAATAAAATAAAATAAGAGTTAGTTAATTAGTATAACAAGTTAACAAACAATTCTGTCCTATACATAATGAGTATTCTTAATGTGGGCAAAGTAAAATCTTACCTTCTATATTAAATTAGATGATCTGTCAAGCTTGTTCAGGAAGGGAACCTAAATTTTATTTATTACAAAACAAATATTTATTCATCCTATAAGCTATGAACCCCTTTTTCATGATTTGAGAAATGAAACAATCCAAGGTAGGCATATGCTTTCCCATTGTTCATAGATAAAGTTTAAAGTTCAGATGGTTTACTTAAATGATTTGAACATTTTATCTTAAGAATGTCCCATAAAATATTTTTAAACCTCACAGCAAAATCTCTCAATCTTGAAAATTCATACTTTTTGGGGGATTCATACATTGGTAGGGTGAGTACTATTGGTCAGCTTTGGTATGGTGCTGCCCTCTCATAACATCCATTCTATCCTCTGCAAGCTGATATAGTGAAACTAAGGTAGAAACTCATTCTATAAAATTTTGGCATCTCAATTAGGCATTCGATGGATGAATTAATGTTTACATCTTCTGGTAAGCATCTACACAAGACCTCCATGGCAAGTTGTTTCGCTGAAAAACATTGGAGTAGCTTTTAAATAACTTGAATATTTTTGCTTATAAATTATTTAATGTTAAAAACTTTAAAATGCGATTCTGCGATACATATATATATATATTATCAGATATAAAATTAGTCTTCTGATAATATTTGAATGATGTACTATTATTTCCTTATAGTTTTCACAATTGATAATATTTCTATTCTTCTGAATTGTTGTTGTCTAATAGGAAACTCCCTTGAGTGCAGGTTTGCGATATTGTAAAAGAGTTTCTTGCTGTCAAAGGGTATGTAGGCAAATAATTCCTTTGGCTTAGTCAACCATCTTTGCAGTTATTCTGATATTTGAATCTAGAAAGACAAATATCTTTTTCCTATATATATATTATCTGTCATGATTTTATATATAGTGATCCTTGAGTTAGTTAATGTTTTCAATTAAGTAATTGAATCATAAACTTTGATTTTTTTCAGCAATGGATTGCTTGGATATGCTTGACCTAGATCATCTTCAGGTTCTAAAATTGAAGTCTTGGTTAGTTTCCATGGTTACTTTTGCTTTATCTATATATGTGGAATGTTTAATCTTTAATTGTTATGTCTAGTTAAGGAAATATTTTTATTTATTTAAAGCTAATGTTTTCTAATTGATATTACTAATATACGTGTAAGTTAAATTTTTTTTGTGTGTGTATTATATTGACCACAACCATTTATATGTTAAGTTGTTTATTAGAGTGTACTGTCTTGCAAATGAGCATGTACATTAGCGTTTTATATGAATTGAAAGTGACCCTTTCACAGTATGTGGAATACTTCAATTAAATAAAATAAAAAAATTACAGAATTTTCTTTTTAAATCTTTTTTACTTTTAAAATATAATTACATTTCAGCTGCTGCCAAATACAAAGAAGATTTTGATTAGTTTTAAATATACAGCAGACATATATAGAGGCTTCTATCTTTTTTGAAAAAATTTGAATGCAAATAGTTGTTTGTTTGTTTTTTCACATATACAGTTTCCCTTATTAAAAATCTTAAGCAGATTTAAATTTTAAATATATATAGTAATGTCTATTTTTCAAAATGAGAGCATAAGTTTTATAACTGGTATATATATTTTTGAATGTGATTATGATATATACAGTACTAATTAAAAATTTACTTCAATGAAAAAAAAAAAACAGATTGCCTTTTCATGAGTTTTATAAAAAAAAATTATATATTGATTAAAAATTTCTTACCTTCAAAAATACTATCCGTCCTAGAAAAATATACATATTCAAAAATACAAAAGGCTGTTAACTTGTCTTCAGCTCTGGGTATGGTACATATGTGTTCAACTCCATATTTAGATACTCGAACAATTTCTCCTGGTTCTACCTCTCTCATATATTTAGCTCCCATTGAGAAAAACACACATGATTCTGATGCAATAACCCAACCTTCAGGATCAATACTGGCAGTCGGATCTTTAAAATAATAATTAAAAATATAAAATTAATACTATATTTAATAAATTATTAATACTAAATATATTATTATATTATTTGTCTACATATCCACCCACATACACACTCTTAGATATATATATAAAATTATAAATATCTATATGTGTGCACACATAGATAAATCTACACTTCTTAATTGTAAACTATTATTTAAAGCAATGAAATATTAATATTAGATAAAAAATTGATCTTTTAAAATCATAAACATCTTTGTATATGCCTTTCATTGATTATCTAGAAATACTTGAAAAACAAATTGGTATCACTTTCTGTAAGTATGTTGATTTTATTATCACATGATATTTTAAAAGAGAATCCTTTAAATTAAAAGTCAAAAGTGTCATTATTTTATAATTAAATCCATATTGACTTAATGAATGTTACGATGTTATAGTAATGCATAATATTATGAAGTGATTTATATATATATCGCTGAAAAATTATTTCAAGCCAGTATAGAATATAAATAATTTGCAATAATTTAAAGAGAAATTGATTGTGTAAAAACTTACATTTTATAAGTATGTTAATAGAAGTAATCTACTATATACTATATTTTATTCTAAAGCCATCTATATAATCTAGAATAATTGATGAACATCAGATGGTAGTGCCAACTAAATCCTCATGCTCATTTCTGGCTATTGACCTTTACCAGTGAGGAGTTCTGGGTTACATATATCCATCCAAAGTCCCTTAAGCTAATAATTTGAATATTTCAAATGGTATAAAAAATAATAATAAATTATTTAAATTTATATACATAAAAATATTAAAACCCAAATTATTCATCTTTTTTACTATGCAATGTTTGGCAAAGCTCTAGATATTTATGATATCACATTTTAAAATATGAGTTGTAATAATTTTTTTGATTTTTTTCCTGATTTATAAATGCATAAATGTTTACAACCTCTAATTGAAATTGCTATTTTCTATTTGTCAAATATTTTAAAATAGAAATTTAAAACGTAGATGGGGGGGGGGTTGTAAATAATTGTATTAATTGTGAATCATAAATACAACTAAGGAAAGTTAATCAAAAGATCTATGAAGTGATTGTGAATAAATTAGGGCGTTTATAAGATGTTTTCTACTAATATCACAAAAATACAGTTGCTATTTAAAAACTCTAGCAGTGGTCTGCAAACTGTGGCTCATGAGCCAAATATGGTTCTTTGATCTCAATCTTATACTTCTTTTTATCATGATAAACATAAACACATTTTTTATTTTCTCTTGTAATTTGTAAATAAATATTTTTATATTCTAGGAGAGGAAAATTTTACATTACAACATTGTTTCTTGAATTCAGCTTTTTTTATAGAATAGTAATTGTTATATATGATAAATATTTAAATATTAGAAATTTGTGAATAAATCAAAGTGTCAAAGTAATTTTTTGTTTTCATTTATTTATTGTTAAGAAAATTTTTATTTTCGTTACGATGTATGCAGATTCTATTATGTTCTATTACTAAAATAAATGTTCAAATATATCTACAGCCATTCAGAAATTTATATTTTTCATGAACATATTATTCATCTCTTTCATTGTGACTCTAAGTTTGCAGATCCCTGAATTAGAGCAATATTGTCTCTACTAGCCTAATGTCTTATATTATAAGGTTGAGTAATCAGACATTGCCAGATAGTAGAGAAAGAAAATTACTCTTATTTATACTTTAGCAAACTGAAAGAATCAGGTGATATTGGGTTGATATTTATAAACTATATTCATAATGTAAAGACTTAAATAATTGAATGCATTACTTTTGATGTTAGTTAAATAGTAAACTATCCTTTTAAGTAACTCACTGCAAAGCAAAGACTTCAACATTTCTTTTTCTTTTATAAACAAACAGTTAAAGAGAAGCAATGTTCATTAGGCTTTCTAATTGTCATTAGTAATGGTTTAAGTGTTTTTATCTTTATTTTATCCTCTAGCTTTTAATTAATAGATAACTATTTATTGACAGATATTGGAGGTTAGCTGGTTAGTTATGCACTAATTATGTGCGGGGAGGGGGGATTGTATGTTGGATTAGAATTTGAAAAAAATTTAAGTTTTACCGGACCAAATGTGAATCCAGATCAATAGCATAAAAGGTAAATGTGCTAACACTTAACTATATATTATTTTCTTGGAGCTTTTATTTTCTTCAGATAGCAATTGATCCAAGAACTTTCAACTCTAGATTAAAATTCCTGGATCAACTCTCAGCAAAATGTTGATTTTCACACCTTTACATTATCATACAAAGAAAATATAATTTTAATTTTAAAAATTGTCTTACCATCTTTGCTCGGTGTATACAGTGTGCCCAAGCACAGTGGTCGATTACCTAATGGATCTCTTACAGCATAAATATATTCACCAAACAAAATTACTAGAGAATAGGCTATTGAACATACAGACATTAAGCGTTTAATTCTAGCTGGAAAATCACAACCATTGCATTCACCATCTGGTGGTGGTTCGGCTAGAAGTTGAGCAATTAATTCTGTGTCTGAACTTGTTGATAAACCAATGCCTTTACCAAGCATCTGAAACATAAATTTTTTAAAAGAATATTAGGGAGAGACATATCTCAAAAATAAAAATAAAAAGTCTTAAAAAGAAGGGACTTCACCTTCCCCCTGCCCACAACCTTGGCAAAAATTTATAATCTAGAGGGTTCAATTATTTATGTGCAATCTATATTAAAAAGAGCAGTGCTACAAAAACAATTAGATATTACAAAGTTATGTTTTCATTAAAATTTTTAGATACAATTGTTTATTGAATTTATAGAATTTATCAATGAGCAATTTATGTATAGTTGAACAAAATTATTCAATCATATAGTCTTTTAAAAAATTTATTTTTTTATAATTTATAGTATTAATATATTAAAAACTAACTGTGATAAAACACAGTTGCTGAAACTTTAAACAAAAATTATAAATATAAAGCTGAGCGCTTTCGGGGGACTTAAGCCTCCATAATCATAGTTCAATACAAAATAAATACAAAATATAAACATGTATTCAAAAGCAAAATGCGTACCTCAAATAAAATGTAAACTAAATCTAAATAAATAAATCAATAAAATAATATAAAAATTAAATACTATAAAAATAAATATTATAACGTCCATATTTTAGAAATATTAAAACAAGAATTCTTTCTATTAATAGCATTGGGATTACCAGCTATAAAACAAGCTTCTTTAATCTTGCACTTTACGTCATTTTTCTCCGTACACACTAATCTTGCCTCTACTGGTTGACATAGGTGTCCAGCCTTATTTTCATGTTCCACAAACACTGAATTACCCAAAGATTTCGTTTTAGTATGATGATATAAATATTTATGCTGTGAAACTCTATTTAAAATATTGGTTTTAGTTTCACCATAATAAATAGAACGACAACCTTTATGAGGACAAGAAACACTATAAACCACATGCTTTGTTAAATTAGATTCAATTTTAAATTTTGAATTGTTAATCAATCTATTCGTATTTGGAGGTGAATGAAAAATTACTTGAAAATCTGGAGATAACTTATAATTAACTGTTTTGCAATAGAATGAATATATGGCAAAACTATACGAGGTTTTTCTGTCTTGTCAGGTTTAAATTATAAATTATGTAAAAATTTTACAACTCTATTATTGATAATTGAATGTTTATGTCCAAGTTTCACTAAGTCCTCAATAAAACAAATAAGATTTTCTTTCCTATGTGCCTCAAATTTACAAAGATGGTGGTTTCTATATAAAAACGAATTCAAAGATGCCAACTTGTGCACATGAGGAGAGTATGAATGTGGATGAATTAAACCCCTAACTTTCATAGGTTTCACAAACATACAGTAGTCCAAATAATCTTCTGTTCTATGCACAATAATATCTAAATATTTCACTTCCTGTAATGCATCTTCCCAATTTATCGCAAGATTTAAACTGGTAGCCTCATGAATACTACTTTGAATCTCCAAAATGATATTTTCAGGAACCACAATAAATATATCATCTACATATCTAGTGTAGATAATATCAGGTACAGAGTTAATAAATGTAGGAATAATACTACGCTCAAAATGGTCTAAAACTATACTCGAAAGAATTTCGCTAAGAGGAAGGCCCATAGGTCACCCATTCAACATTTGAAAACAAGAATCTTTAAATGTAGCCACTAAATTTTCATCCAGCCAAGTCAAAAATTCAACAATAAAATCAACTTTATGAGATGGAAAAACTTTATCATGTAAAGATAACTTGACTATATCTATTGACTGCTTATGATCAATGGACCCATACAATGCCATAACATCCAGCACTGCAGATTTAAAATTATAATTAATTTTAGCATTTTTAATAACATCAATAAATTTAAACGATGAATTGACTGTAAATAACCCAAATCCTATAGCATCAATCAACCAACGATTAATCAAAACAGAAGTTTCAAAATAATGTACACTACCAAAATCCATCATTAAACGTAAAGGTGTATCTCGTTTATATAATTTAACATTTGCAAAAATTCTAAGAAGGGATGATGCAGATGGGTAAACTTTAAAATACTCTAATTTTGAGGCACATAGGAAAGAAAATCTTATTTGTTTTATTGAGGACTTAGTGAAACTTGGACATAAACGTTCAATTATCAATAATAGAGTTGTAAAATTTTTACATAATTTGCAATTTAAACCTGACAAGACAGAAAAACCTCGTATAGTTTTGCCATTTATTCATTCTATTGCAAAACAGTTAATTAATAAGTTATCTCCAGATTTTCAAGTAATGTTTCATTTATCTCCAAATACGAATAGATTGATTAACAATTCAAAATTTAAAATTGAATCTAATTTAACACAGCATGTGGTTTATAGTGTTTCTTGTCCTCATAAAGGTAGTGGTTCTATTTATTATGGTGAAACTAAAGTCAATATTTTAAATAGAGTTTCACAGCATAAATATTTATATCATCATACTAAAACTAAATCTTTGGGTAATTTAGTGTTTGTGGAACATGAAAATAAGGCTGGACACCTATGTCAACCAGTAGAGGCAATATTAGTGTGTACGGAGAAGAATGATGTAAAGCGTAAGATTAAAGAAGCTTGTTTTATAGCTGGTAATCCCAATGCTATTAATAGAAAGGATTCTTGTTTTAATATTTCTAAAATATGGACGTTATAATATTTATTTTTATAGTATTTAATTTTTATGTTATTTTATTGATTTATTTATTTAGATTTAGTTTACATTTTATTTGAGGTACGCATTTTGCTTTTGAATAAGTATTTATATTTTGTATTTATTTTGTATTGAGCTATGATTATGGAGGCTTAAGTCCCCCGAAAGCGCTCAGCTTTATATTTATAATTTTTGTTTAAAGCTAATTTATTGATTTTTGTTGAAGTATATATAAACATTCTTTTTAGTATTAATATGAATTATTAAATGTTCAAATCAACTTAATCTTTAAATTGATAGAGTCTATTACTTCCAGGTGAATTAAGAAAACTCAAAATAATTCATCTGCAGCTAGAATTAAAGAAAAATAATCAACCAAATTATTTATTACACATACTAAAAAAAAACAACAATAATATTATATGTTGATGTTAATTGAAGAAAATAATACTTAAAGTTTGTTATATTATGAAGAATGTAGCAAAAAAGTTTTTCATTTGACAATCTTTCAAATACGAAAGCAGTTATCTGCATATTTCAAATTTATTCAATTCTTGTTTTTGTCCTGTTTTACATTTATGAAATTTTGTATTGGTAAATAAATAAATTTATACTAAATATTGTATTTAAATATCATTTGCAAATAAGATAAAAGTTCAATTTAATTTATTTATACTTTACAAAATTACTAGACATGTAAATCCTTTTGGTACTGACATATTAAATCTGCAGCTGGTGTTTGCCAAGGCAGAATGCTGTACCTTTCTCCAGTGAGGAGGAAGAAGATGTTTGCAACAGCAAAATGCTGTATTTAAAAATCAAATTTTAACAATATGAAAAGTATAAATTTGTACACAAAAATAATAAACACATTACGATACTAAATAAAAATAGGTAATTGTGACTTTTTTAATTCCACATTCTGCTGTTGCAAACACAGGCAGCAGGTCTAGTACGTAAGTACCTTTTTTTTCATATTTAAATAGTTTTTGTGATTATGTTTATTTTTGTTTGCAAATAAAAAAAATCCAGTAAAATTTCATATTATGAAAGAGGGAGAATTTATTTAAAAAATGAATTCATATATGAGTCCATACTTTATCAAATATTATTATTTTAAAAAATAAATTATAAAAACCAATAGCATAATTAGGACAGGAATGACAAAAGTTGAACCAATTATCAATGTCAATGATCCACTATCACAATTTTTATATTTTATAAAGATAATTAATACTTGTGAATTATATCATTTATTTATTTTTTAACTATTGATAAAAGAGACATGCTTAAACTTTTTTCTCTTGGCTTGATTGAGTACAATGAAATACAGATCCCAACAAAATTAAATGTTTGAATCTAGGTTGTTGTACCAGAAGAGTTAGCAGAAAGCATTAATAACACTTAAGCAAATACTGAATCATTAATCAAATAAGAGACTGCAAGTTTTTGCTCTTGCAAGATGTCTGATACTTTTTTATCTTCTCAAATAAATTTGTGTGTGAAAAACTTCAGGTTTCTACTATGGATGTTGCTATAGGTCTTTCTTCATTTTTATAACTGGTTAATACATACAAAGAAAAAGACTGATGATATACTGATTAATGCCAATGAACTCATCAAAAATCATGATATTGAACCTTTATTGAAATATTGGAGTAATCACTTAAGCAAATATATACATATATTATTATGAATCTATAGTTAAAATTTTGTTAAATATAAAAATAATCTTCAAAGTGCAATGTTTTGATCAAATGGTGATTAAACACTGCAAACATTTGAGCCATTATTTGAATAGCTGAAATAGCATTTAAATGTATTGTGCCTGACTAAGGAAATTATAAGAAATTCTGTAGCAGATCAGGGAGTGGCATTGTCAGACATCAATCTGGCAAAAAAAATGTTAAAACAACTAAACTCATTGTTATAGATGGTTATATATTTTGTGAGAAAATAGATACATTTTAAGTTCAAAATCTCATGAAAATGCATGAATTTCTTGTTTACAACAACTAATGTATTTTCATATTATTCTCTGAATTTTCTTGTCAATCCCAGTAATTATAACATAAGGTAAAAGAAGTTTCTTAAAACTGAAAAAAATTAAAACTTGAGATCATCAAGAACATTTCAATTATGACATTAAATCTTAAATTAGCAGAATTAAACTTACTAAAAGATTTTGCAGATTAAACATCAAGAAAGATAACTTTTTCATAATAAAAGGATAAGCAATTATTTTATCTAGCGCCGTGTTTACAATTATATTACATTCAAATATCAGCCTTTCAAGCTAATTGAGCACGCGCCTTTTGAGAGTGTTAAATAAATGAATACTTTCCTCTTCAATCCAAGATATAGTATTTATGCAGGAATTTGAGTCGTAGGAATAAGAGGATCCTTTTTATTCCTGCATAAATACTATATCTTGGATTGAAGAGGAAAGTATTCATTTATTTAACACTCTCAAAAGGCGCGTGCTCAATTAGCTTGAAAGGCTGATATTTGAATGTAATATAATAAAAGGATACTAATATGACATCTATAATTTATAATATTAAGTGATTTTTAGAAATCAAAAAAAAAAAAAAAAAGTAATTATTTTTTCTTATCAATGCTTACTTATTTACATTTTGATTTCTTTTTTTAAACAAAAATTAAATTTAATATTTTTACTAAATCATTTAATAGTTAATCTATACATTTTATTTTGTTTTCTTATTATGCTTGCACATTTAAAATATGCCTAGATTCATTTGGTCCATTAAAGACATGCATTTTTGAGCTAATATTTTGATTGCTTTTCACTCTACTATAGAGATATAAAATCTATAATAAACTTTATATGTAAAATACAGATCTTGACTGTGAGATTTTGGTCCCACAAAAAATGTTCCTGATTTAAGACCTGTAGCCCTTAAAGCTGATCCTGATTCAAACTATGATATTCTCTGTATTAATTTATGGATATAAAAGTTGAATTAGTGTCAATAAAGTCTTTTAAAAATACATAAATCATGCAATAAGTTTTGGCTGCATAATTAATTGAAGTGAAATTATTTTGTGTTTGCTCCTATTGTATTAGATGACCAAAATGTTAGAGCACTAATGCTGTTGATAATGAAGTTAATTTCTCAATTTATAAGTATGCCATTACATATCTGATAGAAACTGATAACAAGCTGAGCTGATATATTTTTAGTTAAATATATTAACAAAAATTAAAAATATCCAGTACAATATTGATCAGTAACTAGATCTTTTCTAGAACTACCCATCATCAACGATTTACATTGTTTGATTAGTAAAATTATGATCCCAATGAAATAATATTAATGAATTGGATATATTTCCTTAATAATAATTACTTTTACTTATTTCTCTGGACTAACCATAAAATTAATATTGGCTAGTACAAATAAAGTTTATTTGTTTTGTGTTAAAAGTAAATCTTTAGTTTTTGACACCACTTTTTGTATTTGAAGAACTGATTTGACTAACTGTATTATTCCTCAAATATTTATTCTGTCCTAATAAGTTATTTACAGTTTTCCACAATTTAATCCTTAAATGACCAACAAACACATGTATGAGAAAACCGATTACTATGCAATCAGATTGAGAATTGAATAAGTAATGGCCACACCTGATGTTCCTAATTTTTAAAATACTTTAATGTAGTAATTAATTGTGAAAATGACAAAGAAATTTAAGAATATATAAAATCACATTGCATTTCTATATACATTAAATCATCCTTATATAATAATATATATCTCTGGCTGGGTTTACTATCTTATTTAGTCCTCATCTCTTTTAATCTCTTTCAAGATATATGCACAAAATAGCTTGTTAATATTACATATAAATAGTTTATAAGATATCTTTTCAGATTAAGAGTATATTTTGTCAGTATCTCATAAAAAATTATTATTAAATAATATTATACAAATAAAAATGTTATAACATTTAAAAAAAAACAATGATGAAAACTTTACAAATTAATTTGTCTATTATTAAGTGCATAGAAATATTTTAGTTGACTATAATATAATTTAAATTAAGGTCTTATCAACTTTTACTGTTCAATAGCTCTTTCATATAACCTATATTATTTGACTCTCTTTTTTTTTTTTTTACTTTATATGGTCTAATTTTGAGAAACATCTTTTTAAAAGCATTTAAAATAATTATCTTTTTAGTAAGATTACTTTTTCTAGTTTAAAAGTTTTTCACTTTTAAATAATAATGTTTTTCCACAGCTGTACTTCTATATCTGTAGCTTTGTTGAGAGTCATTTCTTACAGATTGAATTTTCTTCATGATATTATTTTACATTAATAAATTTTATGACTTTCAGTTTTCCACAGCTCTTATTGTTCGATAGGTAAGTAAATTATAAGAAGACTTTTTGGTTATATATCCATGATTCTATTAGTGATTATATTTCTGTTTAGATTACAACTCTATTAAAGTTTACAACTAGCAAATTATTTTTTATAATACATACACATGTATGATGACTAACTTCTTTTTTTATAGTGACTTCTGTCAGTTTTTGGGAATTTAAATATTTAGTATTTTCAAGCACTCATAATTAGTGACAAGTTTATCTTCAACTGACTCAATTCTAACTGCAACTCAATGCAGTATTGCTATTGTCACTAACTTCAACTGTCTTATATATAAAGAGAACTAAACAGAGTGTTTTATGTCTTTTTATAGGTTTTGCATTTGTGCATTATAATTTGTGTTGGTGTATATTGATAAATAATAGTTTTTGTTTTTTTTTAAATATACTGACTTGCTGTTGGATGATGTGTTTGTTTTCGATCAGTTTTTCACTTATGACGCATTTAATTAATAAATTTCATGCTTTTTCTTTCTTTCCTCAATAATGTAACTTCAGTGTTCTATATTTTCTTTAATTACTATTTCATATAAAACTATTATTGTATAACATCTCTTATAAATGAAAAACAAATTTAAATCATTTATATTAAAACCATTATTCTATTTTATTATCTGGATCAATATTTCAATTCATTTTTATCTCTATTCTTATTCTCTTTTTCTAGTTTTAACAATTCTCATTAGTTTCTCTTTACAGTGAACCTTTATTTATTTTTCAGCTGGTAATTGTTTATAGCTTTCAATTTTTCTAACATATTTTTTATTTCTTTGATGAATATTCATGATTCACATTTTGATTTTTAATAATTCAGCTCTCATGTTTTCCACATATTATGTTATAATATTAATACTCTGAATATTGTTTTTATAGTCTTGTTATTTTATGTTAAATTAATATATATTTAAGAATATTTATTAATTTACTATATAATAAAATTCAATGCATTTTCATATTAGAAATCATATCATCAAGTCAATGGAAATTTAGTTTATCATTCATACAGATTAGTCTTTTATTTAGTATTCAGAAATGGTTTGGCCATGTTTCCTCAGTCAACCAATATGCAAGCTGTGGAACAACATTTATAATTATGTACACAAGATGCTATATATCGGGTTTAATCTTCTAGTCTAAAATAAAAATTTATATCAAATGATTAATCTGAACCATTTCCTTGATGATGGAATTTATATAAGCCATAAATTTTGCATGAGACAAAATGAAAATAAATTAGTCCATTGACTCTGCCTATTGATTTCATTATCAAAAAGGAAATGTATCTCACATATAATTTAATGTTCTCTTTGCATGACAAACTTGGATTCATAAACTTCCAACTTTTGATGATTTAATCACATAAGTAACTTTCTCACTAATAAATCTTAACTGACAGTAATAAAAATTTTCTGTTATATATTTCTTATTTTAATACAGCATTTATAATATATAAATAATAAGGTTAATATTGTATAAAGATTTTTATTTCTTTTCTTTTACACTTAGTGTTGATCTACATCATGGACTTCTTTTAGACATTTTAACAATGCTGAGATCTTAACTTTATAGTTTTGTTTTGGAAAAGCTAGCTAATATTGTTACATGTCATGGTCTCAAATGCTTATTAATGCCCTACTGTTTCATTTTTATAGTTTTCTAGATAATACATTTTCATATCAAAAGATCTTATTATTCAGAATCCTATATCTCCTTGATTTTCATTATCTAATTATATCAAAATAAATATAATTTTAACAGAGTGATTTGCCATATTTATTTATCATGACTGTATTCCATAGGTTTTATTTTGCATACTCAGTAATATCACAACTACCTTTAATGTTTTTATTACAATTGATAACACCATAGGCATATTCAATGAGGTTTTGTCACAATAAATAATGTCAAATGATGCTTTTCACAAACAATATTCATTCATGCATCAATTTGCAAGCAAATTCATCAAATTAAAGTATTTCATTTTCACTTTAATTGACCTACCTTAATTTGAATTTAGTCCTTGTCTGTATACATTGACTTAATAACACAATTTTCATTTTTATAGGGTATTACACATTTACAAAACCATTCTTCATTTTCCACTTTTTATTCCTTTTTTAGTCCTTTATATCATAATTTTTACTTTTTTTTTAGAGCAATTTTCCATTTATTCCTCACAGAGCTTGAAAATACTTTACTATCCCCTGCTTTGAATTTTCATCATCAACATTAATTTTAGACTTCTTTGTCTGGTTGATTTTTAAATTAGTAGCTTTATTTATGTCAAACTATATTTCATCTCTGAGATATAATATTAAGTAAATAGTACATCCATTATAAACATGATACTTTAATAAGTTTTTATCATTTTCTAAAGATTGAATATTAAAAACTAACATTGATATCTAAAAGTTTTTCCCCTCAAGGTTTTTATAAATATCTGCTAAAGATGATTTTCTTTTCTCAGCCTGTATTCAACCTTCATTTATTAAATGAATCTAGTGAAATATTTTCTGTAGCAACTGCATACTTTTGACAACACAATTCAGTTTCAAATCATTTTCATATTTGTCCTACATCTTTGCACTTATGTGTAAAATCTTTCAGTTTTGAGATATTTCTAATACTCTATTTTTATAGCTTTTTTATAATATTTATAGGTTCAACAGTTATCTATAGATTTCTGAAAGATTTTATTTATTTGTTGAGCTTGCTTATCTAACATTATGCAAATGTTTTTATAGTTATCATTCATCTTTACAAGCATATTTTGATTTATATTTTGTATCTTGTGTAACGATCCGGAGAAAAGAGCTTAATGTGATTTGCACTACAGGGTGCCATCTAGGCATTTGAACCTAGAAAAATTTATAAAGTAGGCAGATATGTAAGTCAAAAAAAAAAAAAATTTTTTTTATTTATTTTGATATCCAGACGTTAGCCCATTGTCACTAGCTCAGTGTAACAGCAGAGATTTATATTTACAATAAATTCTTATCTAAGAATATATAAAAAAGAATAAAATAAGCCACTGCCAGTAATTAACACACAAACATTTATTTACGCACATATATAAAATTTAGCATTATTTTAGAATAACTTTTGCTTTGGATTTTAACTTGATTTTAGAATTTACATTTTAATTTTTATAATATTATAAGTTTACATTTTAATTTTTTATAAGTTCGTACAGATGGGATTATAAAAGTTTGTTTTAAAATGTTTGAGTATAGATTGGTTACATAGATTTCATAGTTAAAAACATTTCAAAATAAACATAAACGATCAAAATACAAAGTCATTGATACCGTCAATTGCAGAGGGAAATTTATAAGTAACCCAATAGCATTCACCATAAGATGCTTGCATTGACACCAATAACTTAAAAGACATCTGAATAAATACATTTTAGATACTCACCGTAAGGTATCATTATTTATCAAAGGTCTATATATTTTGATCCAATATGAAAACCCAAAACATAATTAACCGATAATGAATCCATGCAAGCATCTATAAACAACTTAAATTTAATGCATTTTTATTTAGTGTCAAGTATGAATAGACTACATAGATTTGCATTTGAAGATAAAACATTCTATCCCCATTTAACCTTAGGCTAAAAGTTCGCAGTCAAACTGGCGTCAATCCATTTGATATATCGATGTATTCAATGTAATACGAATACGGCAACACAAAATAGGTTAAGATAAGACATTGACTCTCGTCGGATAGGAATATTACATCTATCTAACGAGAAGAACAATAAAAAAAAAATCCATAGAAATGGACTGCGGTCATTTTGCCGACTTACGATCACATTCCCTAGGCAAGAGGAAGTGTGCGGCGTATACAAGCGATTCTGCCCATAGCAAATCTTGCATTATATTTACTAACTACATCAATATATCCAATCCAGTGACCCAATTCAACAATGACACGAATAACCTAAGATTACCCTCCCCTAATATAACTTTACAAATCTATACAGCCATTCACGCCCAACTTAAGTTTATCATTGATATATTTTAATTTATTGGAAAACAGAAATCATAGTAAAACTTAAAGAACAAAAAAAATATAAATGGAAATGATTTTACAAAAGAAATATATCAAATAACATTTTAACTATTTTAGTCAGATAGGAAATTCTTATATTTATAAATATTGAAAAGTTTAGTATTTAGAGTTCTTTTGTTTAGAAATGTTCATAAATTATATATTTCTTACTGTTTTGAAAAATGTCTGTTTTCTCTGATTTCTTGTAATGGAAGGTATTAATCCCACGAAGTCATAAGGAGATCGGTGTGCAGTTAATAGCTGGTCCTTTATGGTTGATGGTATATTCTTCCAGACCTTGATGTCCTG
This sequence comes from Epiperipatus broadwayi, assembly GCA_028023455.1. Classification (NCBI taxonomy): domain Eukaryota; kingdom Metazoa; phylum Onychophora; class Udeonychophora; order Euonychophora; family Peripatidae; genus Epiperipatus; species Epiperipatus broadwayi. The sequence continues at coordinate 22,701,662 of JAQFVV010000001.1, read as the reverse complement.
TGGCTCGCAATATCGGAAAACGATGTTTCATTTTTTTTGAACTGAAGGAATTGAAAGTGTGTCTTTCAATCCCTTCCCCTTCAACTCCGTACTAACACCTATAGTCACATCGTAATAACCCTTTTTATTTCCAACCTTTCCTTTTATATTAATTTTGTGGATTAACTCAACATTACATCATCGATGTGATGGTCCTTTCGCTGAGGTCCGATTCCATTGTTTTTCTCTCCTATCTGACTGTTGCTTATACATTTAAATGCCCAAAGCTAGTTTACATTTAACTAATTAAAACAATCATTTCCATTTTCTGATTACTTAATGTGTTTTCCAAAATTAAAGATATATTTTTATCTCTAAATCTTATTAAGTTTTTGCTTTTAAAATATTTTTTCTATTTTTAATAAAGTTTTATTTTAATAATTTTTTTCATCTGTGCAATTTATATATACGAGTTTAAGATAGAATTAATTTTCAATTTTTATGTCTTAAAAAAAAAAGAAGTTTTTAAATGCGAACTTTTTATTTTAATTTCATGTTTAATAATAAAGAAAAATAATGTAATGGTGTTACACTTGGTTTACATTTTAGAATATCATAATCAATACTATTATGCTTTTATTGTTTGTATTAATTGCTGTAAATCTTGGTTTCCCATTTCTATGAGTTTGTGGAATTTGATTTTTCATTTCTGATGAGTTTTGCAGAGCTTGATTTTTCATTTCTTGTAGATTTTGTAGAAATTAATTTTTGTTGTGATTATTTATATCCATCTAATAATTTCTGTTTAGCTCAACATTTTTAACTCTTTCTTATTCTTCTGAAATATATTTTTTGTAAAATTTTAAGTGATCATCACTTTCTTCCTTGCAATTATATTTCATAGCATTCTGAAAATATTTAGTCTATTTTGTCCTAACTGCCCTTGATTTGACCTAATATTTCTGTCCTGTTCTATTTTAACCTATATATATATATATTACATTTTAATACATTCAGATGTGATTGTTTATTGAAATATTGTTTATTTATTTATTCTCATCAGTGCTGAATCTTGTGAATTTTGGGTAATTTATCTTAATTAATTTATCAATCACATGTTGGCTGCACAGTTTATGAATGGTATGACTAAAATGTTAAAGCTGATGATGATAAAATTAATCATAAGGTAGTCAAAACTTCTCAATATGCTAGAATGCCAATATGTAAATAATAGAAACACTAGACAGTTTGTTGACATATCCCTATTTAAATATATTACCAAAAATTAAAATTATCTAGACAATATTTATCAATAACTAGATCTTTATCAGAGCCATCTCATTAACTTAATGAAATAATACTGATATACTGGTTATATTTACCTAACAACAATCACTCATTTATATTTCTGGATTGACCAAAAAATAATATTAGCTACCACTAACAACAACTAATTGTAACTAAAGACAACTGACTGGTGGTGATTTTTTTTAATATCTTGTTTATTCTTATATTTTCATGTGATAATTTATATTGACTAAAATTTAAAACAATATTACCTGTTTTTTCAAAAATATGTTGATTTATTTACTAGCTGATGTGATTATTTTTAATGAATCTTTGTTTAATGATCCTTTTAATTAATAAATTAATCACAAAATTAATTGAAATTACATCTTTCTATCTTTGGAAAACATAATATTGATGTATTCCTAAAAGAATTATTTAATGGAACTGTAAACTGTTGACCTATATATTTATTCGTTATATTCATGGTCTATCTGGCAGAAGCAATATCTTTCACACATATTGAAGGCTCATGCTGATTTTTTAAATTGATTTTTTGCTTAAATTGAACTTAGTATTTTAGTAAATAAATGGAGATTAATACTAAATTTTGTCATTATTTGAAAAAATCTGCATAGCAAATTTGAAATCTTTTTTTTTTTCTTTTTAAAATCAGGTAGATTACATTTCCTTTTTAAGAGATATATGCATGCATTTACAATCAGTCTAATTTTAAATACACAAACTATGTATTAAAAAATGTGATGTTAAATTACCAAAGTTTTTAAAACAATTGAATATCATAAAGCAAAAATTAATAGCTATAAAATTCTCTACAAAAAAAAAAGAAAGAAAATTGTGCATGATTCATCAAGATTAGTTCAATATTTGTTGAATTATAAAATAATAAATAAACAAATAAACTTTCACATTTATATAGATAGATAAATTATACATTGTGGATATTATTATTACTAGTTTATAGTTAGTTAACAATTTAAAATCTTTTCACTGTTTTTTATACTAATCAAAGTTTTATATTCTTTCATTCTTTTGGAATTTTACTACAATGAATTATCTATAACTTTATTAGAGTTTTTTTTTAAGTAATTCTTTGTATACATTCCTATAACAACTCTTCAGTTACTAAAACATCCATTGCTCTTGATTTTCTTTTTTAAAACTTACTTATTATTATTCTCAATTCTGAGTACATTATTCTGTCCTTCTCTTGAATAAAACTTTCTATCAATGCAGATTCATTTGCCAATTTTATATCATCCTACTAGCTTTTCATTTTATTCTCCAGTATTTAAAAGTATAATATCTCTTTCTTTTTTATTTCTTCAAAAAAATTTACAATCTTCTTTTCTAATACTATTAATTTTCTCATTCAACTTTTTTTTATTTTTTTTATTTAAATCTTAATTCTTCTAACTTTTTACTTGTTCCTTAAATACAATAGTTTTAATACTTTCTTCTTTTTAAAAATATTTTAAAAGTATATTTTTCTATTATTTCTACTAATATTATTAATTCTAAATAAATATTCATTTATAATTCCCTTTATATAGTTATTCCAATTTTTATATATTTAAAATTCATCATCTCTCATAATTTTTTCTTTGACCTAGTTAAAACTGCTCAGTTTAGATTCATTTTTTTACTTTTCATTCACTATTTATTAATTCTTTTATAAAGATTTGTATTTATGACTCAATTATTTAAACTCCTCATTGTATACTTTATTCAAATTTCCAATTTTCATTTCACCTTTTTAATAAAGCCTCACTTATGTTTTCCACACCAATAATTTCACTAATATTTTCATTTGGTTATTTTAAATTAGTATTATGTAGTTGTCCTTTCTAAACTCATCTAAACCCTGTGTAAACATATTCAAACACACTTGATTTTTTTCAGTATCAGTAGTTAAATATACTATTTCACATATCCATTTCCTTCTAACAATTTTCAAACCTACCCACTAATATCTTTCTTTCTATAATATTTTCCTTAATAAACATCTCTACACTTCTTCCTTTCTTATTATATCTATTAACTATATCTACATATTAACCATATTATCTACATATCTAAAAATGTATTATTTCTTTATTTCTCAAATGATTCTGTATTATTAATAGCACATCTTACTTTTAACTTTAAAAACTTTCTCTAAATTTTTCTGCACCACTTTGTATATAAAAAAAAAAAATTAATATATCTGATCTTTTTTAAAACATTTTTAAAGAAATATTTTCACACATTATTCTTCAAATGTTTAGGCATTACCCTATTATCATTTATATTCTCTTATTTCTTATTATTTGCATCATTAAACACAAACATATCTTTATTTTTATTCTCTATTTCTATCTCTAATCTTTTTTATCTTAAAATTTAATATGACTTAAATCTCTTAATACTTTATCATCTTTCTCTGATAAATATAACCCATCAGTCTTAAATAATTATTTATTTTTAATAAAAACTTCCCAAGTTTCTAAAAAATTCACACTCTTTTTCTTATAAAAATATTTTATTTTGACATTTCTCACACAAATCTTTTTCAAATTTATTCTGCTATTCAGTCTTAGTAATAAATCTACATTCTTCCTCACTTATTTTTTAAATCTCTCACATATTTTTTAATATCTTTGTATAATATTATTTCTTCTATATAAAACTCTAATATCATACACTCTTATTCTTTCCTCTTTATTATTTTAAGTTATTATATTCCTGCACTCTTTAAATAGCAAATTATATAATACAGTCCTGTTATTTTTAATTCCTACCCCTCCCTCTTTTTTTTCCTAACCTCTTTTTACCATTTTATATAATAGCTTCCCTTGTAAGACTACCTCTTCATTTAGAATCATCCTCAATTTTGCTGCCAATATTCACTAGTTTATTGCTTAATTCTTCATTCTAAGGCTGCTAATAATTTGCATCAATTATCCATTTTTATCATATCAATCCCATCTATTCTGTTATGCAATGCAATCAAGAATTAAAAGATTTATAAATAAAAATTTAAAAGAAATGAATTTTAATCATTTTTGTTTTTCATGCTTAACTTTCTGTTCATGTAGTTTTTTTTAAATATTTATCTGTTTTACAATTATTAACTGCACTATCAATATCATCATTAGATGAAAATGTAAAAGTTCTTTAGTAATTCTTTGAAAGTAGTATTAGGTAGAGAAACTTCAATTTAAGATTAGCTCATTGAAATAGCCTATAAAGCTAATTGATATATATATATGAAATGGTCTAATTTTGAATTACTTTTATTTAAAATAATATAAAATAATTTAATCTTTATTGTTAAAATACTACATATTATTATCTGAAATATATTTTAATATAGTATGAGATACATTATAATATAATTGCAAATGTAAATTATGCATTTTGTGATTCTTAGAAATGTTATGTAAAATGTAACTGATATGCCTTTATGATTGATCCATGCATTAGAAAGCATATAAAGGTATTATATTAGATAAAATAATTTACTTTAAATCATAATTTTTAAAAAAAGTCTCATACCTTTTCTCTTAATTGTAATGTATTAATTAATTCACCATTATGAGCTACAGCTATAGCTCCTCGAAGAGTATGAACAACAAAGGGTTGACATCTTAGAATTTCTGATTCACCTACTGTTGTGTACATATTGTGACCAATACCTAAATTTCCTTTTAGTTTTATAAGAGTATCATTTCTGAATACTTCATTTACTTCCCCCATTCCTTTATGATACTTAAATTTTTTTCCAATCCCTTCACTAGTTACCATACCTGAACTTTCTTGACCCCTGAAAAAAAAAAAAATGTTAAAATTCATAAATCCACATAAATGTTTTTAAGTTAAATATAAATACATACAAGACTTGAACAAAATAACAAAGAATTCATACTCATCTAACACTTTATATTTTGATATTACATAACATAGAAATAAAACTACATAGCAGTTATTGTTTTTTTCTCAGAAATCTAAAAAGGTAGTAAGAAAGTTGTAGCCTGTGAATTGATATGTTGGACTTGAATGCAAAAGAGAAATTTATTGATATCTGATTAGCCAGACCATTGTTGTCCAACTATTTTGAAATGTTTAATAATATCAAGATCAAAAGCCTAAGAAGATAATAATTTTATAAACTAGAAATAAATAAATGAAATCTTTGATTACTAATTATGATCAAAAATTAATATTTTTTGAGATCAGGCAAGAGATAACACAAAACGTTTTAATCAAGAAATCATAAAAATGAAGCAGATCAAATTACTACACAGGTCACAGTGAAAACAGTAGTGTTCTAAAATAGATTATGTTCAGTGCTACTGTTTTCTGCTATAAATGCTATAATACAAAAGCTATTAGTGTTATGCATATAAGAACTGAATAGTATTTAAATTAAACATATATAATCAGCTCAACATTTCTCAAGCACCAAAAGAGTTTGTGTTCAAATGACCCCCAAAAGAAAAATGCTACTAATAAAAAATGTGAAACATGACTTAAAAGCAATAACATAATAACATCTTGGTCCAATTAATACTCTTCATAGATGCAACACAATTGGTATGAACATTTTGGATAAGAACATTGTTTCCTGATAACCATTTCATCTTCCAAGAAGATATTGTCTTTTATACATTTTACGCAATAAGATTTTTTATGAAATATGATAAGATATTACAGACAACACCAGCATCTTTTTATTCACCTTATATAAATACTATTCATTGGGTTTTTTAATCTTGTGGAATTAATGTCTTATACAGACATCTTTTCAAGAATTATGAGAAATTACTTAATATCTCTTTTGAAATTTATCACATATTATATAATTGCAGTTCTTCATTCAAAACATGGGCTATACAATATGTTAGTAAAGGTCTCATATATATTAAACACCATATAAATATGTAATCTATTAATCTTTTTGTATTTACACCTTCTGTAGAAATTATAGTAACTTTCAGTCTTATATACAGCAACTTTGATGAAAATAATCAATTAACTTTTTAAAGAACACACTTTTTGTCAATATAAACTTATGTCCTCAACTGTAGACCAATTGATATCATATGCATATATAAAATATCAAATGTTAAAAGCTAAATTAGTCAATATAATGTAAAAAAAAAATCAAATCACAATTAAATCATTATCCAAAATTAAATTACAAACCCACTATCACTGATTTCCCACAAAGGTAAATAGAACTCAGTACCAAGTAAAACAACACAAAGCAAATACATATTACTTTATTCCCCCATAATTTCAACTCACATTCCAATTATTTTTAATTTTAAAATAAATTTTAAATAAGTTAATAGGCTTCAGAATTATATATAAATCTTTAATAAAAATATTATTTAATTTATTTTTCAAAGGTGAATCTTATAGCCTGTATTTTTTTCATGAATATATAATACAAAAATAGGACAATTATTCTTTAACCTATTTTTATAAACTTTCACTCTTACATTAAAAAGCTTACACTACTTGAACTTATATATAAATTTTTATAAAAATTAGGAGTAATATAAACTCCTATCAATTTTATCTTTTGTATTCAATAAATATTTAGAGTAATATCCTTCCTACATGCAATTTTCTTATTTCAAAAATATGATTCCTCCTTAAAACTTTGAAAGACAATTTAAAAGACAACTAAATAAAATCATATTTTTATTTTATAGTAACATTTTAAAAATTATTATTATTACTATTTCAATAATAGATAAATCATTATAACTTCTAAATTATCTGTAATCACAAAGCAGAAGTAACTGCCTTCCACTGAGTTATATACTTGTTTGTTAAATTATACAGTGAATTTTGATAATTGTTTAATTTATATACAGACTAAATGTTCTACAATCACCATTAATATATTCAAAAGATGAAGAATGAGTCTCACTTTTAACAACCTTTGAATAATTAAATGAAATAGTAGTTTTAATAATTGTAATAATAAATAAATAATCATAACAACACTCATTTTTTATCCTTTGAATATATTAATGGTGATTTCAGATTATTTAGTCTGTACACAAATTAAAACTATAGACAAAATTCACTGTAAAATTTAAAAACCAAGTCAAAAACTAAACTTATATAACAATAGATCCCAAATATAAAATGATATCATTCTATCTTTTCATTGGTTTTTGACATTACATAACTCAGTGTGAGGTAGTTACTTCCCCTTAGCAATTATTATTATTATTTCTATTATACAAAATATCATAATTAATTTATCAAATAGTCTATATTAATATAATTTTTAGAAAATTTTTTTTGAAATAAAGTTATATTTTCAGAATTATTTAATTTCTCATTTCTATAACAAAAACTACTTGAATCAGTTATATTATGAATGACAGACTAGTAGCTATTATGTATAATAATAGGTCTTAAATCTCAATTTTAGCATAATAATTACATATCAAATAATTATTTTTTAAATCTTTTATAATTACCTTTAGTTCTATTTTTTTTACTTTCATCTGATAACTCTTGCAAATTTCCTAAAGCTCTGAAGCATTATTTGCAAAAACAATTACATCACCCGTTAAATCTAAATGACTTAAAATAATCACCATTTACTTTTACTTCTTTAGCTTCCTATTTTAATCCACAAAATTATTTCTTGCAACATTGCTGTAAAAAGTTTTGGAGATATGGAGTCACCCTGTCTTACACACTTTTCAATGATGATAACCTTTCTAGTATTCTTATATAATCTAATTATTGCTGTTGCATTTTTATAAATATTCTTCAGAATATGACTATCCTGGGTCTATATCTTGATGATTAAATACTTTAATCACTGAAAAAATGTTTATAGAATCAAATGCCTTTTCATAATCTACAAATCCAAAGCATAATGGCACTCATATACATTGGATTTCAACCAACCAAAAGAACAAGTTGAATTTAAAAGTGGTTTTAGTACAGTAGATCATATCCCAGTATTGAGAGAAGTTATAGAAATAACCAATGAATATGAATTGCCATTATAAAAATGCAATAACAACAAATGGGTTACATAATGATACTAGGAAGGTTAACATTGAGATGGGTGTAAGACGGAGTGACTCCATATCTCCAAAGCTTTTTACAGCAGTGCTGCAAGAAGTATTTTGTGGATTAAAATGGGAAGCTAATGAAGTAAAAGTAAATGGAGATTATTTAAATCATTTAGAGTTTGCAGATGATATAGTTGTTTTTATAAATAATGCTTTAGAACTTCAGGAAATGTTGCTAGAGTTATCAGATGAAAGTAAGAAAGTAGGACTAATCAGATTAAAATAATGTTTAATGGCTTTTCACAAAAGATAAAAATAAAGATTCATTATAATGAGTTAGAAGAAGTTAATGACTACAAATATCTTGATCATATTATTACTACAGATGGAAACATAATAGGTGAAATTAATCATAGAATTAAACTTGGTTGGAATGCTTTTGGTAGAAATAACTTAATAGTAAAAGGCGAGCATGTGTTTGAAAAGGATGGTTTTTAATAAGTGTGTTTTATCAGTTCTTACTTAGGGATCGGAGACTTGGACACTTAATAGAAAAGTAATACAGAGTCTTCAGACCACTCAAAGAAGTATGGAGAGATGCATGTTAAGAGTAAAAAGAAGAGATTGAAAATGCAATATATGGGTAAAAGACAAACAGGTGTTACTGATATCATTGAAAGAATTAAAAGACTGAAGTGGAGTTGGGCTGGATATACTAATTTCAGAAAGAGTATCTCAGAAAATGTTGATAAAGAAGTAGAGTGTTTGTTACAATCAAGAAAGCAGAAAAGATGGACTATAACCAGCGAAGGAAAGTCTGATGCAGTAGCTATTATAACTTTATCTCTAAAAGAAAAGGAAAACTACTAGTTACATATTACTGTTGTTAAATAGCAAATAGCTTTACAATGCTGATTGATTAAAAAGTGTTTTCTAATGCCATAACTAAGTAATCATGATAATGTTTATTATCAGAAAAATATTTGCTATAGGTAGTTAAATAACTCAAAGCACATTGGTTGAAGACTTAGAACTATGTAATTTTATCCAGATATAAATATTGATTGTGCACCAGACACAACTTTGTTTGCTTTCAAGAAGAAAACCATGCTGTTAGAGAAAAAGAATTTTGTCAAAAGATCTACTGTGTATTTGCCTATAGTAGACTCAATTTCATTGTCTATAATCATTGATACCCAAAGAGAGTAATTAAAATATAGACTGAATTTATAAAAACTATTATTTAATATTAGGTATGAGCACAGACTTTCACACGACCCACCACTCTCCACTCCATCTAATAACACTGATACACTTAAACACATATATGCTGAAAAGATAAATAATCACCAATATACGTATTTCATGCTAAACCAGCAATCATCAGTTGGTCCAGATTATCATCTCTACACATATATACTATAAGTGCTCAGATATACATTAATATAGACAATCCTAATACTTTAATGGACAGGCTTCAATCTACTCCACACTCCAACTCTTCAACCATCCATCCAATTGAAAATTTGATGATGGAATGCTCAAAGGCCACCCTGAGGCCGAGATTCTTGTCACACTCATGTTGATCTAAGATCAATCTGAACCCACATGTACAGGACATAATCCATTAAATACATATGCAAGGATGGGCAGACATCTCTATAATGTAATAACTGAAACCCAGGCTTATTTATACCTGTCTATATATGTAATATTAGGGTATGAGCACAGACTTTCACATGACCACCACTCTCCACTCCATCTAATAACACTGATACACTTAAACACATATATGCTGAAAAGATAAATAATCACCAATAAACATATTTCATGCTAACCAGCAATCATCAGTTGGTCCAGATTATCATCTCTACACATATATACTATAAGTGCTCAGATATATATTAAGATCGACAATCCTAGTACTTTAATGGACAGGCTTCAATCTACTCCACACTCCAACTCTTCAACCATCCATCCAATTGAAAATCTGATGATGGAATGCTCAAAGGCCACCCTGAGGCTGAGATTTTTGTCACACCCATGTTGACCTAAGGTCAATCTGAACCCCACATATACAGGACATAATCCATTAATTACATTAAATACATTAAAGACTATTATTAAAAATGTGTGTGAAATGTAAATATAAGCTTTTGATACCAACAAAAAACATGGTAAAAACTATTATATGGGATTTTTGTATATTCATAATTCATTTAAATGTGATATTTATGATTATTTGTTAATTTCAATGTTTTGTATTTTATTTATTTTATGATTTTAATATAGTTTTGAATATATAAGCAATAATTTTTTTATTCTATTTATTTTATATTTAGTGTAAATAAATTATTTTATTATCAATTTTACTTATTTCACTGTTTGAATTCATTCCAAACATATACCATTAATATATCACTAAACCTATGAAGTTATGCAATCACCTGGGGACACGCTGGAGTAGCAAAAGTATATTGAGATGTTGATGATCAGAGATAAGAATTCATTCAAAAGAATTCCTTCTATAAAGTGATGCCTTAGGCTTATTTAAATGAAATTTTAAAAAATGCTTTTGAAGAATGCTAAAATCATTTTAATTATCATTACCACAGTATTTTGTCGTATTCAATGAGAATCATTATATTATGATGTTGGAAGTATTATGCATGATTTAAACTATTGCAGTACTTGCTAAAAGATAAACTAATTAATATAATAAACTAAATACACCAATTAAAATATAAATTACTAGCTAACATTAAATTAAAAATTCATTATCAATGGTTTTTCAGCAAGACACATTTTTCAAGTGTGAAAATAAAGTAACACACACATATATCTTTCCACAACTCAAATTAACATTCCAATTATAATATTAAATGAATTTTGAACCAATTAATAACTTCAGTCTCGAATTTTTTTATTAAAAATGATTTTTTAAGTTTTCTTTTCTTTGCACTCGTTGCATAAAAGACAAACTTTGCAGACTCAAACAAAATCTTATGATCTATATTTCTCTCCTAAATGTATAATAACTTTTATAAGAACTTAAAGAGGAATGATAATATATTTGTCAATGAGAATACAGCTTATAAAAATATGTTACTTTAATAATATATTAAATAATATGAAAGAGATGATAGCAATACCGTTCTTGGAGTTGTTAATAGTATCCCTTGTTTTTCTAAGAGATTACTTATAGATCAAAATAATTTGAGTTTAATGTAACTTCAATGTCTTAAAAAAATAGTTTTTGGAACAATATTATTCAAAATGTATATAAAGAAAAACTTGATTGAATATTTAAACAGCATGGTATGCTAAGCATGACTACCAGTTTGTCAAAAGCATGCTTTGCATACCATGCTGTTAAAGTATTAAATCAAGATTTCTTTATATACATTTTCCATGTATTTATTTTGAATTTAAATGAAAAAGTGAAAGTTTATAAATGAATAAATATTTTAATAATTTATATATTTATGAGAGAAATACAGACCATAATATTTTGTTTTGATTAACTAAAGTTTTCTTTTTTTAAGAATAAAAAAAAGGAGAAAAATTAAACAATATATTTTTATAAAAACTTTTGAGTCTGAATCTATTAATTTGTCATAAACTTCTTTTAACAGTAAAGATAATTAAAATGTTAGTTTGAATTATGGAAAAATAGTACACATTTATATGTGTGTAGTGTTTAACATCATATTAGCATTTGAGAAGTTGCCTTAATAGGAAAACTATTGGTAGTAAAATTTAAAGTATATGTTGCTTAATAATTTAATTTTATAATGGTGTATTTGGTTTAATATATACATAAACATTAAGTGTAAATAAGAATTGCCATGTAATAATGTAGACAAATTTTTCAGATGTGATGCCATCAAAGACAGAATTAAAACTGGAAGACCAAGCTGGAAGCATATGATCTAGAAAATAACAATAGAATTTAATCTTATATAGAAATTCCTATTTATATTTAATGTTTACATTTATAAGTCTTGAACAATCTTCAATTTATTTATCATAATTATTTGGGGTCAAATTTTATGATTGCTAAATATTTGATAGTACATTTTATTTAATTAAATAAGTAAATTTAACTTTCAAAGATTTAAATAATCATTTTTAACAAAGTTGTAAGTAACAACTCCACTTTCAATATTAATGTCAATTTATTTATGTGGCAAAAGATAGCTATCTTAAAGTCTAAGTAGGTCAGTCATAGCTAGAAGTTAATAAAGAATGTATAAAGGATATAAAAATAGTCTAACAATTTATCTTTCAAAGTTAAATTTACTTACTTAATTAAATACTATCAAATATAATGATTTTAATGAAGACTAAAATTTCACCACCAGACTAATACAGTAAGTATCTTATATTGATTTTTTTTTTAACTAGCTAGAATTTTGTTTTCATAATTTTTTACATATAATAATTTCCTCTATTCACTAATATTTAATGTCATGCTTTTCTGTACATAATAATGAGCTCTATATATAGTACAAATGTAATCATTAGAATAAGATGTTCATTCAATGAGACTGGATAAAAATACATAAAAGAAAAGATTAATTTAAACTTTCACTCACACACACATTCAAACATGCGCACACAAATAAGTTACTATATCTGTATGTTATATCTGTATGTATATAAATAATGTCTGTGTTTTCATATTTGTACTAATTTACATAAAGTTTAATTATGCTTAAACAACTATTTTCATGGTCTCTTTTTATTTTGATTTTAAATAGGCTTCCTTTTATTCTGTCTCGGACTATGTCTGCAAATCACTATGAATATCCAAGTAGTCTCCACTTCATATTCTAATTCTTAGTGCATTAACTTATTTTTTTTAATACACTTAATAATTTGCTAAATTTTTAGTCAATTTATTTTTCTTTAATAATCATTACATTAGTTGGACATCAGGTCTTCTATATTTCCTATTAAAGTTTTGTCCATTCCCTGAATGTTTCAATCTTGAATAGCAGATTTCCTATCCCAACATTAAATACATCAATTCATCACATCACCTATATAGACGACTTGGCTATTTTTTTTCCATCAAAAAAATTAATCCCCAGACTTCTATCAATGCTTAAGGAGTTCTCTGATCAATACGGCCTCCAATTTAATATGGCCAAGTCATCCACCTGGCATTTATCTTCTGGTAAGAACATTCCTGGACCATTTGCAGTAAAGCCTCAGAATTTCTTAGGCTTTCCTATATTTGAATCTGCTTCTGCCATGAGGAGATCTGTCCAAGATAAGCTACTTCAATCTACACAGAAAATCACATCCTTTCCAAAGTTTACATGTCCATGTTCGCCAAGTCCTCCCTTATCAATATATTAATATTCCCCAGAATATCTGATTTCACCCCAGTGGTCAATTTCACCAAAGTCTTCATCAAGAAGATACACAAGATGTGCACTGATCTGATTAGAGGGGGAAAAAGTGCAACCATCAGCTTGAGTGGTCTGAAGAAGCACACAAAGCTCAATGGGTTATCCCTATACTCCATAGATGCATTTATATATCAATGTTGCTGCAACTCTTTCTACAGAATGTTCCTGCAGTATCCCAACTCCTCACCCTTTGATGAGATCACTCTCACAGACAAGCTTCTCCCTGTTAGCACTGGCAACCCTCACATCCCTTATTTGCAAATTTACTACTATTCCTAACAAGCCATTCTCAATGAAAATCAATTTCTGGGAAGCTTACTACATCCTTAATCTTGATGTTTGTGCAGGATCAACTCTCCTCTGGCTCAACAATTATCTGCTAATCAAGAAATTTAAATGATGGTTCCTTGAGCCCAAATTCTTTGATTTCCTATTGAAGATAAATCTCATTGTCTTGCCTACTAAACACTTTCTTGTACATCACTGAGAATTCTCAAACATAGATTCCACTTGCATCCTATGCCCCAGAGAAGAGGAAACTTCTCTTCACCTCCTCTGCCACTGCATTTCCCTTCAACCCTACAGAGACCTCAAAGTTTCCATGCTAAATGACAAAATGCCTTCCTTATCTACCCTCATTGATAATATACTGTGTGGATCCATCCCAGAGATATGTTCATCAAAATTCTTATTGTTTTCATATGGTACATCCAGTGCTGGCTCATCTTTAATCATGTACTGGAGCATCCACTTGGTTTATATATTGACAAAATAAAAAAAATTCATAAGGGGGACCAGAATTTGGCCCCCTCCTACCTCTATGATGCCACATGGAAGCTAATTGATTTGCCTCCCTAAAGCTGATTTCTTTCATACCTGAATAGAAATCACCTATCCTGGAAATGATTAGGGGCTGATTTGCATGCATTCCTTTGGGATTGATTATGATTTGCCTCCTCAAGCTTATTGCCCAGAACCTGAGTATTATGACACTGACTTCCATTCTGAAGGGTCGGTTTACCTATACAAAGCTGTGTTTTTGCATGGTCAAAAGTTTAGAACTATCTTTGTACATTACGAGATAAACAAGCTTAGTCACCTGCCACCAAGACCCTAGATCCCAGGCTCATTCCTTTGCCTCTATGCATCATATTAGTTTTTATAGGCTATGCCATGCAAGATGTGTCAATATTGAACTTCTACCTCTCTGAATACCATTTAATGTATCCTATGTCTAATAAAATATTTCTATATTTTATAAAAATAAAAAAAGCAGATATACATATCTCTATTGTCCAGATTTTCTTAGTTTTTCTTCTGAGTCTAAGAAAACATTCTTTATATCAATGATATTTAATAACTCAGTTGCTTCTACATTCTTCATTTGATCATTTTCAGTCGCAATATGCCTGTTTTCATTGTTATGTTAATCATAACTGTTTCTTCTTCTGACAATGACAAGACAATAAGAGTTGGGTATCCCCCCCCATCACAAAGCTGGAACTGTTCATGCAACATCTTGTGCAACATTCTACATTACCCATGGAATGCAGTTTGATACTCCATTCTGATTTTCATTATTCCAGAATAATAATAGCAATAGTCTCCAAAGGTTTGTTTTAACTCAGGGAATTTCATCAGTCCTTTGCAACTCCATAAAGATAGCTAGATGCAGCAGAGATCATTTTTCGGTCAGTGCTTTTATTATAACAAAAACAATTTTTTAGCTATTTCAAGTGCTCCAGTGGAGCCTCCCTTACATAATTTTACTTATATGAACTTGGGCAGATGCTGAATTTCTTAGATGATTAAGCCTAATCTCAATATTGATACATTTTCTGTCAATCATAGTTGTCCTTTCTTTTTAAGATGGCATATATAGTGATTATTGTGTCCATGATCCTTATTGTATTGGTTATTCTTATTTTCAGACATCAAATCATTATGCTTTTCTATCATCAAATTTTCTCTATATTTCTTGTATTTGGTCAGGATACATTTGACTAAAATTGTTCTTCCAATCTGCCACCTATCTGTTCAATCTACTTCATCTTTTTTGATTGGTTTCCACAGATCTTATTTCTTCCAAATTATTGGCTATATTCCATTGACATTTTCTTAATTCATCTTTCCCTGTCTGCCATTCGCTGTCAGACTTTCATTCAAGCAATATCTTTGTAAATATTTTGCTGATTTACTTAAGATTCTTTTATCATTTTTTGTATTACATTTAGATATCCAGCTATTATTTCACATTTAATTTGAAAATGTTTAAAAATCTTCTTTTCCTGATCTAATCTTTTTTTCTTTTTTCTTTCACTTTGGTTTTGACCTTCTCTATTACAGTTGCTAATTCTTACTTTATGGGACTCTATTCTACTAAATTTTCAATTTTTTTCTTCAGTCAATGATATATTTTAGTCTATTAACTTTTTTTCATATTCTTGACATCATCTCCTTTCAGTTGTTTTGTTTGTTCTATTATATCATCTGCCAGCTTTTCTATTTGTTCTCCTTGCTTTGACATCTCTGCTATCACCCATCCTATTGATCTTGCTTATTTTGATGTATCAGATTTGATTTGTTTTAAAATATCTTTCATCTGTTATGATTTATTTATACTTCCCAAAAACAATGCTTCCACTTTTTATATTGAGCTATTTATTTTTTAATGTATTTTACATGGCTTTTTAAAAAGAAATATCACCAATAGTTTTTTCATAACCAATATTTCTATTTCCAATTCAGTACTTTCTCTTCCATTATTTTCATATTTCTGGTTCATTTCTTTTTCTACTTTCTTCATTAATACAACTGCTGTGATATTCTTATTTTTTTCCATTTTTATTCTTTGTTTAAATTTTTTTTTTTTTTTAAACAATATTTTTAACATGGGATCTTTTAAATAGGATTTTTAAACAGAATCTCTTTCTCTCTTGACTGGTCTCTATAATTCCTTACTGATATCACCATATCCTTCTTCTGCTCCAGTTTTCTCTAACATTACAAATCTGTTTCATCATAAAAGATCTGAGTGTACTTTTCGATCTCATACAGTTATCAAAATATTTATTTTTATACTTGACTATTCCATTTCTTACTTAAATTGCTTCACTTAAAATGTTTTTTTAATTATTGAATCTCACTGTCCTATAAATTTTCTTAAGGTTTCTTTTTGTCATGCCTCATTTTGGCATCACACTTAAGGTAAAATAAATTTTATTTAATGCTCAGAGTGTGATGATTATTTAATGAGGTGGGAGAAACATATACATGTTAACTTAAACTTTTATTCAACACCCTTATACCCACAGATAATTTAATGTGTCTGTGTGTTTATATGTATGATGTTTAAGCTTCAATTTTATACTAAATTTAAATAAAGATTAATTATAACTAAAGAAGTTATTTTCTTGATATATTTCTTTATAACTAAGTATATTTCCTTCTATTCTATCTCTGCCTATGTTTATGAATTACCATAAATGCCCATAAAGTATTCACTTCTAGATATAGTAATTCTTTGATATTTTGACCATTTAATTCCATATCTTTCTCTAGATAACAGTGAATATACTTGTAACACATATCTATGATACAATTTAATTTTTAAAATATACGTATTTAGATACCAACAAAAATAATATCAAGAAAAAATTAATACAAAAAGTGCAGAATAATACAATTATGAAAAACACAATACAGTAATAAGTCTACAAAAAAAAAAAACGAGCAACTCTAGCTCAGCATGAAAAATGAATGAGTGATAAATGATTTGTGATGGCTCTTATACAGGCGGGAATGCAAATGAAATGTATGAATTTTTATTTTTTTATTTAATATTTTTTCATAGTATGTTTTCTGAAACCATGGATATTGAGTACAAATATATGGAGAGGGGGGTATTAATATAACAAAATAACATTTCTGTGTGAAATTTAATTAGAGAGAACAAATTCAAAAATAAAAATACATTAAATTGACAATAAAAAGACTGAATGTATCTTTAAATAATAGTAAATTTTTCATATGTTGCACATACCTCAAATGATACATCTCAGTATTTTTTTATCAAATAGCTGTATACTGATCTTTATCATATTAATGATTATTTACATGTGTGTATTGTCACACCACAGTGAAAAACTGATTCACACTTTTTTTACCAGAGAATTTGATCGTTATCATATTCAAATGAACTAGTTATTACTTCTACACCTGAGGATGATTGCATTTTGCAAGTAAACTCTTTTTAACTGTTTATGACATTTGGAAGATCTTATCCTCATTCTAAAAAAGCTTAATCATTGATCTATTGGGAATTAGTTTGTTTAAATTCATTAAACTATGTTATATAACACATCCATTGTCATAAGTAATATAATTTTGATGATTATTGTTTATGAGTGATAGCTAATAATGATGAAAATGATGATATATGTATTTGCACATAACAATTAAATCTATCTGATTATAATATGATATGACAAAGTAATTAATGAAAAAATGGTCAGAAATGCTGACTTGAAATTAGTAAGCAAATCTTGTGTTACATGCAGAGTCTAGAAATGCTTACCAACATGTAACATTATTCAATAGATAATAATAAAATGTGTACAAGAGATTTGGCCAATTAATTGTGGTGCAATGTTTTAAAGTTTTGAAAACAAATTAATTAAATCTAAATTATTTGGCTTTTTTCCAAGCAGATAAATAAATGAGTTGTTTATTTTTTAAATTAAAATAAAAATAAAAAGAATATTATATTTTAATACATCTGTCAGCTAAAATTTAATTACAACTCTAAACAATTAATTTTATTTAAAAGCTTAAAGTTATTAATAAAAGTCATTTCAACAAGTATCTACAATATTTTTATACTGTCTTCCAAAAAATAATGATGTCCTGTTTCTACATGAATTTTCTAAAATAAAAAAAAGACTAGATTGAATGAAGTTTTCCACAATATAATAAATTAAAATTTCTACAAGTTTTCTTTACATTAAAACCAACCTTGATGATGGTTAAGAATCCCTGCAGCAGTTTGCATTGAGATTGATTAAGTCATTGATTTCATATATTTTTATAAAAACTTTCTACTCTGCAAGTAGTATGCTTATGCTTCTGAAACCTATGAATCCAGATGAATATCAAACTTTATCTCACAGTAGACTCTATTTAGTAATGAAGACAGCAATTTAAACCTTATCAGAATATGGCTTCTGAATGTAAAACAAAAAATAATTATAAAGTTTGATATTATTACAAATGATTTTAAAAATATATGACTGTAAAATGGAAAAAAAAAGAATTTGAAAACCTTATCTTTAATTAATTTGTTTATAATTATCTATTAATTTAATCCATTCATTTAAATTTTACTTTAATGTTGCTATATCTTATTAATCCTTCGTTATAATCCTTATCAGTTGATTAGTTCATTATTCAGTGTGTGCATATTATGTTTGTACACATATAAAGCTTTAGTAAACATTTTGCTTTTACAATGAGTTATAAATAAGATGGGCCTAAAAAGTTAAATGCTAATAATCAATTTAATTATTAACTTATTTAATCTCAATGATTTTATGATCCATTATTGTTATTCTGGCTAATTATTAGATAGCAAGTAATTACATTTCTAGAATTACAATGAATCCTCAGCTAGCATTTATAGATATTTAATTACAATCGAATCCTCAGCAAATATTTACAGATATTTAGCAGCTGAGAGCATCACGTCATGTCTAAGATCAGAATCAATTTTAAATCTCTATTTCTTAAAAAAAAAGTTCTAATGCAATATCATATTTATGATATTAGAAATTCGTGAATAAATTATGGGTTTCAAATTGTGGAATTATAAGTCATAATCATATATATTTATATGATCTTATCTAAAAGTATTAATCTAAATAAGAATAACTAACTGTGGTTCTTATTCTTTTGATAAATTACTGTTATGACATTAGCTTAATCTTAAAAGAAAATCATTAAATAGTATTACTAAGAACTTTTTTGTATATGCTTGCAACTAAATGTGCAAACAAATTTATTAGTACAACTTATGATTAAAACGAAATCTTAAAAATTAAGACATACAATACACTGCATAGATTAAAAAGAAACAAGCAAATAAAAAGACTTATATCTGATTTATAAAGTATAAAAAAATAAAACCAAATATAATAATAATAAGTTTAATAATAATCATAAAAAATATTGATAAAATTAAAGATTCAAATAAGATTTTAAAAAATCATTCTTATGTGTTTACAATAAAAGATACCATTAAAGATAGAAAAATAGTTATTATAATGAAAATATTTTAAAATTAATTAAACTCCAGTACTCCCGCATTCTTTAGATTTGTTATAAAACAATATATTCAATGAAGTTGTTGTTGTTTTTTACACAGAAAGTCAATAAAGTGTGGAATATGGTGATCAAAAATCCTGATAAAGTCAATGAAATTAAAATTTGTAATGTAAAATAATATAGATATTCTGCCCTGCCTTTTAATCTTTCACTCTTGATTTCTTTCAACTGTATATGTTTTAATGTAACTTACAATTACATTAATTAATGTAATTTAAGTAAGATTTATTCTCCATAACTTTGTGACAGTATATTATGTTACATCAAATTGTCAGATCTATAAATAACGTTTTTCTGTCTAGAATGGCAGGTTTGTGTTTATATTTGCACATTCACATAACTCAGTATAACAATTATGATAATATCAATGATAAGCCCCATTTATATATATGCAGTTGAAAAATAAATCACTAATTTTGGAATAAATAATATTTGAAATATTTATTATTTAAAAATTTACTTCAAATAAATGTAATTAAAGAGGATTTGAACCCAGATTTTCAAGCTCCTTCAGTCATCCACTTTGTCTAATATAATCGATGAACA
Source organism: Epiperipatus broadwayi (assembly GCA_028023455.1). Taxonomy (NCBI): domain Eukaryota; kingdom Metazoa; phylum Onychophora; class Udeonychophora; order Euonychophora; family Peripatidae; genus Epiperipatus; species Epiperipatus broadwayi. The sequence continues at coordinate 22,680,997 of JAQFVV010000001.1, read as the reverse complement.
TGATCACATATATGTGAAAAACATAAATGATCTTCAATATAGTATTTTGCGCGGAATCAGCACTCATCAGTTCGGATCATCATTTCCCACCCATATATATAATCAGTGCTCGTAAAAAAGATTAGGAGGTTGGAAAAATATTTTACACACATCATTGGTTGATAAACCAGCAAGAATCACATGATCACATCTCCAATACATATGACTATATAAGCTATTGAGCTTAGATTGAAAATATTTTTTTGTGTTTTCACTTTCATGCTCATGGTTTTGTAGTTAAGTAGAGATAAAAGGTGGTTGCTAGAGGGTTGCATTAGATCCTAAGATCTAGATGCAGTGCTCTCAGATCCAAAGCTCCTCACTGACGAAGGCCACAAGCCAGAAACTAGTCTGGGGATATTGGATGAGTAGGCATTAGATAGGGATTTCATGTGCAAGCCTTCTGGCATCCATTGATTACTCTGTTTAGCACAGGTGGCACTACTATATGGAGTTTTGCTTTGTTTATCATTGGTTGATCTTTTACTTCAAAATAAATTGACACTACTTTGTTTTAATTACTTTATAATAATGCTTATTTTGATATGATTATAGAATTTTATCTTTTTTTTTCATTATTCAATTTTAAATTTTGTTTAGCACCAGTTAAATATTTAATCAGTTTATAAAAAGAAAAATTGTTGATCTGTATAAAATAGTTGTTAAAGAGAAATACTAAATTTTAAATCTATACTGACATTTGTCTATTTGTTGAACAAAATAATATATTCAATTTTATATTTTTGTCAACGTAAGTTTTTTTTTTTTATTATTATTGTCTAAATTGTAAATAATAAATTATAAGTTAATTTAATAATGACTACAATTTAAATAATCAAAAATACTTCTGTAAAAGTTTTATATTATTACTGTTTTATTTTTAACCATTAGTATAATATGAACACATTGATAAATTATTTTTAAGTCTTTGAATTACTGTATAACATTTTTTAAAAACAACCAATCTCTCTGCAGGAAATATATGTTTCAAAATTTTAAACAACTTTAATTAACTGCCTATAAATGATAGCCAATTCTCTAGTCAGTGCCATCCACAAGGAAGTGTTGTCCTATGTTGTTAATAAGGTCCTGAATGCAGTAATATAACAAGGATTTTGAAACCATCCCTACAAAATTTGCTGGGAACTTCCTCAAAACAAAGGGAAAAAAATAGTTTAAAAATGATTTTTGAAAAAACCATTGCCTAGTTGGGATCATGAGGCAGTGAAATGGCTGTCTCTGGCAGTGAAGTTTAGAATAGGTGGAAAAGACAATAATATTTTAATAAATATTTTTTTAAACATTAATAACAGAAAAATGCTTACATAAAATATTTTTTAAAAAAGTTTTGAAACATTTTAATGGAAATAATCCCTATGTGCTATGCACGTATTTACCTTTTTCTTAATCAAAAATTGTTCAATCCTTTACAATAAATATTTCATTTATTTTTAAATTTTTCTATTAATATAATGCAATACAAAGAAATAATACTATTTTATTTTCTTTTTATATTCAAAAGAGAAATAAATGAAAAGGAATTCTCTTAGTGACTTATTCTTCTGTTATAAACAAGCCACTAAACTTATTGCTGTGATTTTCAAAACTGAAAATTTAAAAGAAATATTTAGGCAATCTCCAAGAACAATCAAGTACTCTAGCAATAATTTCCATACAGTAGGCTACATTAAAAGTTATAAAAGAGTAGAGAATGATTTAATATGTTATGATTTTTTTTTAATCTAGAAGTTTTTTTTATTATATTTTGTTCCATGTTTTCAGCATTTTTTTTTTAGTTTTACAATTGCATGTGTTTATATTTTTTTTTTTATTTAATACATATTTTTTTATTATTACACATAGCTTTCTTCAGTAATCATTTTAAATAAATAGAAAAAATAGACTTTTTTTTTCTTCATGTGTCAAAGCATCGGAGGGAAGCGAACCTGGGACAATTGCTTGTAAGCACACAGCTGACTACTCGACCACCAACGCTTAACAACTTTTGTAATAATTAGTCCACCACAGGTCCAATTCATTTCCAGCAACCCTTTTTAAAGGAACAATGAAAGAGAAGGCAGTAGTCACGAAACTTGCCAATTGGCCGGTAATGATTTGATTGGTTTTCCATTCTTGTTTTACCATCTAGCTAAGGATACTAAAATACTCATTTACAGATTTATATTAGATAGTTGGCTAGATTGGTAATAGTCAACTACATGAGAGAAAAGTTAAGCATTTTAAAAAGAGTTTTATTTGTTCTGGATTTGAACAGATCATAGCCTTATTAGACTATATGTTATTTTTTAACTGTGAAACCCATTTAAATAATTTTACAATGTGCATTTTTTAAGGTTTGTCTTAGGAGATAAAATTCATCAACTTAGCTCTAAGTAGCACGAATATTTTAGTTAGTTTTTCTCAAAGACGAATTCGTTAAAATAAAAAAGAAAGCCATCAAAAATGAAGAATCAAAGTATATTATTATTACTATTTTAATTAATGCAATTAATATACAAGTAGAAGAAAGATTCGAAAACATACCCAATATTATTTTTAATTAGTTACGTATATAAAAATATTAAAAAAGAAATTATATTGCGAAATTTCTTATCTTATGAAAACTATGTAGATTTTCTTGAATAAGAAGTTCAAACTATATCGTGGATGTATTACAATAATAGATTCTAATTATAATGAACTTTTTCCGAGTTCATTAAATGTAAAAAAAATGTTCCTCGTTGACCACGAAGGTTTCGATCTGAACATTTTTATAGTAAATTAAAGGTTATTTAAAATTATGTTCGCTTTAAGAAGTGTGAAGATCGGTCAAATACACTAGCTAGAATAGTGAAATAGCAATAAAAAGTTATATTTTTTAAATGTGATTTCTTTTATCAAATATTTTTTGTGTCTTAATGTATTACATTTAATATTAAATTATTTATAATAAAAGTATTTTCTGATATGTCTGCATAGTTTTATGCATAAAAATTATACATTGTTATCTGATACTATCAATTAAATCTAAATCTTTTTTTGGAAATTTTATTTGGGCTCCTAAAAATATTTACACCCGCACCCTGTTATAAAGATCCGTTCCCCCTGCTTTCACATTAATAACTTATAAATACCTAAGTAAAGATATATTAGATGATAAAGCATAAAAAAATCATGCTTTAGTGAAAATAAATTGTTCAACAATTCAACAAAGTCAGAATTGAATAAATTTATTGCTGCTAACCCTTTAGAAAAATTATAACTACTAAACTATAATTTTTAAATGCATATCTAAACTAGAAATTATAATAAGACATTACTAAGCCAAATAACATTAACATTTCTAGATAACTGATCGAAGATGTTTAATTTTTTGAAACAAATATGTCCTGCAAAATGATGGGTTGTTTTTTGTAAGATGATATTTCGAATGTTAGATTTAATATGCAGTTTGATTGGCTAAAAGCTTCAAAATTATATCATCATTTAAGATTATATATATAATTTGTAAAATCAGACTTATAAAAGGATGATCAATAGCGAAAATACCTGTGAATAAAAGAGAGTAATTTTAATTTTGTAAAATTGTCAAACATTATATATTTGTGTTCTTTTAAGGTTTGTGGTGATGGTATTTTAGTTGTATTTATCATCATCATTATCAATCCATTGCAGTATGAAGGTCTCTCCAAATTGAATCTACTCCAATCTCTAGCTTTTCTTCTCCACATCACTCCTGCACATTGTCTTATTTCATCCATCCATCTTAATGTGGTCTTTTTCTGAGTCTTTTATAATCTCTTGGAGTCCCATTTAAGATTTCAGTTATCTATCTATTATCATTACTTCTAGCAATATATCCAGCTTTTAATTGTTTCAATAATGATAGTAACATATATTTCTCTTAATCATGTATTGCATTTTCGATCTCTTCTTGTTACTCTTAACATGCTTCTCTCTATACTTTTTTGAGTGATCTGAGGACTCTGTATTGCTCTTCTATTAAGTATCCAAGTCTCAGATCCATACATGAGGAACTGATAAAAACACATTTATTAAAAACCTTCTTTTTCAAACACATGATCATATTTCCTTTTAATATGATACCATTTAATATTAAATTAATATTATTATTCAATATTAACTTATTTCTATCAAAAGCACTATTCAAGTTTAATTCTATGATTGATTTCATCCATTATTTTTTCCATCTGTAGTAATAATATGAGCAAGGTATTTGTTAACTTCTTCTAACTCATCATAATCAATCTTTATTTTCAACTTTTAAGAAAATCTATTGAACACTACTTTAGTTTTTTTTACATTCACCTTTAGTCCTACTTTCTTACTTTCATCTGATAACTTGCAACATTTCCTGAAGCTCTGAAGCATTATTTAAAAAAACAATTACATCATCTACAAAACTAAATAACTTATGTAATCTCCATTTACTTTTACTTTTTTAGCTTCCCATTGTAATCCATAAAATACTTTTTGCAGCACTGCTGTAAAAAGTTTTGGAGATATAGAGTCACTCTGTCTTACACCCTTCTCAGGGTTAACCTTTCTAGTATCATTATGTAATGTAATTGTTGCTATTATATTTTTATAAATATTCTTCAGAATGTGACAATATCCCGAGTCTAAACCTTGATGATCCAAAACTTTAATCACTGAATAAATGTTTATAGAATCAAATGTCTTTTCATAATACCAATTCAAAACATAATGGTAACTCATATCCAGTGGTTCTTTCTATAACTTCTCTCAATACTTGGACATGATCTACTGTACTAAAACCACTTTTAAATCCAGCTTGTTCTTTTGGTTGGTTAAAATACAATGTTCTCTGCACATGAGTTGTAATTATCTTGGTAAAAATTTTGTATAAAACTGATAAAAGGCTGATAGGTCTGTAATTTCTGATATCTTCTTTATCACCTACTGCATTATTCCAAACTTCTGGTATGTCTTTATCATTTACACAATTTGTATATAACTTTGCCAAAAAAATTTCTATTTCTTTACCTGCTTCTTTTAATATATCGATTATAATTTCATCATTATCTGGAGCATTTCCTTTCTTCATAAATTTAATTGCACGTCTCACTTCTTCATTTAAAATCCTGGGCAAAGAATTTATTACTAAATAATTCTTGATAAAACTCTTCTATTCATTTCATGATGTCATCTTTCTTTTTAATAATAGTTTCAACTTTTTTTCTTATTGCAGATGTTTTCTACTAATATTAAAATGTTGTTTTACACTCTTGAGACTTGTATTCTCTTCTACAGTTTTCCTTATTAGTTCATAATTACACTTTCATATACTATTATCAATTCTTTTTTGCACCATTTTACAAAATTTGAGATATTTAATCCTTCTTAATGCATCATTTTTATATGTCTTCATATTCCTTCTTTTCTTCATAAATTCTCTAGTCTCAGTAGAAATTTTCTTCATCAATTGCTGCTTTTTTCTAGCAGCTATCGTTCTAGAAGTTTTTAAAAGTGTATCAGTTATTTTCTTATTAATTTCATTCAAATCCAAATCATGTTCAAATTCTACTAATATTCGGAAATGATTTGCAAGTTCTAATTTAAATTCATTAGAATATTTCTCAAGATTAGGAATATCAACTGTAAATATTGTTTTTTTTTTAATAATTAAAAATATTGTTTTTCTTAATAATTTTTGTCTCTTTAGTTTTGTATTAACACTATCTTACTAATCAATAAACACTTCCTGTGTTGAATTTATTACGGACATTATAATCTTAAATATGTATTTTCTGTTAGTCAAAATATAATCCAATTCTGTTGTACCTTCATTGGATGCTTCCATGTCCATTTCCTTTTAACATTTTTCTCAAAAAAAGAATTCATAACATTAAGTTTTTATTTTGCTGCAAACTTCACAAGTCTGTGTTCTCTCTCATTTTATTACCATAACCAAATTTACCTACAGCACTTTCATCTTTCATTTGTTCACAAATCCTAGCATTAAAGTCTCCCATAACAATTTTAAAATATTGTTTAATCTGATCAAAAGCTTTTTGTATATCCACATAAAAATCTTCTAGTATTTCATGATTATGAGAACTTGTTGGGGCATAAACCTGGATTATCTGCACTTAGTACCTGCTATTAAGTTGAATAACTAATCTTGCCACTCTGTCTGATACACTATCAATTTCCACAATGTTATTCTTCCACTTTCCACTTGTACTTCCAATATTTGGGCCTTTATAGTAGAATATATGTCCAATTTTTAAATCAATTGTCTCTTCACCTTTTCTTCTAATTTCACAAAGTCCAATAATATCCCATTAATATGAGGTAATTTTTTTCTTCCAATTCTGGCAATCTTCCTTCATTTGAAAGTAAGCTGCACTTGTAAGTACCTAAATAAAAAGTCATCATTAAATGGCAGCCTGGATCAGCAATCAGGGGATTCTAGCACCTCCAACTTTGGTCATCAACCACTGCCTTGGCTGGTGATTTTACAACCTCCTGGGAATAAGAGCCATGATTTTTTTTTTCTGTCATGATTGTATATATCTATTAGAAAAAAATTTTAAATTCTCATTCTGCCTTATCAAGCAATCGAGAAGAAAGACCATACTGTTTCTTGATTTTAAACTCAGGTAAAAAACCAATAAACTTATCATGCTGGCTAATATGTGTGGTAAGCAGACCATACATGTTCATATACTATATAATCATCTAACAACAGCTGCAATGATAAGAACACATGGAGTGGACATTAGGAATTTGCCTTGCTCAATACCTTTAAGGTCTCCAAGAGGAATCAAATGGTCTCTTTCAGTTAACAGCAAACCTCTTTCTGCAGCCATTGTATTTATATGTTGGACTATTTTCATTTCTAAAATTAAGTACTGTTGCCTCTTTGGCCTAGGATGGCTCAGTTCGTTATATCATCTTAAAATTCAATATTTCAAGAATCTACAGTCTAGGTTCGATTTCCAAGCTAGTCCTTTCACTGGTCAGGCCAGAAACACCGGAAGAAGAGAGGAGAATAATACCTCTTGAAAAGTTGCACATATTATTGTGTACTATTATTAATTGTTAAATGTAATTGGAATATTTAAATAAAGTTAAATTTTTCTAAAGACATTCAATATTTAATATTAGATGATGAAAATAGTCCAATATATAAATAACAATTGTATATTTGTGTGTGATTTTATGTGGGTATATATATAAAGAAAGTTAAAAAATATTGCTCAATACTGTATTGAGTTATTTTCTATCCAGCTTTTTCTTAGCTATGCATAAATTAAATTCTCTGCTGAAATCAGACTGGCTATAACTAGACAATAAGGTATTATAACAAGTAACAGTACTTGATCATCCCAGAAGTAGTTTGTCGCTGTTTGATACAACAGTAACGTATTTTATTCTAAATTTTATTGAAGCCACCATAATTATAAGTAATTTAAAATGTTGATTCAAGATGACAATGCAAATTTGTAATTATTATTATTTTTATCTTTTCAGATAATATTAACTTAAGATCTTCTATGAAAAAAAATTTTTTTTATTAAAAAAGATATATATTTGGAGAAAATATTTAAATATATAATATTATAAATTATAGGACTGGATTGATTTTTAAAAAAAATATATAAAAATTTTAGACTTCATTAATTTTTTTTTTTTTTTAATTTGCTTTTTAAATCAGTTGATTCTTCTATTTTATTTAATACAAAATAATTTAAGTATCATTAATGATATCTAATGAATGATTTTTAAATTACATTTTCATATGTCGGTAATCAATTTTTTCACCAGCTAAATACAGTGTACAATCGATAATTTCCAAGTTGTTTTATCTTGATATTTAAGATTAGTTATTTTTTATTGACAGACTTCGTTGTTTAATAAATGTTTGCACAAACGTTTAATGATAAACTTGTTTCAAATCTCGTAATAAAGTTCAACAATTATTAAATATGGATGTGATTTTTTGTTAATGACAGAAATTAATTTTATGATTTATTATTTAAAAAAATATTTTAAATATTTTTTGGGCGTATATGTGTGCTCTATTAAATTTGAAGCATTATTAAATTTATGTATCATACTTAAAATTTAGAATCTCGAATTAGATGTAACTTTAAAATTTTTCAGATAGATGACAGATAGATGAAAATTTCTTGGCAAGCCTGGATTTTTTTTCTAGACCAATTCAGCTTAACACCCAATTATTGATATGTGGTTATACCATTCTTAGCTTAAAAATAAAAGACTGAGTTAAATTAATTAGTCAAATAAATGACAATATAATGGCCATATTATAATGTGGGATTTACCACTGATAAGAAAAGCATCATATCCTTCTAGGCTCTTCCCCACTAAAGTTTACTTTTATATTAATAAATGAACACAGATAGTCGTCAAAAGAAAAAAAAAATCCGCACAAATTATATTTATTGCATTTTTTTAATAACATTTTTGATATAAAACGTAAATTGAATAAATTTATAATTTCATTTTTATTATCATTACATAACTTACATCATTTTAAACAGATAACACTGTATTACTGATAAAATAAAAACATCAAATATTTATTAAATTTTATTATTTTTTTTTTAATCTTGATAAAAAATTATATCAAATCTTATAATAAAGTTTAAGATATCAAATGTGTCTTGTGATTTATTTATTTATTTTTAATATCCGAAATTTACTTTTACATAGTTTGATATTTAAATAATAATAATGTTCCAATGGTGATAAAACGTCATTAGTTTTGAAACATTATGAAAGTTATGTTATAATTGAATATGTGATTTAGTAGTTTGTGATAATGATATAAATCCCAAAAATAAATAAAATTAAAAAAATTTTTGTAAATTAACAGTTTTGATATTTATTTCTTTTAACTATTTTATAATTTATTTTTTACAAAGTAAATAATAGTTATTAAAACATGTCCTATCCCAAACATAAAGAAATTAAAGTTTATAGATTATAATATATTTTGTTTTGTAAATAGATAGTATAATTATTATTTTGGATTAACTAAAATATAAGCATGAAGATTGTTCTCTATAGCCAATAATTGTCAATTCCTATTATTTGAAATTCTTAACAACTGGAGAGTGCTAAAATTTTGAAGTATTCATCTATTTATCACAAGGAATGCAACAAAACAAAAGAGATTTTCACAAATTTAGTGTTATGGAGTTGAGCTAGTTGAGTGCTTTTTTAGAGATATAACATAGAACAGAATAAATCTGGAATTATTTACATTATGGATCAATGTAAAATGGATATGACCAAAATTCTAATATTGACTAAGAGCTCATCAAACAAGTGAAGAACATTAGCTCAGAATTTTTCTAAGTTTAATTAAATAGATTCACTGTTTGCATAGAAACCCACACACAAATGGTTATAAGCCTTGATCAAGAATTTATGAAAAACTTATGAAATGTTCAGTTACAATAGTAGAGTATAGCTTTATATTTAAAAAATTAAAGAAATCAGTCTGTATTAATTGGTGGAAAAGTCTTAAAAAAGTTTAAATTATGGCTGAGCCAAGCAATTTTGTTCCAGCTATAAAAATTGTCTATTTTAAAATTATCTAGAAGAGTCTTATGATGCAGATATTACACATTTATCTAATATGTCTATGACTTGTTCAAATCCAGGTCATATAAAATTATTTTCAAGAAGCTTAGAAATTTTTTCTTGGATAAATGGTCCATTGTCAATTTAACTAACTTTCCAACACTGGTTAGTAAATAGATATCTAGTTATCCTTGATTAGAGATTAAAACAAGAATAAAAATTTACAAACATCCTCACTATGCTACAAATGGCAAGCTTTGTGAATGCTGTCTTTATCTTCACTCTTGCTCTACAATGAGTTTCTGAAAGGGTATTTGCCTGACAATGTATTAGTTATTATAAAAGATTGCTTTTCTATTTATTTAAAATGGTCTACTGAAGAGAACAATGAATAATAATAGAGGGTAAATGCATTAAATAATAGAAATACACACAAATAAAAAAAATAAGACTTTAAAAAATGCTGAAAAATTAAGAAAATAAATTATAATAAGAGAAAACAGAATAAAAAAATCATAACATGAAATCATTCTTTGTACTTTAATGATAACAAATAGCTTCTTTATAATTTATTGCTTTAGATATGCTTTTTTCTAATTTTTTTTTTTTTTTAGTTTAGAAAAACTGCTTTGATTATTATTACACTTATGACAATGTTAATAAAATTCTTTGGCCATATACATTTCAACTGAGATAAGAATAATGTACAAAAAAAAAAATCAAAAATATAAAAATATTCAAAAATAATCTATTAAAAAAAATTTGAATATCTGGGATTCATAAGATTGTGCAATAAGAAGTTAATAATAATATAAGAAAATATGAATTGGCAATGAAAGATTTGGATTGGAATAAAAATTTCAACTATATAAAATAGTATTTTAAAATTATAAAGAAATTTGTTGTAACAATAGAAAGAAAAAAATGGTGCTGTTACTAAAAAGAAATGAATAGAAGAGTTTTACTAAAGAATAAGAAAACAAAATAATTTCTGCAATTACAACATTTTTTGAACTGTCAAGCATTTAAATAAAAAGATGGGAGATTGAAGTATTTTTCCCATTAAAAATGTTCTCAAATCTTTTTTTTTTTTTTAATGTTTTATTTGGGTTTTTTTTTTTTTGCTACTAATTTAACATAATCTTTAAAATATGTTCTTTTTTATATCTATATAAATTTCATCATCTGAGTATTATTTTTTAGTTAAATAGATGATTCAAAGTTGCATTTATAGTTCTACTTTTAACAGTCAAAAATAGATGTTCTATTAAGATTACATCTTTATCATCATCATCATCATTACTATAGATTATAAATTTTTGCAGAATTGGTTAGATTAACTCAATATAGCAACATTACTAATTTTAGATTGATATGTTGGATTTATTATTTAGCACTAAGGATGATTTGAAGTGCAAAGAAACTGATCAGATTATCTTACTTCCTGATCCTTATCAAACTTCTCTAACATATAAAGCTTATGACAAATAGTAATGGAATGTTATTTTTATAGAAAATGATACCAATATAGCTGCAAATAAGTTCATTAATATATTTTAAAATTGTCTGGATCAATATATTCCTGTTAGGCATTATTTGAATACTAATAATAAATATCCCAAATGGTTTTTTAAGGAACTGTGTAAGAGTTTAAATAGAAAGCATAAATATAAGTTATATAAGTTAATTAATAATAAAGATCTTTACAAGAAATTTAGTGTTGCATGCTTATATTAAGACTTGTGAAAAAAGATTATGATAACAATTTAAATAGTATTCAAGAAGATTTTGGCATAATCCATAAATTTTTTGGAATTATATTAAGAATCTTAATATTATTGAAAATAAGAGTTGTAGATATAATGTAATTCAACCTTCTGTGAATGATCTAGTTAATCATTTTACAGATATGTATTTAGATATTTCTGATAATGATATGGCTGATATTAAATTTAGTAAAGAAAATTGTTGGAATATTGATGTTCAAAAAATTGAAATCACCAAAGTGTTTAATGCAATTTCTAAACTTAAAACAAAATCTTCTATGGAGTATGATAATATTCCCAATTTTATTATTATGGGCTATCATGAATGTCTAGTAGTTCCATTACATTATATTATTATTTTATCACTTGAAAATTTATTATACTTAGCTTATTTAAAATAGCTAAGATTATACTAATTTATAAGAAGAGTGATAGATCTGAGCCTGGTAATTATAGGCCTATTTTAGTTTTTTCACCTTTGATAGGGTTTATGAAAAGTGTATTTGCAGTAATATTATTGTAGATATGATTAAGGTACCTAACTATCAACATGATTTTCTATTTGATAAATATGTTGAAATTAATTTAATGATATCTGATCACAAGCAACTAGATGTATATTTTGATATGACTCAGGCATTTGATAAAGTTGCACATGGTAGACTTTTAAGTATGCTTAAAATATGGAACTTAGTTCTCATTTAATGATGTATTTTAATAATTATTTGAGGAATCATAAATCTTATATGTGTATGGATATAACTAATTCTTGTATTTTTAATATATTAGGTGTTGCTCAGGATGGAATAATAGCACCTTTACTTTTTAATGTTGTCAAGCTGATGATTATAAGTTATTCAAAATAATTATTAATTGTAATGTCTATACTGATCTTCAAAGGGATATAGATTATTTTAAGGATTAATGTAGGTATAAGAATATGGAGATTAATATTAATAAAACATCTATTGTTTTCTGTATTAATAAAACTGAATAATCTGTTTATCAGTATAAAATTCTGAATGGTTTTATTACATATAAAGAGATTGTATCTGCGTTGAGAATTATATTTTGTAATAATTTTATTTTTAATACACATATTACATATATTATTAATAAAGCATACAAAAAATGGGATGTATTTTGAGATATGGAAGAGATATATCTTCTTACATAAAATATATTATTTTTTCCTCTTATACCATTTTTAAAATATGATTCTTCTATATGGAATTTCAATTTAATTAATATTGAGTCTAGAATTCCTAATATTGAAAAATGACCATTAAATTAATAAAGGGAGAACATCTAAATCTTAAAAATAGTATTGAAAGAAAGAAGAATGTTGAAAGATATGATATTGTTGAAAAAGTTAATTGATGGAGAAATTAATGTGAATGACTATATATCAAAAGTAGAATTTAAAATACCTAGTCGTTTGTTAAAAGAAATGCTTACTTTCAATATTAATATATGTAAAAATACTTTCTTAAGCAAATCAGTTATTAATAGATTGCAAAGAGTATATAGCCTGAATTTTAATAATATTGATATTTTTTGTTATCTGTTTATTATGAATGGTAGGAAAGAATTAAATTTATAGTTTATAACATACATGTATACGTATATATAAGGAAGGATCCAATAATAACTGAAATTTTGTAATAAAAAATTGAGTATTTATTTTTTGACATTGCAAGTTAAATCATTTTCAAAGTACTGTATATTCATTTGATATACACATGGCTTTCACTTCTTGAAATAGTCTGAAAACACTTGCAAAATAATGCCTTTTAATGCCTCCATTATTTTTTTCTTCATCACTTCTAAGTCTGCATAAAATAAAAAAATTGAAACATTTTTTCATTCAAGAGAATAAAAATAGAGTGAAATCGAGTGAACATGGCTGATGGGTAAGCTGGATATTACTGAATTTAATTAAAAATTGTTTCACATTCAAGACCTTGTGCACTAGTGTGCTGTCATGATGAAGCATGCACTTCTCACAAAATGGAACATTTATATTTTACCGCATCATGCAAAAGTTTCAGAACTTGTAGGTTTTACAGCCTAATCATTACAAATAAATTCTGAATGAAGAATGCCATTTGCATCCAAAAAAAAATCAGCATTGTTTTGACATTGAACTTCACTTGCCATGCTTTTTTTTGGACATGGTGAATTTGACACTTCTTTTAAACCACTCATAAATTTCTATTTTTCCCAGATCAACTTGTTTGTAAATTATTTCAAGCATTACAACTGTTTTCCCTGCCATTTTACCTAAAAGGAAACAGAAATTTTATGTTGTTCCAACTTTTCAGCCATTGCAAAAATTGACATATAATGTGAAATGCACTTTACAAAAAATATCCTTTATGGCCCTCAATTTCACATGATTCTGCATTTGGCAGATTGATGTAAGAGGTACTTAGGTGCAGAAACAAATACTGCAACAGATGTGCATACCAGAGAACAGTTCCAGTTATCTTTGGATTCACCTCATAATCTTCTGTATATAATTTGTTTTGTTTTTTTTAATTTTTTGTTTGTGTATTTTTGTTAAAGTGTAAACTGAAATGCACACAATAAAGAGATATTGAATTGAATTATTATTGTTGTTGTTATTATTATGCAATATAGAAATATTGAAAATCTATCATAAATATAAAATATAATAATTGGAAGGCTTTATTGTTTGAGATTTCATAAAAAGTTTGAGTGCCAGAAGTCCCAAAACTGGAATAATTCTGATGACTTCATGCTCCAGAGTCTAATTCTCTACCAAGTCACTAATATAAATAAGATATCTATCTATCATCATCATTTTCAATCATTATCAATCCACTGCAGGATAAAGGTCTCTTTAAGTACAATCCATCTTCTCCAATCTCAAACCACTTTTCTACACATCACTCCACACACTTTCTTCTTTTATCCATTCATGTCACATGTGGTCTCTTCCTGGATCTTTTACAATCTCTTGGGGTCCAGTTTAAAATTTTAACTATCAAACTATTACCATCTTTTTTAGCAACATGTCCAGCCTAACTCCACTTCAGTCTTTTAATTCTTTCAACAATGTCAGTAACATGTTTGTTCTCTTACCCATATATTTCATTTTCAATCTCTTCTTGTTTGTTTTAACATGCATCTCTCCATACTTCTTTGAGTGGTGTGAAGTCTCTGCATTGCTCCTCTGTTAAGGATCCAAGTCTCTGATCTGTAAGTAAGAACTGGTAAAATGCATTTATTTAATACCTTCCTTTTTAAATATAGGCATATTTGCTTTTAATATTTAGTTCTACCAAAAGCACTTCAACCAAGCTTAATTATATGATTAATTTCATTCATTATGTTCCCATCTGTAGTAATAATCTGACCAATCCATCGAACATTACTTTAGTCTTTTTAACATTTATCTTTTAGTTCTATTTTCTTAGCTTCATTTGATAATTCTTGAAACATTTCTTGAAGCTCTAAAAAATTATTTAAAAAAACAAATACATCATCTACAAAATCTAAATGATGTAAATAATCTCCATTTTCTTTTATTTCTTTAGCTTCCCATTTTAACCTACAAAATACTTCTTGCAGCACTGCTGTAAAAAGTTTTGGATATAGAGTCACCCTGGTGTACAACCTTCACAATATTAATATTACTAGTATCATAATGTAATCTAATTGTTGCTGTTGCATTTTTATCAATATTCTTCAGAATATGACAATATCTTGGGACTATAACTTGGTGATCCAATGTTTTAATCACTGAAGAAATGCTTATAAAATCAAATGCTTTTTCATAATATACAAATCCAAAACATAATGTCAATTCATATTCATTGGTCCTTTTTATAACTAGTCTCAATACTTGGATATGACCCACTGTACTAAAACCATTTTTAAATCCAGCTTGTTATTTTAACTAGTTGAAATCCAAAGTTGTAGATGAGTTGTAATTATCTGGGTAAAAGTTTTATATAAAACTGATAAAAGACCAATAGGCTTGTAATTTCTATCATCTTCTTTTAAATGTTAATACTGCATTCTTCCAATTATCTGATAGATCTTTATCATTTAGACATTAGGCATATATTTTGCCAAAATTTCTCTATTTTTTCACCTGCCTTTTTTAAGATATCAATTATAATTCCACCATTACCTGGAGTTTTTCCTTTTTTCATAAATTTGATTGCATGTCTCATTTCTTCATTTAAAATCTTGGGCAATTCAGAAGATATAATAATTGTAGTAGGTAATTTTCCTTTTTCTTTAATACTATATAATTCTTGATAGAACTCTTCTATACATTTCATGGTGACATCTTTCTTTTTAATAATAGTTCCTTTTTTTTTTCTTAATGTAGAAATGTGTCCTACCAATACAAAAATGTTGTTTTACATTCTTGTCACTTAAATTCTCTTCTATGGTTTTCCTTTCTAGTTCAGAATTATACTTTCTTATATCATTGTCAATTTTTTTCACACCATTTTATAACTTTGAGATATTCAATCCTTAATACATCATTTTTATATATTTTCATTTTTCCCCCCATAAATTATCTAGTCTCAGTAGAAATTTTATTGGACAATTGCTGCTTTTTCTACCAGCTATCTTTGTTGCAGTTTTTAAAAGGGTATCAATTATTTTTCTGTTGATTTCATTCAAATCTAAATCATGTTCAAAATATTTTAATACAGTATTTGAAAATGATTTGCAAGTTCTAATTTAAATTCATTAGAATATTTCTGAAAATTAGGAATATCAATTGTGAATATTGTGTGTTTCTAGTTTTGCATTAATATGTATCTTACATCTCACTAATCGATGATCACTTCCTGTGTTAAATTTATTAAGACCATTATAATCTGAAATATATATTTTCTGTTAGTCAAAAAATAATCGAATTCTGTTATACCTTCATTTGAATGCTTCCATGACCATTTCCATTCAACATTTTTCTCAAAAAAAAAAAAAAAAGAATTCAGAATATAAAATTTTTCTTTTTCCACAAACTCCACCAGTCTATGTCCTCTATCATTTCAATTACTATAACCAAATTTATCTACAGCACTTTCACCTTTCAATTGTTTACCAATTCTAGCATTAAACTTTCCCATAACAATTTTAAAATATTGTTTGGTCTTATCAAAAGTCTTTAATTTGTACATTTAAATAAAAATTTTCTACTAATTCATAGCTATAATAACTTGTTGGAGCATAAACCTGTATTATCTGCACTTGATATCTGCTATTAAATTGAATAACTAAGCTTGATTTCTGTCTGAGACACCATCAATCTCCCAATATTGTTCTTCCACTTCCACTTGTATTTTCAATATTGGGCCTTTGTGTTCACTTTTTAATCAATTGTCTTTTCACCTTCTAACTTCACAAAGTCCAATAATGTCCCATTTAATATGAGACAATTCTTCCTCCAATTTTTGTGATCTTCCTTCACTTGAAAGTGACCTGCAGTTGTAAATTTGCTGTTAACTGAAAGGAGCCCTTTAATTTCTTTTGGAGTTCTTAAAGGAACCGATCAGGGCAAATTCTTAATGTCCACTCCATACATTCTTGTCATTGCAGTTGTTATTACTATGTGATTATTCATATATAGGTATAGTATATTAACATAGATAGTCAGCTTACTAACATGCATTAGCCAGCATTGTGAGTTTATTTGCTTTTAACCTCTGAGTTTAAGATCAAGAAATACCATGATTTTGTTTCTCAGTTGCCTGATAGCTCTTAACTGAAATATCAGATGAACTTTCTTGAAGGCAGATTAAATGTGTGTATAAATGAAAAAAATATTTTTTTTCTAATAGATATTTACAATCACGACAAACAAAAATAAATTATTATCCTTATTCCCAGGAAATTATAAAGATATCAACCAAGGCAGTAGTTGGTAGCCAAAGGTGGAGGGTACCATGAATCCTGTGATTGCAAATCCACGGTGTCATTTGATGATGAAAGGTATCTATAGACTTAAAAAATAATTAAAATAGAAAATCTGATTATTTCCAGTATTATTTTAGTTAATATTTAATAAAGTCCAGGTGTGTAATACATTCATGACTATAGGGTATTACAAATGGGTAGAATATAAGAATCTAAAGTTATCAAAGTAGTGTGAAAGAATCCCTAAAGTTGGTTATTCCTCTTGCTCTCAGGTAGAAGAATTGCCATACATATTTAATGAATTAAAAGCTTAAGTAAGAAATTAAGACATTTTACCAATAAACTAAAACATTAAGTTACAAAATAATTGTATACTATCATTCTAAAATAGTTTTGAAAATTGAATGGCTTCCTGAGTTTTAAAAAAGCTGTCTTATAGATGTGACGAATATAGGAATAAATATATTGTGTAAACGGAACACCAAGATCAGAAACAACTTTAGATGAAATATCAAGATAGTTAATATTAAAAACGCTAGAACATAAGTGATAGTTTGAATTTAAATCATCAAAGTACTTAAACGTTTAAGTATTAACATAATTGTACTAGTATTAATAAATATCAAACAATTATTATTTTAAAATGAAATTATTAAATAGCTTACTGTTTGCCTGAAGGTTTATAATGATGGTATTTTAGATGTGATAATATATTGACTATTTTCATCATCTGTCATTAAATGTTGAATGTCTAGAAAATTACAAACTTTATTTAAACTTTTCCAAATACAAACAACTATTTATAATAATACAAGCTAGTAGATAACACAGTTTAGCAGATTACACAATGTTTCAAATGGTATTTATTCTCTTTTCTTTAGATGTTGCTGACCTGACCAGTGGTAATACTAGCATAAGAGGCAAAGTTACACTTTTAGATTCTTGAATATCAAAATTTAAAATAATGATCTAACCAACTGATTTGCGAATCTAAAGATGTAAGTTTGACACCTATGCTAGCATTGTTATTGATCAGGCCAGAAACACCTGCAAAAGAGCAAAGAATACCACTCAAAACATTGTGTAATCTACTAAAGTTAGTTACTAACTTGTGTTAAAATTAACAGTTGTTTGTATTTAGAAATGTTTAAATAAAATTTACAATTTTCTAGACATTCAACATTTAATGATAGATGATGGAAGTATTCCAATATATTATCACATCTCAGTCATAAATTATGATTGGCACTTTAATTTTAAAATTAATTATATTATATAATCATGATTTTACTATACATTGAACTTTCACTTTCATTAACTCACATACATTCTTAAATTAATGTATAGTATTTAAAATCATTATCTACAAATAAATTTTTACTTTAAGAAACAATCATCAAAGGACATCATAAAAATCCTTGGAATGTATATTTTGATCAAACTAATTTTATTCAATTGGCCTTGGTTTTTACATTATCCACTTAACATTTAAGTTTAATATTTAAAGAGTAATTAAAGGGAATTTGAAGCTAGACTTTCAAGCTCTCCTCAGGCATCCATTCTATCTAACTGATACACATGGCACATGTGAAAAAGATAAAAGATCTTCAATATATGTATTTCATGCTGAGCCAGCACTCATCAGTTGGTCCAGATCATCACCTCCCATATATATATATATATAATCAGTGCTCAGTTTATATTAAGTGAGCAAATCTACAAACTTTAATGGACAGTCCACTCTCCAATTTTTCAGGCATCCATATCTAAATTGATTTAAAGACAATGTGAGTAAATTAAATTGATATCAATTGTTTAGATATGCAATATATTGGATACTATAGAGATCCAAGACTATTTTAAATGAAAGTGGTCAAGCTAAAACATGGATCATGGAAACTGTTTGTATTTTTTTGATGTCTTTTACTGATTATGTCTAAAAATAAAGGTGAGTTTGTCATATTATAATTTTAAAATGCTGATGTAAAATTAATTATAGTTTGATTTAATGTTTATTTATTTTATGAATGCCAATAAAAAAAGTTGAATGATTTATTGTTCAGGGAGTTCATATGAAAATTCACATAAAGTTCAAGCACTGGAAGCAACAGTTTCCACTCCAGAATTTGCCACTCTACCATTACTCTGAACCATGCAGAAATAGAAATAATAATAATAATAACAACAACAACAACAATAATAATAATAATAATAATTATCTATATATATATATCGTTGTATGGCAGCCATTTTGTTTGGTTTAACAATATAAAAATGTCATTTTTTTAAGAAAAAGTTTTTATAATTTCGAAATTAAACTTTAGAAAAGATTGTTAATAATTGGTTTAATATATGTTAAACTTATCTAATATATTGCAAATTTTAGTGGTCTTTGGGGGTTTAAACCTGGAATTTTTTTCCTGTTGCCTAGCAATACTAAGGTTTACTGCTGCTAATGAAATATTTTTTCTTACAAATTGTCCATTACACACATTGAATTTTTTTTATATAACTAGAGTGTTATCTAATTAGGTTAAGTGCAGTCTTTCTGATGACTTGAAATTTATCTTTAAAAAAACTAATATTATGCAAATTCTTAGAATTTGAAACAGGAGCTCTTGGAATGAACATGGTGACAGGACTAAGATTAACTGTGAAACTACCACATGACCAGGTGGTTGGTATCAAAACCTATTCTACCATAATGCCAGATTTATCTCTTGAAAAAATATATGCCAGCATCATCAAGAACAATTTTCATGTCAAGTCCATTAATAAATAAGCCAATTTGAAATTTCAGGACAACCAATGCAAACAATATTTAAAACCTAGATTTAAAACACAAGATTGTAACTCCCACCACCCCATGAATGTATGCCTGACATACTAACAACAATTTGTTAAAATTTATTACTGCCATGTCACAGGAAACATTTTCACTTCTATTCCATCATTATATCAGTCACAGATTCCAACTACTCTCTATATCACTTTCACTCCGCTTTCTGTAACCTCAACCAGATCAAGTTCTTACCACACATGAACTCATAGGCACGGTGTCACATAAGGGTGAACTCTGGAATAAATACTGCACCACTTGAGAATAACACAGTACACCCATCTCATCAACCCACTAATCCAAAGAAGTTTACAAGATCACTCCACCAATTTATCTTAAATAAACTTTAAATGTTCCAGCACATGAACAATGAGATGCAGCCTTGTTACTTATAATGCTCACCAACTAATAAGAACAATTTAAATCCAGCCATATACTCATCCTCTGTAAATGTGTTAACAAATATCATCATGTGCTTTCATGTATTTATCTCATAATGCTTTTGCAAAATTTATGCAAACCTAATTTGAAATATGTATCTTGTTATGCAACAATTATTATTCTTCCAACTATTATAAATCATCTTTTTTAATCATAAACAAAATTCTAAACCCATATTGCATATGTAATCTCATGTATCAAATTGTATTTAAAAACTAATGTTTTTCACATACAACTTATATAATACATGAACAATAAGACAGCCATGAAAACTATAATCTTTCCACCAAATAGGTCCAATTTATATACAATCATAGATTAACACCAATTCCAACCTCACATCTCATATATGTTTTTCCTCATACTATCATGTGCTTCCATTCATTTTCTCAAGATTCTGTTTAAAAATTCTATGCAAATATATTTTGACATATATATCTTGTTATGTAATGATCATTCTTCTTTCAATTATTGTAAGTCATGTTTTTTGCCTATCACTAGCAAGAGTGCAAACTCTTATTGCCTATATAATATTATGTATCTCATGTTTTCACCTGTAATTTATGTAACACTTTTTGAGTTTCAATAAAGTTTATCCTTGAAACACCATCATCATCATCATCATCATCATCATAGAAATTCACTCTAAATCATTCTACTCTACAACCACTTAAGTATGAATTAATATAGATATCAAATAGAATTCCAGACTAATTTCTGAATATTAGTCTTTGTTAATGAAAAGCAAAGGACCTAGAAACTAGTATGGAATATATTTAATACTAGCATCTACTATACACTAAAACATTTCTTAATAATCATCAAACATAAATTTGTCTATAATGCAAATTTCAATAATTACATTACATGATTATCATTTTTTATGCTTACATTCTCCATACGTAGCACTACCCAATGCCAGCTTTAGTAATCAATGTATGCTAAAGTATTTGTGCATCACAATCCCTATCTAGGATTCAGTGCAGTGCTCTCAGATACAAGGCTTATCAATCATAAGGGCCACAAGCTAAAAAATAGTCTGGGGATATTAGATATGTACGCACTAGAGGGATTGATGCACAAACCTTGTAGCAACCAATTGATTACTATAGCTTGCACTGAGTGAAACTACTGTATGGAATTTCTTTCATATAATACCTATTGTTACTCATTTTTACATAGATGGCTTTAA
The DNA here is from genome assembly GCA_028023455.1 of Epiperipatus broadwayi. NCBI lineage: Eukaryota > Metazoa > Onychophora > Udeonychophora > Euonychophora > Peripatidae > Epiperipatus > Epiperipatus broadwayi. The sequence continues at coordinate 22,659,210 of JAQFVV010000001.1, read as the reverse complement.
AGACTTGATATAGATGAGATTACTACTGATTATGCAGATGTTGTTTGTTATAATTATCATTAATTTATATAAATATAAAAATTTGGAAATTTCTTTGAAAAAAACAGAAAACATTGCATCTCTAAATGTGTTTGGTGCTTCTTGGCTTTTTTTTTTAATTGAAAATAATTAAATCTTTGGTTATTTGAAAGGTCATATGACTCTAAAGCACCAAAAGTGACAAGTTTCAATTATAATTTTCAGCTCTTAGCTTGACAGTTTATTAGTGCACTATACCATATAGAATATTATATTTATAACTTGTAGTTTTGTTTAATTAATTTTTATAACAATTATTTATTTGTACTGCATGGCAATTTGAAATATAAGAAATATATATTGAAGCTATTTGGTTGAAGAATATGTTTATTTTAGGTTTTAAATAAATTATTATTACTTTCTATATTAATATTTTTTATATCTCAAGCTGGTGTAAAATAACCAAATGAGTATTAATTTATCTCTGTATGTATTATAACAGGTCCAGCCATTTACCTTATGTTCTTAATGTACTCATCTTTACGCGAGTATGAACATGTATATCTATATACGCGTTTGAACAAAAATATGTCCTATACATATATAATTTTCTTCAGTATCATACACAGTATATTTATGGATGTCTAACTAAAGACTCCAAGCACCAATCTCACCCATAGGTAAGAATTATACTGGACAATATGGAAGTATGTAATAGGATTATAAAATGACCCGGCCTGCGGCTAGCTTTTCTCAGGGCGGGTGGTAAAATTACCTGTAGTAGATCTAACCTCTCTCTCTCTCTCTTTTTTTTTTTTTTAAAAAAAAAAAAAGAAACTCAAAACACAAACAAACAAAAACCATTCATCATTTTATACATATTTATTAGTAATAATATTTACATATCTATCAAAAAAAAATATTATTTATGTAAATTAAATCAATGTTTTTTTTTTTAATTAATCAAAGATTCCTATCAGTTTCCCTTTTGTTGGTTTGCTCTTTTATTTCTTTATCAAAACCCACACACACACAAATACGCTATAATATGTATGTTAAACTCTCCGTGCAAAAGGAAAAAAATTCAATAATATGTATGTTAAACTCTCCGTGCAAAAGGAAAAAAATTCAAGTTCACAATTTGGTCAAACAACAGTTTTCTGAATTACATGGAGTAAGCTTACTAAGAGGTCACATATATATCAAATAGAAAAGGTACCTGTGTTTCCCCCCAGGGAATTGATTGGATTCACCTGGTGGAAGAGAAATCTCCAGTTCTTGGATGATGAACCAACTTCTTGAAGTTCGGATTCCATGGCTGAATTCTATTCATTTATTTAATCTTTTATACATCTCATGATGATCCAACATTTTCTTATTGAGGCGATTTTCCAGGCTTGACATCCATTCTCCGATATTTGCAGCTACTATACATTCAGGGGAAGGATTCGAACACCTCACACATTGAAGTTTCTATCCCAGCCTGATCATATTTTATCAATATATAGCGTTGATCTCTGGATTCTTATTTCTGTCTATCAGTCTAAAGTCTGCTTTCTTCCACTCCCAAACTTATACTAATTAATTCTTTTTTTTTACTATAAAATTTATCTTTCTTTTCAAAATCTTTCTTTTTTTTTTAAATCAGAAATTGCCAACTCCACCCCTTCTCTTAATTATTTCTTTTCATTCATTTTCTTTTTTATATTTTCATTCACATTCCATATACTTTTTTTGGAATGCACCACAAAAGCTTTTAACACCTTTTTCTTTCCAATTAGTATTTAATTAGAACTAGACATTCCAAGGTTTTTATAATAGTTACTTTCATTATTCTGCAAAATCACTGTCTTCCATCTTGGCATTTGTTAGTTCTTTCTTTGACTTAATATGTATATATTTAAAAAGTTTATCAAACAAAATGGTTTTTATTTTGATTTTGTGAATTTTCATGTTTAATGATTCAAAAACGCACTCATACATATACATAGCGATGTGTATAGCTGGGTTTGGCAAAAGAAAACAAATCAGAGCAAGGGTATACCCCCCCCCCATACCTCTCTTTTATGAGTTTTCTTTTTTTTTAATTCAAATTAGCAAATCTATAATTCAATATGACTACACAAATACCCGTGGATTATACATCAACTTGTAAATATTAGTGTTATTAGTAAAGTAATAATATGTTGTTTTTTTCTATAATATGTTAGTAATAAATAAGTATATGAATACGTATTTGTCTAATTATCACAACAGGGTTTGATTATACCTGCCCTGTTGCAATACCCCCTCCCAGAAGCCTTCAAATACGGTTATGTATTTGAATGGCTCCTAAATATCATGAACCATTCGTAATGACATGGGCTTGAGAGAACGAGCATTGAATGATCCCCTTACCTCCTGCCCACTATTCACCCAGAATGCATTATCCCCTTGACACTTAACAATAGGGAAACGTCCCTCATACAAACTGCAAAATTTCTTAGATAAATTTCTCCGGTTCGCGCATGTGTGGGGTTTTCACCATGACTAGATCACCAACTTTAAACCGATGAGGCCTCTCCAGTGTATGTTTGTTTCTTTCCTGACTCATGTTCAAAAGTGTATGATATGCCTGCTCTTGCTCCTCCTCCATATTTATTGGCATTTCCTTTGGTCCTGGTATTTTGGCCTTGATTAATTTAGGGGCATGTTTGCCAAATTGGAGCCGCATGGGAAAAAACCCTGTGGACTCATTAACATCCAAATTTATGTAGTTCAGTATTTCTGGAATCTTTTTAACCCATCCTCGATGATTAGTTGGGATGTACGTCCTAAACAACCTAACCAACTCACGCATCACCCGCTCACACAGGTTTGATTGCGGATTTCTAATTGATGTTAGTATGTGTTGGATTCCTGACTTTTGAACCCATGCTTTCCATTCACCAGAGACAAATGGTGTGCCATGATCCGAGAGGATGCTTTGAGGTTTTCCCATCACTGTAAAATATTCCTTTTCAAGGAGACGTATGGTGTTTCGAGTATTTGCTTGAGTCATGGGATATGCAGCCACAAATTTACTGAATAGATCATATATATATATAATACCACCAACAAATATTTTTTACTATTAAAGGTGGGCAATGGTCCATAATAAAGTCTATCACAATCATCTCATGTGGCTTCTTTGGAATTATGGAGGTCATTGGGCCTGCATAATTCCTATTAGCCGGCTTAGTTTTCTGACAAAGTTCACATTGCCTAATCATCCTCATGACAGTCCCATGCATGCCTGGCCAATAAAACCACTGTCTAAGCCACTTTTCAGTTTTTCACACCCCATAGTGTCCATATATTTGGTGGCTGTGAGTCACCACTGCATTCCGTATTTTCTGGCGTATTACAGGTCTCCAACTTTCCAGTCCCCTTTTCGTTCTCTATTGGAGAACAGCTTGGTCAAGTTTGTATCGGTTGATCCAACTTCTGGACTCATCATTGTTTTTTCTTGTATTCCCTTCCAGTTGTGCAATTATTTGACTTAACTGGGCATCCTCCCTCTGACACTGGGCTAATATCTTAAGATCATTCTCTACCCCCTCATTAATCCTTAAGTTTATTCCTGCCACATATACATTTTCAGCTTTATGATGACATGATGGCAAACACACTGGGTTACGGCTAAGAGCATCAGTTACAATGTTATCTGACCCCTTACAATGCTTTACCACATAATTATACTCTTGGAGGTATAGGCTCCACCACACCAACTGACTATTTGTCAGATAACTATGGTTAATAAATTCTAAACTCTTATGATTCATAACCACAATTATTTTTGATCCCAACAACAATGTGTGGAATTTTTGGAATGACCAAACAATGGCTAAAGCTTCCTTTTCTGTGGCAGTGTAATGATGCTCTGGACCCTTAAGCAGCCTACTTAAGAAATACAGCACTTTCACCTGACCATCCTCTTGAATCTGTGACACTGTTGCTCCCAGCCCATACCCGCTGCTGTCAGTCTGCACCACAAAGGGTTTCTCAAAATTGGGAAAAGCCAGCATTATATGTTTCATGAACCCTTGCTTCACCCTCTCAAATGCCTGACTTTGCTTTTCACCCCACTCCCACACGACATCTTTTCTCAGTAATCTAACTAGTGGTTCCATACGTTGAGCAAACTGCTCCTGAAAATGGTTGTAGAAGTTACACATACCCAAAAACGATCATATCTGCTTTTGGACCTAGGTGCTGGAAAACCTTCAATGGCTGAGATTTTATCTGGGTGTGGCTGGACACCCTGTGATGCTATAAGGTGGCCCAAGAATGTAACTTCCTCTTGAAATAGCACACTTTTTTTCAGGTTTACCTTGATCCCTTTATTCCAACATTTCCTTAAAAACATTTCCACATCTTTGGTATGTTCTTCCACAGTAGCCGATGCCACAAATACATCGTCCACATACATTGTAACTATTTTCTTGACTTCAGCAGATAATACCTGATCTAAACATCACAGTAAACCAGCCCCACTGTTAATCAGGCCGAATGGCATACGGTTAAACTGATATGAGCAGCCATCATACCTAAAGGCAGTATACTTACGAATCAATATATAGTTGATCTCCGGATTCTTATTTCTGTCTATCAGTCTAAAGTCTGCTTTCTTCCACTCCCAAACTTATACTAATTAATTCTTTTTTTTTTATTATAAAATTTATCTTTCTTTTCAAAAATCTTTATCTTTTTTTTTTAAATCAGAAATTGCCAACTCCACCCCTTCTCTTAATTATTTCTTTTCATTCATTTTCTTTTTTATATTTCCATTCACATTTCATATGCCTTTGTTGGAATGCAGCATAAAAGCTTTTTACACCTTTTTCTTTCCAATTAGTATTTAATTAGAACTAGACATTCCAAGGTTTTTATAATAGTTACTTTCATTGTTCTGCAAAATCATTGTCTTCCATCTTGGCATTTGTTAGTTCTTTCTTTGACTTAATATGTATATATTTAAAAAGTTTATCAAACAAAATGGTTTTTATTTTGATTTTGTGAATTTTCATGTTTAATGATTCAAAAACACACTCATACATATACATAGCGATGTGTATAGCTGGGTTTGGCAAAAGAAAACAAATCAGTGCAAGGGTATACCCCCGCCCCCATACCTCTCTTTTATGAGTTTTCTTTTTTTTAATTCAAATTACGCAAATCTATAATTCAATATGACTACACAAATAACCGTGGATTATACATCAACTTGTAAATATTAGTGTTATTAGTAAAGTAATAATATGTTGTTGTTTTTTCTATAATACATTAGTAATAATATATATATTTTTTTAATAATACGTTAAGTATACAAATACATATTTATCTAATTATCGCAACAGGGTTTGATTATACCTGCCCTGTTTGCAGTATATTTACATAAATGTTAAGGAATATATGTTAACAAATAAATAATTATGACCATTCATTTAAACAGAAATTTTGAGACAAACTTTATTCATTTTTTTAGGAGGAAACAATGAAAAACTAGATTAGTTTTTCTTTAGTTTAAAAGTTTCCAGTATGTAAACATTTATTTAATTATATATTAATTATAAATAATAAAATTTAGTGAATTTCAAAAGTATAATAGATAAATAGAAAATAATTTGATACAATTTTGAAATTCTTAAGACATAATAACGGGATCTAAATATAGTACTGCAAATCTGTTACTCCAAGGCTGAAAGACCGTATACAATAGTTAATTACCTTATATTTATTATTTTTATAGTTTTTAATTAACAGATATTTTATTTGTATTATATATATAAGATTATGTAGATATGTTTCATACGTTCATATTATGTAATGTGTATATGATAAAAATCAACCCTTAAACTATTAACAATATCAATAGTCAAGGTAATCGCCTTTAACAACAAAGATGGTATCATCTTTATCTATGATCTGATATATTTATGTAGAAACTAAAGATTGCAACTTGACCAAGAAGTGTGAGATTAATAATGCAAAAAAGTTTAAACAAACTTATAAACCTATTAAAGCCTTGAAATTGATTCTATTATCCTAGTAATATGTATACATATAAACATTGAAATAACAAGCATTAAATGAACAGAAAATATAGAATGATCATTACCATTTTATATATGCGTCTCCACATTGTTATTAACAGTATTTAAAAAATATATTGTTACACTATTTATCATAAGTAATGTTCTGATATTTTGCGATAATATCTCCACACTAAATTCTAACGCTTAAACAATTCAATTTATTTCCTTTACTGTAACTAGCGCTTCATATACAATTGTTTGAATTACTGTATTTATTATTTACTATTTAATATTAAAAAATAATTTTGTATAAAATTTTCGAATATTTATTAGAAGTTTTCTATTTTAATTTAAAATAAATTTATTTAAAATTATAAGCATCATTAAAGAAATATTAATTGTATATATATGTTTGGATAAATATGTTCAAATATTATACTGTTTATTTCATAAATGAAGCTTACTGTTTAAAAGCAGTTGAAATATTTCAATATCAATATAAAAAAACACAATTATTATTATTAATAGTAATAATAAAAAGTCAGATGTCACATGACTTATATATAGCTTGCATTTACAAATATGTAAAATTAAAAGCATGCTAATGAGCTCATTAGCATGCTTTTAATTTTACATAATTATTATTATTGTATTTTTAAAAAAATACTTATAAATAAATATATGCTTTCAAGAAGGAAAAGTACCAATTTTGAAATAAATATTAATTTATTTAAATCAATAATAACAATAAATATCAAAACAGGAAATTTTCACAAAATATATCTAAAATTAAAAATGTATTTTGCTAGAAAAGTTTAAAACAAAAAATGAAAACTAGAACAAATAAGGATGCATTCATCCACTTATTCGCTTTTTGTATAATTAAGGTTTTGCAATATGAAGTTTAACCACAATAAAAGAATGAAATAAGTAAAGATCAAAAGAGGCCACATTATATATAATGTTGAGAGAAATTGCTAATAGTAAGAAGCCTCTGAATAAATAAATGTGTAAATTAGATTTAAATTTAAAAATCTATATTAGTGCTATTTGCATTAAATATACTGTAACTAAGCTATTTAACTAAATGATTAAAAACTTAATTTCTCATCATATGCTCTTTTATTATTATTATTATAATTTATTTATTGAATACAAACAGTGTGGAATAAATAACAATTTAAATATAATCAAATTCTATTTATGTGGACCAAACTAAAATATATATTATGAAATATCTTATTTTGCAATAAAAATGTTTATTTTATTTAATTAGGATGATAAATTTACTACATAATTTATTTGAATAACCTTTATTGTTATCTATAATATACAGATTTTTATATATTATCTATTTTAAATTTTCTCTCTCTTTTCATAACAATATATAAAATGCAAGTATTATGTGAACAGTAAGTGAAGCTAGATAAAATTAGCTTAATATTTAAAAGCTTATCTGATTGGATGTCTGAAGTTTATTTAACATAAAATCATAATTTTGTGATCAATTGATTCAATGATTATAACAATTTATTATTAGTATAACAAAAATTATTTAAACATTAAAAAAACACTTTCTAATGAGATATTGCATCATTGAAAAAACATAATTGTAGTCAAATGAAAAGGGTTTTTATTGGATTATAATTTCAGGAGAAAGACGTCACACAATAGGTATCAGGCAATATATGCAACAGGCATCTTACATTATATATATAGCACAGTCAATGCATTGAAATTTCAAGAATCATTGATTATCCATGAATCCAAATAAAGGCTTTCTATTGTTATCAACAGATACATATGATTTAAATGAAAATAAAAACAAAACAAAACATAGAATCTCTGTTATTTCATTAGAAAATGGAGAATCACTAATGATCATCAACATTGTTATTAGAAGCAAATCAAATAGGCAAGAAACTCATAGTAAGGAAAAATTCTTTTTTTACAATTAGAAAAAAAATTGAAATGTGAAAAAATTTAAAAATAAAAAAAAATAAAAAAAAATAATAATAATGCAGAATACAGAATTATTTGTTCAACAAGTACATATGCCAATCCTCTACAATAGTGTTTCCCAAACTTTCAACACCTATGTACCTTTTTAATAATTTTCGTAATGCTAAGTACCCCTCATCAAAAAAATTGCATATACTTTAATTGTAATAAAAAATATATATTTTTTTCTTTTTAGTATAAAAAATAATAATAAACAGAAAAAAAATATTCATAATAAAATATAAATAAAAGTTATGCTATAAATAAAATTTATTAAGAGCAATGAGAAGAATGAAATTGTTTATGTTGAGATGACAGATTATCATAATTTGGTTCCCTGGTTGTTAATTTTAATCTAAGATGGGGTTCTACATCCAAAAGACTGTTCCTTTTTTTCAACTTAATGGCTACAAATGCTGAAAAAACAAACTCACATAGATATGAAGATGGAAAAGGTAAAATGTATTTGAAGATATTTGCATTAAACCCAGATATGCATGTTGCATTTGCAACCAGAATGATGTTAAAGTACACTCCTTGTGTTTATTTTTCAAGAATCCATCTAAAACTAATTCCAACAATTGCTCTTCTTTTGTATGTAATAAACCTTCTGGTATGTATGCTGTATTAATGTTAAATAAAAATCTTATCCATTCAATATTTTTATTTAAGTCAGGAAAATAGTTTTTCAAGCCCACTTGTAAACTCTCCAAGTGCTGTATTATACATTTCATAATATCAGCATCTATTTTTAATATTTGATTTTTTTTATTCATTCAAAAAGAAAAGGAAACAAGTCCACTTCTCCATTGCCAACTCTCTTTTGCCATAAATTTAGTTTTGCCATGGTATCACTCAATTTATCTTGAATGTGAAACAATGAAATTTCTTTTCCTTGCAATGATAAGTTGAGACAATTTAAAACAGAGAATATATCTGCTAAGTATGCTAATTTAAAAGCCAAATGCCAGTCATACAAACAATTTCTCAGCTCAAGTCTATCATTAAGAAAAATCTGAACTTCCTGTCTAAGTTCAAATAATCGGTTTAAAATTTTATCTCGAGATAGCCAATGAACATCGGCATAAAAAAGAAGCTGAGTATGACTATTTCCCATTTTTTCACACATTTGTGAAAAAGTTATGCATTCAGAGGATGGCCTTTAATGTAATTAATAATTTTTATGCTTTTATCCAGAACTTTCTATAGATCAGCAGGCATCTTACATGTTTCCAAAGCCTTTTTATGTATGCAACAATGTGTGGATATGACATTTTGGGTAACATTCTGAATTCTTGCAACAAGTCCTTTATTACTTTCGACCATACTTTTTGCTCCATCTGTGCTTATTCCAACACATAAAAATCTCCTGTTGTATGACATAATAAAGGCTGACAAAATAAAAAGTCATCATGATCCTTTTTGTATCTAAAAAATGGCATAAGATTTGCAAACTTTACAATATCGGTGGATTCATCAATTTGTAATGCATAATAATGACTTTGAGAAAAATCAGACAATAACATCTGTTTTACATTATTAGACATTGTAACAGTCAGAAAATGTGTGACTCGTAAACATAGTGCAGAATTCGACCACCATACAGAACAGCAGCACCATCGAGTAGCGAAGCCACCCGTGGTACTGAGTTCGAACATAGTTTATCGGTTCCACAATGCAATCCATGAAACAACGCATCTGATGCGACATTAGTAAATATTTCCTTAGGCACGGTGGTCAGGGATATGCAAGAGATTCATGATTTTATTCTCGAGTTATCCAATAATCAAACTAATATTAATTAAACATTCATATTTACATAATCGAGGAAATATATAGAATGGGTATCGAATAAATGAAACGTAACTGCAGACGTATAGTTTAAAATTATTTATTAATACATTTTAATAAAACAATCATTTACTAATAATATTTTATGGATTCAAAGCTTCAGTAACGGGATTTGTGACATGATTATATTTTAAAGAATACAGTTATTTATTTAGACATTACTTTACATTGAGGACTTCAGTAATGGTATTTCCGATACTGTAATGTTTACAAGGGGAATTCACTTATTTGAAGGCTTAATCTAGCTACCTAAAATTCTCAAGTAAGTATTTCTAATGCATGCCTTAGGGAATTTATACCTTTGCAATGCAAGAGTCTAAAGTAAGATTTAAGAGTAGCAGCAGACATATATTTATTTAATTAAAATATTTATTTTGTGACTAAGGGCAAACATTTATTTGAGAGTGAATTACGAAGATAATGCAGAGACAGAGTGATATATAGAATAATAGAATTGAGTAAAGGAACACGTGGTACACTTTAGAAAGGTGATATGGAATGGCAGTATATCGAAACTGCAATGCCGCAAATGGGTTTATAAGAATGTCGGGCTGGTCTCTGCCTCGGCCCGACGAAGTAAGGTGTCACATAAGCATAACCAGGGACAAGCGGTCCGTGTTGCAATTTGCCAGCTGGCTGCATGACAGGTCAAATCCTACGGGAGCACCCATTATGCCCGCTTGTGTAGGACGACTGGGGTTAATTTCAACCCTGAAGAATCCAGAAATTTCACAGCAGAATGGATCATTGCGTCTCTAAAACATAACACGTATACTGTATAAATGATTATGATGATATTTAAGTAGATTTCTGACTCGGCCCTACATTATCAACATTTACTAAAGAACGTTGGCAACTCTCAAAGAAATGTAATTTTCTGGAATTATTCATGATGATTTAATAAATACAAAACCTATATAAATTGGGAATTATTATAACTAATACATCAGCCATTTGTGAAGTAGTAGACCCTGCATTACAATAAGTGATGCACTGAATGCGTGTCGATTTATATGAAAGTTAAGTTAGTTATGGTTTATAAGAATGTCGGGCTGGTCTCTACCTCGGCCCGACGAAGTACATATTAATGAAAATGTGATACACATTCACTGTTTCAAACGATCATAGATTTAAACTTTGAAAATAGAGACAATTGTGAGCATGCAATAATTAAATAATAAATATAGATAAAATGTAGATTTTAGAAATACGCACCCAAGATAGAATGAGGTAAGCTAGATTAGTAGAGAAATTTACACAGTAAGTTAATTATTCAGTTTTAGTTATACATATGGTAGTTTTTACATTTTATAATTTAGATAAGTAGTATGAAGAAGAGCTATAGCATATTATTAGAGTACTCTAGAGTTTGAACACAGACAGGTACCTGTTTTATAAGAAGTTTTCTGATTCCATTAGTTTAGCAGCAAAAGGTTCACGAGTGGCAATTCTTTCTTGTATTTAGATATTTCATTTAATTTCACAGCAGCAGCAGCTTTTTCATTTATTTCAGGCAGCAGATCTTCATGGTGAATTTATGATGGGCAATGGAAAGTTCGGCATCCGATAGGCCATCTCCCGATGGAGAATAATCTAGGTGCTTTACTCAGTCATACCTTGGCAGGAACAAATTATTTTTATATTTTTGGAGACTCTCAGTGATCGAGAGCAAAGCTAAAGTTTTTAGTGAATGTCTCCAGCAAGTCTAAGATGGCCTCTTTTTTTATCTTGATCTTTCACATTTTTGTTAAGATATTTTTAGGTTCTACTTAATCTGCCCTGAGGATAATCAATGCATTTTGTTGGTTTTAATTATAGAAAGCTGCCGTTCTATTGTTTACATTTTACATTTACTAATTACATTTTGGGGAATTTTTCTTTAATTAATCTATTATCTATCACTGACCGATGCTTTTAAATTTCAAAGACAAAAAGGAAACATAAGATTATTTTAACTTTTAATTAGATATTACATCAGATTTTTTTAGAATTATTATTAAACGAAATTTAAACAAAGCAATAAATACGAACTTTATAATCCAAAATAAATGATTAAAATTATACAAAATTATATAACTAAAAGAAATCTAAATTATATTATTTTATCCCTATTTATTGCCTTTAATTTGAGATCAAAATGTGTGCGTGTTTATGCTGAATTCTACATATATTTATACATTTCTAATATTGCTACACACACAATTCGATACCAAAAAGTTTAAATTTGGGCGGGATAGATCGGTCAGTGAGAGATGACAGAAAAAGGTGAAACTTAAGATTCGAATACGAATCTTAAGTTTCAACAATTTGAGAGGAGAACTTGGTCAAAAATTTGTTTAGTTCTATCTCCTATCATTACTTCTGCCATTATCTTAGTCACAGGTTTGATTAAAGTTTTGCCAATTGTCTCTGCTGCACTACATCTTGCAATTAAAAGTGATACATGATATGAATGTTTTAGGATTTTTTGATTGTCACTTCTGTCAAATCCAGCATTATGTTTTGAAACAGATTTAAATCCTTAAGTTTGTTTTCAAAAAAATCGATGGGTTTATCTTTGTACTGATTGTGGTTTGTCTCAAAATGGTGCTTCAAGTTGAATAGTTTTATGTTTTCATTTGTTAGATTTTTTAAAACAAATGATGCAAAGCATAATATGCTCTTTTTCATCTCCAGTCCACAAGAATCCAAATTTAAGATATTTTTTATTGTACTTGTGAGTTTTCCTTGCTTTTTTCTTAACAGGTTTTTTCAAAATTGTAAGTGGTTCACTGTTGTTAATTTCATTACTTTCTGTTTGTTGATTATTATTATTATTTGGTTTAGAAGTTCCAAATTTCGACCAGCAATAGATAATCTTAAATGTTAGAGATAAAAATTATATTTTGTAAAAATAATCAAAATCAATGGGACTTACTAAAAAACATAACAAACCTTTCTAGTAGCAAAATTGAACGAAAACTAAAAATACACAAGCACACACTGTAGCAGTTCAATGTGTATGTGAATGAGTATTGTAACACATTATCTGAGGTATAGACTGGAAGAATATGCAGAATCAAAGTGCTTGCGACACCATAGCTATGCATACAAAACTACACATACACAATACTAATAAGTAAAAAAGTTTTTTATTATTTTTATATGCTTGTAATAAAAAAAACAGTAAACTGCTTGTTGCACCAGATGCAGTCAAAGTTTGGTGCTGCACGTATTCCCACTAAGCTCTTCATATCCCATTTTGGGAAACACTGTTCTACAACATGTCAACTAATGATATTTCTGCTATTCTTTAAATTCTTTACCTTCCAAAAATAGATCTAGTCTAACTGTTTTTGAATCATCAGCTGCACAGTTGCAGAGAAAAAAGTGATCAATTCATTAGAATTGTAATTTTCTAGTTTTCACTTCACTTATGAAATAAGTAAAGTAAAATTTAACTAATTCACACCTTGAGTTTTAATAGTTTAAAAAAACCATCATTTTGTATAAAGTTAAAGATAGTAGGGACACCACAGAAACTACTGCAAATAGTAATTCAGATGCCTAAAAAAATCATAAAAATACTGTCTTGCTTAAGAAAAGCCTAGAGCAAAGAACAGAAATTTTAATTTCACTTAAACATCACTATCTTCATATACAATTATATACCCATGATATAACTTTATATCAAATCATATTTTGACCACATGAAGACAAATACTTCAGATTTTATAACTAGTTTTGTTATTTATACTATTCTCACTAATAGTTAAAATGAGGACTACAATCACTTACTAATAACCTATAGAAATGAAACAAATCAACAAGTAAACATATATTTCCAAGAATATATACATAGTTGGAAAACAAAAATATAAATTTTTCTACTATCATGCCTCATGCACCTAAAAACAATTTTACCTAGTTGATTAGTATTAGCAATCTATACAATTTAATTTATACATGATTAAAATCTATTACTCATATATATATTCAATGATTTCACAGTTATATGATGTAAACAAAGTAGTTTTTGAGTTAAATTGTGTGGTTTTTTTTGCTTCATGACATTTTGACAAAATAGCATCTGCCATTGTCAAGGTCAACTTTTCAAAAAAAAATCATTAGATCTCAAATAGTAATGAGATTGAGTGTGAGATAAAGAATGAGATTGAATTAGAAGTAATTGAGCATTCAGAATATGTGAATTAACAAAATGTTTATTTTCTTCAGTTCCACCAATAATTGTTTTTAAATTTATATTAAAAGAAAGAGACAAAATAAGTGGTCTCCATAAGGCTATAATACATTGGGCTTTAGTTATCTTTTTGATATTTCAATCAACTCCCTCATGGTTCTCAATTCATACTTTTCCAAATTAACTATTATGTTAGTATTACCAAAAGTTAACTTTGACAATGGCTGATCACATTATTTCATAAATAGCAATATTTCCTTGTTAGATGGGCCAAAATGTGAAAAAAAATTTATAAAGACCGCCAAAATGTAAAGGTAAAATAAATCCTGTTCACTGAATAGTTTGAAGATTTTGGTAATCATGATTATAACAAAAAAATATTATAACTGAATAGGGATAGCTGGCCTGCAAATATCTTATAGATTTGGGTAACCACATATAATAAATAAAATCATAAACTAAATGTTTTTATCCATTATGCACTAAATATTTAGGCAACTAAAATATACAAATAAATATGTTGATTCATAAATGACTCTATGACAGTTTAAAGTTATATTTACAACTTATGAATTTGTAAGCACCAATGGTCCAGAGTATGAGTATTTTGCTTGGCAAAGAAAATATGATTCAATAAATGATGACTTAGTTGATAATAAAGTATAGTATGGGATGTACAATGAATTATTTTCATTGTAAAATAAATTGTGTAATAAAAGTTTTATAATGATTGATGCAATAGGCAAATCAAAGTATTTAGGTTAATAATAATATAAATTTATTGAAACAAGCATTAACTCATTGAAGTGGCTAAGATAAAGATTATAATTCTAATTTACCAACTGCAATCTAGTATCCTATTATATATTTTCATAATCTACTTCCCCCTTTTTAAGATTGCAGTTAATAGATACAATATATATTTTAAACTATTAAAGCATACAGTCATAAAAGGTTTAAAAATAAACTCTTTCTCAAAATATAAGGAAACAAAGTAATAAAAGTTTTTAAAATTGTTACTTTTTTCTAAAAGAGAAAAATTATATTTTTCATATTGTTTAACAATTATTGAATAAATAAGACTAGATTAATGAAAATTATTAATAATAAAAAAGACTTTAATAAATGTTTTATCATTAAAGTTATCATTATTCATTTTAACCATTTCTTTTTTTTGAAGATGAAACGGTGCCGATGAAACTTATCTGACAGTAGTAATTTAAAAGATTTTTATTAGCATCTGTTATCACAGTTTTTGCATGTATATGACTTCAGTTGATATTTCATTATTTGACAATGTTTCCATTGGTACTTTTTTTTTGCTAGCAAAACACAAACATAAGAATCCATAAGCAATTTAAATCATTAGATAATATTCAATTATTCCTGTTGATATCACAAACCATGGTAAATTCAATGATCTTAGCTCTATGGCAGTCAGCATAGTGTTTGTGAGGTCCATTTCATTTTAATTACAAAGATAGCAAATGAATGAGATCATGCTCCCCTCTGTAAGTTATTTTACCCACAATGCATATTTCTTTGCTATATGCCCTGAATATATTTATAAAAGTAAGGTAAAATAAACAAATTTTTAAGCAAATCTGTGTTATTACTAAAATTATTTTTATATAAATAAGCATTTATTTTTATAACGTCTGTATACAATTAGCTTGAAAGGCTGATATTCGAATGTAATTAAAATTGTTTTTGTAGCTATGGCAACACAAAACAGTCTTTTCCTTTCTTTAAACACTGGCTTGTGAACATGTGACTCTCTTTTTTCTAATCCCAATAAGATATTGTTATCATTTGACAATAATTTAAACAAAAATGTTTCATTTTAAAATTTAATAAATAGTTCATTTATTTCAGATTCATTCAAAACAATAAAATATATTTTATTAAATAGATGACCTTTAATTGTTTCTTTATTTAGTTATTTATACACTACAAGGAAACTATAGTTGGCAACATGTGTACATGACAATATATATATACTGGCACACATGCAATTTATTATATACATGTTTCAATTATGTGTTTTGAAAGCTCAACCTATTAATTTTTATATTTAATGTTATATGTTTTCCTAAGCAACAAGCTAGTCTATTAATATATATATTCTTTATGTATTTATTTTTATATAATCAGATTTTTAAACCCCCCTCCCTTTATTTCACTAAAATCAATTTTTAAAAAAAATACTACAAACTTCATTTCAGATGATTTAGATATAGGTTTTTTCCTTCCAGCTCTTTTTTAAAAAAAAAAAATTGTATTTTTCTATAAAGTATATCAAATGGAAACTATTTTTTAAAGAAAATAAATTAAAAAATAATATAATACTAATTAGAATTATTTATTTTCATATACTCATTAAATTATTCCCCCCCCTCTTAATTTTATTTTTCAAAATATATATATACAAATTTATTCTTTATACTATTTTATTGTTTTTAAGTGTTTATTCAAGATTAAATAAAAAATGTTTTTAAGTAATTCATATTAAAATAATAATATATAGAAAATGGCCTTGTTATAATTATGATGGGTTGTGAGGAGCCAAATTTCATGTCATTCTTCCTATGCTAATTAAACTTAAAATTAACAAAAATTTAAATTTATAAATAAAATCAATTTTTATTCAAACAGATTTTTAAAAATGATATAATTACCCTTTACTAATCTAATAAGAATGAACTTAACCTTAGTATGTAATTTATTAAAAGTTATATATAATTTTAGATTCCAGTAAATTTGTCATAATAATTAAACTGTTCAAAGCTTACAATATTTTGATTTTATCTAAATCTTTTACTTTATGTAATAATAATGCATTTATCTTAGAGATGAAATAAATAGGGATATGAAGTTAGATCTACTTTAACCACACTACATTAATAAAATAAATACTGCTTTACAAATTATCTCTGTTCAGGTATTCAATTATCACACTAAATCAGGCAAGGGGCATAAATCATTTGAAGTATTTTCTATATATTATAAATTAAAACAAATTTATTTCTGTTGATTTACCTATAAAAATATAGCTAATATTTGTATTTTTATATCTGTGTCATGGATGTATATGTGTATATAATTTTCAGAATTTTCCTTTTTTTAATGATATTGATCATTTTTGCATTAAAAGTTTTAGCTGGGTGTCTTTATATAAAGTATTGAAAACACAATTTATTAAAATGAAATCTAAAATAAAAATATATGCATCATAATATATAAAAGATATTGGCTAAAAACAAAAAGTGAGAGAAATAGAAGAGTAATACTTTACATATTTTAAATTGTTTTGGCCTGATGAATAATGAGTAATATTTCATGAAACTTCCTACTCAAAAAAAAACAAAAAACAAGTTGTCCATGCCTTATCAAAAATAAACCCTAGGTTTTCTATTTTTATTACTCTTATATACGTAATTTATGCATTTTAAGAAGATTATAATAATTTCAAGTAAATCTTTTCGTTGTAAACTTGAACATACTAATTCAAAATTTTTAAATAAAATTACTTATATATAAACATATGCATGTTGATCTTTTTTTTTTTAAATTAAAAAAAAAAAAACAGTTTAAAAATGAGAAAAAACTTAACACCAAATGAAAACTCTTCAGACTAGCTTTTGTGTATTCAAAGCAGTACAATTAACAGTTTTAAAAAAGAAAAATATGTAACAACAATATTGTGATTCAATCTGGTCACCCAAACTTATAGAATACACAGCAGTTTATTCTGCTCCTTTGCTGGATTGTAAATTATATTCTGATTATTATTTCATACTTTGATATTATCTCATATGATCTTTAATAATTTTACTTCAGTGGATAAAAAATAACATTGATAAAATATATATTTTCTCATTTTTTTAATAACCTTAAATATTTCATTTTAATCTCTCTAGAATTAACATTGCTTAACATTTTTACATCATTATTTTCATTAATAACATTTTTTTAAATATAATTTTGTTTCTTAAGTTTTGATTAAGATTTAATATTATAAATAATATTATATTCTTTAATATTTATTTTAAGTGATTCTTTTATCTATACTTGAATTATGGCATATCTACATTTATGCTGCTATCATTACTGTAAAATAAATAATAATCATGCTTTCACTATAAATAAATTATTCAATGTTTAATTATAATTACATTTTCATATATTGTATTAAATCTGAATATATGCATAGTGCCAATATAGTTATTAAATACAGTATAATATTTTATTTTAAACAACTCTATTCTTAATTTGTTACCTGGCAATTCAGTTAAATAACATATTAAAATATAAATATTAATAGAAGCATCATCATTTTGAACATCTATCTACTTGTGTGTATTTTCAAACTGGTCCATGTTTCATTGTCTTAGCTGTTTTTTTTTTTTCTGTATAATTGCATGCATCTGTGTTATATTTTATTTTCTTTCAGTCAAACAATTGTTGGCATTAACTTTTTTTTAGTGCTACATGGCATAAATCTGTTTAATACAGACCAATTTATGTAATATTTTTTCTTGGAATAAATTTGTTTTTACAGAGTAAATAATTTGCTAGTTATTAATACATTATGACAACAATTTGTAAACTTTCCGACTGAAGTAAGAGATAAGATTCATTATATTATTAATATTTCACTAGCTCCTCTAATATTGCTTATAGTTCAGGGAAGATGTAGGCACATCTCTAGGCTTTAGAACTATGTTAAACACATAAAATTGTTTATGTTAAATTTAATTCTCATTTTTATTGCTACTCAGAATACAAATTGTATGTGTTTAATCATCAATGAAGAAAAGTAATAACCTTTGATATAATCATCAAAAATCAATATTTACAAATGATATTAGATTTATCTAAAGCTTATCTAAATAATTGATATCCAATAAAGTGAAATATGAAATAAATAAATAATATATATGACCAATTAGATAACTAACAATAACAATAACTAAAACAGGCAAAAGCATAAACCAACAGGTAAATAGCTTGGTCAATGAATCTGGTACTTATAATGTGATACAAAAATATATTTAAATACTGAATTCTATTTAAAGATAATTAGATTAACTTACACGATTCTGAAATTTCTCTCTGGACAGTAACTCATGATATCAAAAATCTTATAAAAATCAAGTTGCACAGTCTGACACACTAGGATACAGAATAGGGAGATTTTTCCTGAGATCATTTTCAAGTGGTTACGATCATTAAAAATAAAAATGATGGCTAAACCCTATGTCTAATGATCTGTCTTTCATACTGAAATTGAGTCTGAGACCCACTATGTCAGCTCTCTAAGTTAAACTAAATTTTCAAGCAAAGGATAAAATCAAATCTGATCCTGATATTTATGGATGAGAAGGGTCAAAGTTATTAATATATTTTTCAAGAGACCAGAGGTGACCGAAGTATCATCACTTCATGCATAGCCTCCATTGAAGTAGTAAAAAGACTATATACCACTTATTGTATATCAAAGCCAATAATATAATAATGGTACAACATTGACAACAGAAAAAAAATGTGTTCCAACAACAGTATAGAACAAATATTCACCACACAGTTTCATTATGAAAATGATTATCAGGTTGGGAGATTGGTTCAAAAAATAAAAAAGTCATAAAGAAAGCTGCAGTAGGCAGTTGGAACACCTGCATAGCTAGAATCCTTTTGACATGACATATTATAGTTAATACAATTATGAATAGCTGAACCTTTAGTAAAGTGAACTGTAAGGACAAATCTCTCAACTCTATTTCCTGGATAGTAAAAGAAAATGGGAAAAAAAATTGATAATATTCAGATAGGTTCCCATGTGCTATCAAAGGATTTAGTGTAATGGTTTTGCCACAAAGGCCTGCAATAGTGGTTGCATAAAAGCTGAATGGATAAAACTAATAACAACAGAAACACAATGATGCCATGATTACAGAGATAAAATACCCTTAAAATAAACAACTTAAGATTCATAAGAACCAAACGAAATGATGAAGACAAAGTAGGAAATATTAGACTTTCATGAGACAAGCTGTAGGTGCTGGAAGTTTATAAGTTTTTGAGGGCAAGTTATTGCATTTTTTTCTTGGTGTATCATTATTAGATAATGAAATTAATGATTATAATCTTGATAAACAATTATAGTGAATGTTATAACTTTCACATTCATATTTTCCATTTATTTTGTGTGATCCAGAAAACATTATGCAAATGGTATAATGAATATCTCACAAATAATGGTTTAACAAGCATTCATGCATGCTATGAGAGAACTTGTTTCTATACATATAGATTCCAAAAAATCACACCGTTATAAATATTACTCTGAAATGGTGCATTTCACAATAGAGAATATGAAGATATGAGACTTGAATCTGAACAGAAAAAAATTGTGTCTGAATATTATGGAGAATCTTGCTGTATTTTTATTATAAAATAAAAATATATACATATCTTTTTCATCTTTTTAAATTCTTATTCCCTCATCAGTGGGTAACATATAGTTCCATGAACTATGCAATATAATTTTAAATAATTTGTTTATAAATACAAATATCCAAAGAACAAATATTGATGAATGCCCACACACTCTATGGTAACTTTTCTTTCCTCTACTTTTCACTTTTTTACTTTTAAATCTGTTTTTATATGCACAATAGTACAAAAGAAACTGAGTTCTAATATGTTCTACATATGACACCTGATCATTAACATTTTTAAAAAAATATTTTTTGCCAAAAAATGATGTTCAAGCTAATTGAAATTAACTTAAAATAAAATGTTTAGTCCATTACATAAAAACTAATCAATGATAAATATTCTCATAAATTATATTGCAGTTTAATATATACAAGTCAAAAATATCAGATATTTTTTCTTTCCAAATAGCTTTAATAAATATATATTAGTTTTATTCCAACAAATAAAAAAAAGTTAATCATTATTATTAATAATACAAAGTATCACATAATTTTTAAAATTAAATTAATTTCTATATTTATAATTTCCATTTCTATCTATATTAGTACAGCAGAAAGAAAAGTACTTATTGATCATGCAATGACAAGAAACCACTTGAATATCTGTACTTTGAATACTGAAAGGGAATTAGCAATGAGTACTTAAAAAAATTGCTTCATACTATTTTGCTTTTTATTTGCTCCTTGAATTTTATCATGGTTTGATCTATCACCTAATCTAGATATTAACTCCTTGAACACTGGATTGTAAAGGCTTTCCAAAAAGAAATTATTATTTTTGTTTATCTCCAACTTTATTTTTCAATAATGGTATTGCCTATTTATAGTCTTTTTCATATTGATGCAATGTTATTTATGTGTTTTTTTTTGAGCAGCTTTCTCATTAGTTACCATGACAATTTCTAACTTCTTTTGTCTCATCATTTATATCTTTCTCTCTGATTATTATTTTTAGTTCTATTTCTATATTTGTAATGTTATATTCATACCTAATACTGCATTATATACATCCACCATATTATATTAAACTGTGATTCAGATTTTGGACAGAACTCCAAATTATTGAAGGTAATCTTGAACAACCATACATTAATATAAAAATATTTTACTTTCATATTTTGATTTCTAACTTTGTCCTGTATAGGTCTTGTGCTATGATAGAGTAGCAGATGAATCCCATGGATAGGAATTTATCTCTGTTAGCTTTTTGTGCTTTGACTATTAATTATTGTTATTAACATTTCTAACACTATGTGAGACATCTGTGATATACACATAAATATATAATCGTTCTTTGATAAAAATTGTCAAAATTTTTTATAAAAAATAATTTTTAAAAAGTTCTAAATTAGTATTCATATTTATATATTCCTATCAGTCCTAATCAGATTTATAATTTTTCTTTTAAGAAGCTAGTTGTTTTTGACATTTTGAATAGTTTATAAAGGTATTCCAAGGTTTCACATTAAACAATCACCAACATATATACAAATTTATCGCAATATACTTACAGGAAAACCTCCATGAAACCAATCTTTATTAGAATCCTAAAACAAGGTTGTTGAATTTGTAGGCTCACAATTTTATAAACACCTTATGATTGCATTAGCTTTTAAGAGATTGTTAGATAAAAATCCCAAATTCAATTTTTAAATTCAATGTTCTTGTAATATGATCTCAAATCAGCTTACTTCATAAAATATAAACATTACAAGTGCAGATACTATTGATAATCTTTAAAAAATTAACCTAGAAAGTGTCATCTATACATTTCTCAAGATACGGTGCTTTATAAAAAGATAAAACAATACTGAATCACATAAAAAAATAACCTGATATACATTTATGATGCTTCTATCCTTTTAATAAATTCTGGATTTAAAACTTTTATGGCAGTTCTCTAACCATCTTATTTTTAAATAACAACAGATTGTAGTCCATTTTTACAGATCATGATTAAATAATTCACATGTAAAATCAATCTCACATATTTTAAACAACTGCCCCCCCCCCTTAATTTTTGATTGATTGAGATGAAGTGTCATACATTTTATCGAAAACATAATCCACATTCTTATGTTAGCATTTGTAATAGACAAACAAAAAATAGAAGTTCTTTTTAGCCAATGAATTTAGCTATTTTAAAGAAAAGGCTCATTATCCATAATGAATTTTAAAAAATACCACTGATCATTATATTAAAATAATTTAAAATATATTCCAAAATCAAGAAGAGAATACTTTAGGTCATTGAAATTATGACACCTTTTACAATATTTAAAATAATCTATATGGTCCTGTTTTGTCAGCACATCTCTTCTTGGCATCACTTAGTGAAGTACTGAATTTCTTCCAGTTCAAACAAAAGATTTAGTGTGCATGAAGTGCAAATTTCTTATGAATAATTTTTAAAAATTTAACAAATATTATGAAATCCACCACTTCCTTTATTTTGCTATAATATCTTACATAAATGCAATTTGTCCGTCTTACTTTGAACACTTTTTAGCAATAATTTTTTTTTTATTGTATATATGTACAAACAAACTTAGTTTTCAACTGTCCAAAAATATAAACAATAAAAATAAAGAAAACAACACAAAAGATAATATAATAAAATGTTATAAAACTGAAATAAATTAATCAAAACCAAATAAAATAAAATACACATGCATAATTTATTTTATATTTCATGTTGTATATTTTATTTTATATTACCTGGATTTTTTTATTTGATTTGATTACATTTATTTCAGTTTTATAATATTTTGTTACATTTTATATTGTTTTTCTTTATTTTTATTAATTTTATTTACATTTTTATGGTATTATTTATATAGTTATTTTAATTGTTATTATATCATAGCTCTGAAGAAGACTGCAAGACAGTTGAAACATGATTGTGTTCATATTTACAATAGAAAAATTTTTTGCTAAAAAGTGTTCAAAGTAAAGTGGACAAATTGCATTTGTAAAAATGTATTTAGTATCCACTTATTGTAAATCAAAATATTTTATGAATTACTGCAATGTTAGAAATAAATCTTTAGGTGTGTTATGAATTTATAAACAATCTTGAGGAGATATAATAAAATTCACATTCCACAAGAGTTTATGTCAAAGCAAGAAACTTGAATTAATTAACTAGAGATGTTTTTGTAAATGTTAAATGTTGTAACGCAAATTGAATCTGTTAAGTAGCATACAAGAGAGTGTGTGTGTATATATACTTTTATTACATATATAAATCAGTACAATATTTTAATACATATATTTCAAATAATTCTACCATAAAATGTTGCCAAGCTTCTTTAATAACTAAAAGACAAAATCATGTGATTTAATTGTGAAGCGAAAGTTGTGAAATATTCAGCTAATGAAAATCATTAGGTACTTTCTTTCTTTCTCAGATGCTCCGTCAAGACTTTGACATATATAAAAAAAAAAAAAAAGGAGGAATGATGTTTATAAAATGGTAAGAAGAGAATTCATATAGTGATAATAAAGTAGAAAGAGTTGCTTATGTACGTGTCTGTTCATAATTTGTACTTATACTTAAAATATTTCAAATAATTCTGTAAGTAGGATATAAAAAAATAAAAAATGGGAAGATTTGACTTAATCATTTTATTTTTCTACATAAAACCGGTTCAGGAATAATCAAATTTTAAAATGTCTAAATAAATTTTAACATTAAAAAAAAAAAAATCGATTTTGTTTCTTAACAGAATATAAGCAAACACTTTAGCAAATATTATGAACTTCCTGAACAAAATTAAATGTATGCATGTGGTTACGCGCATCTATCCCCCACACGTTTTCATATGGAATAATATAATTGAATGCGCGTGTGAATGTTAAACGTTCACATAAAATACATATTACATATAAAATAAAGAGTTACCTATGTTGCAAACCGACAAGACCAGAGTATATAATTTGTGCGACATCTAATTGAGTAGGCCATTTAGCAGCGGCAACACATCCAAATATACCACATGCTTCATTCAAACCCGACTTAGGATCCATTTTTAATCCGTAAAAAAATATTAATCAATAAAAAAATTACAACCAAAGAGAGTTTACTAATCGAATAACTTTTAATTAGGGTTATATTTTCAGCTTCTATTACTATAATTATGTAAATACTAAGATTGATTATGTCAATGCTAAATAATTTCGAAAAATAAAGATTGGGGGCTAACATAAATTGCGCAAGATGATTTTTTTTTGTAAAAACAAATTATGTTGATTAGATAAAGCGGTAAAAAATAAGACAACCATGACCCTTAAACCGGAAATTATAATGTAATTTCACTAATTTGATTCGATCTAAATTTTAAAACATAAAATTGAAACAAACAATTAAAAAAAAAAGCTTTGAAGAATGTGCTTGCAATCTTTATGCACATATACTTTTGACATTTTTTTGTTATTATATAAGTCAAAAAAGTTAGGGAAAACTACCAGGAACGATGATTTAGAAATAATTTTTATTACTTATCTCTGTTTGTTGCTCGGAAATTTTTGTTGTTGTTGTTATCATCAAACAATCAACTCTCCAAGTGGACATTTTATACTTATATTTTTCTATGCTTTTGCATGAATTTCTTATTTTAGTGCAATTATTTGAAATCTACTTAGATAAATTAATACTTATTTGAAACGGTTGTTAATTAAAATATATGTGCATATGTTTAATTATCATACAACACAATCAGCCTATTAACAAATAATTCTCCTCAAGGCTCACTTCCAAATTTCCTTTTTCGTGAAAGATTTAGCAAACTTTTTCTTATTTCGCATTAAATTATTTATTATGACACTTTTCATCTTTTGTATCCAGAAAGAAAATTACATATTATTACTTGATTTTTCTTTTGTAAATATTCAGCGTATCTCTATTTTCTTACAACATAACTGTCATTAGTAGATTTGTAATCAGATATGGATATTCAAAATCCAGAAGGAAAAAAAAGTTACAAGATTAGTTTTGGATTAATATAGCAATCAATATATGAACACGTGTGTTGACCATTGATTTGTATATTTGAGATGCTTTTTTTTTTTTTTAACGTCTGCAGCAAACTATTTTTTATATTAATAATAAATAAATTATTTCTCGAATACTTATGATACAGTCGTTTCTTTAGATCAAAGGCCTGTTGGGAAGAGAGATTAGGTTCCAGGTGGCCATAAATATGTCGGGGGGGGGGGGTAATTATTCTCTTACTTTAATTTTGTTCATCAAGGATAAGCAAAGTTCATGATTGTTACTAATCAAAGTATTGAATATTAATTTGCATCTGATGGACCAGATTATAAATAATAAGAAGGTAACCATTTACTGCTGGGAAGAATCCACTTTTAATGTCGTCAATTAGAAGTACGTCAATTAGAAATAATGGTGTATGCTTCTTCATTTTGGATATTGCAAAGATCGTATTCCTGTGAGTTTGAAGTGCTTGACACTATGAAAACAGATGGCTGACAGTTTCATTTGCATTAAAACATATCTGGCAAGTAGGATTTATTTTTGCAATTCGTCTTCTGTAAGAGAGTAAATGGGTTGTTTGTAAGTAGAGCATCTAAGTTAATCTTCGACTCCAGATGCCAGTACCTGAATTTTCTGATGATGATATTGTTGTTAATGTTAAGCATAGCAGGATTTGGAGTTCTATTAGTACGGATGAGATTATATGCCTCCCAGAAGTTGATCTTCTTCATAAATGTGGGGTCACTTATGTTTATATTTTTATTAAGTGAGGAGATTATAGATGTAAGTCAATCATTCTTTTTTGGTGGAGGCCGATCATTAAGGACAATTTGAGTGAAAAACATGGCATTAGGATAATTTGTTTTGAGCTTATATACAGTATTGAAAGATTTTTGAATAAAGAAGTTATTAATGAATTGTAGAGATAGTCCGTTGAACTTGGAATGCTTTTTCAGATTTTTTAGGCTGATGACTGCAATTTTTTTTATTCCAGACGAGCTTGGAACATAAAAAAATATTTTTTTGACTAAAGTTGTTACTGAAATTGATGACTATCATATAATAGTTAATTCCAGGAAATATTAGAATGTTAATTAAGGAGATTTTGGCATGACTGTACTACATTGAAAATCATCTCTTGAATGGATTTTCTCATAGCTGAATGGGATTTGAATACCGAAAATCCAAGAAAATTTTGAGGTTTGGCTGTAAACTCGGAGGCTATATTAGTGCCTGTATTAATTCTCCAAGCAGAGGATTTATTCAAATTAGAATGGAGTCCAAATAGAGTGGTATAATTTTGCAAAATTTGAAGCTAATTTGGGAATGAAATTTTTTTGAGGGGACAAAGATTGATCTGTCAGCATGTGAATGCCAGGAAAATTTTTTCTATACTTTTAAGGAGAGATTTGATAAATGCTATGAAAGTGGGGAACCCTGGGGAATGGAATTGTAGGGCTTAAAACCAGGTACAAAATTTTCCCATTGAGGGTAATAAAGATCTCTCTATTGTAGAATAAATTTGTGATAATATTGATTAATTCTTTTGGAACTTCATATTTACCCAGAATTTCAAGAAGAACGTTAGTTTTTACATTGTCAAAAGCACCAGCAATGTTAAGCTGAACAACTATAAGGCAAGTTTTTCTGTTAGTTCTGATGTGATCATGGATGATCTGGAGAAGGTTGATAGCATTGGCTGTTGAGGTTCCTTTTCTAGCAAACTGGAATTCCGAGCTTGACAAAAGAATTTTTCCTTGAATTTTGTCCTTAATCATTGATTCAATCACCTTAATCATGATGGGAGTCATAGAGATGGGTCTGAGATTATCCGTCAGAGAAGGAAGAAGGTTTTTCTTAATAAAATGGACCAGAGAAATAGGGCACAGACCATCAGTTTGATAAGAATTGGTAGATAGGAAATTGAGCATGTTAAATATAATGGGTACAGAGAATCTGGAGAGGTGCAACAGATAGCATCTCAGGACTGTCTGGGAAGGATCTGTTTATTTAGTAAATCTGTTCCTGAGATATCCATAGGCTCAATAGAACCTACTTGGTCTATTGCATGGCATTGGAGGAGTATGTTAGATGTTATCTTAGTTTTGAAGTATTTATAGGTCTCATATAGCATGATAGCATCTGTGAAAAGTTTATTATTTAATCATGATAGATGAGAGTACAGTTTTCTATATATCCAAGAGCCCATCTAATGTAGCCTCTGGACCAGCAATGGGGCTGGGAAAGATAAATTTTGAATTTTTTAATAGAGAGATATTCAGCCAGTATAATTTGTTTTTATATTGTTGTTTTAACTCAGGTTGCAATGAAGGGATTTGAGAAAATTGTTTATGGCTTCCATCTCTTTAATAATGAATGATGATGCTTTGTTATTATAAGTGAAGTGTTTGATAATGTCTCTCAGAATATTGATAAAGGCAAACCAAGCTTCCACCAGATGTAGAGTGAGTATATTGAAAAATATGTAGGATTCTGAGATTACTGCTTTTAGTGTGGTATTTTTTTGAAGCAGTCTGAGTGTGCTATTAAATTTTGGGAGTTGATTGAGTATTGAAGTTAACATTCAGATTAATGGTGAGTGCAAAGTGGTCTGAGAATGGAACCAGTTCAAGAAATGGGGTGATGATCAATTGAAGTTCAGGGGAAAACAGTAACAGGTCAATCAAGGGTGTGTATTTTCGTGTATAGAATGAGAAGGCATCTGGAGGGGAAAACTCTCCACTAAGGTTACTATTAATGAGATGTAAGTACTTGGAGTTAAATTCTTTATGTGTACTGTTGAAGTCTCCAAACATGATTGTTGGAAAAGGATTAGAAGCAAGGATAAGGTTTATTTGCTGAATTAGTTGATGAGTGTTAAAATTTTATAGAAATATATATAAATGATGATATTGATGGTAAAAGATTGGTGAAAGAAAGTAGCTATTATTAGGTACTGATTAATCTGGTTCATCCTAAATGAAGTAAAGAGAGAACTATTGTGAATAAGAATGGCAACTTTTGCTGTTGGCAAGGAAAAGATAGAGTGATGGAAGGACCCAAATCTACCCAAAAGTTTGTTTAGATTGACTTGTGTGTGGAGATTTATCTTTGTTTCTGAGAGACATATAATCTGTGGTGTGTATTGTTGAATCCAGTGGCTGATAGCCTATACTCTTTTGAAAGAGTGAAGGCCTTTGACATTTATCTGATATTTTTATAGTCATAACTTTGTGGTGTAGGTATGCAAGCTAGACTGAGGGTGGGATTGAATTAGTTATTGGAATATTTCTTCTAAGTCATCACAGAGAGATATTTCAACTGCCGATGACAATTGGTCTTTGTCATCGCTTATTTGCTGTTGTGTGAGTCTGGAAGAATGCCTTGGTTTAGTCTGATTTTTGACAGGGATGGTCCCTCAGGGAGCTCATTCTGTAATGTCCTAGGTTGTTTTCAGTAGTGTGTACTGTATTCTTTGGATTTATCTCTTCTGTTTTTTGGAGTCTTTAAATCTTTCATCAGGTGCCAATATTTTCTTTTTGCTTCCCGCCGCCTGCCTAGGATCTGAACTTTTATAAATTGGTCTCTGTGTCATTAATTGAATGGGCAGAATTATTTAATTTCTTCTTAGCATTTTTCTTGGACTTCCCTTTTTTTTGGTATGATGAAGGGCATTTGTTCATCAAGTACTAGTAAGAAACAATTTCTTACTGTAATGTATTGAAGCTATATAATGTGAATAAATTTATATGAATAACCAATTATTTTTTAATAAAACTGGATATCTTTTTGATTAAGAAATTTGACTCTATAAAATCCCAATATATAAAGCATGTTTTTAATCATTGTATTTTTCTGATAATGTTGCAGCATGCTAGCTGCCTTATGAAAATTATGAAACTGTCTTCTCTAGCTAAAAGTGCACTCAGCTACTGTTAATAAATAGATGGAATAAATTTTTACCTTAGCCAATGTTAGAAAGCGTTTTCGGCAACTAATTAAAAATCATATCATATTAATTATCTAAAATTATACTTTCTATTATCATTCATCTAAAAAACCATATGATTACCATTTCTTTGTGCTTACACAAGTTGTTAAAACAGTAGTAAAACTTTTTTCATACAATAGAAACATCTAGTGTAACCCTAATAATCAATAGATGTTTGAAGATTGTACATTTTAATCTCTATTCAGTGCCTTCTTATCTAACATCCTCAGACTACTGTCTAACTTATGGCTTTCATCAGTGAAGAGCTTTGGATCTGGGAGAAATGCACTTGGATCTTTGGGTTTAATGCACCCCTTCAGCACTTACCATTTATCTTTTTGATTAACTATAAAACTTTCAACCCAAACTGAAAATATAAGGTTTTCAATCCAAGCTAATTTGCCTGTGTAGTCAATCAGATATCAATTCAGTTCAAAATTTATATACTTTGGTGTTTTTGATTTTTCAAGAACCATAGTTCCCTCTATTCTTTGAAGGAATTGAATTCAGATCTGTATGATTATACAGATAAATTAGCTTGAATTGAAAATGTATTGTCTTCAGTTTAGACTCATAGCTTTATGATTAATCAAAAAAAATAAAGCTGCATTAGATGCAAAGATCCAGATTCACTGCTTCCAGATCCAAGATTTCTCACCAATGAAAGCCACAGGAAGGCATTGGATAGGGATTAAAATGCATAATCTTTTGGCATATGTTGATTACTAGAGCTTACATTAGATGGCATTATTGTGTGGATTGCTACTGTAATAACTAAACTATGACTTAATTCAAACAACAAGTTTTATAAAACCATTGAAAGCTTTTTTTCTGTAGTGAATAATAGTAATATTCCATGATATTTAGTAGTCTTTTTAATAGGAAAATAAATAAAAATTCTTAAAATCAGATTGCACAATTTCATGAATTCATATATTCCTTAAAATTTTTAAATAGTTATTTAAGCATTTATATTTTTAAAATACAACACTACTTCTTTCTGTTAAACATATTATTATAAATAATATATTGTCACAATAAACATAGATAGTGTTAACTTTCCAGATTAGATTCCTTGAAAGTGTAAAAAATTCCAAGTCAAATCATTGGTTGGTGGATAGCTCAAATTCTGGATCATGATTACATTGCTTAAATTTCCTGCATATCTGTGGTTTATTGCCTTTATCTTTTCTTTTAGCTCTCTTTCAACATTAGGTAGGTAATGTATAAGTCTTATAAGAAGGGAAGTCTAATTGTTAGGCAGTAATTTCATTCTTTCATAGCCCAAATTGTCATTAAGGATTCATGGATTTATTTAGATAATATAATCTATACAATAGTCAAATATGTTTAAAAATACATATATACAAGCAACAAAGATTACAAATTATAAAATTATTATAAAAAAGCCTTTTTCGGCAAATTATGTTTTTTTTTTTTTTTGCCCTTTTCAATATGTCTCCACGATTTAAAGCACATACAGCGACATCTGGATATTTGACATGATCTATTATGTGATTCCCCCCCCCCCTCAATTCTACTACAAAATTACTCTGTTATATATATTGAATGGATATATATCCACATATATTAATTAATTAACTATCCATTTTTTATCCATTAACCACTTATTATTTAACTTAATGGATGTTTTGTATATATTCATACAGTTGTTTTTATTATACATGATGTAGTTTGTTTCATATATTTTACGTCTATTAACATTTTTAATATAATCAAGAACACTTATATTATCAATACAATTTATTTTATGTCCATACTGCAAATAATGAACATATAACGCATATATCTGCGTTATATGTTCATTATTTGCAGTATGGACATAAAATAAATTGTATTGATAATATAAGTGTTCTTGATTATATTAAAAATGTTAATAGACGTAAAATATATGAAACAAACTACATCATGTATAATAAAAACAACTGTATGAATATATACAAAACATCCATTAAGTTAAATAATAAGTGGTTAATGGATAAAGAATGGATAGTTAATTAATTAATATATGTGGATATATATCCATTCAATATATATAACAGAGTAATTTTGTAGTAGAATTGAGGGGGGGGGGAAATCACATAATAGATCATGTCAAATATCCATTTGTTTATCTATCTTCTATCATGTATTGATATAGATGTCGCTGTATGTGCTTTAAATCGTGGAGACATATTGAAAAGGGAAAAAAAAAAAACAATTTGCCGAAAAAGGCTTTTTTATAATAATTTTATAATTTGTAATCTTTGTTGCTTGTATATATGTATTTTTAAACATATTTGACTATTGTATACTTGAAGTGCAACATAAAAAAAGAATTGGTTTTAATTCTGATTCTTTTTCTGTATAGTAATTTCAATATAATCTATATAAAGCAATAAAGACTCATGTATAATTATCGAAGTACACACATGACAATATTAAATCCAATTAAATGTAGATAACAAATGAGTAATATTCACAAAAACAAATTAACCTAGCTATATATTTATTTATGTAAATAAATATTGTTTCTTCTACATGACTTTTCTTTAAGTCAAACTCAGTAAATAGCAATGAAATAATTTTTTAAAGGAATGATTTGCTCATTATTATCCTCTAAGTTTCCTAAAAATAAGCATAAATAAAAAATAATTAAGGTAGGCTCCTGATAAAATTGATGTAAACTTACAAAAGAACTAGAGACTTTACTTAAACTGTTTCAAACTAATTTTTATAACTTATATTGTATTCAAGCTAAAGTCAGCCATATTTGTTAATATTTTTAGACCAGCCATGCATAAAATTTTATGTATATATATCTATAAGATTAATGCATCCCTTGGATATAATGTATGATAAGGCAATTTATGAAATATTTTGTTCCAAACCACTAACCATTTTATTAAGAGACAATTTCAATCTAAAAGCCAGAATGATTATGAAAACATATTGAAATTCAGTCAAATTGCAAATATATTAAAATAAAGCTTTACTTGATAGATTTATTTCTAGTAGAAAAAAAACTATGAATTATAGTTAAAGCTATTTACAAATGCAGAAATAATGTTTGAGTTTGTAACAAATGAAACAAACTTGGGTGAAATAACAGTTATCAAGAAAACCCAATTAGCAGATGACAACTCAAGCATTAAATTCACAGTATCAATTAAATAAAAAAAGGACCAGATAGTGACAGAAAAAAAATTATATCACAAAGTCCATTGGTAGAAGATATTTCCATTGTGAGGTGTTCATGTTTCTAAAGTTTGAAGATTCAAAAAGAAATCACGCAATTTTAGTGATAAAATTGGCCACATAGTGCAGGCATGATTTTATTTAACAAAAAAAAAAAAACAAATGCTACAATCACTAAATCTGAGATGTACCAATTATGATCAAAATAATATAAAACACAAAGTTATAAGCCATACCAATGATAACAGATGGATAAAAAACTAAAATGAAAACAGCATATAGATAAGAAACAAGACATGTTTTAAAAAGAACGTCATAATCTATTAATGAAAAAGTGGAGGGCAGCATAAAAAAATGCAAAATATAAAAAGTATATTAATGATTTTTAAGATGCCTATGCTAGATAAGACAATTGTAAATATCAAGCAAAGAAAAATAAAGTCTTCTTTTCTCATTTCAATTCACAAACACAGGAATCTAGGCTATGCTGTTGTAGCAATAATCCAAATATAAACTAATGTCCTATGGAATAAAACATCACACATACATCAATGTTAATAGTACTGTATTTTTTGGTGTGTGTGTAACATAAATAAAAACAATTTTTATTGCTATAATTAAGAATTTAAAATTTGATATTATCTGATTGTAATCAAATTGTGCTTTTGTGCCAAAATGAATTAGTAATGGCTATTGAAAAATTTTGATAAAAATTATTAAGATAAGCAAAGGTCAGAAATTGTCAGCAAATAATAGCACAACAACTGATAATTTAAATAATAATAAAGTGTATTTTTTTTAAAAAAAAATTAAATCCCAATAACACAATCTGATGCAATTTCAAATAAATATACTCTATATCAGATAAAATATGTTCTGCTACAAAATGAAATGGATTTGTTCATAAATATAAAATAGCTTACTTTATCTAATACAAAATCTTAAGAGTTGTAAATACAAAAAATTAGTCTACACTATAATATAAAATTTTTTATTATTAAAATAAAATTAACTGTTATTCCCACTGTAAGAAAAAAAAAGAGAGATCAGTTGCTAATGTTATATGATGTTTTAGCATTAAAGTGATGGATTCTTCATAAATAATTCCATCCAATCAATTGAATTGATTTTTCTTTTTTGCTTCAGTTCGAATTAATTCAGAAATCTCTTACTCTATAAAGAATCATTGTCAAGGCATGTTGTATCTTTTAAGGAATTCCAGTTTGTTTTTTATTTATTTATTCATTGATTATTCTACTTATCTATTTACCTGTTTATACTCCTACCGAGACCTATATAAATAAATACCTTGAGTAATCTGATAAAAAGTGGAGTGTAGAGAAAAGCAAGACAAGATGATATGGAGGTATACTATAAATAGTTATGAAAAAAAGTATGCAAGGGCAAAAAAAAACAAAAACTTTAGTAAAACTATATTTGATAAAATTATAAATGAAGGAAAATTATGTGAGAATTAAATTGTTATATATATATAAAGAAAATATTTATTAACTTTCATAGTTTATAAAATATTTACATATACAATATATATATATATATAGAGAGAGAATTAGGATTAGAACTTGTATGAAAGAGAATAAAATCTTAAAAAAGATTCAGAATGGATTCCATTAAGGAAAACAGATGTAGAATAATTTAATCATTGTTGTTGTACTGATTGAAATGTTTTATGGAGAAATCAACATTATATATTTCATTTTTAAAAATAGAAATGAATGAACTGGGTCAATAGGAATAGATTGTAGAGAAAATTTAAAAATATGGGAAATTGTTAAGAATGATTTATAATTATTTCTAAATACCAATCAGGGACATAGAATTGAATTATATTAAATATGAAATTGGATTAAAAGAGATATATTCATTATAGTTTTATTTCAAAAGAATTCAAGATTAAAATTTAAAGATTGAGAATACATGTGAAAATTTTCATAATAAATGATAATAGGCCAATTATTTTTTGCAATGATATGGCAGTTTTGGCAAATAATATAAAATATATGAACTATTTTTAAAGAAAGGGTGGGGATGGCGGATGTGCAAAAATGAAATATCATGAGAAAAAAATCTTTAAGATATTGGGATTTATTAGATAAGTAAAAATTGAAGAATGAAAAATGGAAAGTATTTTGTCTTGAAAAAGTGAAAGGATAAGTATTTAAGTAATTGTTAAATGATGAAAAGAAAAGGGATCATGGTGTGTAAATAATTTTGAAAGGGTGATGGTAGTTTATTTAACATTATAAATACTGAGAGTTTGTACTAGTTAAGAACTCAGAAATATTGATATAATTTTAAAAAAATAGATATGCATTAAATTTTTGCCAGCAACTGATGCTTTTGAAATGGAAATGAATTGGATTTCTCTTTTAATGAAGGAAATTAAAAACGTTTGAAAGTCAAAATATGTGAATGGAAATATATTAATATAAATAATATTTAATTAGATTGTGTGGCAACATCAAAACATATTGGGCAAGAAAGATTTACAATGTGCAATATTAATATATAGATGTTATTCCTATATTTATATAAAAAATGGGATGTGTAGAGCAGCATTTTCCAACCTTTTTGATGTCACAGTACCCTTGATCTCGCTCTTTACATCTCACGGTACACCCTTGAGGAAAATACTTTTTTTTTTCAAATTAATTTACTTTCTAATTATTAGTTTATCGTTGATAAGTTTCTGTTTATTCATTAATCAATGATGTGAAAATGAACATAATTTAAAATAATTAAATTAAGACATTAACATAATATTAAAATTGAAGCATTTATCTTTAATGGTCCTATGTTATGTTTTATCAAATGCATTCTCCTGAAAATTTAACATTATTTCTACATCTCGCAGTATCCCTATAGCCAGGGTACCATGGAGGGCACAATTATGCTGGTGGGGAAATTGGACAGATAAATTGATTAAAAAAAAAAACTTCCAAAAAATGAATAAAGTTTGGAATCATATAATATATATCTCAACACTAAAGACTTAGTGTGATGTGGTACAAAAGAGAAAAGCTTCAGAAATCATGGGGGAAAGGCAAAAAAATGGAATAAGGATTTGAACTTTAAATATAGAGATGGAAAAGAGTATTGAACATTTATGTTTGGCGAATAGAGCAGAATAAATCCTGTGTAAAAAGAAATTTATAAACAGAATGAAGATATTTTTTTTTTTTATAAAAAAAATGGGGAATATGAGAATAGGGTAGAGGAATTAATGAAGCAGCTTTTATGAATAAGGGCTAGAATAATAATTTGGCAATACATCAATTTGCTATAGTAAATTATGGTTTCAAATAGTTTTTAATTTTGCTAACAGGATCAATGGATATAATATTAAAACACACAAACTTCATTTAAGGAGAAACCAATTTACATCAATACGATTTTTTATTATATTCAATAAGAATAAAATTACGCGACTTCGAGACAAGCACAAACTGTTCCATTATAATTCGGCAAATTCAATATATACATCGTATAATTAAAATATGCAAAAACAGATGAACTGTAATTGAACGTTTATCACACAATATTAATTTTTTGCATATAAGAATAAAATTTGTGTATTAATTAAGCAATTGCATACTATAGCCAATCTTCAGTGATACACTGCGTGATCTGAAACTAAAGTCTACGGATAGCTGTCCAATTCCGTAGCTCGAAACTTCTCATGAATTCCCGACCATTAAGCCATTACGATTATTTGCTGCAACCTATCTTTATTTCCTTTACATATCTCATTTTAAAGTTACATTATAAAATATTAGATGACTAAAATATTAGTAGTTTTTGCAGCATGTACATTACCAAATTTATGATTTCCAAGTTACATAATAAAAATTTTGTAGATAAGGACAATGACTAAAAATTATAATACTTATCGTCATTCAGACAATTTATACAATATCTGAACATAGTAAAGTAATATATTTAGAGATTTTAAAAAAGCTAATTAATCAATCAAACAAAAAGATTAATAATTGCGTTTAATTTTAATACAATTTATTTAATAAGAACGTCATAATTGGGTAAAATTTCCACGGATTTATTGACGAAAACTCTACGTCAGCCATTTTAAGCACCAATAAAAAGATATCGTGAAGTTCTCACGCACTCTCGTAGAGTCAGTGTGTGGCGCTAAGTTTTAGGTTAGAAGTTATTTCGCCACCTGCACAAATTAGCAAAAAATGACCGAAAGTAAGTTTTCCAATTCTTATATATTTAATAAGTTTGAAATTGCAAGTTAAATTTTTAGTAAAATTTGTGGGTTTTTTTTTTTTTTAGTTCTAAAAGATATTTTATTGGTTCAACTTCCGTGGACGGATTGTTGTAATTAATCAATCTTAATATGTCATAGTGTTTTTAGTTATGATTTCCATAGACATATTTTTGTAATACATTGCACAGTATGCAGTTTTAATTTTTTGTTAAGTATGAAATTATAAGAAAAACTTTTAATTACAATTGTTCGTCTTGTCATAAAAGTTATAAATACTTGTATTGTGTTTGCAAGTGTTCTTAATATCTATCTTAATTTTTTTTTTGCAATTTTAATACAGTACTTTCTTTTCTTGATCTTTTTATATATAGTATCATATTTAAATAATTAGTCTAATTTTTACGATTTTGAATTACATTTACAAAGTTTTTGATTTTTATCAGCGCATCCCTTATCTCAATTGTATCATATCGCTTGGCAGGGTTAAGAATTGTAAATCTTAAAAGATTCTTTGGATAGAAATGTCAATTTCATTTTATTAACAGCTACTAAAGCATAATGGTGATTAGAGTATTTGAATACCAAGCTTATGATCTGATATTCATAAACTGTGACATCTTTTCAGTTCCTTAGAAAGTTTAGAATTTCTTTTTTTTTTTTTTAGGTTGATGTCATATTAAATATCAATGTTAAATTATTGATTGATAAATGACTACCTATTTTTAATTAGAGGATCAAACAAGAAAGGAAAATTGAAAAAGCTTAACAGCAAGCATTTGGTTATTCTGTATCTATTTTCTTAGTTATTTTCTTTTTTAAAACACTGATTTGGTTTTTTAAAGCTTTTCAGGCAAAAAGCAGTTAGAAACAGTTTACAAATTTGTTTTCAATTTTCTTCAACCATGATTGATCGAAATTGTGATTAAAAGGGAAAAAAAAGTCTATAAAGCTCATAGCACTTGCTCCCAACTACATATTAGCCCTGAAGATGTATTATACTTATTGCAATTTAATCTATCTGCTTATTTAAATTTTTGTCCATTTGTGGACCAAAGTCATTTTAAAGAGTTTGTTTTGACCATAAAAATTATTGTTAAGGATTTTGACAATATTTCCCAAAATCTGTTTTAATTTCATATTTTGTATATATATATATGTGTTTCAATATCTTCATTATCTTTATTGTTCAATTTAATATAACATCATTTCTCTTTTTTGCATTTTAGCAATTTTGTATTATTTTCTTCTATTTCAGTTGAATCTGCAGCATCCATCAGAGATCTGTTTAATCTTTTATATATTAATCAGAAGGAAATAAAATAAAATTGCTTTTAAAAAGCACAAAAAAGCTGAATTATATATTATATAGTTATAACAAGAAATTTGCTATTAACTGCAATAATTTTTTTGTATTTAAACATTTTCTGCAATTTATTTTTTACTTATAGATTGGAAAAAAATATTTGTAAATTTAATGTGAAAAAAAAAGAGAATTTATGAATAGTTACAAAAAAAAAATAAATAAAATGAATTTATAAACAAGTCTTATTCCACCAAGTACTATTTTTTAAAAAATAAATTATAAATTTGAAAATAAAACTAGATGACTATTGATCAGGATCTTGGGATAATGAGAGTTAAAATGATTATCAGTACAACTGCTGACCTCTATTTCTTTGCACTTTATAGCAATAATAATAAAAATCTAAGTAGTGATAGTTGGTAATTGATCCATTTAATTATTTTCTATTCATACCTATTGATAAAAGAAGGGTCTAAGCTTTTTTTTTCTGCTGTTATATAGATTCTAAAAGAAGAGAATGATTATAGTGTTAAGAATTATTTTAAGTAAAAAGTAATATTGAATTATTACTTTGCAAATATTTTTTGAAGTGAATTTTATAAAGTACTTCAGTGTAATATTGTGGATGTTGCTACAGGGTTTCCTTCATTGCAAAAACTTTCTGAGTGAAGTCATATAAAGAAAAAGATTTTGATGAAGCCTCGACAGGCAGATAATTTGCATAAAAATTAGATATTCAATTCTCAAAAAAAATTAAAATAATGAATTTGCTGATGAACCTTTGATAGATTTAGAAACAATCATTATAGTGAAATTGTTTGGTCAAATGATAATGTCCATAACACTTGAACCAACCAGGAAATGACATTGCTAAATGTTAAGGTGACATAGTAAAAAGAACAAGCCATAAAACTAGCGGGTATTAATGATTTCATGCTTTGTGAGAAAATGAAACCAGTTCTGCGAACAGAGGTTCAAAACTTCATGAATTCCTTGTTTGCAACAAGTGGCATATTGCATTTCCAAATGTTATTGCCCTTTGGATTTTTTTGAAAATCTTATTGATTGGCATCAGGAGAAAATAATTTTTCTAAACCAAAAACCTGATCAAAATTTACTTGAGATACCAATTCAGCATGAACATTTGAACAATGTGGCAGTTATATTCATTAAAAAAAAAGTATCATATATATATTATAATGTGATGGGGTATTAGGTGGTCATTCATCAATAATAAACATTTTAAAATTAAATATTAAAGTAATTTTTATTATTTAAGTATAATTTCTAATAAATAAGATTCTAAAGAGAGCATGAAATCATGAGAGATCAGCCAGCTAGATCAGAAGAGATCAGTTATCTCCTTAGAGCACCTAAAAGAATAATTAACCATATCAATAAGTATAAGTAATACTCAAAAGAAATAACTATTCATCATCATGAATGATCAGCAATCAAATGAATACAATAAATCAATAGTCATTCTGCCATTGCCAGCTTGGGGCAATTATCTTTTAAGTGCTCATCCATCAGAATACATAAGAATCAAAAATCTAAACAATAATGCTGGGGCTGATCATCATCAATGCTCAGGCCACTTGTACCATTAATATACTGGCCAACTATAAACTTAATTTTTAATAAGACATGTAAAAAATATGCATAGGCTTTAAAGAATATAATCTCTGGATATATCAATCATACTGGGTATCCCTTAAGCACTAAATATGTCCCTATTAATATAATCAGACTGTTATATACGAATCTAGCTCAGTGAACATAAGCTCTATTACTGTTATTGTGATTAAGATGATGATTTACATGATCAAAACTTTTAGAATCAAGTACATTGGAATAATTTTAATAATTGAATAAGTTTATTAATAACAAAAAAATGATACTAAGGTCTTTAGAATATGGCTATACACATTAAAGCTTTCTTATTTTGATTAACATACAATAAAAAATTATCACATTGTGATTTACAATGGTTACTATACAAAACTCAAGTTACCATTGTGGTTTACATATATGTTTTACTAGGTTTGGCTTGATATTAAATGAACATGTTTGAATTGACATTTAATAAAAAAAAAAGATTAAATTTTACATATATGTGTTGATTAACATAAAAGAAAAATTCGATTTATTACATTGTGATTTACACATGTCTTCCAATAGATTTGCATACAATACATAGATATAATCGCACAGACATGTGTTTATTAACATAAATGTAATTTTGTCAAAACAATAAATGACATTAATTTTTAACCGCATTGATATATAAATATGCATACAAAGTGCAGTACAATTGATGAATAAGATATAAATGAAGTTCATTTTTTATCATATTTGAATTTATCAAAATAATAAACAACATTAATTTTTATAATTACTAATTCCATTTTGAATATGCATAAAATTCACATTGCGTGTATATACAGTATATAAAAAATAATATAAATCAATTATTAATTCTCTCATTACTATTTAAAGTTTTCTTTAAAAAAATATAAGGTCAATGAATTAAATTTTTATTTCTAGATTTTTAATCCAAGCAGATTTATATTATTCATGGTACTCTTAATTGTAAATGTCTTTTTTTTTAAAAAAAAAAAAAATTCCAGCAAATTTCCTTTGTTCTTTTTTTTTTTTTACCCTAAAAGATTTTTGAGTTTTGGAAGTGACTATGAATCAATCATTTCATTCCAGCAAAATTTTACTTGCCTTCTTTTAAAATATATAATTTTATTTGTGATTTTACCAAAGAAATTATTTAAAAATTTGTTATTATATATAATGCTACTCACCAGCTGTGTATACATTTATCTGTGCTTCTCTGCATATAAACAGCAGCATATGTATAATTGCTTCTTCAGCAAGCTGGGGTTCTCTTGGTAAGAGCCAGTCCAGGATTGTCCCATCAAGAAAGATATAGTCCAGGTCTTGTCATTATCAGGAAAGTATAATTCAGGTATGGTTGGCATTGCATCATTTCCCTTCTGTTTAGGATTTGATGGGCTTCAGGCCAGCAAGTTGTTTTTCGGAACACCTTTGTAGCCTATGAATTTCAACACAAAGAAGTGAATCATTTTCCTCCATATGAATTCAAACTCTGCCATTGAATTGTGAGCAGCTGCTTCCTTGCATCCTTACATTGTCATGATAGTTTTCTGTGTAACTCTACTAGCTAGCTTTTACTGACAATGCTTCTCTAAAAATTATTAGTCAAACTGAACTGATATTTTTATCAGCCCTTTTTCTAAGTGTCATCTGAGATGATAAAAAACACCTTAATTAAAACAGTTTCTTCTGTCTAATCCTTATCTTGATTTAAAACAATTTTAATCTTTTCAAATCACTTTTAATTACAAACTACTTTTGGAAACAACTTTGAAATTTTACCAAAGGTGTGATTTACATGTTTTTAGATAGATAGAGCATTGATTAAAAGATTTCAAAAATAGATAACAGAAATTTGTACAATTATCAGTAGATCATAAAACATGCTTGTTTCTCAATTTTAAAATCAGAATTACAAATAGAACTATTTATTAGCTCTTTTTAAATGTTTATTTTATAATAAAATTCTATTTTAAATCCAGAGTTATTTAACTCTTTTACTATGATTATTTTATTCCAAGAAATGTAGAAAATATAGATCAACAAAAATTTTGTCTGTGTTTGTTTCTACTTTTCCTTTCCTTTATATATATAT
Source organism: Epiperipatus broadwayi (assembly GCA_028023455.1). Lineage (NCBI taxonomy): Eukaryota > Metazoa > Onychophora > Udeonychophora > Euonychophora > Peripatidae > Epiperipatus > Epiperipatus broadwayi. Next base: position 22,617,146 of record JAQFVV010000001.1, on the reverse strand, counting down.
GTGCACATATATGACTATGTTGCTGTGTATATTTTGATTTTTTCCCAAACAAAAATTAAATCTCATATTTTTATTAAATCGTTTTAGTCACAAAGAAGTGATTTGTAACAACTTATTTTTAAAAATACTTTTGCATTCTGCATGTTGACTAATTTCATTTGCATGTATACAATTTTCTATTAAAATGTACTTAAATCCATTTGATCCATTAATTTACATGTACTTTTAAAACTCATTCTGATTGCTTATCACTCTACCATAAAGATATACAATTTATAATAAATTGTATATTTCTAAAATTCCACAGATCTTAACTGTGATACTAGAGTCTAGTAAAAAAATATTTCCAATTAAGCTCTGCATTTCTCAATATTTGAGTCTCCTAACTTTAAGAATTATTTCATTGAATTTAAGTTAAATTTTTTCAACTTGCTTTAGATATTAAGATTTTGAAGCTAGTCTAACTTGGAATAGATTAAGAAGAAAATATTAGAACTTTACTAAGAAAGAATAGCTATTTATATAATAGGAAGTTAAAAAAAAGCAATTCAGTAAATCTTCAATTAAGACTAACAATATGTCCAAAAAAGGAGGGGGGGGGGAGTATGAAAATGTTTACAAGAATCTATTGAGAAGAACTGAATTTCTGGATTACCATTAAATTGAATAATAATGAGTTAATTTTAACATAGGAATGTATATAATTAAATTGACATGAAGCTTTAGAAGAGAACAAAAATTTAACAATATAGAATTTTTCAGCAATAAGAAGAAAATATGGGCCATTACTAAAAGGTGGGATAACATTATTAAGTGTGTAGAAGTATTCAATAAAAATTACATAATAATAAAAAACAAGAAAATAAAGTAGCCCCAAAATTATAACAAAACTTTTTGAAATGTCCAAGTATTTTAAATGAAAAATGGGATAAGCAATTAAATCTAAATAAAATGGAAAAGCTCCAGAAAATGATGGAATTATTATAGTTATTTTAAGCATAGTTTCATATAAAATCTTTACTTCAAGTCATTACATAGTATTTGTTGAGAATTGATCACATCCAAGATTTGAGAAAAATTATTGAAAGTTAGTGAATATGAGTTGCCACTTTGCATTGGTTTTATAGATTATAATAAAAAAAAGCATTTGATTCTGTAAGCATACTTATATTGATTAAGGCTTTGAAATATCTAGATATGTCCCCAAAATATTGTCAGATTCTAAAGCAAATATAATAACAAATAATCAAAATTAGATTGAAATAATCAACTATTAATAATAATATTTACTGACATCTCCATTGAGTCTGAATAGATTACATATTACAAAGAAGCATAACTTGGCAAGATATAATATAATGTGATTTTATTTCTCAAAAAAACATTTTATGGGAAGTTAGAAAATAAAATAAGTCAAGATTATTCAAGTTATGAAGATTTTGCAGATGATATACTGTAATTATTTTCAAAAATTATGTTTCAGAGGTTCAGAAAATGTTACAGGAACTTATCATTTGACAGTGAGAAAGTAAGCCTAAAAATAAATGCTAAGTAATTATATTATGGTTTTCAATAAGAAGAAAATAAAGATTTATAGTAATGAAATGAAAGTTAATTATAATTAGTCAAAATAAGAGTCATAGATTACATGACCCAATTTTCTTAAGCTTGTGAGATATAAACAGTGAGGTTTACCAATTCCTCAACAAGGTTTGTGGTAAATGCTTAGCCAGAGAAAGCATTTAAAATATCTCTGTCAGAAAACTCCCCCCCCCCCCAAACCTCTGACCATGGTTGTCAATTTATTAATTTGAATGAAAATTTAACGATTGAAATTAAACATAAAATTTAATTTCAGTGTTTTGGTAGAAATAACAAAAAAGATATGTATATACTTGAAAAAGTTTTATTTATAGACATGAGACTTGGATATAACAAAATAACAGTATGGAAACTACAGACCACATAGTCATGTATGAAGAAATGTGTGTTGTATTATCAAGGAGGTATTAGAAATGAAATCTATGGAATAGAGAACAAATTGGCATCACTGACATTTTTGAGACGATTAGAAAGCTGCAATGGAACTGGGCTGGTTATATTATAGAAAAGATAACAGACCAACTGAACCCTTAAACTTAATCCCAAAAGATTGGAAGAGACTTAGATATTTCATATGAGATAAAGAAAAAAACTAGGATAGAAGAAATTGTGTTAAACTTGGAGAAACTATCATATATTAAATTGATATTGATGATCTTTTATATATTTTTTAAAATTAGTTCACATGTTTGGAGAAATATTTATTTTAATTTTTTAATGAAAAAAGCTATGTGATTCTATAGTGACTGGCTGTTTGATAAAATTACTGCATAAAAGCGTAGAAGAAAATGACTAAGTAAATAGCAAAATATATTTCCAAAATTAATAAAAATTATATATGAATTCTTAACTGATTATTTTTATCCTGTTTATGCTATATTCACAACAATTTATATTAATATAAAGGTTTGAAATTAAAATTAGACAGCTTACAATTAACAATTTCAGAAATTGTATTCATATAATTAATTTGAGTTTATATTATACAAATATAATTTCTAAAATTGTTTGTCGCATTTTTTCAAACACATTTTTTTTATTTTTTTTTAACCAAGTTATTTACTATCCATATTAATTTACCTTAATTAAAATTGAAGAATCCTGAAATTGATTTACTAATTCAAGATTTATTTAAAAATTAACATTTGTGAATGGCTCTTTAACAAAAGATAAAAAATAATTTAAAGAATAAAAATATGTTGATTTGAATTTATATCAGTCAGAAAGATTTTGCAATGGTATATATGGCAATGAATGACAAGATAGTTTTTGTAAAAAATCTAGATAGAAAACAACTACTATAAACAAACAATAAAATAATAATTGACTTCTTTTTAGCTATTTCCTTCTAAGTTATTATATAGTGAGAGTTTTCAGTTTTTGAAATTATTTTACCTTCTAGTCAAGAGTAATTAAATACCTATTTATCAACCAATAATTAAATGGCTAACTGATCTGGTTGTGGGTTTCTCCTCAAATAAAAATCCTGTTTTCTTAAGCTCTGAAATTTTTTTTCCAAAGTTTCATTTGTGTTTTAACTCCAGGTTATGAATCCAGATGCCAGATATCTGACTACTTGTCCATGTTCTTTAATACAGTAATAGAAAGGCAGCTCTATAGTTCAAGATCCATGGGGCATGATTCGGTCACTTTTGATGCCCAAACTTCATGTCAATAACTCATTTATTTTTATTTTTACCACATTAATTAAACTATTATACATAATTTAAATAATTTGAAATTTTTTATAAATAATTTTACAGATTAATAATAGCAAAGTACTAGATAAAGAGAAAAATAAATGTGAGTTCAATAAAATATAAATGCTAATTTTATTATAAAATAGATTTAAGTTAATGTTTAATTTTATTTGAAATTAGAAGTTCGATAATTAATTTTTATTATATAATAACATTTATGAGTCATGAGATTGCAAATTTTTATTATTATCTGCTTTTATAATGAAGCTTAAAAACTAGATCTCAATTCATATTAAGGAAAATACAGATTCTAAGATAGTTTTTATTTTTCAATTAAAATATTTTTTGTTTGGAGATTCTTTGGAATTAATTAACTTCTTTGAAAAAGTTTATAATATATTGTAATGCTATGGTCGGATATACCCGGATGTGCCGGTCCGCAAATACACTTGGCTACACAAATCAACTTCATCAATCAGCTGGTTTGTCCACAACGTATAATTAATTTACATCCAATCTAAAAGTGCTAGTACACCTATCTGCCATATCCTAAAGTTAATAGTGCCAAATGCAAGTCAGGTCCATCCACGTATATAGGAGAAAGAGAGCAAGCTCGCATCTAACTACTGTCGGACCTAGGGTCTTCATGTAGGATGTTAGAGATAACACGATGAAGTATCTGATTCATGATTACATACATCTCTCATAGACTAGCCTAAGCATTATCCATCAAAGCCACATGTAATTTAAATCAGTTCATCTAACATCTCACCACTCTTTTCCAAAACCATTGCCTCAGATATTCGAACTCAGGAAGAATTCGCATTCGACTCTCTTAACAGGTATGTATCTATGCAAACTGTTAATCAACAACTAAAATAATACATCCTATCTATTAGAAAGAAATAACCTTTATTTAATATTCTCTCACATGCTTATCAAACAATAATGTGGATGTGTGCATGTGTAAAATATTGGTTATAGGATGGAATGTAAATGCTGGATTGAATGTAAATGCTGGACTGAATGTAAATGCTGGATCAACAAAACTACAGAGACCTTGTCAAATAACAAAACTTCATAATATTTATTTACAAAAAAGTAAGATATATTCAAACATAAAAGAAATTTCCAATCAATTTAGAATAGAAAAATTTCAATAAAGAAAAATATTTACAAATGCCTATAAATTACTTGGATATCCCTATGTACTTACAGTTTCTATGTCTATGATGAGTATCTATCATTTCTTTACTTAATTTAAAACTAATCACCCTCCCATGATAGACACCCATAATATAGACATCTATATATCCAAGATAATAATAAAAAAATATTAATTAAAAGTGAGATTGCGAACTCCATGTAAATTTAAATGTAACCTCAGATATAGTATGCAATTTTAATTGTGGACAAATATAATAATAAAACAACACAGAATATAATAGAAAATGATCCCTTGGGGGGGGGGGGGGGGGGGGGGGGACAGAATATAATAGAAAATGATAAAGAATACTATTTTAAAAGTGTTAATCATTTCCTCATTATATCTTAAGAATACAATTAGTAACACATATATAATAAATAGTCATGTCATGTTGTGGCAATGATTATTTCAGTGACTTTAAAAAAAAAAAACTCTTACCGTTAAGTATTCTATTGGAGTGCTTAATTTTATGTGCATAGTTGATAACTAAATATCTTGATAGAAAATAAATCGCCTAGATTTTATTTAAAAAAAGACTTTTCAACCTTTCCCCTCCCCTACTCTCTTGATATTTTCATATATTGGACTGTTCCTGGTAGAATTAGAAATAACACTTCTCAAATATAAGATGAGATAATAAATAAAAATACAGATTTGTACAACAGAAAATAAAACATAATTTTACAATCTTCTATGAATCGATATGTTAAAGCATAATTATTTTTCAGAGTCCTTTTTACACAAAGTTCTTATGGTTGACATTAACTCCTGATTAATTTTATATAGCATATCCTGAATTTATTTAAGTTGGCAGTAGTAGTTTTGTGTTACGTAGATTTTCATTTTGTGTAGCTGCAACTTCTCAGGCACTTAAATTGTAGATAGTTAAATATTAATACTCATATGGCCATAGTGGATAAGATAAATGCTCCACCCCAATGACAATTAATCCTTCTAGCCAATGTATCTCATATTTTAATTATATATATAGCTTTATATAAATATATATGCGGTTTGCATTTAATGAAATATATTTATAGACAGAATAAAGCTCTTTCCTGTTTGTAATTTTGGCTATATAAACATTAAATTAAATCAACTATTCTGATTTCTTTTTTTTTAAGTTTCTTTTAAACAAAAATCATAATACTTTCTTTTTTTAAAATTTAAATTGATAAATTATTTTGACTTATCTGACTCTTGAATTAGAATAAGAAAGTTCTATTCAGTTCCTCTATTTTTTTCCGAATGACGAATTAACCAGGAAAACATTGATATTTGTTGAGACACTACTTTAAAAAATGTCCATTTTGCAGAAAAAATATTAAAATAATAGTTCTAATAAAACTTGTCAGATCGAACGCAGAGCAAGAATAAAAAAAAAAATCTTAATTGTTTTCTTTTTATATCCACGCTATTCCCATTGTTTTACACCAGCGTTGCATCTTTTAAAATATTTTTTATACCGATTCATTATAAAAAAAACATTAGAAAATAAATTTACAACATATTATTATCTCTTATATTCAGATATTGATTTATTTTCTATTGCTATAATTATTGTTTTTATTTAAGTCATTGTCATTTTAATTAGCACAATACAATGATTAACATATATATAACTATGTACATTTTTTTTTTTTATCAAGATTGATATTTTCTTAGTAATAAAATTTTATTACTAATATATATGTGTGTTTTTACCAGTAAATTACCCATCATTCCCAATACTTAATATGAAGTTAATACACTGTTAAAAATAGAAAAACATTTTACATAAAAAAACATTCCATTATTTCAGATGGCTAAGGTTTGTTGTGGTAGCGATTTTTAGCTACCTTCACAATATGTTATAGAAGATTTTTATTTGATAGAAAATGAACTTTGTGTTTAATAAGCATATAAAAAATCTATATAAATAAAAATGTAAATGTTCGTTTGTTCAAAATCTTAAATCTCCGGAAGTTCTTCACCGATTGCTTTGAAATTTTGACACAACGTTGCATTCAAATATGCGCGTACTTTTATATATCTACTATTATATACCTGTGACAGGTAAAAAGGTTTTTTTTTTTTGAAAAACAGCTCTATCTGTTGGACATAAAAGCAACACACGCTATACTAAATATTTTACGATTCCATTTCAATGTTTTCGATTGCATTGTTAAATTGAATTTTCATAGATTTCAATTTATTTTCATTTTGATTTAATTATTTTGTGTGAGAGAATGCAATTCCCAATTCGATTGGTATTTGCAATCACCATCAACAAAGCTCATGGCCAATCTTTAGAATTGTGCAGTTTAGATCTAGACATGAATTACTTTTCACATGGACAATTATATGTTGCATGTTCTAGAGTTGGTAAACCAGACAATCTACATCTGCACAGACACTGGAACAACAAAAAAATATTGTATACCCACAAGCATTGTGAAATTAAACATATTAGAAACATGCACTTTCTCTTTTCTTTTTCCATTTAACCAGACTGAGCCACAGCAACGCATGGTCGCGTACAGCTAGTACTAAATAAAAAAGATAAATTGAAACATTGAAAACTTTATGACTGCTATTTAACAACTGGCATTTCTATATTTAGAGAATTGTGGTATGATAACTGTGCTTAAAAAAAATGAAATGATCCATATCTATATTTTTCTCAGCTTCTAATAATTTAAATAATCATTCAGTTGCAGAATTACTTCATTCTAAAAAAAAAAAAATGAATTATTTGAATTGAGCCTGGTTAAAAAAATTTTTTTTATAATATTGTTTAAAACAATGCAGTAAACCTCCAAACAGGCAAAACTCTCCATACAGTAGTGCCACTCAAGCCAGAGTAATCAATGGATGCCAGAAGGTTTGTGCATAAAATCCTTATTTAGTGCCTACTCATCCAATATTCTAAGATCTAGGTGCAGTGCTCTTAGATCCGAAGCTCCTCGCTGACTAAGGCCACAAGCCAGAAACTAGTCTGGGGATATTGGATGAGTAGGCACTAGATAGGGATTTTATATACAAGCCTTCTGGCATCCACTGATTACTCTGGCTTGCACTGAGTGGCACTACTGTATGGAGAGTTTTGCCTGTTTTAATAACAGTTATGAGCAAGCAAAAGAAATGGTGATCATGTGATGTTTAATGGTTTAATAAAAATTTCATATGGCTTTTTAAAATGAAAATATACAATAGCAAACTTTTATGAAAATTTCTAATAGCATTTTGCTATTTTCTTTGTATTATTGGATATAATTCTTTCCACAATTAACCAAAATTAATTTTATACTTGAAAAATATTAATAAAAGTATAAAAAACTTATGTTTAGTACATTAAAAGATTCAGACAAATCTAATATTTCAAATACATCTATCAAATGATAATGTGATGGCCAAACATTTTATTCACATTGGCTGCAAGAAAACACAGTGATTGCTGGAAGTTCATATGAACTTTGAATACCAGAAGTGAGAAGAGCTAATATTGTGATCCATGACCTTAAACTCCAGAACCTGCTACTCTACTATTGGTCTAAGCCATAAAGACATTTAGATTGATATAAGGTATTATCTAAAATCATACTGGATGAGAAATCGCATATTACCATGGCATTAATAATAGTATTCACAGCAAGATATTATGTTATATTAAAAACTTTATGTTTTAACTAATCTATTCACACTTAATAGTAATTGTTACTAAATACTAATGATAATTAGATTAATTTTAATTTTTTTTTCAAATTACTTGATAAATGCTGTATTTTCCAACTGAGAAAATGAGATCTATTTAAATTAGGAATAACCTCAAATAATTTTTTACAATCATTTGGTTACATCAGTTTCTTAGTAATTTTTTAATGATAAGTTTTTTGATGCATTTGATTAACCTTAATACTATAATAACTTCTTTTATCCCTGATATATTTTCTAATGATTGGGGGGGGGGGGTGTAGGAGAATATATTTTAGTTATTGTATGATCATTTACTCTGGATGCCATACGAAAGTGCCAGGCTGAGCACAATAGTTCTACTGATTTTGTTTGCTGGCATAACATTTCAATATAAAGTTCTGAAAAATTTGTTGATTCTTATAAAGCTGGTTTTTGAAATATGGTAATTATGCACCGAGTTACTAATAAGAAATCATTTTAAAACAGGCAAAAGTCTCCATACAGTAGTACCTACCACTCAGTGCCAGCCAGAGTAATCAATGGATGCCAAAAGGCTTGTGCATAGAATCCTCATCTAATGCATACTCATCCAATATCCCCAGACTAGTTTCTGGCTTGTGGCCTTCGTCAGTGAGGAGTCTTGGATCTGAGAGCACTGCACCCAGATCTTAGGATCTAATGCAACCCCCCAGCAGCCACCTTTTATCTCTACTTAACTACAAAACTATGAGAATAAAATTGAAAGCACAATAATATTTTCAATCCAAGCTCAATAGCTTATATAGTCATAGTTTTGTAGTTAAGTAGAGATAAAAGATGGCTGCTGGAGGGTTGCATTAGATCCTAAGATCTAGGTACAGTGCCCTCAGATCCAAGGCTTCTTACTGACAAAGGCCACAAGCCAGAAACTAGTCTGAGGATACTAGATGAGTAAGCACTAGATGGGGATTCTATGCACAAGCCTCTGGCATCCATTGATTACTGTGGCTGGCACTGAGTGGCACTACTGTATGGAGGGTTTTGCCTGTTTTAATAACAGTTATGTGCAAGCATAAGAAATGGGGATCATGTGATGTTTAGTGGTTTAAGAATTCATTTTGATAGAAATAATCTTTGTGTATAGTTTAACTTTTTCACTTTTTAAATATTGCTTTATTGTTATTTTTTAATATGATATATATCATTTTGAATTGATTATTTTTAATATTAAGCTTATTTAATGTAGTATGTGATCTTTGTTATCTGTCTTATTTGTCAAATATATGTGTATTGCAAATAATGGCAAACTGTCATTGAAGATGATTAAAGGTTTGATTGTAATACTCTTTCGCTTAGTTACCAACTTGCCTTAGGAAGACAACATACATACTTATTAGAAATTAAAGAGAAATGTACTTGCTGGAGCAATAATGGACTGAAAGTATGACAAATTTTAGAGAGTAACTGAAGTAGATTGTATTTTTGAAAATTACAATAAGGCATTTTAAGTTAAAGGCTTTTTTGGTGTAGTGTACTATAATTATGACTTTCCATTGCTATCTGAGTTGATTAGTACATCTTTTTCATAGAGGTTCTTATATTAAAACTTAATTTAAAAGTTTTAGTGACTTCTTAATGGAATGCATTTGATTTAAAATGGTTATAATAAAAAATATCTACAATTATGTAATAATTATTAATTATATTAAGGCACCTTAATACCAGTGCTTCATTTGTTACTTATAAATATATATGAAACTATCAAAACATTACATGATCATTATTTCATATGCTTACACATGCTATTAATTAGATCGCCAAACCCTCCATACGGGGCACCAAGTAGGTAAAAGATGGCTGCTGGAGTGTTATATTAAGTCCTAAGATCTAGGTGCAGTGCTCTCAAATCTAAGGCTCTTCATTGATAAAAACTAGAAACTAGCCTGGGAATGGTTGATGAGAAGGCACTAGGTAGGGATTTTATGCACAAACCTTCCTGCATCCATTGATTATGAAGGCTTGCACTTGGTGACACTACTGTATGGAGAATTTGGTATTGCTATTAAATATATATGATCGACTAAAAATTCATTGTAAAAAATTTATATATGTAGAAAAATGTGTATTAATATTATACTTGTGTTTTGTTTAAATTTAAAACCAGAAATTTAAAGGATTTTATATTTTTTTATTTTTTAAAATTCATTTCTGACAGACTATAAGTTTTATATAAGCACAGTAATTAAAAAATTAATCTTAAATGAAAATAAATTTAGATTCCCAATTTTATTTTATTTATTTTAATTTCTGAAGTAAGAGTAGAAATCCTATAACCTTGTTGAATGGCTAAAATAATTAGAAAAAAAATTACAGCTATTTTATGATTTATGATGAAAAGTTATTTAAAGAATTTGAAAGTTATATAAGTTGTTTGATAAATAGTCTCTAAACCATGATAATAATGTGAAAAATGTTCATCTTTTATTGCTTTACATCCTACTTTTATTATCTGTTATATTTTTAAAATGAGCATTGAGAGTATTAATCCATTTTATTCACATTTTCCCAGAGCTATTATATGCTTCTCATTGAAAAAGGCCAGTAGATGGAAAACAATCTGGGGTTTTGGATATGGGGTTTACTATCAGGTATTCATTATTTACTCAGGCCTTCAATTGATGACTGGAGTAGAGTAAATAGAATAGTTCATTGCCTGTAATGTATATTTTAAAAATAGCCAAGAGAGTTGTATGACTTTTTTTTTTAAATTGTACTGATATAATTCATTTCTCAGGATTCAAAGTTTTTGATTGTATTATAAATGATTTAGCATTGAAATTTCATTTTTATAATTACTGTTTATAATTTCAAAACATTTATTTGCAAACTCCTCTCAAACAATTTTAATAAATCAGTCTATGTTAAAATAATTTAAGAATAACATCAGCAAATTAAAGAAAACCAAGTATAAATGAGTATTTTTTTTTTTAGTTTGAATTTATATAAGATGATTTTACAATATAATTATAAATATATCAATGTAGTAGATCATAAATCTTTGGAAGAAAATTAATCTTTTTTTTTATTCGTTTTTTAAATAACCGTCTTTTAAATGCACATTTTTTTAAGTATACACATAAAAACATATCTTTTGCATACATTGGTTTAAAAAATACATAAATAATTAGAAAAGTCTTTACTTCTTCAATAAATTAATCTTGCAATAAATTTAAACATAGTTTTTATTTGAAACACAAATCTATCTTAAATGAAGTTAAATCTATTTCGTCACAATAAAATATAACAATAATATCTATCACTTATTTTCTTTGATAGCAAATAATGGAAGAAATTTTATTCTAAACACTGAATTAACAAGAAGTATGCAAATGTCAAAACTTTAAAAGTGATAGGAAAGACTGAAATTATTCAGCTATCACCATGTTGTACATTAAGATTCAAAGGCGAATATTATTATAGGATATTTCATATTATATAGAATCTATGTTGTATATTACATTACTTTTTCTGATTTTTGTTTTTTAAGATTTAGTAATATTGTATTTTCTTTGTATTTAGAAATATAATTTTCATTTTAACTGTATGTATATGAAACAATAATAAATGAGATAATCCATGTATATAAATAAAAATGTGATTAATAAATGATGTTACATTGATATCAATCAATTAAAATTACTAGCTACTAACCTGGGTATGTAATATATAACTTACCTGAATTTAACTAGAAAGCAAAAATCAGACCACTTTTATTTCTCCCAATGTGCATGCTGTAAATGCAGACAGCTATTTATTATGTAATGGAATTTTGAAGCCTAATATACTTCTAACAAATCTTAAAGCAATGAGAAATACATGTTTAAATTAAATTTTTCATAGATAGTGAGATGAAATGATGTTCCCTAGTAACAATCACTTTAAATCACTAGCTACCAAGCTGGCCACATGATTTATAGCATATTTTCTGGATTTAACTAGGATTCAGAAGTCGATCAATTTTATCTTGCATATAGGCTGTCTGACATTTATTGTGTAATGAGATTTTGAAGATTAATATCTTTCTAATATATCTCAGAATAATAAGTGGTCTTTCTATGAGAGATATAAAATGTAAAATTTTTTTATGGATAACAAAATGAAATAATATAAAAATTAAGCAAATCCATCTTTCTTATTATTGTTATAATAACCATACTGTTTTGATTAACTGTACATCTTCAGAGCTATAAGTTATAAATACCTAAATACACAAATAGTTTATCATATAAACAAACAATATTATATATCCTTATAAACTGACTCATTTTTTATACACCTCATTGCATATATACATATATGTGCATACATATCATATATATATATTCATCATATATATAAGTGTATTATGCATCATTTGCCTACAACATATAAACAAGTACCATATTCAATATATATACCAAATGTATATGTACCTTAAATATGTCATACATACACTATATACACACAATTTATATTATATTACATTTATATCACAAAAATCAAAATTAACACTCTTAATATTTTATAAATTATATATTAATTAATATCACATATAAAAAATATAGCCAGTCTATAAAACTTAATAATCTTTTATTATTTATTTATTAATTTTGTATTCTTAAACTTATTAACTGTTATAAATTATTTTCATTGTAAAATGTCTTATTCAACTTTTCCAACGAATTTTAATTTGTTTTTATATATATATATATAGTAGTTCCTTCTTTCTACTTTTCGTATAACTAATTTTACTTCTCATAAATTTATTATTTGAAATTATTATTACAATCCTAATTAAATCAAGAGTTTTCAAGCAGGCTTGAAAACTCACTTCATTTAATTAGGATTGCTATAATAATTTTAAATAATAAATTAATAAGAGATGTAAAATTAATTATATAAAAAATAAAAGAGGGAGCTATTATATATAAAAAATGCAAATTAAAATTTACATTAGTAACAGATCTGAAAAACTAATAATAAAAAGGGGTGGGTATTAATATTAGAATTTAAAAAAATATATATTTATAAATACATTTTACAAAAAAAAATGTCAAAAAAAGATATCATTACAAATAGTATCAGATGCACATTAAGTAAAGATTTTGGTTTAAAAACTACTGATTATTAATTAGGATTGCAATAATTTCAAATAATAAATTTATAAGAGATTAAAATTAGTTATATAAAAAGTAAAAAAAAAAAGGAGCCACTATATTTAAAAAAAGTAATTTGGTGATAGTTGGAAAAACTGAATAATAAGGGGGTAGGTATTAGTGTTAATTAGGTAAGACTTTAAATATATATATATATTAATAAAAATAATTTATTATTGTTAATAAGTTTAATAACAATAATTATTAAATTTTAAAATCATACTGTTAATATTTAGATTAATAATAGTGGATTATAAGTTTTATACATTGGCTATATTTTTATATTTTTATAGTACTTTGGTATTAGAGCTGCTACAGGAGCATGTATTAGACCTACGGCACCTGTTCACATTCGTATCAATTCGCTGATAACTTTGTAATCTTGGGATCTGACCAAAATAATGTGTATATGGATCTTGCACATGGTATTTGGCAAGATATACAAATTTATTGGGAGGTTGATACAAATGTCAACATGAGTGTAGGTCTAATACATGCTCCATGTTGCAGGACTAAAAAAAATAAAAGTAAAAACAATATAATTTTAATCAAGACATTCAAATATGTACGACTTGAACACTAACAACTTTTAAAAACATTGGAAATCAAAAAAAAAAGTGATTTGCATTCTTAACAGAGAATGCCATTTGAAAGCAAAAAAAATTGTGATTTGCATTCTTAACGGAGAATGCCATCTGAAAGCAAAAAAAAAAAATGTGATTCGCGATCTCAATGAAATGACAGCATTACACAAAAAAAAAAAATTGTTAATTTAAATACACACTAAACAAACAGTAAATGATTTTAGTTTTTAAATAATATTTATAAAAAGACATTAACTATACATTCAACTTCCACAGTAACAACTTTTAAGAATGACATTACAAAAAAAAAAGTGATTTACGATCTTAATGAAATGACGCCATTACACAAAAAAATTGTTACTAAACAAACAGTAAATGATATTGATTTTTAAATAATATTTATAAAAACACATTAAGTATACTCATACAATATTTACCGTAATATTATCACAGAAAATGGACATCTGTACTAAAAAAATTTTCTCTGAAAATGTAGAACATGATTGCAGTTTATGCTGGGATTTTCAACAGAAATGCTAATAAATGTATTTTTTTTTATAAACAAATTAAACCCCCCAAAAAATGGAACAAAAACCACAAAAAAAAAAATACATATTAATTATAAGACTGAAACCGAAAATGTAGAACGTGATTGCAGAGTATGCTGAGATTTTCAACAGAAATGCTAATAAATATATTTTTTTATAAAAAAAAAATTAATCCCCAAAAAAAAAAACATACACACACACAAAATACATATTAAAACGGAATAAAAACCGCAAAAAAAAAAAAAAAATACATATTAATTATGAGACTGAAAATGTTGGAGTATTATGGAAAAAAAGATCGTGTTGATAAAAAAAAAACACGTTTTCACATATACTCGCAGGGATTTTTTTTTTCCAATTTTATGTCATTGCGACATTACACATTTATGGTGGGTGTGAAAAGGCCTATCTCCCTATGCTATATCGCAGCTCTAATACCAAAATACCATTTTTATATATAGGTTAATATTAATATAAAATTTTTTAAATACTAAGGGCTTTCTGATTTTGACTTTTGTGATATTTTTTGATATAAATGTAATATAAATTTTGAATATATTAGTGTATGTCTATGATATATTTAATATATATATATATATTTAATGTATGTATAATACATTTGATACATATATATAATTGGTATGAATGCATATACTGTAATAAGATATAAAAAATGAATCAATATATAAGGAAATAATGTTAAATTGTTTATATGATAAGCTATTTGTGGATTCATGTTTTTATATATATACATCTTTTAGCGCTGAAGAAAATTGCATGTTAATTGAAACTGTAAGATTGATTAATTTTAATAAAATAAGCATTGTAATAATAAGAAAAGTGGATTTGTTTAATTTTTTATAATTTTATTAATGCATATAGGAGGATATAAATTGATAATACTGCATAAATGAAAGAATAGTAAATAAATGGGGAAATCCATATGTGTAATTAGAAAAAAAGTGACTAACAAATGTTACCATGGTAACAAATAATTATAAATTTCTAGCTATTTACCTTGGCTACATAGTAAATAAGTTATCTGGATTTAAATAGGAGACAAAATTCAGACTAATTTTACCCTGATGTGTAGCTTGTTTTATATACTTCAAATACAGATAACTATTATATGATGAGGATTGAAAACTAACACCTTTTAATAGATCTCAGAATAGTAAGTGACTTCCCATTAGAGGTATACAAGTTAAAACTAATTTTTTTTTTTTTTTTTGGATTATAAGATTATAACAATTATATTATAAGATTATAACAATAGTAAACAAATGGAGAAATCTGTTTGTAAATTAGAGAAATATGATTTAGTTAAATCTAGACAAAGCTATATACCATGTGGTCATGTTATTAGTAGTATGTTTAATTGCTTGTTACCAGGATAATATTATTTGTTTATTAATTTTGTCTAATTATATGCACAGAATTTCCCATTTATTTACTATGTTTTCATCTAGTTATCTGTGAAAAAAATTTAAATATATACATATTGAGAAAGTTTGATCTCAGTTAGTCATAAATTAATTGATTTGATTATACGTAATAAAGAATGATGTAATAATATAAACAGAGCAAAACTCTCCATACAGTATTGCCACCTGTGCTAAACAGAGTAATCAATGGATGCCAGAAGGCTTGTGCATAAAATCCCTATCTAATGCCTACTCATCCAATATCCCCAGACTAGTTTCTGGCTTGTGGCCTTCATCAGTGAGGAGCTTTGGATCTGAGAGCACTGCATCTAGATCTTAGGATCTAATGCAACCCTCTAGCAACCACCTTTTATCTCTACTTAACTACAAAACTATGAGAATGAAATTGAAAACACAAAAAATGTTTTCAATCTAAGCTCAATAGCTTATATAGTCATATGGGTCTGAACTCAGTTCAGCACCCATACATTTTGGTGTCTTTGGCTCTTTTACAACCATAGCCACCACTATCCTATTAGGCAGGATTGGTGTTAAACCATTAAGCATCACATGATTACATTTACTATACTAGCACATTAATTGTTGATAAACAGAGCAAAACTCTCCTTATAGTATTGCCACCTGTGCTAAACAGAGTAATCAATGGATGCCAGAAGGCTTGTGCATAAAATCCCTATCTAATGCCTACTCATCCAATATCCCCAGACTAGTTTCTGGCTTGTGGCCTTCATCAGTGAGGAGCTTTGGATCTGAGAGCACTGCATCTAGATCTTAGGATCTAATGCAACCCTCTAGCAAACATCTTTTATCTCTACTTAACTACAAAACTATGAGAATGAAATTGAAAACACAAAAAATATTTTCAATCTAAGCTCAATAGGATAGTGGTGGCTATGGTTGTAAAAGAGCCAAAGACACCAAAGTGTATGGGTGCTGAACTGAGTTCAGACCCATATGACTATATAAGCTATTGAGCTTAGATTGAAAATATTTTTTGTGTTTTCAATTTCATTCTCATAGTTTTGTAGTTAATTAGAGATAAAAGGTGGTTGCTAGAGGGTTGCATTAGATCCTAAGATCTAGATGCAGTGCTCTCAGATCCAAAGCTCCTCACTGATGAAGGCCACAAGCCAGAAACTAGTCTGGGGATATTGGATGAGTAGGCATTAGATAGGGATTTTATGCACAAGCCTTCTGGCATCCATTGATTACTCTGTTTAGCACAGGTGGCAATACTGTATGGAGAGTTTTGCTCTGTTTATCAACAATTAATGTGCTAGTATAGGAAATGTGATCATGTGATGTAATAATATATGTGAAATTGACTATAACTAATATTGCTTTATTTTTTAAAAAATAAATGATTGCCTTGCAAGATTGTTGGTGTTGGTAAGTACGGACTGTTTTCATGTGAATTATAAATTTATATATACTGTATTTTTAAAATGAAAAAGTGCTTAATTTATTTGTTAATTATAAGATTAAATATAAATAAGTAATTACTTAATTCTCTGAATATATTGGTAGACTTGTTTTTGTAAGCAGGATCCATTTTTAATCCCTAAAAATAATTATCGAGATTATTTTTAATTATATAATCTTCAGATTTATGAAAGTCAATATGCTATAATATATAGGTAAACACTTGTACAGACAGAAAACATCTAGTTATTTTTGTTTTTTTAATAAGCTACTTTAAATTTGTACAAAGGAGTTCCAATAAAATTTTAAATCAATTAGGCAAAGAAGTCTAAGTAAGGAAAGCCAGCAATTTCACCAGCTGAGTATAACAAAGTTATTGGCATGTAGTGATTTTAAAAATGGTATGTGGTTAACACAACTGCTTGAGTCACAAATATCTTTTCTTTTTCACTGAATGCAATCTTAGCAAAGAATTCATCTCTAAATTTTGAATAAAAAATCAACCAAAATTTTTGCAAAGATTTAATAGATAAGAAAGAATTCTCATCATATATTTATTCTGAATTCCAATATATAGCAAAAAAATTTATTGCTGAAAGAAAATTAATAAGCAAGAATAATTTAAGTAAGGTATGTACAAACTTATTATTGTCTAAAATCCTGCATAAGGTATAAACTCTTTACTTGATAATTGTGCTTCAGTATTTTTTATCTAAGTTACTTTATTAATATCTGTTTTGTCTTTTTGATTATTTTTTAAAATAATATTTATTGAAATTGTCTTATAGTTTGGTGAAATGTATATGTTATTTGAAGTTTTAAATTGGATACTAAGTAAAAGATCTAGAAAGAGGCTATATGTGAGATGGAAACATTTTGAATTCAGCTAATCCTATCAATTATTTGTTCTTGTAAAGATATGATGATATGATTTAATCTTTATTTATTATTTGTGTCTATTCATAAGTTATATTTAGTGTTTTTATGCTAAAGTTTTTTAATTGAAATTTATAATGTGTGTATGTCTGCTTAGTTGATAGTCAATATTCTCTAATCATTTTATGTAGAGCTATGATTGTTCTTTAAACAAAATAAAGCATGTGATAATAATTAAAAAGTTAATTAGGTATTAGTCTTATTATAGTTGGAGATACAAACTATTTATCTGTTATATATATATATATATATATATATTTGTTATATAAATTAGATATCTCAAAGTTAAGCTTAATAATAGTAGTTATTTGATTTAGCCATTGTTGGTTTCACCACATATTTTCCACAATATAAATTGATGCTCTATGTGATATATCATCATCACTGAATATACAAGTGATTTTATTAATATTTCTGTTTTGTAAATCTGATCTCTCACATGTATAATTAATAATCATATCATTGTCGCAATTATTCATATATTATATCGATATCCAAGTATAGATTAATACCTAATACTGATGATATTAGACTTATCATGTAGTAAAGCAGCTTTATTCAGATGTACTCCTATACCATAGAAGTTTATTGTTGTATCACCATATATTTGCCATAAACTCATAAAAATGAAACTAGTGCAATTTCATATTTTAAAATGGATTTTTTAAATACAGGTTTTTGCTTTTTAAAGATCATTTGATGATAAACTATGGTAGAGTTGATAAGTATTTGCTGATGTTATCATTTGATTATAGTATCTATTATTACAAAAGATTTTTAAAATTTAAGTTAAGTATAAAGAACTAAACATATATAACTAGACTGAGAAAAAAAATCAATGCACTAAAAGTTAATACTTTTGAATTATCAAACATTATTAAATTAACTAATCATAAGTTGTTTGAGAGAATGTGTGTGTGTGTGTATGTATGCATATATATTTCATTTTAAATACACTGATTTTTGTAGGAATATGCAGTATGTGTCAGTGCATATACACAAAACTTTTTAACTTTTATTTGCTGTAATCTACTTTTTATATATAGTACTGTATATATAAAATATTAATTAATTAGAATATTTATAAATTTATTTTTGAGAAAAACATTTTTTTGGATTGATAAAGACACTTTGAATTGAATATTGTTATTTATTTTGTGTAATTTTAGATAAGATTATTGATAATTTAACTTCTAAAAAAGGAAAATGTTCATGAATTCAGGGTTTGTGAAGTTTATCAGGATTATATAATGAAAAATCTCTTCTGGGCTGTAAATATAAATTGTACTGTATATATATACATAATATGCACACATAAATACTTGATAACATAAGGCAGTGTGGAAACTGAAAATAAATTGTTTAAATGCTTGTAGGTTTTCTTTTTTTAAAAAATATAATCATTGTATAAAAATTATATTTTTGATTTTTCTAACAGAATATATGGAATCTGTTTGAAAGGGTGTTATAGTAATAAGGTAGTGCACAGCATATTTCCTGGTGTTCCTATGATTTTTCAAGTTTTATCCAGCTCAGTTTACTTATTAGACATTCCTGCTAACTATACAATATTGATCAGTTTAAATGAGTATATAACTATTCTTAAGAGTTTAAACACGGGTAGAAAACAACTTAAACATTCATTACCCAGCATTTATAAAATCTGATGAGTAATGCTTTTTTTACTGCAGTGCTATTTAATAAAGGCTTCTATTTTTTCTGTTTCTTAAGATAAGCACTTAATTTTTTTTTGAAAATTGTTGGTTACTACTTTATAATCATACTGCATTCAAGAAATATACATGTTATCAGTAAAATCAAAAATAATTTTTTATATTACTTTTTAATTTTTTTTTTAATAAAATCTTGTTCTACTTTTTTTTTGGGTTTTCAAAACAAAAATTAAAAACAATCACACACTTTTTTTTTTTTTTCAAGACTTTTATTTTTCTACTATGTCTTTAAATTTTTTATGTTATTTTTTTTAAAAAAAAATTATTTTTAGTATTTGTATTAAATTATTTTTTTAAATAAAATCATGTTCTCCTTTTTCTTGGTTTTTGTTTATTCTTCTAAACAAAAACTAACTTTGGTTGTCTTTTTATTTATTAATTTCTGGAAAACATTTCTTTTCTTTTTTTTAAACATAATAACAAAAATAATATATGAGATGGACCGCTTTCAAAAACGTTTTTCCGGAGCATTGGTTTATGTTTCTCGTACATTTACTCGTGAAAACATGAATTGCCGTGTTATCTTTGGAAATCATCTTCAGCCCTATCCTTTGCCACTGTTTTCCACATTTCATGTTGTGTAGGGAAGGGTGGTGATGGTGTGACAATTCTTAGTAATTTAGTCTGCATGATTTAAATAGAAATTAAATTACTACTTCGAGATTTAAAAAATGATGCCCACTTGAAATACAAACACCATAACAATGGTGCGAATTTGCATGAAGTATCGCAAAGCACAAAACAGGCTGTAATATTACTGTGTAATGCCATCAAGCGGCCTAAAATGCCTAATGCAACAAAACTGTTGTATTAGCCATAAGTACGGCCACGTAAATGGCATTTTTAGGCTGTGGCTGTGCCTGGCTATCAAAAGAGTACCAAGAGAGAGAACATAGAAACTATTTATCTGATTTTATAATTTTTCTCTCTTCTACCAATATTTATGACTTATAATACATATTAAAATATGCATACTATGCTAAAAAGAGGTTTGACAATTGTCTAGAATGTTCCTACTATCATATAGGAAGGAAAATAAAATATTTAAATAATTTCAGACCTATTATTATTATTAAAAAAAAACATGCATGGGAAAATTAAATACACTTAAGCCCAAGAAACATGCTGCCAATTATCTTTTTAACAGTGCGGCAGTGTGACCAACTGGTTACAATATATATTTGTGTAGACATGATATAACAATAAAAATATTTTTTTAAAAAAAATATGTGTGTATGATTCAAAAAAGAAGAGCTTCATCGTGTAGAGGATATAGAGTGGAAAGATTTTAGATATATGAGCAAAGCATCTAATGATATATTTAGATTCAACATCTGCAAAGGCAGTAATTACTTTGTAGCTAACTACATAAGTGCAATTAATCGGTGGATATTAGATTGTAGAGCCAACAAAATCTCAAGACTAATTCTGTCCATAGGTCTTATTCAATAAACAGCATTGATGAAAGCCAATATTTAAATTAGTTTAGGATTTTGATTGATTGGTACTATTATCTGATATCCATTGATTAATCATGCTTACAAAACTTGCTAGAATAAAGTAATAAAGTAGATAATTTTAATGTAAAAGTTTTTAGATAGTTGTGGATTCCCCAATTAAGTTCAATTTTTTTTTATAGGATAATGATACAGTACTGATCAATAAATTACAATTGCCTATGGTATTTTGCAAAATCTCAGTTGAGTGTTATTAAAACATGTTTGAAAATGATTGTAATCTATACTTCTAATGAAAAGCATGAATAATCTCTGAGTCTATCATGTTTTTTTGTTTTTTTTTATGGCACATAAATTGCTAATAAGAATATTGTTTATTTGTATCTTGGAAATTATCTCAGGCCAAGAATTTAAGCATTTAGTCATTAAATATTTTTATATCATCATTATAAGTTAATGTTAATACTTGTTTTTCAATTTATTTTTATATGATTTGTAAGGTAACATTCTTAATTATGCATAACTTACGTTTAATTTTAGCTCCAAAAACAGGAAAACAACTTGCTGAAGGCAAAACAAAAATTATTCATGAGATTGTCGATGAACCTGGTTTAGTTCTTGTTGAATCAAAAGATCGTATTACTGCCGGAGATGGAGCAAGAGCTCATGACCTTGAAGGCAAAGCTGCCATTTCTAATGCAACAACTTGCAAAGTGTTTGAATACCTTACCTCTGTTGGTGAGTATTTTTGCACTAGTTTTGTAAATTTTGTTCACATCTGCTTCAATACAAATATATAGAAGAAAGTTATCCTCAATATATTTAAGATAATAATTGGGAGAATTTATTGTTGTTTAAGACTAATATGGAATTCTGAAAATTAAAGACATTACCAATAAATGGAATAAGATTGTTTTTTGGTATATAGATTATGTTAGATAGGGATTAAAAATATGAATTTGGCATAATTAATCAAATAATTATTGAAGTTGTTGGATAGGATGATGAATATTTGGATTAAAATTCACTATTGAGGATGTAATTTTAAAAAGGCTTGCAGGATAGGACATAAAGTAATAGTGATTGTTTAAGTTTGTATTGCGCGTTCAATCCTTTAATTTTATATGCGATGATTAGTTATGTGCATCACATTGTAGTCAATCGGTAAAAATAAATTGTATTCATTATTGACATTATGTTCAAATTTAAATTGCATAGTGCAGAATAGTATTTAAATTATCATAATCAATGTGTTAATTTACAGCTGTGCCCATTTAATTCTATAATGTGCTTTAATAATTCTTAAAAATTAGCTTTTTCATGCACTTCGAAACTAATCGGATCACTAATTCAGATATGTGCATGTGTAATAGTTTTGGATCTTAATGTTGCTCTTATGAACTATAGAGAGAGCTGATTATATTATTTGTTTTTTATATCTATATTTCATCATTTTGAATAACTTGATCATCACAAATTGAATCATATTAAAAAAACAAGATCGTATGTTATTGGTATCCTGAAAAATCTTCTGGACTTCACTTCATACTTTAATTAAGATAAGTAAAATAAGACATCATTTGATTTGATTCTAATAAGCTGATGGGACAACTTTTATTCTCTTTATTATATTAATATTTACTCTTATTGATTACTTAGTAGTATCATTGGTTATTGTCAATCAGAAAGGACTTGTCAATTCGTATTATTATATAATTACATGTTGTGATAATTAACTTATTGTTTTATATATATAAATAAAGTTTCCGGGTTTTGCTATATATGTGATTATTTATTATTATAGGGTCAATGTTAATCTCACTTACTATTATCTTGGTAATATGGTTGTGTTTAACAATGCCAACTGTTTTTGATTCCCCATAATATACAGTCAATGGCGAAGTAAATTGTCCAAAATCTCACTTCTGTAATTATATGCGTAGGAAAACTTGAAAATTTTATTCTCATCTTTTGTTTGCCTTAACATATACATATGTATGCAATACAGTAAATTTAATCTTGTATTCTTTTTTTTTATATGACTCACATCATTTCAGTAAGTATATTATTAAACTTATTATTTTGTTTAATTTTTGAGATTTCAAGCAAGTCATCAAATTACAGTCCACTCTTCTTCAGCTATACAAGCTTTCAATTATAGTAAAAACATCAAAATCATGTGATACAGGAATTGTTAGCAATAAAACAAGCTATTTAGAAAGATACATGTTTATCTTTAACTATATCTAGTCATTTGGAGAATATCAAAGAATCAAACCAGAAAATGAAATTAAAAAGAATATGCAGATATTCATGAATAACAAAAAACTTCAACGACATTAGAACTTTGTTATGCATTTTCATTTCATCACAAAAGAATATTATCATGTGATAAAAAAAATACAAATATAGTATATATTTAAATCATATGATACCAGTCACTGCTTAAATAAACTAATAGAATGTCAGCAACCTGTTATCAAGGCTATACTCAGATAATAAATGGAAATTTGCATATTTCTATTTATTATTTGAGTATTGCTTTGACAACAGATTGCTGATGTAATATTAGTTTATTTAAGCATTGGCTGACATAAGGTGATTTATATAGCATAACCAATTAGCTGTTGATACTTAGGGTTTAAATATATATTTATGCACTGCCATTTCCATAACTTGGATTTGAGTCTAGGAAAATTTTTAGGTGGTGATTTGGCTTGGGTTTTTTTCAAATGGCTTGCCCCCTAGTTAACTCATATAACCATCCAATACTGTCAATATA
This sequence comes from Epiperipatus broadwayi, assembly GCA_028023455.1. Taxonomy (NCBI): domain Eukaryota; kingdom Metazoa; phylum Onychophora; class Udeonychophora; order Euonychophora; family Peripatidae; genus Epiperipatus; species Epiperipatus broadwayi. The sequence continues at coordinate 22,592,881 of JAQFVV010000001.1, read as the reverse complement.
TAGGCATTCAGCTATTTTTCATTAGAAGGAACTCTCAAACCTTTATTATCTGTCATTTATCATATCTTTAATTTTTATTTTTATGCTTTTTCTATGACAGGCTGTTGAAGAAGCCTTTACCTTTGCAGATCCATGTTTAATTAATGAAAGTAATGATGTATTAAATAACCTAAATTTTTATTAGAATGAGACTGCAATCAATCTTAAGTGGTATAAACTTGTTAAATAATCAATTTTCAAATAATAATGATGTTAACAAAAGTTTATTATGATTTTAAACCATTACTTGCAAATATTATGTTTGAATAATTTATGTGTATAATCTGTGAGTTTTAAAAATCTAAAATGAGTAGTAGATATTTAGTAATGGTGAAGATTAATCTTTAAAAAAAAAAGTTAAATAAGAAAAGAATATATATGAATGGACTAATATTTTCTTTAATAATCTAACAAAGTTTCTTGAGTAGCTTTTTAAATGAAATTTTATTTTTATTTTTAAGGAATAAAAACTCATTTTGTTCGGCCATGTGGTCAAAAGGCATTTATTGCAAAATACTGTGACATGATTCCTATAGAATGGGTAACAAGAAGAGTAGCGACAGGATCTTTTCTAAGAAGAAACCCTGGTGTCAAAGAAGGATTTAGATTTGTTCCTATAAAATTGGAAACATTTTTTAAGGTAAATTGTGAAAAAAGAGAGATTTTATCTCATATTTACTCTTTTAAGTAAACTATTTAAATATTTGTGTACCAATGGTTTATAATTCCATTTAATGTTATAAAGTTAATATCTGCATTTCTACAAATACTGTTAATATATAATCTGTAATACGATTCTTTTCATGTTTATGAGTGTTTTTTTTCTCCACCCATTTTATTTAAGTATATTCATTTGCTATCCATGGAAGCAGTCTAATATCTTCACATAGTCATTTTCTCAACTACAACTATTATTTATGTTCTGTTTAATAATGTTTTTATTAGCATTTAGATTGTTAATATGGTCTTATTTTTTCCTTCCACAGAAACATTAGCAATAAAAATTTTGTATTTTTTAAAGTTCATGGATATATATTTTTATTTTGAAATGTATCTGAAACTCTGAATGAAATCTTGTTATTTTTTATTTTTCTAAATCTATATTACATGCTTTTTATTGAATAAAATTGAAATTTCAGTAGTTTATTCAATGTTTAGACTTATTCAAATTTATTTCATTCCATTATGATTTTTAATTCTTTATAAAAGAGGTTTCTGACTGAAGATATGTCACTGACTACCCAGATTTTTTAAAAATATTACTTTTTAAGATTTTTTAATAATTTTTTTATATTTTTCAATTATGCATAACTAACAGCAAATGTTTTTGGATTCTAATTCTTATTTAGATATAGAAATTAAAAATATAATTGTAAATTAATAGTATAATGCATTATGTTAAAAGAGTTGTAACGTAATATGTGATATAAAAGAGTTGTGATATAAAGTAGCTTTTCTTTGGATAAAATTATGTTCTTTGCATGGATGACTATACCTAGAAGTCCTTTTAGCTATAATATATATTATAAAATAGGTTTGTCATGGATAAAATTTCTCTTCAGAGATTACATGTCCAGAAATCTCTCTCTGAAACTATTATATATATATTGTAACCTTCCAGGTTGGCACTAGAAAGAAATATGGGAAGGTCACATTTGGGATAAAGACAATTAGTTGAGAAAAATGAATTGTGATATAATATAATATTTGGAATTGAATTTTGGGGAAAAAGTAGGCCTAAACTGTGATATCATTAATATTTAAAATTGAGTTTTAAAAAAATAAAATCTGAACTGTGATGTGATTTGCTAATTGAAATTTGGATTTTAACAAAAATTAAAATTTTAAATAGATATATTGATGGGTGGAGTTTTGGAACTATATGTTTGGTGGTAGATGTTTGTGTACAATAGAAAATTTACATATCATCATAGACAGATGCATATGTGTATTATTAGAAATTTTTTTTTTTTTTATATGTTATTTATAAATTACTGATTATAGATTGTCTTAAAATCTTAGGTTTTAAAAGTGATAAAGATTATTTGAAATAGTAAATGACATTTTAAAATTAATAATTAATGTTTAATACATTTTTTTTTTAAATTACTATGTATAGTAAATTCAAACATTATATTGTTTAAAATTTTATAAATAATATTTCTGGCAAGATTCCAAAGTTGTCATGGAAACATAGAGGGCGTGAGGAGAGAAAGACAGGGTTTACAACAAAAAAAAATAATAAAAAAAAAAGCTCCAAGGAAGAAGATAAGAAACTTAAAATATTTTTTAAAAAAAAACTCTAATAGTATAACAAATATAAAAAGAAATCGCAAGGATTATAATAATACTTTTATGGGAAATTTATATTGTAAAACTGGAGTTACCATGAAGGAATAGACTCAAAAGGGTTACCTGTCTTCAAATCTCTACCAAAATTCATGATTCGAATCTACTACCTATAAAATTGCCTGGATGTCTCTAAGTTAAGTTATTACTATTATAATCTATTTTAATGTATATTAAAAATGAATAACATTAAGATGGCAACATCTTGTAAGATAGAGCTATTTCAAATTTTAACTTTAGACGCTAAAATTAAACGCCTAATTTTTTTTAATTTAAGGAATTTGCTATTAATATTCGATAAAACAAAATTTAAAATGAAAAAAGATATATATATCCAATATGATATCAAGAAGATACTTTATATTATATCACTTCACTATACACGCGTCTGTAACAGGATAATTTTCAATGCATGCAAATGTAATTATAAAGCTTATCACAAAATTCTAAAAGGAAAAGACTATTGTCATTCTTAACAAAAATATGCTTTAACAATGGATAGACATTTTTTTTTTATCTTAGAATTTACGGTATCATTGAAATTAATATATGTGTTTCTTAACTTTCAAATTTTAAAAAAAAAAACATTTTACAAGTAATAATGAGGTATTGACAAATAATTTTTTTATTTTTATAATAGATGTATAAACAATTTTTTTTTTTTTTTTTTGCGTGTGTTTTGTGTACCTTTAAAAAAAAAAATGAAGTAATGTAATTTCATATATATATTATGATATGATAATGTGTTTGGTATAATCCGGAGATTATACTATAGGTGATTATATATGTTCGGATGTGTGCGTGATGTTACGTATTATTATTATTATTATTTTTTTAATTATATTTATTAAGCAGAATTTCGATAATGATTGTTATAAAAAAAAAAAAAAAAGAATTAAAACCTTGCCAGTTATAAGTTTATTATACAGGGAATAGATTAAAATAAGTTAACGATAGAAATGGTCAGGAATGATTAGATTAAGTATATAGATTAAGTGTTTTAGTATTGTAGTCCCATGCTTGTTCTAATTTTGTACAGTTAATGCTAGATGGAATATATAATAATTATAACGGAAAGTGTTATTTAAAATTCTATAATATTTCTAAAAGATTATTAATTTTTATTATCATCAAAGGTTATAGATAATTTAATAGGATGTAATTTGGAAATTCATGATATTTACTATATAAACAAAGAATATTGAAGATATATAATGACATATTAAAAAGTAGTCAATTTTCATTTTATCACAGAAAAATGTAATGGGTGATAAAGGTATCAATAATATTTTTTTTTTAGTTATGATTTATTTTTGATTTTTTTTTTTTATAATAAATATTTTATTGAATCAACAGCTTATAGGAATTCCTTGATTATATAGTTCGATTCTTCATTTCCACACACACACATCTAATTATCATAGTATAGTTATGGAAGATATGGGTTGTCAAAATAATTCTAGTTTTAGTTAAATTTGTTTGGTGGTAATAAATTTCAGTATTATAATACCAATGACACATTTTATTTGTTGGAATGGATAGTGATATGGATAGAAAAGTACGGTCCTAATGATTATCTATTCTATGTTAAATATGAACTTCTATTAAAAGAACATTTTTATGATTGTGCAATAGTTTTAGTATTGAACAGATGCCCTGAATATAATTAAATTAATCTTATAATATTATTGTCTATAGATGTTTGTATTATTCTATTGGCCTCATATATAAAGACCATACCCTATAACCTCAACTGAGCTAAGCCGTAGGGTAATTATAATATAAAATCTTTTAACTAACTTTAAATATAATTTATAATGATAAATTTTATTCTATATTGCATAGAATTGGCGCCTGGGCAATCATAAATATAGTGAAGTAGATAAGTGAAGAGAATGGAGGTTATAGGATAGGGTTTCAATATATATTACTGTAAACACATCTACTTTCCCTTTCAATCTAAAATTATCAAATAATTTTGCTTACATATTTATTTTTTGTTCATATTAGTAAAAGTTATGATTATTAGTTCCAATACACTATTTTACATTAGCCATTCTTTCGATAAAGATTTAAATGAAATCAAAAATGTTTACTTGTTTAGTAAATCATTTTTCCTTTGATCTTTATGAATCGCAGCATTGAAGTGCTTTCTACTAACCTTATTGTCAGTTTTCGTTTCAAAAATTGACTATTATATATATCATTTAATGTCCTAGTTATCATTGAACTTCCTAGAAGAGTTCTCACATTCAAATATGCTTAATTATTTGTAAGTTGTGTCCATGATGTAGGATTCACATGTAAAATGAATAAAGTAGGGAAGAAAATAAGTCATCATTTCTTCAATATTCGTATTTACTTAAAACTATATAACTAGAAATCTTCCAAATTATTTTTTTTAGAAAAGGTATAATATCAGATGTCATAATAGACATGATATTTCATATATTTTAGTTAGTGGGTTTAATTTTGTAAAAGATCAGTATTTGAATGTTTAATGTACTAGTTCTATGATGTTTTATACTTCTTTTTAAAATTGCAAGAGAAGACTAAATGTTATATAATAATTATATAATGATGCACATTAAAATTTACTGATAATGAAGTATAATGAACTTTTTAAAAATATGACAATATATGGAAGTGATCTTACATATAGTTAATTGTATTAATTAAAGTCAATATGAGTAGGAATAAAAATGAGCAATCAACTGTTACATAATTTGTATGTAATATAAATAATATTACAATGTTTAAAACAACAGTTATTTTTATTGATTAATTTATGTATGTATATAATAGAATAAAATAAAAATAATTAATTCTTGCCATATGTGGGTTTTATATATATATTATCGTTAAAAGGTTACCTTGACAATAGTTTAAGATGGTTGGTTGTTCTTGTTATTGAGATTGTCTAAGTGTTGACCATTTTAATGATATATGTATATAATGTTATGGTCTAAAAAGAATATAATTAATATATGCATATCATTATTATTTATATACTTGTCTTTTAATTAAAATATAAGTAAATATTAAATAATTATTTAGATATGAGTGTTTAATTATTAAATAAAAAAAATTAAAATATTGACTGATCTGAAATGGAATTTATATATAAAAATTGTTAATTGTCTATTACATAATTTTGAATCTTTTAGTAAAAATAGAATTAAATAAAGTTAAATATTGGTTATCTAATATTTAATAATGCTAGATAGAAAATCATCTGAACTCTCATCATTCAGTAATTATCAAGTCTGGTGAGTAATGTTTCCTTCACTATTTCTCTGTAAGGGATTGTTAGAGTGGTTTTTGTCTGCAATGATTTATTTAAAGTCTGTTTTTCATAGTCCAGATGATGTTAAAGGTCATGTGATGCTTTAATTGATATATTATTAGTAATGAACAATCTTTGGTCAGAATTAAAGTTTGACTTCATATTTTTAATTAATATTATTTTTTTATGTCATTTTAATTTTTTTATTATATATTAATGTTTTTGTTAGCATTTTATTTGAAACTATATATTTCATTTTTATATTGAGTTAGGTTTATTTTTTTATATCTAAATGTGCTAGCAGGTAATGGTGAAGCTTAGTACAAATTGCAACATTAATTGCCTGAACACTTTCGAGAGGTTTTATTTTTCAAAATCATAGAAGTGGGTTGTGTGAGCATGATAGAAAATGTATGCAAAAAATATTTAATTATAGGCAATGCGAATTAGAAAGTCCACTTTTTGGAGAGAGAGAAGCATGCTTCCTTCCGGTGTTGTTAGCTATAAACAATGCTGCTTTGATTTTATGCCTAGAGTTGTAGCGTTCTATCCATGCGATGGAAGCAGAAGATGGTTCAAAATATATGGCCGATGGACCTTTGATGTTTTAAAAAGATGGAATTATATTTGGGTTTATTCAGAGTTCTTTTGTATAAGTAACAGTGTTGAGAGACATGAGTGGAGAGAGATGCGCAGGATTCACTATAGGATTTGGCACTGCAGCCGGTTTGGGGGCATGGAATCTTGTACATTGTATGAGGAGTCTGGTCAGAGGATAGGTGGTCTTTTGAAATGTTAATTAATCTATTGGTTGAAGAGGGGTATGAAAACTTAGATTGAAAGAAGGTTTTAATAAAGTTTTTAGTAAGGGAATGGATATGTGGAAAAGGAAAGTAATATTCATTATTATTATTACTTTTACATATTCCCCAAAAAAAACTTTTTTTGGGGGGGGGGGGGGGGGGGGGGGCTATAATTTGTTTTATTTTTTGTGTTATTTTTATATGTACAGTATGTATATGAATTTAAAATTAACTATAAAATAGTGATGAAATATTTCAATTACCATAACATTTTATTTCACTTAATTATTTTTATTCTGAAATTATTCCTGCTTAAAATTTATTTTTTGTTTTTTATTTCTAGATCCCCTCTTATAATTATTCTACTTTAAAAAAAGTGAAATACTTTTTATATTATTGTATTTTTATTTTAATAGGATGATGCTAATCATGATCCTCAATGGTCGTATGAACAATTGGTGGATGCTAAGTTGACCCTTGGAGGAGTTGTAATTGGGCCTCATGAAATTGATATTATCAGCAAGACCACAGTTGCTGTTTTTGAAGTTCTTGAAAAAGCTTGGGCATTTCTTAATTGTTCACTTATAGATATGAAAATAGAATTTGGAGTTATTCCTTCAACAGGTACTAATCTGAAATAGAAATCTTAAACTTTTAAAAGTTTGTTTCTTAAAACTATAAAATGCTATAATCTCTAAATTTTAATGCATTTCATCAATTTTTTTATGAAAATTTATCACATGTGGCATTCATGAACTATTATTATTATTATATAGATTAAGTTTATATTAGTTATAGTTTTGTGTTAAGTCAATTAGATTTCTTATTTTTCTCTATATATTAAGTGCACTATCTGAAGGCAATTAGATTTATTAGGCAGTAGAATAGTACTATGAGCAAACTAACATTTAATCATTGTTGGTGGCAATTTGTTTTTCCAAATCCTTAATATAATTTATTTTGGCATTTCAATTTTAGAAGTGCAAAATAAACTTTAATGAGCCATTACCACATCTTTAAAATAGTCATGTGAATTTGCTTTTTGTATGCATAATATTAAGATCAAAAAGAAAATTAGTATAAGCTTAACCAAATCAAACATGTAAAAACTTTGTCTTTTATAAATTATATCAAATATTTGCAATATATATATATAAAATTAATCAAACTGGAAATCTTACATAAACAAATTATTTCTTAAATAAAGTTTAAATCATACCAATCATGTAACAAAGTCTTAAAAACTGTGATATCATGTCAAAATATCAACCAATCATCTATAGAACAATCACTTCATAGTTTGCAAATCTCATGTTTCATTTGGCTGCAGCTAATTTATGATACTTAAAAGTTTAATACTTAAAAAAAACTGCATCATAATTGTTTAGTGTTTTAATATTTAATCTGAATTTTGGTACATAAAAGTAAAAAGCTTTGTATGTTACATTGAGATTCTACCAGATAGCTTTGCTGTCAGCTGAGGAATAATATTTGTAAGCATGACTTGAGAAGTTGATTAATTATTATTTTGATGTAATGTCAAAATTTGTAAAAATTTGTTATATATGAATTTATTTACTGGTATGATTTATACTTTGTTAAAGAAGTAATTTATGTATAAAATAGTATTTATTTAAAATGTATTCTATTTATGGATATTATTTTTGAAATAAAATATGATGAAAGCAATCAATTATGGAGTACATTTATCCAATTTGAAGAATAGGCTTCAGAATAAATTTTTGTAAAACTAAAGAAATATTTAGTAAATTAGCATTCATTAGTCAGTTGTATATACATGAGAACACGATTGACATAGTGAATAATTGTGCTTATTTAGACTTTTAAAGTGGAACTAAAAGAAATAATTAGAAGAATAAAAAATGTTGAAATAAACTTAATGGTTATTTTTTGAAGGTTTGGGGGGGGGGGGGGTTGTTTTTTTGGGTTGGATTAAAAAACGCAAAAAGAGGGGGGAAAAAATTAATCGGTTTATATTTATAAGAAATTTATTCCTATATTTAAAAAGACATTATTTAATTTATGATTGTGAACATGGATTTAAAATTTAAAAAAAATGAAGCAAATATTGTAACTATCAAAAATGAGTATAGAAATAAGTGTGTTGGAAATAATAAAATTAGAAATCAATCCGGATTTGTGTTCAAACCAACATTACTTTGTATTAATATATAATTTAAATAATTATAAAAAAGAAAAAGAAATAGAATAATTGATGAACTGGACAATTATCATTTGAATTTAAAGGAGTGAGAGTGTTTTGAAAAATTCTAAATTGAAATTAAATTAGTAGAGAAGTACTAACCCTCCTCTAGTGACTATTAACATACGATTCATATCAAGACCCCCTCTTTGGATGTTTAATTAGGAATCTTCAATTAAAAGAATTATGGTGCAAAAAATGGAATTCTTATGAGATTCCAAATTTCTTTTTCTAGATTTAACAATAAAGCCAGTTGGATTTTGATTTTCCTGGACACAAATGAAATCTCAACAGATTCAGGACAATCCATGGTCATTGTTGTCAACTCTTTATAAATGGAATTTATCAGCAACTGATCTTTGTAAATAAGGACAAATATACTATAAACTACATAGTTAATGACAGGTGGATTTATAGTTATGATGGCAGAATTGAAGGACTTAATAAAGCTATTAGTGAATTCTATCTCTTGGTTGGAATCTCTACAGGTTTCTTTGTGACACCTTGTATATCATTAAGTAGTTTAAATCCTTACACCACATAAATAATAAATAATGACTATTAATTGCTGATGATATTTATTATGTATTAAAATATACTATAATGTATATTTATGATAATTTCAAAATTTGCAAGAGTATTAAAATGAATACTTCAAGAATCTATCTTGTGAATATTTGATTCAGGCTGTGTGTATATTCTTCATGAATGTTCAGTTTACTTTTGCAAATGTCATTATCTGTACTTGTTTTTCTAATATCTCAAGAATCATTTAGAAAAGGGTCCTATTCATCTGCTGTAGCAGTTGAATGATGACATACTGCAAAATTGTTAATTAAATTTAGTAAAGATGGCGCTGGTAGATTTACTTAACCCCTTCAATTCTAATGGATGCTATGTTAAATTTTAAACAATTGGACTGAGATACAATTTATATAATATCTTCAAGATTAATGACCAGATGTGATGTGTTATATATGGTTCAAAAGAGCAAATATATTAATATCATAATGCTAAAAAAATATAGTTATTAACCTTAAAAAATACTTGTAAAATTAATTTTTTAACATTTTTACAACTGCTTAGTTTGTTATAGGTTTACAAATTCTAAATTTTGAAAGTTAAATTTTAATCTGTTACTTTTCTAAACAGATTAATCAAATTCCTTATGAAATTTAAAAAATATATATAACATGACTTACCTGAGATAATTCTTAATTGTAAAGCATTAGAAATAAGACATGCTGAAGAGTTTCATTTTTGCTAGCTAGCCCAGATCTTGTCCTATACAGTTATCTGCTGCACATATACTTTTTTCTAAGGTAAAAAAGAAATAATATTTCACAATAAGTATTGTATATCGGACATTAGGCATTGTATATCAGATATTATGCAAACAGAACTTTAATTAATTGTATAAAAGTGAAATTAATTATAAAATAATTGCAAAAAATATATATAATATAAAATAGCAAAGAGAAAAAATGACAAGATGAAAGACTAAAAAGTTTTTTTTAAGGATGTATGTACACATGGTAATAACTAAACAAGAAAAAACTTTTTTTTTTTTTTTTTCAATTTAATGCAATATAAAATATTAATGAAAGTAGGAAAAAATACCCATAGATTGCAAAAAATAAAATATAATTGTGAGATACTGCTTAGTAAGATATGACAATGAAATAAATTTGATCTTTTCATTGTAATCATTATTTAAAATATAGATATAATATTTATACTACAACTGATAGAAAATACTACTTTTGTGTAAAATTACAATTGGCTAGGTTCTAGGCTTTTGTTGTTATATATCAAGGGTGTTCAAAAAGTCAATCGCGAAGCCAATTTTGGTCGATCACTAGGCCAATCTGCCAAGAACTGGCTGGCAAGAACTGACCAATTATGAGTGAAACAAATTGTCAAGATTTTTAACTTTTTTTGTTATTTTTGTTTTTGTTTTAAATTTTTTTCAATTCTAGATTTTTGAAAATAATATTTTTAATCTTGACTTAATGTATTTTTGTAACCAAATGCAATGCGTGAACATAACGTGCAAATGCAACAGTATGCATGCAGTTATTGACTCAAAAAAACACAGCTATTTAGCTTGGATATTTGGTAGTGTTATACGATAGCTTCTTTTCTTTAGTATTGAAACAGTATGATTTATCTATCTTCCAGTTTCAGACTACTATGTTTCATAGTAGTATAATTTTCTCTAATTCAAATTCATCCAAGTCCATGTATATTTTAAATTAATACTAAAATATTGTATAAAAGTTCTGTTAACGAGTATGTGCGTATATTGTATGTGCGTACATTCATATTGCACATTAATTAGCTAATAATATTTGTATGCATATAACTATAATACGCAGTTCTAATTTAAAATAATAATAAATTAAAGTAAGTTGTGTAGACATTATTGTGTGTGTAGAAGCACACCTATGTATATATGCGAAGGAAACTGTAATGTGATAGATTTTGTGAATTTAAATAACTTTTCTAAATTATCTATTTTAAGTTATTATAAATTTAGTTTATAAATTTGCTTGCATTTGCATATAAAATCCTAAATTCAGTGTGATAGTGTTACACATATAAGAGAATGTTTACACTTTACAGAACTGAAATCTCTTTTTTAAAAAAGATTTATTTCTTGGAAATCATTCTGACTCTCACCTGGTAACCAAGAGCTGAAATTTGAAAAAAAAAAAAAAATTAAAAATAAATGTAAGACAAAGGCAAAATCACTGGACCAGCACTATTTATCAATTACTCAGCTGGAGTTTTTGTCTTTACTAAGATTTAATAAAGTAGTGTTAAAAACTAAAATATAAGACTTAAAGTTGTCAACAAGTTATGACTTATGCAGGGGAAGAGAAAGATTTGATATAAAAACTCCCAGTTTTCATTACTAAATGTTCATTCTCTAATATTCAGAATGTAGTAGTGCCCCCGTATGAACAATATTATTATTATTAATCAATATTATCTATTGACAGTGACCACGTGGAGTTTCAATTTTTCTTCTGTTTAAAATGTAAGTACCTTTTCTTATGCTTTAATTTAAATTGTGGCTTTTCTTATCTATCTATTTACTTGATTAATGAGCCTTCTCGGCAACAGACGTTTAAGCTGAAGTCGTTAACAGAGTTAATGATCGCAGTTCATGAATTTTTAATTTTTTTGCAAAATATTTAATTCAATATTTATTATTTACTTTGAATATTCAATTTTTATCAGTTAAGTTTGGGGAAATAAAATTGTCATAAGTATTTCTTTTTTCATTTTAGTATACCCATGAACATGAGTAGTAAACCAAAAAAATCGAAAACTTATCATTTCAATGAAGAATGGGAACTCGACTACTTTTTTACAATGGTGAATGGTAAATGTTGTTGCTTAATATGCTTTACCTCGATAGCCATTGCTAAAAAGGGTAATCTGGAGAGACATTTTTTAGCTTTACATATCAAGTATCAAACAGATTATCCACAAAGTACCGAATTGAGAAAACGTAAAGTTAGGGATCTTAAAACTCAGTTAAAAAATCAACAAAAAGTTTTTAAAAAGCCAATGTTGAAGTCTCAAGCAGTAACTACTGCATCATTCAAAGTAAATTATCTTTTAGCAAAAAAATGTAAACCATTTTCCGAGGGTGAATTTGTAAAGGAAATTTTTTTGGAAATGTCAGATTCACTTTTTAGCAATTTTCATAACAAGAGTGAAATTATTGCTGCAATTCAAGATCTGCAACTATCTTGAAACACTGTGGTGCGACGAATTGAGAAGATGAGTGGAAATGTAAAAGAACAGTTATATAATGATATTAATAGATGTTCTTGTTTTTCCCTTCAATGTGATGAATCAACAGATATAAGTGATACAGCACAATTACTTGTTTTCATTCGTATGGTTTTTAAAGATTTTACATCTAAAGAAGAATTGTTGGGTCTGATTTCTTTGAAAGAAAGAACTAGAGGTGTAGATATATTCAAAGCCTTTAAAAACTTGCTCAATGATTTGAAAGTACCACTTTTTAAATTAGTTTCAATAACAACGGATGGTGCAGCTGCAATGATAGGTCGCATAAATGGATTTATAGCCCTATGTCAAAATGAAGATGAATTTCCAGCTTTTTTGAGCTACCACTGTATAATTCACCAGCAAGTGTTAGCCAGCAAGAGACTAAACACAAAAGAAGTAATGGACATAGCGTTTAAAATTGTTAATTCAATTTGAGGAAGTTCCTCCAAACAACGTCTCTTCCAACTGCAGCTTGATGAAGGCCAACCTGAATTATTATTACATACCAATGTAAGATGGTTAAGCAGAGCTAAATTTCTGCAACGATTTCGTGATTTATTGCCTGAAGTAATAGATTTTCTCCACGAGCAAGATGGTAAATGTGAAAATTTAAATGATGAAATTTGGCTTAGTGACTTAGCTTTTCTAACCGATTTTACTTCAATGTTAAGTCATTTAAATATAGAATTACAAGGTAGAAATAAAACAGTAATTGGTATGATCAATTGTGTAGATGCATATAAGACAAAATTTATTATGCTAATAGAAGATCTGCAACAAAATAATCTGAATCATTTTCCAAATATGGCGGATCACCTACAAAAGCATAAAAATATTAATTATAATATCGACAAATATATCGCGGAAATCCAAAAAGTAATTGAAGATTTTAAAGTAAGATTCCAAGAATTTGAAAAAATTAAAGAAATTGTGGAATGTATATCTTTTCCTTTTAAAATAGATTTAAATGTGAAATGCATTAGCCAAAAAATTTCAGACATATTTCATATGGAGCAAAAGGCTTTAGAAAATGAAATTATAATTTTACAAACTGATTTAATCTTACAAGCTAGAAAATTTGAAGAAGATTTTTGGAAATACGTCAACCAAGAAAAATATCCCAATATCATCAAATGCAGCGAATATATTTATTCTTGTTTCGGATCTACATACCTGTGAGAATCGGCATTTTCATACTTAAAGTTAACGAAGACTAAACAACGTTCTGTCCTAACTGATTCCCATACTGAGGATTCTTTATTATTATCTTTGTCAGGATATACACCTAATTATGATTCCTTGGTTAGAGACATGCAAACACAGTTTTCCCATTAATGTTAAGATAATAAAATAAATTCTAAATATGTCTTTATCAGTAGCTAATTTGAATTAATAAATATTGTTAATAATTAACCATGTTGCTTTAATTCCCACGGGCATGAGTTTTTTAGCCTGTTAAATAATTGTTATTTTTTTACGTCAGTAGATATATAAAAATAGTATGTATTTCACATCTTTCTCCACTTAGACTACGCCTATGACAACAAGTCGATCGCAACACATTTTCAAAATAAAAAGTCGATCTTATGAACACAAAAGTTGGCCACCCCTGTTATATATATATTGGAACGCAATCAGACATTCTACAACACAAAACAAACCATTATCCTACTGCATTATAAATTACTTATATAAAAAATTATATTAAAAATATTGTATAGTTACAGGTAATAAAAAATATTATCTCTGAAATATCATATTTATCTTTGGTTAGGATCTAAATCCAAGGAATTACATATATATATGTATCAGAACCCAAGCAGACATTCTGCAACTCAAAATTATAAATTATTTATATGAAAAATATTATATTCGTACAGTTACTTAGATTCTAAGCCCTCTGATTTCAATGCATACATATCAGATTAATAAATTATATTTTCAGAAAAAAACATTGCCGTTAATTCTTTTGTATAAAGTTTTAAAAAAAAAATCAAATAAAAAATTAAAAACCTCCTTTTATTAAAATTTTAATAAAAAATCCAATTTTTAAGATACAGAAAAAATAAAAACACTGTTACAAAGACAATACAATAACAAAAAAGATGGTGTATGCCACATGCCCATATTTCTTAACACTTATTAGCATTTGTTATTTAAAGTCAATGATTGGTTAAAATTCTAACTTAAATTACATTCGACTGAAATCAATAAATTCCTAAAAATTATTATACATATATGGTCAAATCATTGTACTATAGACATCACACAGATTTAAAAATGATAGTAGAAATAATGTAGAATAATAATATAAGAAATTAATGTATATACTTTATTATATTTATTGTGCAGGATAATCTGTTGACAAAAAAAAAAATCTGAAATATAAATAATTATTTTTATAATCAGAAATCTTTCTTAATTAATCTTTGAATAAAGGAAAATAAATTGAATACTTTTTATGACTGAAAACTTCTTAAAATGTTTTTTCTTGGAAAAATACATACCAAAAAAAGCAATTAGTTATTATATAATATTTCCCTATATTTGCAATTTTCATATCTCATGGTTTATTTTTTATTTCATAATGCAATTACAGCACATTCTCACATTTATGTATGCATGTACATAGTAAATACAGTTCTATTATCCGTGAATTTCAATATTTGTGCCAAGATTTCCAATCAAATGGCATGAATATGGGAGGATTATTATAATTTATTTTATAAGAAAAGAAATAAAAGTTATTATTTATATTATTGTGAGTAATAAGATAGGAGAGATGAATTAGCATCATTTAATACTGCTATAGACTTCAAAATGCCTTTTCAAAAAAGCCGAAGAAATTATTTTTTATTGATTGCTGTAAAACTCCTGACATGTAATACAAACATTCAAAGTAGCTTGTTGATATTTAGGGTATTTAAATATTTGTCCATAAGAAATATGTATAGTACTATTCATTAAATCAAAGGGTGGCTAAGTAAGTCATAAAGAGAATTTAATGTTGTGGCTATATCTTCCGAATTATCATTAAAAATAAGAGAAACTAATTAGCCTATTCTTGAAAAATGTGAACCAAGATCAAATCCAGGAACTTATATAGGAAAAAGCTACTTCTTTAGAATAACTGTAGAAAAGGTAAGAAATTTGCTTTTGGATCACAGGTTCATCTTTATACTTCTTTTAGCAATGAGATATGAGAAATGTTAGACCTTAGAAAGAAAGGACTAATAATATTTAATTTTTTGTATAGTAATGCTAAGAATGTGATTTAAAAGAATAATTACTAAACATATAGTTATTTATTAATTATATGTATATATTCATTTAGAAATTATTTATTTTAGATATATGTGTAGACAGTTTAAAGAATAAGTTTAAACTTCTATCTTTTATATATATGAAATAGAAACAATTCATAATGCTAGCTGAAATCTATATAAAATACTTGAAACGCCCTATAGTTATATTATTCCAGCCACACTTCCCCCTTAAATAAAGCTTAAATTTTAGCAGTTCATTGAAAAGGAATTCCCTTTTCACGGGACTGCTAAAAATTTGAGCTTTCTTTATTCAAAAGGGAAGGATAGCTGGAATAATATAGTAATGGGTAATTCAAGTATTATGTATATGTAAACATTGCAGAAATAATGAAAATTTCAGCTTCTTTTTTTTGTTAAATATAATTAAGAAATTCACATTATGCCATCCATCTATCCTAGTAGCTAAAAGGGAATCCCTTTCTAGTTGATACCTTATTAATAAGAATGGCAAGTTTGGACAAGGACATTTGTGAACTTTAATATACATTCGTACCACAATATATATATATATATATATAATTTGAAATGGTTTGGAGTGTGTTACAACTTTGTATACTTTTATATACTTGGTTGGCCACACGTTGCACCAAATATGTATTATATGTGATTCATTGATAATGGTTAACAATGGATAATAAATGTTAGAAATAATCATAGATTAGTATATGTACTTACTAATAGATATTAAGTATGCCAACAATAATGTGTAACCATCAAGACATTCCTTGTCAGTCAATTCTCTTATGAGTGTGGTTCTTGAAAATGATTCTTGGTAATGCTCCAAAATCTTTCTGATTCCCAAAGGGAACTATATAGAATCCACATACATAGTTTGTTATTAACCATCAAGAGCAATTTCACATAAAGTAAGGAACCTGAGAGGTATATTGATAAAATGTATGAATAAGATATGTAGTCCAAAAATGTATATATGAAATTGTGGATGGACAACTACATTTATTAAATATATAAAGATGTATTGAATAAATAAAGTAATAAATCTCTAAATAATAGATTATTGGCAGATATAAATATTTTATTGTGCTAATTTAACGAATAGATAATTTAGTTGATTCTGAACATTTTCAAATGAATATAAAATAATTGTCACTGTACATATATATTGAAATGAAGTTGTACAATGGCAATAATATTGGTCTGGTATACATGTCTTAATCAACTTTAAAATTACCAAATTTGATCTTAAAATAGATATGCAGATACATGCATGTACTTGACAATAAAGTATATTAGACATAAAGTTTGAATTATCTTAGTTGATTCTCTAGTTTAAGGCTCAATACTCTAATAAAATCAAAATTAATTATTTTGGTTTATATGTGTTTGCCTGATTATAGATGCAATATATTAATATATAACCTTGTTATAATTTACAAATATAATCAATGTTTATAATTTTTGTTTAATAATAAATTATCACTTTAGTTTAAATAAATTAGTGTTGTCAATCAAGATTTCACTTTCTAAATAAAAGATTTAAAAATTAAAAAATGAGTACAACATTTTTACTGTAATTAAATTCATGAAAAAAATATCCTTGACAATCTTTCCCAGGTTATAGTTAGATGTTTTACAGCAGGAAGAAATGTCCTTTTTAATTCAATTATCATTTATTTTAAATGTATTAGTGCTAGAAAGTATATTTATCCAGATTTTGCATTTCTGTGAGAATGACTTTTTTATAAATCAGATAAAGTTATTTTACAAGGAATGCTTTTATATTCTATTTATTTTTCCTGTTTGAGTGTAAATAATGTGTGTCATACATATGAAACTAATACTGTACTTCATTTGTAATATTTGCCTTCATTTCTCCATATGTGAATATATTTAGATAAATGACTACTTCTTGACTGTGTAGCAATATTTTCTTTTTTTCTTTCT
Organism: Epiperipatus broadwayi; assembly: GCA_028023455.1. Classification (NCBI taxonomy): domain Eukaryota; kingdom Metazoa; phylum Onychophora; class Udeonychophora; order Euonychophora; family Peripatidae; genus Epiperipatus; species Epiperipatus broadwayi. The sequence continues at coordinate 22,575,139 of JAQFVV010000001.1, read as the reverse complement.
GTGCTTTTGTGGATTTGTCTAAATTTTAAATTTGTTTTGGTTTTTTTTTAACACTTGAGTGTTTAAAGTGGGTTGTGGTTGGGTGTTTGGGGGTTGGGAATGTAGTTGGTTGGGAAAGTATTATACGTTAATAAATTTAATAAATAAATGTTTAAAGTTAAGTTTAAAAAGACAAGTTAAAATTAATGATTTTTTGTTGATAAAGATTAATATTTAATAAATAAATATAAATATTTTATTTTAGAATGATAGAAGTTAATATTTGTTTTATACGATTTTTTTAAAAATTGTTATAAGTTTTTTTTTTAAAAATATTTATTTTTAAAAATGATTTTTTTTTTTTAGTTTTCGCGTTGTGTCTGTTGAAAAGTGGTGTGTTGGGGTTTTTTAGAGTTGAAAATATTTTAAATTTGTTAAAATTTATAAATATTATATTGCTCGAAATAAAAATAAAAATAATTAATGTGAAATATTAAATCTGATTTTTAAAATTAAAAATAAAAATAGCTTATTTGTTTAAAAATAATCTTATAAAAGTTAAAAGGAAATAAAGAAGGAATATTTAAAAATGTTATGGTTTAAATAAAGATAAAGTTTTTAAGAATTTAATAATGTGATAAATAATAAATATTAAATAGTTTATTTTTTTTATTTGTCTTGTTGGAAAATATGAAATATGGTTGTTGTTTATTTACCATCAGGTGGGGTTTTTGGTATAAAACAGTCATTGTTCGGAGGGGTGTTAAATCGTAAGGGTTAGAATAGTAGTAATTTAGGCTCAAAATTGTTTTAAAATTATAGGAGTTTTTTTAAAATATTTATAAATTTAAATGAGTGTTATTTTATTATATTTCTTGTCTGATATATTTATAAATGTCTGAAGTAAGGATAAATGTTTGGCTTTATATAAAAATTTAAAAAGGTTAATAGGAGGTAAGTTAAAATAATATGTTGTTATATTTTAAAAGTGTGGTATTATTTTTTAAAAAGATTTAAGAGAGAAATTTTTTAAAAGTTTTATAAATTATAAATCTAAGTTATAACTTAAAAGTGGAAATAGTTAATTTTGTTATCTTTTGGTTTAAAGGATAAATTATGTAGTTTTAAAAGGAAATAAATTGGAAATTTATGGGAAATATATATAAAAATATTATATTATTAAGTTTATTGGAGTAAAATATCTTACCTAAATATTGTTAGATAAATAATTAGGTATCAAATCAATTAAAAATAATTAAATAAACTTATAAAATTTATAAAAATTAATATTTAAAATATTTTTTTAAAGAAAAATCTAGTCATAAATATTTTATTTTATTTTGTTGTTGGAAATTTTCTTTATTTTTTTTTTAAAAAAAGAAGTTTTTTTAAAAAATTTAAAAAGTGAAAAGTATGTTTGGTGAAATTTGGGAAAAAGAAAATTATAGTGGAAGAAGCATTGGTTTTTGATATGTTTTTTTATTAACTAAATAAATATTTAATTAAATTATTTATTAAAGATAGGAAAGTTTTTTTTTAAAAAGTAAATATTAATATAAATTTTATTGAATTTTTTTATATTAAAAGATTTTTAAAGATAATTGTTGGTGAAATTAAATATTTTTAAAATAATTGGAGGATGGTATTAAATATCTTTTGGTAAAAATTTGTGATAATAATAATTTGATGTATTTACTATGTTTTCTTTAGATAAAAATGTTTTTGATTGTTGAATGAATGTTAATATTTAAATAATATAAGATAAGATTAATAATAGATTTTATTTTATATTATTTAAATTGATGGTGAAAGTTATAAATATAATATAGAACTAGAAATAATTATATGATTCTTTGTGAATAAATTTTAATGTTTTGTTAAATATTAGGAATTAGATTTATTATTAGTGTAAGTTATTTATTTTTTTTTCAGTTAAGGGTTATAAAATTATATTTATTTTTTATTTTTATTAGATAAGTTAAGTTAATTTTATGTAGAAATTTATATTTTGATTGAAGGTTAGTATAGATGATGAGGTATATGAGATTTTGGATAAATATTTTTTTTTTTAAAATTGGTATCTATTTTTCTGAAGTTAAATAAGTTAAAATGATTTGTAGGTAGAAGTTTATTAGAGGGAATAAGAATAAAAGTAAAAAAGTAATGATTTAAATAAAAAAATATAAATTTTATTTAATATAATATTTATAAAAATTTGAAATTGTTGAATAATTTAAAATATTATTTTAGAAGAATATATATTGTATTTTGTAAGATTAGTATGAATTATATTGAATGAAATAAATGTTTAATTATAATTGTTATTATATTAAAATTTATCATTATAATTAATTAATATTTGAGTAATATGATAAAATTATTTAGTATTATAAATAAATAAATAGATTAAGTGAAATGATTTAAATTATTAAAGTTTTTATTTATTATGTAATGAATATATTTATAAAATTTTATTTATTAATTGATGACAAATGATGTTTTATTAAATTTAAATCATAAATTATTAAATGTTATTGATAAACATTTATAAATTATAAATTATTATTATGATTATAAATATAAAGTTAAAATTTTATTATATTTTTTTATTTTTGTTTTATTTTTTTAGTTCCATTTGAATAAATAGTTAAATAAGTTATTTGTTAAAGTTGATGTAAATAAATTTGTTAAGTTGTTTAAAGATGTGTAATTATTATTTTAAAAATTTGAACAGATTTTGAATATAATATTTATATGAATTTATATTATTATTTGAGGAGAAATAAATATTTTTTATATAATTTATAGAAATTGATTGATATAATATTAATGTAAAATAATATAATGAAGATAAGATATAATATTATTTATGAGATTGTTAAATTATATTTTGTATATTTTAAAATTAAGATAATATGGAAATAAAGAATGTATATATTATTTTTAATGTTAAAAGTATATAATAGATAAGATTAAGATATAATAAAGATTATTATTGTTATGTTATATTAGAATAAGTTAGGGTATTTAGGTTGATATTAAATTATATTATTATGATATTATTATAGATAATTAGAAGATGAGATTTAATTATATTTTAAAAAGATTGAGATTTATTTATTATATTATTAAAGATAGTTATTTATAAAATATAAGAATGGTAGAGTTAAATGGATAATTAGAAGTTAGATTGATTGAGATGTTGAAAGATATTGATAATTAAGTAATAAATTTATAATTAGTATAAATATATTAATTATATTGATATATTAATTGATAAGTTATATATTATATATTAAAGATAGTGTAATATTTTAGTGAAAGATTGATAAATTATATAAGGAGGAGGGTACAATATATATATACATTTGCTTTATGTATGAATAATTTAGGTGATGAATATTTTTATTAATGTGTAAACAATGACTAAGTTATGGTTAATGGTTTCTTGATCAGCATCAGATAGATACATATTTAAATTCCAAAAAAGCAACAGTGATCTACTGATTCTTAGCAATATTCAGTAAACCTGACAGTTGTCATGAGAATAAATGTCAGTTTATATTTTCTTACAGCTAAATTTTCAATTGGCATATTAGTCCTATTAGTATGTGAATCTCTTTTTGACTTTTCAAGCTGCTGAATTAACATGTGACTCAGTATTTATAGCTTATTGATAAGAATTGTTTAGATAGGTATTTCACAGAAAACAAGAGTAAAAATAAATTTTTAATAATAATAATAATAACAATCCAATTTAAATACTATAGTTGTATTTCTATTTATATTCACAAAACAAAAACAACATAATTTTGCACTCTTTTGATTAAGAATAGAAATATTTTTTAAAGTTAAAATTTAATCTTTAGTCACTTTTTCTGATTTAAAATAAACACCAGTAATTCACTTTTATTACCTTAATAAAGCAAGCACTTATTTTATTTCTACAATTCATATTTTTTTAAATAAAATAAATAATTTAACCAATAATTTTTATATTAGAATCATACTAAATAATCTAATTTTACTAGCACAGAAATTTTCTTATATTTAAATTACTATTTACTTATGTATTTCCAAATTTTCAGTCATTCTACAGTGGGGGTTTTTTTTTTTAATAATTTCTATAAATTACTTATTAGTGTGATTTTTTTCTTTTCCTTGATAACACAAATCTATGACACACACTATGTTAGTTTCTTTTTAAGTGTGTAATACATGTAAGAGACATTTTTATCTCAATATATATTATAAAATTTGGTTATTCAAACATGAAATCTCGAAAGTGCTAAGCAAAGCTATTATAAATTAGTAAAATTATAGCTTCACTAATGCGAAAAAAAGTCGCATATTTATAGTTATGCGTGTATATATTATATACCATTAATAAAATTTAGATATTATATTTCTATACATAATACTATATATAAAATTATTTATAAAGTATAGTTAAACCCAATTTAGTTTATATATAAATATTCATAGTCATAAAAAATATGAAAATACACTACTTTTTTTTTTAACTGGAAAAATTTATTAATATTGATGTTTTGACCAAAATTCTATTAATACTAATACAACAGTTACATTTATGCTAACATTGACAAGTTTTTTTAAAATTCTAATTGTACAATGTCATATATCTTAATTTAAATCATAATTAATTTTATAGACATGAACTTGATTTATCTAAAATGCTAATGTAATGATGAAATTTTTCCAATAAAAAGAAAAAGAATTGTATAGAATGTTTTATAATTTTAAAATTTTAGGGATATTTAAATAGAAAAGCATAAGGAATATTATAGGTGTTTTAGTAAATGAAGGATTTTTATAATTTATATATAAATATGCTTGTATATACTTGTACATATATATGTTAACTGTAATTTAATAATTATAGGAAAAGAATTAAAATGTTTTTTGTAGGGATTACATTATCAGTCATAATAATTTGTTTTATTTAAAGTTGCTGTAACTATTAATATTAAATTAATAATATTAGCATCAATCTTTGTTCACATCCTAAGTTTTCTTAAAGCATTATTAGATCTTGTTTTATAATATTGTGCACACACACACCTTTAGTTATTATACACACACACACACACACATATATATATATATATATGAAATACTTGTTGCAATAAACCTCTGAGCACTGGCTATATTAATGCAGTATTCCCTAATATCAAAATTACATACAGATAAAAATAATTCATCTTTGTCTGTTGTCCAAGTAAAAGTAAATATCAAATCAACTATTGCAACTTATTCAAATTGACTTAGCAAGCATTTAGATATTTATCAATCTAAGTGTTACATATTGGTTTTTATTAGTTCAGCATTGTAAAAATCTATCCTTACGTATTTGATATTTGGTAATTTATTTGCAAGATTGTTAAAATGAGCAAAAATTAACCCAAGGTTACAAATTCAAATATAAGCCAAATTCCAATGAAGTTGCAATAATATTTTGACTGATTTTTATTCTCTCTTATGGTTTATTTCTTCAAGTATTATATATTTGTTAACACTGTAAAATTTTATCATTTTATATATATGCACATTTTTTAAACTAATAAATACCAACCAAAGATTTGTCTTTTTTTGCTTCTGTTTTTTATTGTTATTGGATAATTGATATGGACTTGTACTTTTAATACAGCACTAAATTTATCTTTGTGTAGGATATACCACATAACCATACATCTTTTTATAGATATATTTTTGATGGAATGAAATTTTACTTAATTAAAATAAGAGACTAAAAATGAAATATTAAAGTTAAACAACTATTTGTAGTTTATTTGTAGTAAAATATTGATTTTTCAATTAACTTTGTAATTTTAAAGAAATTTTTGGTAGTTTGTAAATGAGATTTTTAACATAAACAAAAGTGAAACTTTAAATTGATAAAAAAGTAATTTTAAAATATTCTGTAAATCTTTGTTTTTATTTATACTATTGCTGACTTGTTTTTTATTTTAAGGTGAAGTTGTAGTTGCTGATATTATTGATAGTGATTCTTGGCGATTATGGCCATCTGGAGATAAACGTTTAATGAAGGACAAGCAGGTTTACAGAGAACTGAAAGAAGTTACGGCTGAAGCTCTTGAACAAGTTAAAAAAAATTTTGAATGGATTTCAGAAAAACTTGAAGTAAGTTACTTTAAAATTACCTGGCAAATTTTTATAATGACACATGAAATTTATCTTTTCTTATATATAATGCACATGTACTAAATTAAACAAAGTAGTGAAAAATGTCAGATTTATTTTATTTTACATATTATATAATCTTTCATTGAGAAATGAGGTTTTTTTATTATCTTGTTAAAGACTACAGTTTTTTTAATGTTCTGAATGCACACTTTACTTATATCTTTTTTTTTTTAATAACTAAAGTTATTATTTATTTAATTTTGTATTTGAAAGAATATTACTCTTAACATTTGCAAGCAATTCTCTATATTAATATTTCAAAATCAGTTGGAAAACTTACATACATACATACATACACACATATATATATATAATTAGTTTCCAACCAGTAACCACCTAAACATTCACAGTAAATATAGCAACCAATATTTCTAACTGCTGTCAAGGCAACCTTCACACCTTTTAATAGCAAGAATATATATATATATATTAAGAAATAAAATGCATCATATAACATTTTCTGTTAATTTTTAGGGCAGTAATTTACTCTATTTATTCTATTGTAGAACCTGCTATTGTAAGCTTAAATGATCAGAAGACCCTAGATAGTAAGGTTATATTCAAATCTTCAAGCTAATTTCTGTCTATTTTTAATAAGGAGCATTGGATTTGTGCCCACATTTTTAGCAGTCTTTTGTTTTTTCATACTAACTAACTGAAATATCTAGGATTCAAAAACATATATAAAATTTTGGATCAAAGCTAACTTGCTTGCATATTTATAGAAGTCTGATTCTAGACTGGTAACTATAGATATTTTTAATGATGTCTTCCTTATTTTAACTAACCAAAATGTATATAAAGAAAAAGATTTTTGTAATATTGGATAGTCTTCGTAGATAAAAATAATTATAAAGAAAGATGTAAATGTTTTGGTCAAAATTAATTTGGATGTATAAATAAATTGATGTTGTTTTGATAAGGGTGGAATTAATGATGATGACAAGAAAATATTTCATCTAAATGGTATGCCAATATTTGAAAATACTGAGAATAATTTAAGTCAAGTATTCAAATAGGATTAATGATACTTGCAGAAAGTTTGGAATGAAATAAATGCATTTAGTAAGATTAAAACAATAATTAGAGGTACATGTGGCAAAAAAAAATTAAAATGAGTATTAATTATCTGACAATGGAAATAATGATCAGGATATTATGATGAGACTTTCATTGCCTGAATACACTCTTATTGTGATCATTAATGTTAAATATTTTGTTTAGAGAATTAAGGATGGAAAAACACTTAAGTCTTTAATTTGAAACAGAATGGAAAAGCTAAGTTAGAAGGATAAAGATAGATGAAAAAATATTATTTATTAAGAAAGTTATGAAGCAGAAGAATACCTGAAGGGAGTGATATATATATATATTGTGACCTTCCAGATTGGCACCAGGAAGAAATGTGGGAAGTTCACATTTGTGCTAACAGTGGCTAAAGTAATTATCTGAGAAAAATGAATTGAGATGTAATTTGCTAGTTAAAATTAGGATTTAAAAAAATTAAAACTTTAAGTGGGTGTACTGATTGGTAGAGTTTTGGATTATATATGTTTGGTTGTAGGAGAGGAGGATGAATAACATCAGAGATGTTTGTATGTAGTAGAAAAATTTACATGTCATAATGAGCAGAAATATAGATATATTATTAATTAGAATTTTCTTTCCTATATTTTATTTATTATTTACTAATTATATATTGTTCATAATCTTATACTTAAAAATGATAAAGATTATTTGTATATTGGTGAATAACATTTATAAATTAATATTTGATATTTAATTTTTTTTTTATTATTATGTTTATTCTATTTCAAATATTGTATTGTTAAAATTTTATAAGTAAAATTCTGGCACACTTCCAAAGTTGATTGTAATAAAAAAAACACAGAGGGCGTGAGTGAAGAAAGACATAGAGTTTAAAACTTGAAGGAAAGTAAAAAAAGTTCCGAGGAAGAAGATGTAAAAAAAACTTAAAAGAATCAATAACTCTCTAAGAGTATTAGAACAAATATAAAAAAACATCGCAAGGATTCTAATAATATACCCGTGGAGAATTTTTGTTATTATACTACTGGAATGATATAAAAATGAGGAGATAAACACACCCCAGAGGGATACCAGCCTCCAAATTTCTGCCAAACGATGGTCCAAATTCACTATCTTCAAAATGCCTGGATGATATGTAAGCTAAATTATTATGATTTATTTTAAAGTATTACCAAAGCTAAATAATATTAAAATGGAAAAATTGTTTAAAATAAAGCTAGCTAAAAGTTTTTTATTAGACGCTATAATTAAACGCTTGATTTTCAATTTTAAGAATTTTTTGACAATATTCTACAAAATAAAATTTAAAATGAAAAAGTTTATCTATTTAATCTTATATCAAGAAGATAATTTTATACTGTATAACTTTGCTATTCGTGCATATATAACAAAATAATTCCAATGCATGCAAATGTCATTTATTACGCCTATAACGGAATTCTAGGATAAAAAAAAGACTATTGTCATCCTTAACAAATTATGCTTTAACAATGGATAGTGCCAAAAATCTCATATTATCTTCCATTCGTTAAAATGTCTAAACAGTTTCGAAATAAAATTAACCGATTATGCACCAAACTTCTCTGGAGAGGAAGGACAGTTGCTATTAGCTTGCGAGGTATCCAACGACCACGCAGGTTCAATGGACTGTCATTCCACTCAATACAAGCAATCATTTTACAGAAAACCCACAACACTCTACATAATCTGATCCTCTCCTGCGGATACTCTAACATTATTAAAAAAATTACACCGACAGATCGTCCTCCACCCTCTTCCAGTTCATGGATAGCATCCCTAATACAACACCTACAACTTTATAACCCGATAATACCCTTTAACCTTAACCAAAAAATCACCTTATGGGAAGCATACAATATAATCAACTATAATCAACAACCCATTAAAACCAGCCTAAAAGTAACCAACCAAAGACTCATTACACACTTCAAAAGATGGAGTCTGGAACCCAAATTCCTTGACTTCATCATTAAAATAAATCTTAATGCACTACCCACGAATTGGTTTCTTTATCACCGAAGAGGTTTTACCAGCATTGACCCTATATGTGGTCTGTGTGCTCGTGAAGATGAAACCATAGACCATATTATACACCAGTGCCCAAGACTTAAAACTCTGAAAGATATAATTATAATCAATTCCAACATAAGACCTGATATGATTTTCTCACTTGAAAATGCCATTCATAATGGATTTTTTTCAATAATAAGGCTTTCTACCTTTGTCCTTTATTCCTTATGGATAGTGAGATGCAAAAGTCTCATGGAATTACCCCCGCCACAAATCATACCATTGTTTTATCAAACGCTCAAAAAAATCAAGAAACGTGACCAGCTCCTTGCCTCCAGTAAAGTCTTTTCTGACACCTGGTCTTTAATTGCTCTTTCCTTTTCCTGATTATCAATTCCCACCTACCCAGCATTATAGAATAGTCAATTATAAAAGAAAATATTCATGTTTATATTAAAAATGCTAATACCATTAAACAAGTTCTTAGAATCTCTTCACTATACCTAACCACATAAGAGTATAACATTGTGCTCTCATAACATAATCTAGCCAGATGACAAATAGAACATTATATAATCATATTATTGTACAATTTATTCATTTATTTATCCTTTATTAGTATGTAATCACTATTTATTGTTAATAAAATTTTTATTGAAATGAACAATGGATAGACATTTTTTTTTTTTTTTATGTTATAATTTAATGTTGTCTTTGAAACTAATATGTATGTTTTTTTCAACTTTGAATTTTTTTTTTTTTTTAAAAAAAACTTAACATGTAATGATGGGATATTGATAAGTATTTTCGTTATTACTTATAAAAAATGTATAACCAATTTTTTTTTTCTTTAAAAAAAAACAAAACAAAACAATGTAACTTCATATCATTATAATATGATAATTTATTATTTTGTATGATCTAGAAATTATATTATAGGTGATTATAGATATTCAGATGTGTGTGTGATGCTATAGATTATTATTTTAAAAAATTGTATTTATTATGCTTCAATTTTGTTAATGAAGTTTATTTAAAAAAATAAAGAATTAAAACCTTGTCTGTTATAAGTTCGTTATATAGGAAGTATATTGAATGTGAGTTGAAGGTAGAAATGGTCAAGGGACGATTAGATTATTTAGATTGAGTTTGGAGATATTATTTAACTCACGTATATAGGTGTAAGTGTTTTGTTAATGTTTTCCCATGCCTTTCTATAATTTTTGTATAGTTAATGTTAGATGGTATATACATTGATTATAACAGATAAGTGTTGTATAAATTTTTATATGTATAAAAGATGATTGATTTATGGCATCATCAAAGTTTATAAATAAGCTAATAAAAAGTATGTTTTAAAAATACATTATATTTAAGATATTATAAAAGCACACATATTCAAAAATATATGATTCGTATATTAAATATTAGTCAATTTTGGTTTTGCTATAAGAGCAATGTAATTGGTTAGAAAGGTGCATAAAATAATATTTTTTTTTTGTTTATTATTATTATTTATTTTGTCTTTTAATTTTTAATAAATGTTTTGATGAATTAAAAGCCCAAATGAATTGCTTGATTATATATGTTCGATTCTCCATTTCCACACACACACACATATGGTTAACATAGCATAGTCCTAAAATATATAGATTTGCCAGTAGAAGTCAATTTATTTAATCTGTCTGGAGATGATAAATCACCATATTACAGTGCTAATAATATATTCTACTTTGCTTAGAATAGGTGGTGATGTAGATAAAAAGATACCCGATCCTCATCATTATCTATCCTATATTAAATATGATAATTGATAATTTTGCAATAGTTTTATAATTAAATAAATGTGTGGCATATAATTAAATTAGTGTTACAGAATTGTTATTAATAAATGTTTTATTACTTTTATTTGCATCCTATATGAAGATCATATCCTATAACCTCAACTGAGCTAAGCCATAGAATAATTACAATATAAGAATCTTTTAAATAAGTTTAAAAGCAATTTACAATTATAAATTTTATTCTATCTTGTATAGAATTGGCGCCTGGGCATTTATAAATCTAATAAAGTAAACAAGTGAAGAGAGCAGAGGTTACAATATATATATATATTACTATTTGCGGGATATATAGGACAGACTAATCGTAGAATAAATATTAGAAAGGAAGAACACATTCTGGCAGTGAGAGAAAAATCCAATTCATCAGCTATTTATTCTCATATTAAATTAACAAATCATGATATCAATTTTGAAAAAACAAATATTTTAGCAAAAATTGAACAATATGACCAGAGATTGCTAAGAGAAGCTATAGAGATTTTTAAAAGGCCCAAGAGCATAAATGAAAGGTGTGAGTTAAAGAAGATTAACAACATTTGGAGGAAACTATTGGAAGAGAAAATAAATTTTAAAACTTCTCAACCAATAGAATTTAAATATGAGGAGAAAGAAAACGATAAAAACGATTTTAAATCTCACATGCATTCTTATGATTTGAGAAAGAGGACGCTCTGAGGAAGGTACTTGATATTGTACTGAAACGTCAGCATTTAGCTTTTTCACTACCCGGATGACATCTTTTATCCGTGAAAACATTAGAATTAACAATATATATATATATATAAAGAAATTATAAAAGAGAACACAAGGAAGAATAAAGAAATTGATTGAGAATATAAAAGAAAACAGTAGTTAGGATTGTTTGAAATATAGATCAAAAAATAGAAAGATTTATTAAATAAGTTGTTAAATTAGTATGTGGATTCTGGCTTTTGGCTGTTAACTAATGATGATAACTATTTTTATAGCCATTTTATATTGAGTAGTTTGTGGATTAAAATGAGAACAAATAAAAATAAATGGACATTACTTAAGTCATCTAGATATTACAGTTGATGTAGCTACTTTTGCAAATAATACTTCAGAGCTGCAGGACATAAAGCAAGAGCTATCAGATAAAAGAATTTTACTGCAAGACCAAAGATGCATACAAAAAAAAGATTATGTATAATGATTAGTGGATTTTTAAAAAGTGAGAAAAGAAAAATTAATTGTCTTGAATCAGAAGTTAACAATTATAGATACTTGGTCAAATTATAAATTTTTTTTTTAGTAGAAATAGTTTAGCATATGCCTATGTGCCTGGAAAAAGTAGATTTTAATAAATATAGTTACTTATTGATTTGATTTTTATAGACTTAATAGAAAAGGAACTCAGATTGTAGTAAGGAAAAATATATGATAGGATGAAAATAGGAATTGAAATTGAAGTAAGAAACTGGATAAAAATTCGAATTGAACAAAAAATTTTAAAATATAAAAACAATCATTTTACATCTATTGTTTTTTTTTCCAATTTATTTTGATTGAAAATTCTTGCCATTTTTTAATTGTATTTATCCCCTAATTTTCTTTTCCCAATCAAGTAATGTGAATAATTAATTATTTGGTCATAATAATAATAGATTGGTTTATTACTCAGGATAATAAGTTGAGCACTGGAAGTAGCAGTGCAGGATTACGATCCATGGACTTTGAATCTCAAAGTCCGTCACTGCATCAAATTCATTTAGAACTTGTATTTGGGTTGACTAGCCATAACAGCCCTGTGTATCTTGATACATTTTAAAAAAAAAAAAAACAGAAATGTTTGCTATATTAATATTTGTTCTAATAGTGATTCTTTTGTTTTTTATTTATTTAAAACATAGAAGTTTATTTTAAAAACTGGTCTGTTGTCCTTGTTTTTCAGAGCAGTTTAGAAATCACTGAATGTATCTATTCTCAGATCAAGCAGCACCTTAGTGTTACATGTTTATTTTATGAAAATATTATATAGTACATTGTTTTAGTATCCTAAATTTGCTCTTTTTATAATTCGAAATATAGTAATTAATTTTTCATTTAACATTTTCATAACGATTTTTTTTTTAGTTTTAGTTTGCCATTTTTATACTTATTTGAACACATCAGCTGTAAAAAATTGGCTCATCAGGATTGGACACTAAAATTAATTTGATTAAAGTCAGTTTAAAAATATGATCTTGTTTTTAATGCATTATTGAGCAATTGTATTTTCTGGGATAGGCATATTATAATAGTTTGATAATTATTTTTTACATATCATAATGTATGTCTTTTAGAAATAAAATGTAATAAAAAAACTTTATTTGTAAATTTTTTAAAGAAATTCATGCCCAAGCCTCATGCTCAAGTTGTTGTTTTAATGGGTTCACCATCTGATATAGATCACTGTGAGAAAATCAGGCATTCTTGTAGAGCTCTTGGTGTCCCATGTGAGCTCCGAGTCACTTCTGCGCATAAAGGATCTCCTGATACTTTACATATAATTGCTGAATATGAAGGTAAGACATAGTTTTTCTTTCTGTAAAGTGAATCTTTGAATTGTTTAACAGTAGTAAAAATTATATTAGTAATTGATTTGTCTAATAGTCTTAATAAGTACTAGTATAAATTTCATATTTATTTCATTTTAAGTTTTTTAACTTTTTGAATTTTTTTTAAAAATTAATACTAGTTACTAAAGTATCATAAACAGTACACCTAAACTGTGTTTTAAGATGATAATGGCCGATAATAACAATCTATACCTAAAAAAATATTGCTTTATTGACTAGATATATAGATCTACATTGGTTAGAAAATTTAATGTACATAAATAATAAAATTTACCTACATTTGATTTTATATATTACAACAACAAAATAAAATTAAATACCATTTCATTAATTATGTTTAAAAATAAAACCTTCGATTGTGGACATAACTGAAGCAAGCTTTCATTATTTCTTCATACAAGAAAATTTATCATGACCATAGTAGTCCTGAAAGACACAAATATTGAACATTATTATTGAATAATTATGAGTCTATTTATAAAAAACATAATAGAGATTTCGGTTGTTGCTACTGTATACCAATGTCAGACTTCTGTCTGCAGTATATTATGTCTGCTCAACAAGATATGTGTTGGGCCACTGATCATATATTCAAAACTTCAGAATCCAATGATTTTTATCTTTAATTCTTGGGGAAAGAGCTTTTATTAATAAATGTTTTACATCTGATTATGTTTTACAATATTCTCAATTACATTCATAAATTGTTTTTGGGTGAACTAAGTATATTTAATATATTATGATGGAATAAATATCTAAATATTGAATAATTATATATTTTTAAAAAATAATGATTTTTTGATTTGTTTATTATTCTTATTAGGCACCATCTAGTCAACATCAATGCGTGACGATTGTATGAATAGCATTTTGCTATTTATAAAATTTTCAACATAATATATAGAAATGATTTTTCCTGTGTAATTTGAAATGATGACTTACAGTTAATGTGTGGAATCAATTGTTGTTCAAATCATCCTATGTTGTTATTTTAAGCAAAAATTAATAAAACAAATGAAAGAAAACCAGTAAAGACATATAAGACAAAGATGTTTTCTTTATGAAGAATTATGTACTCATTAATTGTAAGACTGAATTATGCAGTTTTGAATTAACATATATAAGTTTTTGATCTTGTGCTTATTTGAAATAATTTTAGTCACAATAAAAGTTTTTTTAATCTTTTTTAAAATAAAATAATATTGACTTAATTGTATATGCAGACCTTTAGCAATGTGTGCGTATACAATATCAACCTATATATATATAAAACTTAATAAACTGAAATTTGATTCATAACTGCTACCTACTATATTTATAAAATAAATTAAAGATTGAGGTAGGCCACTATATCTTGATATATATATAATCAATTAATTTTTGTATTTGTTATAATTATAATTTAATATTAAATACTCCTTTTTAAGCTTTAAATATCCCTACTGTGTTTGTTGCTGTTGCTGGATGTAGCAATGGTCTAGGACCAGTAACATCTGGAAATACAACCTATCCTGTTATTAACTGTCCTCCATTATCAGCTAATTGGGGAGCTCAGGATGTTTGGTCATCTCTTCGTCTTCCATCTGGTATGAAAATATTTTTTTTGTTTTTTTATTTTTAAAAATTTTAAATCTGAAATATTTATTGATTTTGAATGATTTCAGAATTTTCATAGAAAACTTTGTTAAAGGAAGTAATTTTTTTCATGTAATGTTTTTCTGTATTAGAAATTTTTGCAGCATTTAATTGCTTTTCAGCTTAAAAATGAAATACCCGTGATTTTATGTTGTTAATTTTTTTTTTTTTTTTAAATTAATAGAGAGTCCTGCACAACACTAGAGAACTTTTTTTTTTTTGATATCTAGATTTTAAAAAGTTTATAATTTAAACACAACACATTATCTTTTTTTTTTTGATGAATATAATATATATTTATTATTTCTAATCATTTGACGTGATAGAATAAAAATAATTCTAAAAGCAGTTTATATCCTATTTTAGATTCATTTCCTGTAAGCCTGTTTAATCACTGGACACCATATAGTATTTAGGATTTAAGGTTGAAAAAAATGTACTTATACTTCTAATAGCCACCTTTTACTCTTTTATATTATTCAGTCTAATAGGCTGAAATTAAAGGAAAAAAAAAAAACAGTAAGATTTTAAACCTAAACCAACTTCTTTGAATGGTTATATAGCGCTAATCAGTTTTTATACATTTTAGAGATATCATTTATATGCCAACTGTAAACCCCTTCTTTAGCTAGGAAGATTAATAACAACATATCAGATGACTCTCTCACTTTATTTATATTTCCAAAAGCAGTTTTCTATAAATATTTATTATAATCCTTAGAAATCAGTTTGGTATCTGTTAATTTCTCAGATTTACAATAATTAATCCTAGAGTAAGATGAAGAAAACTATTCTTGAATATACATATGTGATATTATTGTTAGTATAAAAATAATTATTAGTTTGTTTTATTATTATTACTTCAAACAATACCAGTAGTACAATGAGAGAATAAAACTACATGTATATATTATTGGGTAATTTAAATGCTGTTGAGGAAAATGGTAGGAAAGAAAATTATGGTATTGCAAAATAGTCGACATATGGCATTTTATGATGAAAATAAGTTTGTGGTTGCAGTTTGAAAGTCTTCCAGGAAATTTGGTATATAAAAAGATCCAGGTGATAAAGAAAGATATCAGATGGCCTATATATTGATATAAGATAGCTATAAGAAAGTTCACACATTTTACCTGGCACTGAGATAAATTCTGATCATAATATGATTATGGCTAAATTAAAGTTGAATTTAAAAAGGTTGAAAAGATATATGAGATGTGATAAATTGAAAGTAATGGAGAAAGGAAGTGTTTTATTTCATATCTGGAAGAAAAAATAAATAAATAAAGAAGATTGACAAAGATGAAGAATATATGAATGATTCTGATAAATGTTGGTGTAGGATTAAAGAGGGAATATTAAAAACTGGCAAAAAATGTGAAGGAAAGCTAAACGATCTTGGTTAACAGAAGATATTTTGAAAAAGATAGAAGAAACCACTAAAACATCACATGATCACCATTTCCTATGCTTACACAAGCTATTAATACAGTAACAAACATTCTCACACAGTAATGCCACCCAGTGCAAGCCTTTGTAATTAATGGATGCAAGAGAGTTTTTGCATAAAATCTCTATCTTGTGCTACTCATCCAATATCCCCTGACTAGTTTCTAGCTTGTGGCTTACATCAATGAGCTGCCTTGGATCTGAGATATTCTCTCTGATCCAAAGTTCTTAATTGATGTAAGCCATAAGCTAGAAACTAGTCTTGGAAATATTGGATGAGTAGGAAGTAGATAGGGATATTATGCACAAACTTTCTTGCATTCATTAATTATTAAGTCACTGGGTGGCATTATTGTATAAGAGAGTTTGCTACTAAAAAAGATGGAATTATCAAGAAGATGGAAGAATGTCAATAGTGAGGCAGGACAAAAAGCATATAGAAAAAATAATAATGAACTAAGAAGAGAAACAGATGTCGCAAAAGAAAAATAGTTGGAACAAGACTTTAGAGAGGCAAGTGCTTCAATAGATAAAAAAATATGATTTGGTATTTGATAGAATTAGAAATGTCACTGGAATGCAAGGTTAATGAATGAAGTAACTGTTAAAAATGGAAAGAGATTAATAGATAAGGATGATATATTGATTGAAGTAATGGAACAAATATCTTCAATATTTGTTTAGACAAGAAAGTGATGCAATTAATTATGAATTTGAAAGTGAAGATGTTGAAATAGATGAACAAGATATGTTCATATGACAGAAGAAAGTAATTAAATCAATTAAAGAAATGAAAAGTAGTAAAGTTATTGAATTTGATAAAATATCTATAGAATTTTTGAAAGAGATGGGAGAAACTATTGTGAAGAAAATTGTTGGACTGTGCAGTTGGATTGGGTTAGGTCTAAAGATTTCTTGTGGACTATAATGATTCCAATTGCTAAAAAGAAGAAAACTGTTATATGTGAAGATTATACTTCCAAAAATATTGAGAATTTTAATTCAAAGAATTTATGGGATAGTAAAATGTTATATTAGAGAACAATTTGGTTTTCAGAAAGGGAAAAGTACAAGAGATGCTATTGATATTGTTAGACCGATTGACAGATAGATATATTGAAAATACTAAAGAAATTGATATATATGTTTTGTGGATTTGAAAAAGCATTTGATAGAATAATTTGGAATAAACTTATGATCATCCTGAAAAATAAAGAGTTTTTTTTTGTAAAGAGAAGATTGATTTGGAATATCTACAGTGGTTAAAGTATAAGAATCGGATTGGAAGATGAGACTAAAGAAATGAGTATAAAAAGAGGAATTAGACAAGGATACTGCATGTCACCTATGCTTTTTAATATTTATTTAGAAATGTTAAATAAATATTTAGATGGTGAAGGAGCTAATAATTGAAATAAAATACTAAAATGTATAAAATTTGCAGATGATATGATTCTTATAACTGAAGATGAAAATAATCTCCAGAATATATTGAGTAAATTGGAGGAAGGATATGTAGAATGCAGATTAATGTTAAACCACTAACTATTGTATGGAGAGTTTTGCCTGTTTTAATAAGATTAATGTTGAAAAGACTAAATGCTTATAGATAAATGGGAAGGAATGCAAAAAGAATACAAATTGATATTCATGATAATATAGTTCACAAGTGAATGGATTTAAACATTTCAGTATTGGGTTGGGTGAAGATGAAAGAAATGAAGATGAAGTTAAAAGAAGCATTTATTAAGGGAAAGAAAATATTTTGTTGATCTTTGAAATGCTAAGTATAGAGTATATTACATAGTTGTGACATGTGGACAATGAGGAAAAGAATTAAGGCCAGATTAGAAGCCTTTGATATGTGGTCATGAAGAAAAATGGAAAAAATTAGTTGGGTGAATAAAATAAATGCGGAAGTTTTGGAAAGAGTAAATGAAAAAAAAAAAAGGTTGATTGAGGAAATTAGAGATAAACAGGATTTGACATATATTAAAAAGAAAAAATACTTTAATAGAAACTGTTTTGGGAGGAATGGAAACAAGAAAGGCAGAGAATATTGACCTTACTGGATAATATAAGAATTGAGAAGAGATATATGGAATTGAAAATCTGGGAAATGAACACAATAGATAGAGAAATGAGTGAATTAGCTTTGTGACTGCTCTCTGGACCTGACCATAGGATAGAGCATTATTGATTGGGTAGCTCCAAGAATTTTCAAAATTATTATCCTTGCTTGGGTCAAAAGATATTACTAAACAAAAATGTTTAATCTTTTACATTTTACCAGTCTTAATTTTTTACATTTTAATGCATCAATGGATTCATAACCGCTTTTGATTGGCTGATTTAATTTGTTTAAGCATTTGTATGTCAACACATCTGTTATTTATATATATTTGATTCAGTAGAATCCGTTAAGCCAATAGCAAGCAATATTTTCTGATATTGTTACTATTAATTTATAAATGTGATAATTTAGTCAAATATAATTATAATTTGCTCATTTCCTAAAAGGATCATGCCCTAATCGTATGTAAAAAAAAATTAAGTATTTAATGATTCTGCTTATACTATAAATTGATTTATACAATATTTCTATTAGAAAATATTTTTAAAATATGATCGAGATTATATTTGTATCTTTTGAATTAGTGCTTTTAAAATCCTAAAAATGACATAATCCTTTCCACTTTTGAGAAAAATTGCTGTTGAAATGATGAAAATCCCTATTTATTTATTTATTTGCAATTTCTCTTCAGTTATGAGATAAAATAGGAATATGAGCTTTCGAATCCGTTTTTTTTATAGTTTTTGGCTGGATGAATATTAAAGACATCCATATTGATTATTAGGAAGTATATGAAAAGAAATAAAATCTAGACTGATGCTATAAATATTATAATGACATAGAATAAAGATTAATCAATATATGTGACTGCTTAAGAGATTTTATTTTATAAGGCTAATCGTAATATGAACAAATATAAGTCAGATATTTGAATAACAAACTCAAGAGGAAAAACTTTTGGATAGATTTTGTCAATTCAGTGAACTATGTTTACTATATGTGAATAATTAAAACTTGACAATTTTAGTATGTGTATCATTTCAGTAATCATTATGGTGCTTTTGCATTTTAGTGAGGGAGAAGGATATATATAGAACACGTGGCCTTCTAACTATAGCCATAACTCAACATTCTTAAAAATATGATCCCTCTTCCATTACTAATATAAGTATATTACATTGCCATCATTTTTATTTTTATAAATATTTCAAATATATAGCTTAATATGAAATGAATGAAAGTATGATTTTCCTAATAATGTTATTGATTTTTTAATTTGAAATAAAGGATTTTCTTTAGCTTTCACTAGCAAATAGTAGCATTTACAGTAGCCATTTACTCAACATCATTCTATTCCAGAATCATCTGTATATATAGATATTAGATAGTTATGACATCAAGATCTCTAGAAAAATTTCTATGAAAAAACACTGAATATCCTTTCTTAACAATCATCATTACTTCTATTATACTATTCAAATTAAAGTTTCTTATTGATAAAAACCAATAATTAAAAATAGTTATCTGACAGTCTAGTTTGTACTATTATCTGGTATACATTGTTTAATCATGCTTACATATGTAACCAAATGATATAAAGTACATTATTCTTTTTTTAATAGATTTTAAATATGTTAATCATGATAATTTATTTTAGTAAATAATAGCATATAGATTTAGAAATTAAACTATTTCCATCCAGTTTTAAACTCTCAAAATTATTCCAGAATTTTTTGACATATATGCTGTGTTGTGTATTAGATAAAATATTTAAATTTAATTTCAAATTTTTTATAGGTTTAGGATGTTGTACTGTGCTTTCACCAGATGGGGCTGCTTTATGTGCTGCTCAGATGCTAGCTCTTAGTGATCATGTTATTTGGGCACGTCTTAGAGCTAAACAATTGAATACAGCAGTTGGTCTTAAGGAAGCAGATAGAAAAGTTAGAAATGATAAATGAAAAAAAAAAAAATTTTTTTTTTTAAGAAAGTGCTAATTGCCAAAAATTGTATTGATAATTTGGAAACCCTTCTGACTGGAAAAGAGGCCAAATCAAAAATTAACAGATAAAAATCAGTCGTAAAAAGAGAATTATGAAAATTAAATCAGTATGCATTTTATGTAACTTTTTAATTAATTAAAGATTTAATACATTTTTATATTGCTGTTTTGTTTTTTTTTTGTAGATGAATATACATACAGTTGAATACTATTATTTCAAAATATGCTTTTGATTCTTTTTTGTATTTTAAAATTTTAAGAATTACAATGGTAAAAATGAAAAATGCGTAAAAAGTATCCCTTTATTCTGATTAGTGAGAATTGTTTTTCCAAAACTCATCTTAAAAACCTCACATGGAAAACTAAGCAATTATATATTATTATTTTTTTGATAAGAAATTTAACTTGGTATCACAGGTTCCGAATATACCATAAACTTTGAACATTGTGTTATGTTTAAATTTGAAAATCAATGATTATTAATGAACAAATGTTTTATTATGCATATTATTAATCAAAACTATCTACTAATGTTTTATAATGTGTAAACTGCTTATTAATATATTAATACCATTTATTTTTATTAATAATTTTAAATATTTTATGAAATGTGGTAGAATATTGTTCACAATGATTTTAAAATTGTTATCATAATGAAATCCTATTTCTTAAAATTGAAACAAATCAAGAACAAAAAAGAACTTAATATAACGTACATTTAAAATTTTATTTTTGTACACTTTTTACCATTTTTTTTATAATTATATATATTTTTTATTTTGCTATGAAATTGAAATTCCATCAAGAAATATAGATGAATTCCTGTTTTATTTAAACATAGTTTAAATAAAAATAAAGAAAGTAGAATAAAACATATAATATTACTTTTGATGCATCTTATTATGTGATGAAAAATTTTTTTCCCCCCATAATAATAAAATTTCATTTTTTTGATAGAAATATAACAGGAAAACATGTTGTTTTGCAATTTCATTACAGTATTCTTGTACTTTTAATTTTAAAAAGAATATTAATTAAGGAAAAAAATAAATTTAAATTAATATTAAGTGAATAAAATTAAACTTATTAGTGAATATTGCTTTAAAAAGATTAGCTATAAAAAAAAAAAAAGAGAAATAAATTCATTACTTATAGAGTTATGAAAAAATTTTTGTATTATGTGTGTGGCTGAAAATTTGATGGTAATTGCAGCCCCTTTTGCATGCTCTCTCACAAATTCTAGTTTTTGGGCATGTAGTTGATATATAAAAGTGATTGGATATTAAACCTTTCATATTTTTTTATTTGTTTAGAAAATTAACTTTTAATGTAGAATTGAAATTTTTTTGGTTTCATATATCTTATGAAGTTGATAATAAATAAATAGGTATTTACATATATGGATATAACATGTTTTGATCTGAATTTTTAGCAGTACAGAAATTTTTGTCTTTGTGATGCCATGGTAGCTAATCTAAAAGTGTTCAAAAAATACAAACTTAAATTTGAGTTTTGGGAATAATAGTATTCTATCTGTATTCTTATGAATGAGGGCATCCTTTATTAATTCATTGCCAAAATAAAATATTTTTAATAGTAAAATTCCAGAACATAATAAAAGCTAGAACAATACTCACAAGACCAGTTTCAAGGAAACTCCATTCATCAGCTATGCCAAATTCTTAAACATCACCATCCACAAATCAGAATAAGTTTGAATCTTATTTATATTAAGCAAATTTTATTCGCTTTATTATAAAATATAAAAGATGAAATACAGCTATTAAATGTTTTATAGCCAATAAGCACACATATATTCTAGATAGGCAGGAATTATAATCGTGTGTGTGTGTATGTGAAATTTACAATTATTACTGGGAAGCATTTTCCACAAACATACATAAATTATTTCTAGTCAGATAGGAACTTAATTCTATTTTATATAAACTTCATCAATTGAATTAAATATGCTTACAATGTAACTAATTATATAATTAATTTATTATAGAGCCATAATTTATAATATTGTTATGAATGCATGTGTCTGTTAACTCAAGTAATTAAAATGTTATTTATATACAGTAGTTAAATTCTGAATTTATAATTCAGAATTTGGCTATTATATATAATTTTATTTTTCATATTGAACTATTAGGTGTTAAATGTTGTCATTCATAATATTATAATTTTGTAATGTTTTAATTAAATGGACAATTGTTTGTATTGTATTCAATTTATAAAATGGAATTAAGATTCTGTCTGATTATATTTTTCTATTAGCTCATTTTATAAAAAGCAACACATTACAATTGTGACTTTCATAAAGTAAATAATACTTTTAAATATATATATTAATGATAAGTTTATTTTAAAAAATAGAAATTTTTTACCTGTGCAGAATATTATATCTGTCTATTAAAAATAAGATTAATATAAATATGATTCTAGTCTATTCTGATTTGTACTTGGTGATTAAAAGTTTGGCACAACTGATGAAAAGAGTTCCCCCAAAACTGCCTATCAATCTTGTATTCATAATTTAACTATATATAATATCTTATTTTCATATGACATAGTAATACTTTCATTTATTACAATGTTATAGCTCTATCACATTTTCGTTGTTAGACAATTGATTATATTTTATAGACAAACAACATATATCATTTGTCATCAAATGAAATTCATACTATTGGAAATTAAATCATTAAAACATTGTATGACCACCATTTCTTATGCACACACAGTCTGTTAAAACAGTGGCAACTTTCTCTATACAATAGTATCACCTAGTGCAAGCCATAGTAATCAGTGGATGGTAGAAGGTTTGTGCATAAAAATTTCTGTCTAAAGCCTATTCATCCAATATCCCCAGTCTGGTTTCTAGATTACAGCTTTCATCACTAAGGAGTCTTGGATCTGAGAGTAATGCACACCTCCAGAAGCCATTTTTTATTATGGTTATTAAAAAACCATACACCAAAATATATAGATATTATACAAGCCAAATAACTTGGCTTGAAAACAGTTTTCAGTTTGGGCTCAGCCTTTATAGATAGCTAAAAAGTAGATGCTTGGGTGGCGAGTGCATTAGATCCAAAGATCTGGGTGCAATGCTTTCGGATCCAAGGTTCCTTACTGATGAAAGACATAAGCTAAAAACTAGTCAGAGGATACTAGATGAGAATTGATACATTAACCTTCTAATATCGATTGATTACTATGATTTGCAGTAGGTAACACTATTGTATAGAGAAAGTTGCTACTGTTTTAACTATTAGAAATTAATGGAAAATTTTAGGTCAAAAGCTGCTACAAATTTGTTATATGCAATTATAAAGTAAATGGAAGTAGTAAAAGATACTGAAAAATTTTGTTTTGCAATTAAGCAGGAATGATAATATATCACTATGGCCATAATAATGGCTGTATTTCAATAATATGCTTTTTATCAATTTTCTTTATTTTGTAGGTATTTTTTTGTAAACTTGAGTGATACTAGATTGCAATATTATATCCACATTCACAGATAGGTTTTTGGCTTATAGCCTTCAGCAATGAGGAACTTGGACCTAATATACTTAATGCATTAAGCAACCATCTTTAATTTTTTTTAATTATCAAGTAAAGACCATAAGATTTTGAACCCAAGCCCTTTGGTGTGTATGCTTATGTAGATCTAACAGTACAAATATTTAAGTAATCAATTTTATATTAAGTGTAAATACCGTTCACACTTTGGATAAATATATTTCAACAAAACATCTCTAATTTCACTAATTACATTTAACATGCTATCAGAAGCAATTCTCTTCGTTAAGCTAGAGAGTAAACGATATCAATATTCCCAGATGTTTTTTTTTTTTTTTATCAATAAGGACCTTTGATTTAAGGCACTTACTTATCCAGAAATTATCAAACTAATAGAGTGAAATTCACAAAAGATTTACAATAATTTTTTAAAATTGTACTACTCAAATGTTTCGTTAACTGAAAAAAACATTAGATATATGTAATGGCTATGTATACTTTAAATAACCCACTGCAGGGTAAAAGCCTATGGTTAGTCATCCTTAGAGAAATAGTGAAAGAGAAGACATTATTAGATTATGACAATGTAAATAGTTTTCTATTTATCCTTGAGCTGATGACCTATTGAATGATTATCTGGCTTGACTATAAACCAGCCACTAGAAAAAAAAAATCCTAAGTTTGATTGAACCTAAAAAAAAATTTCCCAAGTTTCGTTTTGCTGTGATTCAAAGATAGGCTGCAAGCATAGCAGTTATAAGTTCTTTTTACAACATATATGTATATGTTTCTGTTCACATATTAGTCAATATTTAAATCAAGTTTATTATTTTCTATAATTTATACACTTTTAAGTTTCCATATACTTGTTATCTATCATCATTAAAATTTTAAGTTCTGCAACTTGACCATATTAACCAGAAAAATAGTGATTTCCAATATGAAACACAGTAATTATAACTAGCACAATATCAGAATTATATTATGCGAATGTATATCCCATTATATTTAATTTGTTCTGTTAAATGGTAGTGTTATATCAGCATTCCTAATTTCTAGCTTTGACAGTAAAAAGCTTTAGACTTGTAACTATACATCAACAGCCAGATTTGACTCTTAATTATCATGCTAATAATCTGAAATTCAAAAATCCTAAAATTTAAACCTATGTAGCATAAGTCATAAGAAAAAAATTGATGAGATTGCATATTTTAGGATTGGATAACTGTATTAAAAAGGGAAAAAATAGAAAGATAAAAGGTTAATAATAATAAGTTTTTATAGAAATCAAGTAAACACAATAATTTCATTCAGATTATATAGTGGACTCTGAGAAGACTATATTTATATTTTAGAGATGATATAGATTCAGTTCACAACATAATAGCAAAGAATAAAAGTTCAAATGAGAAATTGAAATGGCAATTTTCAACTATATTATAAGTTAGACGTATAATGTAAGAGAGAGAATTAATTTTGAATCAGTAGTAAAGAAGAAAATACAAAAGTATATAAAAACTAACCAAAAAAATTTCAGATGAACTAGACAAACTGATATATATGAAAAAAAGAATTCAGAAAAAAACAAAAAGCTTCAACTAACAACTGGAATACTGTTGGAAGTTTTTTCTCTAAGGATTATTTTTATCTTGGTTATAATAAAACAATTCAGAAATAAAGCACATATTGGAACAACAAATATGAAGTTATTAGTAAAGATAAATATGAAAGTAGAAAAATATTTAACTCTTTAATATATTAAACATATTGAAGTTTAAACTATAAATTTTCATAAGAAATTATCATGAAAAATAAAGAATTTAATATTGTGGTATAAAATATTTTTGTTTTCTATCTTGTATTACAATACTTCAAAAAATAAAATATACTTCCAGTGTATTATAGAAATTTAATTTTTACATTAAAAAAAAAATCCTCTCCAAAATGAGCTACATGGTGCATGCATTTCAGACATCTTTTCTCCTGATTATAGCTGTTGTTTAAAAATAATTAAGTTTTTTTAGATTACAATTGTTTAATGTAAAAATATGGTAGTAATTATAAACCAGAAGCTTAAATATCCTCTTCACATGCAGGAATGATAGCATGCAATTACAGAGAACATAATGTTACATAAATTTTATAATGCATACTGGGGAAGGATTAAATGATTTGTATGGTAAAAAGAACAAATCATCAATTGTTTTGACTACAATGATAATGCTATAGATATTTTATAGAATAGTGGACCTTTTTGATATTTTAAATATCAAAATACAGGAAATTGGTGGTATTCGGTTGCATTGCAGAATAAAAGAATTTAAATGTAATTGATCAGCAAATTACCAATAGTAACCATTTGTTAAGAACTCAGTGCAGTGAAGAGCAGTTTTAGTTTGGGAAAATACATTCAAGAGATGTTTTTAATAAGTGGTACAAGAACTAATTTTAAGACATTAAAAAAAATTGATTAAACATTTGAAAGAATGAAGTATATTTATTGTTTTTGAAGAGATGTAAAATAGAAATATATTTTGATCAGCATTTTTATTTATTTTAGATGAATGGTATTATTATATATAAAATTAGTACTGAAGCAAGTGAGAGTTATTATGTCAGATATGGTTAGAATTTCGAGATAGCAAGAATAGATAAAATAATAATTGTCAATATCTGAATAAAAATAAAGTAAAAAGTTATTAACATAGATGGAAAGGAGTACAAATTTGAAGATAATTATTGATTGGAAATCGTAAAATCAATGTTTTTAATTATGGAGAGAAAAAGCTGGTAATGGAAAAAAGAAAAAAAAATTAGAATGAAAATTCTATAGAAACAGACTTAATAAAAAAGATTTTGTGGACTAATGAGAATTAAGAAAAAACACTTGATAAATGTTTAGTTTGAAATGTGTTTAAATACAGCTCAGAAAGTAATGCTTAAAGGGGGGGAGAAAACGAAAAAAAAATTCATAAATTTGAAGTACTAAAAAAGTAAAGTACAGTATATAAAACTTCATATACACTGTTAATTAAATTAATAATGAGTAAAAAAAATAGTAAACAATATAATAGAACAAGTATCAAGTATTCTGGTTTTAGAACAAAATATGAAATTGGATAGAAATTGACTGAATTGAGGAAGATAGAAAAAAAAAAAAAAACTTGGGAGTTGCAAAATAAGATATTTAAACTAGAAAAAAAGGTAGAAATTTTATTTTAATCTTGCAATAGATTAAGTAAAACAAAAAATTTGCAATTTCAAAATACATGTAGCAAAAATATAAATCAATATTTGATTACACAATATGAAAAACAAAACTTTATATTAATTTTAAAATATACATTCCATGTGATGCTAACCATGGAAATTACCAGGTTTTTTTTTAATATATCTTAAAATATTTCAAATCCATAACATATTTGTAAATGAAAGCAACATCCAAAATAAATGCATCACCAATTATGCATCCCATTTCTTTTTTTATCAGATTGCTCATAGGCAATTGATTGTGTTCATTTCAATTTATTGCTGGTCGTTTTCTCTACCAACTTTTACAAGGCAGAAATTTTTGTAATGAAGTAGATATTCCTATAACTAAAATCAATTTCAATAGTTATTTAAGCTTCAAGACGGAGTTCAGATCTAAATCTGATCAAGATTATTCTTTTTCCTTACAATATATGATCAAAAGTGAGATACATTTCGTAATGCATTGTCTAATTTTCACATGGTCACTAGAAATACTATAGCTTGAAAAATTCTGATGTCATTTCTACCTTTAAAAATCTTTTCTACATTTTTCATTGTAACTATATTACTTGTATTGCTGTAATCCATCTATTGAATCCTAGATGATTAATGCTTTAATTTTAAAGTCAGTTGTCTTTTTCATATTTCACCATAATCTTATTTTGCTATTTAACTTTCCTAATGAAAGGCTCAAGATCTATATTTTCATCTATTAAATATAGTGTATCATTACATCAGATTGAATTTTAGTCTAATCCCCAATCCATGCTTTCAATTAATTTAACTATAGCTTATAGATTCTTATAAGAACAATGTTCTCATACATCCATTTTCCTAATATAATTACAATTTAGCAACGCATGATCACCATTTCTTATGCTTGCACATAATTTATTAAACAGGCAAAACTCTCCATAGTAGTAGTGCCCCTCAGTGCAAGCCAGAGTGATCAATGGATGCCAGAAGACTTGTGCATAAAATCCTTATCTAATGCCTACTCATCCAATATCCCCCCCCAAACTAGTTTCTAGCTTGTGGCTTTCATCAGTGAGGAGCCTTGGATCTGAGAGCACTGCACCTAGATCTTAGGATCTAATGCAACTCTCCAGCAGTCACCTTTTACCTCTACTTAACTACAAAACAGAATAAAATTGAAAACTAATATTTTCAATCCAAGCTCATTAGTTTATATAGTCATATAAGAAATGGTGATGCTTAGTGGTTTAATACCAATCCTCCTAATAATATAGTGGTGGCTATAGTTATTAAAGAACCAAATACACCAAAATGTATGGGTACTGAACTGAGTTCAGAACTATATTTTTTCAATTTTATTCTCATAGTTTTGTAGTTATGTAGAGTTAAAAGGTGACTGCTGGAGGGTTGCATTAGATTCTAAGATCTAGGTGCAGTGCTCTCAGATCCAAGGCTCCTCACTGACGAAGTCACAAGCTAGAAACTAGTCTGGGGATATTGGATGAGTAGGCACTAGATAAGGATTTGTTCTGGCATCCATTGATTACTTTGGCTCGCACTGAGTGGCGCTACTATATGGAGAGTTTTGCCTGTTTTAATACAATTTAGCAACTGAACCAAATGGAGTATTTATATTTTCAAATATTCCAAGGTCTTTGTGTGTTGATTTGTTTATTCCCTAATCTATTAACTGATACATCATAAATATTTCAAGTTCACTTTTTCTAAAACTATCCTAGTATATTTAGCAGTTGTCTTTTAAAGCTCTAATCCAAGCTGTATGATTTTCAGTAATATGAAATGATAATTTTCACAATCTGAGGACTCCGTTTTTTAATACAGAAAAAATAATTGTCTTCTTCCTATCTATGTCATTGGATATTTTTTTTAGATTGATAATTTGATATTTTTTTCAATTTCAGAATTTCATATTCAATGCTACTTGTGGCTTTACCATTTTGCAATGACTAAGGTTAATATTTTTCATTACTGAAGAATCTTTGATGCAGATCTCATTAAATCTTAATTGATGATTTGCTATAAAGTTTTTGCATATTCTTTCAATGTTTGATTTATTAAAATTTGGTAATAATCATTTTTATGCTCTCATGAATCTCTTAGATAGCTTTTCATTTTTTTCTTTGTAATTTTCTACTTAGTTCCCTTAAAAGATTTTTAATTTTGGCTTTTATTTGCAAATACCACTACATCTTATGCTTGGGAAAAATATGATAGAATCTCATTTCAATATTTAATAAACTATTTAAAATATGCACATTTATAAGGAAACAAAACTAAAATCAAAAATAATTACAGATATTTTAAATTAGAAATTATTTATTTGAGTCAAATCTTGTAGTTGATTTTTAACATCTATTGAATGGATTTCTTAAATTTTGTCCACTTTAGATATTGGTGACAATGCAATATTAAGATTTGTCTAGCCTAAAATGTGTTAGCGGACTGAATTTCATACTATGCTGATATCAGTTAAATTTTTAATGATGCATAATAGATGGTAGTATATATATATTTTTAAAAAAACACGCTTTTATTAAATTTCATGATTAATTCACTGGAGTGCTTAATTAATTAAAATAGAAAAAGAAATGAAGAATGAAATTTCTCATTAAAAATGTTTTTAAAAAGTTGCCTTCATAAACAAAAAAATTGTCATTTTTAACATGTTTGAATTTCATTTCAATACTTAAACTACAGTGACATTGTTTAGATTTTCAGTTTTAAATTTGAATAGGATTAGTTAGAAAAAGTTCTTATTTGAATAGGAAAAATGTTTTTATTTAAAGTGATGAGTAATTCACTAAAATCAAAAACATTTTTTTTTCTTTAACTACAATTTTGATGGTTATATTTAAGTAGAAATAAAAGCATAGAACATTTAATTAAATCACTATCATGAAATTATAATAAATAATAAAAATCATATACAACAACTATAATTATATAAATAATAATTACACATAAGTCTTTTTTGGCACATAGTTTCATGCCTTTTTCAAATATTAATTATCTATTTTGTTAATCAATTATTGCAGATAGAATACCATAATAGAAATAAAATAAAACAATATAGAGATCCAATATAACTTCAAAGAATTGATTATATACCAATAAATAATATATATACAACTTTATATATACTTATATAATTTTCCATTCATTTTTATATCACATAATTTATAAAATTATATAAGATAGTATATATAAAGTTGTATATGTATTATTTATTATGTATATTGTGTTATATAGTCAATTCTTTGAAGTTACATTGGATTTCTATATGAAGATTTTATTTGGTTATTGATATTTTACTTCCATTATAAAACATTACATGTTCTATCTGCAATAATTGGTTAATATCAAAATAGAGGATTAACATTTGAAAAAGGCATGATACCATGTGCAAAAAAAGCTTTTTATGTGTAATTATTTATATAGTATATGATTTTTATTTATTATAATTTATATGAAAGAACAGCATGATGGATTTCATTAATTTCCATGTTTAATGTTTTGAAATAGAAACAAAAAAAAAAATTAGACATTTTTAATATTGTGCTAACTTAATTATTTTTAAGAATAAGGGAAAAAGAAAGATATACCAAAAAGTACTTCACGATTGATTGGTTGAGTCTCCTGTTAGAGATTATATTAGACAAGCATATAAGTGAATTTCAGTTTTATTCACAAGTTTAATTCATGATCTATTGGTCAAGTTTTAGTTATCACTGAAGACTTACTTCTCTGGTGTCAATAATATAATCAATCTGATTTCTATTGTATTCCATGATCTTCAATACTTTTCCATGTCAAGACATTAAGAAATGTCAATAAAAAAAACTTGGAATTCCCAAAATGTTATCAATTGATTTCTGCAGTATAACCAATGGTATTTCCTTACTATTTCCAACTAGCACATTCCAGACATCATTATATTTTTAAATTCTGCCTGCATCTGATCGCAACAATTTTCAATTTCTTTTTAACTTTCTAGAGCATAGATTTGTATTATAGTAATATTGAATAAGTATTATAAATATAATTGATATCAATATCATTTACCATATTCTATTCTATGACAATCCTTATAATATGCTGACAATAAAAATTATAACTTCTTTTTTGTTATCCTTGGACTGAATAATAGATATGTTTTCTTAATTTAAAATCTATGATTTTAAAATTATTTCCATTTGGGCTATATCAAATTTTCTTTGGTTCCTAGACTGCATAATCTCTGTTACAATGATGACCTTTGAATTTCCTTTCCAATATCAACTAAATATTGGTTTTTTATATAACAGTACCATATAAATTCTCATTACTGAAAAATATCTTTGGCATTTCCTCTGTAAAATGTTAAATTCCTTCTAACCTGAAGGACCTATATTCCAGCATTATAATTTTATTTTATCATGCTATTCATAATCCTAAACATAGTATACAGGAGTAGTTTATGATTTCCATCTCTGTTACACTTTGAAATGATTAGTTAGTGATGAAATCAATTGACACCAACATCATTCTATGTTGAAACTGCCAAATATAGATATTAATAATGAAATATTAAGAAACAAAAAAAGAAATGTAAAGTAAATAATGAAATACATTTCTCACAAAGATTATTAGAAAAGAAAAAGTGAACTCACTACCAATTTCAATATAAATATAACCAATAGATGAAAAATATAGCTAAACCTGTATTCGCTGAATCCATTAAGGACTATCAATTACATTTGATACAATTCTCACTAATTATTTGAAATATTAAATACCAAATTTGTAAACAATCGAAGAAAAAGTTGTGCTTTGTTATTATTTCTGAAATTTGCTAATTAAAAAAAAAACTAGACAGTTGATAAGTAATGATAAGCAACCATTCCAAATATGTTTCTTAATAGTGACAAAACATACCAACAGAATTAGCAACAGCAAAATTGTCAATTAATATGCTTAAGTTTAATTCTGTACCAACACAAACTATTTTTTAAATTAAATAATCAGTTACATTTGCCAAAGAAATTCACCTTTAAGTAAACACAAGGCATGTGATGCTGTAACTTGTTCAAGGTAATGAATTTGATCATTCACTGAGAGATAGCTGAGAAGTTGCATCTCTTATGCGTTTCTTGTCTATCAAAGTTATTTGATTACCCTTTTCATATTTACAATCTGACAAATCAAGTGAGTGAGCATTTTTGTCATATTATTTATTACCTTAGTTCTTGTTCAGTATCTATTTTTCCCACTCTTAGTTGTGATATATAATTAATTCTTTCATATATATGGGTAAGATCTTATATATACAAGATAATTTAACTTTATATATTGATATCGTATATATTTTCATGATGCATTTCTAAAATTGAGTTACTAGAATAAATTGCAATAAGGGAGTTATCACTTGATAGAAATAATGTTTCTTACTCAATAGCCCAGTTATTTAACCTGAAAATAGAACATTACAATGATGCATTTTTTAAAAAAAAAAGTTAATATATATATATATATGTAAGCAAATATGTATAAGTACAGTTATGTAAGCACATATAATAAAAATAACATCTGTAGTCCATTAATATTTTATTGACAAACAAAACAATCTACATAAAATTGCTACAAATAAGTACTCTGTCCACTTCTTGCTCATCCTTTGAAATTGATTGTTTCATTTAAAATAATAAATCAAAATGATAAAATAAAAATTGTTCAAAAATTTCCTTTAAGGATTTTAATTAATTCATTATGATGCTTATGTAAAACTAAGAAAATATCACAGAAAAAGAAATGAATATATGCTGACATAGGTATATACAAAATTTATTGATAAACATCAAAGATGGACATTTCAACATTTTAAAATTTTTTCTATTTTTGATCATTTAATGTTAGACAACAGGCAACAATGAAGACACAAAGCAAAATAGCTTTTTTTTTAGAAATATGTATGAGATTTTTTTTAACTACCAGAATTTATAAAGATAAAAATTAATATACCAGTTTTTAATACTGAAAGGCAATGCATGATGTCTGATACAAACCATACTTTACAATAAATAAATATACTGTACAATAAAAAAAATAATAATAAAAACCATCATATTTGAATAGGAACTGGCATTTTGCAAAATGGCTAATTAAAATAATAAAGGTGGTCCATCTTTATTGACAAATAAGCTGAAATAATTCGGAAGACTTTCTTTGAAGTAAAAATTTATATAAAACAAAATAAATAAAAGAGGGGAGGAATGATTCAGGGGGTGGACTTATTTTTCTTGTAAGCATAATAAAAAATCTGCAAAATAAATTTATCAATGTATATTTTTAATAAATATATTTATAGATATACAATATATTAGTACACAAATGGTTATATGTATATGGAATGCTAAATTTGTAAATAAATATGAAAATAATCTCATGAGAAAATAAATAAGGATGGGGGAAAAAAAGTTTTACATAAAAATTGTAAATGATAATATAAAAAAAAGATCTCACAACTTTGTCTCATTTTTTTCTAATTGGTACAACTTTCCAAGATCTAATTTTTGAAGTACCTAAACATTTTTATATATATACAATCATTTTTGTTTTGAAATAAAATCATCTGCTTATGGAAGCTACTTTAATAGATTAAATGGGGGTGAATAGTAGCAAAAATACAAACCTATTTATATAAAGTTTTTTTTTTTTTAAAAAAAAAAAAGCTTTCTTTAATTCACCTTGAATACTTCCTGAGACAAATAATGTTGAGCATTACAAGGCTGGATGGGTTATTTTTGATCCAGAAGCAATGCAAATATTTCTAGACTTACAAATAAAGCAATAAACAAATCAGTTTGAAAATATATATATATGGCACATAATTTTATGTATTATTATATATATATATAAAACCCAATAAATGCTTTTATATCAAACAATGATAAGAGCTTAAATACTAGCAAATAGAAAAGGAATTGTCTTTTTTTTAAAAAAAAAAAAACTTTCAAATAAAGGTTGGCTTTTTAATATTATATTCTGGAAAGAGAAAGGAATGAATGAGATATTGGTCTGGTCCCTGCCCAATTTGAAAAGTATAAATGCAATAATAAAAAAAGAGCACAAAGAATTTAATAAACATATAATAAATATAAAATTAAAAATAATCTTTATAAAGCAAGCACTGAAATATTTTATTAATAATTTATTTTATTATTTTTTTCTTTAATGATTTTCATTCATGTAATATAAAATAGGAACTTTTCAGAAATGAGGGGAGAGGGGATCAAAATGAGCAATTCTAAGTAGTTTTAAGCTCTTCCAAATAAAAAAAAATATGTATATTATGAACAGTAATGGCCCCTGTTGATTAGAATATTTCATCTTGTTGTGAAGAAAAGGAATGTGCACTTGGACTAAGAGAATCTGGTAGACTATGAGAATCTAGTGTCTTGCGGGAAGTCTGGAAGTAATACTTGTCCTCTTTATCCAGTGCTGTAGACTAAAAAAGGGAAAAAAAAAGTATAATCAAGTCTGAAATAATCAAAGATTTAAATTATTCAATTTAAACAGTTTCTGTACTCATTAATAAATTATTATAAATAAACAACAAAATGTCTAAACATCACTAAATTTAAAATCGTGTATATATATATAGACTTTTATGTAACATGCATTAGCATATGAAATGAATATTTCCATTTGGAAATCAGACTTCATGTTATGATGATCTCCTGGCCAATAAGACATACAACAATTTATAAAATCAATTAAAGTCATAACATATATTTTGTAAGACAAAAAACTTAGCCTCTTGAAATAAAAAACTAGATAATATTGACAATAGAAGAATATTTCAATTGTTAGATACTCTTCCTATGAAGTGATTTTTTTCAATTGGAAAACAAATTATTTATGATATTAAAGGCAAAAGAGAATCAAAAAAGGAGATTTTCTGCAAATTAATTTTCAACAGAAAATTTCTGTAGAGATATATAATTCCTCTAATAAGATGCATCATTTTAAAATTCTAGGCCTCACATTACCTCTTGATAATTTTAAGCTTGCGTTTTATGCACAATTAATGAAGCTGTATGACAATAAATAAGGTGAGTGCTCTCAGGAATTGTATGTTCCTATATTCATAGCTCTTTTCATTAATATTAGATATTCAGAGAAGCAAACATTCTCAACCGAAGATACTTTAAATAATATAGCAATCATCATTCAATTAGATAATTTTACATAGGCAATGCTTACAATATCTCAATTTCTTTTCTAGATCTAATACCTGTAAACATAGCATGTTAACAATCTTTAAGAATGAATGTCTATAAACAACATGAACATAAATTTGTCAAACAAGGCAATTGAGGCTGTTTTGCAGCAAATCCTAATTTGTTTTATTTCAATAAAAAATATTTACTATAATCTAATAGTGGATCATTATCACCAACATAAATCAAATATTTTTGTAATTCACATTATCATAATGGCAAGTCACCCAGTCCCAAGATGAAATTTTAAAAAAATTGATTAGAGTTAATATTTTGGATATTTTAAAAAAATCCCAACAATTTCTTTTTTGTGTGTGTATGATTGATTTAACAAATTCATATTAATAATTGTCAAAGATTCACTCCTAAAGAAAATTGAAAAAAAAAATTATGTTGGAACAAAAACAATACTCTTTTATTGTCAATATATGTCTACCAAAAATCTAAATATAGCTGACAAACTTATCTCGATGACACTAGAAAAAAATAGATGGAATGAGACCAAAAAAAAAATTTTTTTTAATAAAATTTAGTGGAAGGCTTTAATGGATATAGAAACACCTTTAAAAGAACTATTATCATTGTCATTGACACTTATAAATCACATTATAAGTTTAATATTGATAGAATTGAAAAAGGCAACATTAGAATAAATTTGTTTCTCTTTCACAATGATCCTTCAATATTAATAAAATCTGCAGATAATGGTGAATTTGTCCATGATTGTTTCAAATCAGATAAAGCTTCAGGAACAAATAATAATTTCAGAATTTCTACAAAATTTATGGGTGTAAAAACTATTCATTAACATTATTTTATACAAAACTATTCCAAAAATTTGGCACAAAAGCAAAGTTAAAACAATTTTAAAACTTAATGAATCTAACAATGATTCAAATAATTTTAACATTTTTTATAAAAATAATTTTATTTCAATGAAAGATGTTAAATAGTATTACAAGATATGATTCAGGAACTTTTGTTTCTTAAATTCATCATTGTGATAAAATCACACAAGGCAATTTCCTATTATCAAATGAAAATATTCATTTACAAAATTAATTTTTGCATTGAAAATTATAAGTCATACCAACAAACAATTCTCAATCCATTATATGTATATATTAAATTTTCCACATCCATTGATTGCGTTTTTTAATCCCAAATCAATGCTACAGAAATACATGTTTTTTTGTTTTTTTTTACAGATCCATCATTTTTCAAACTTACTTTTTCAGATGTACTAATGATAAATCCTGATACATTTAATCACTTAATTAAATGTCATTTTATTAACTTTTTCTTTGTCCTTCATGAGATGCCTTGTGAAAGTATAGTTTTTCTGCCCTAGACATCTTAGAATGTCCCATTATCATTACATCTAGTTGAAACTCATAAAGGTATTCATATAAAAACATTTGAATTATAGTTTTGGTCAATAGAAGAAATGTCTTGGCATATTAAAAATCACTGCATTTACTTATAAAAATTTCATTGGAAGCCAATTTTTTGACAAAACAGATTATTTTATCAAAAACACATGTTGAAAAAAAAATTTTTTATTAGAAAATGAAAAAAATATATACTGTTAAAAGAATAAAAAAGAAAATAATAATTTTTAGAATTTATAATTGTTTCTTTTACTATTTTTCAAATTAGAAACAAGTGACTTTGCTTCAAACTTTTTCTCATTTTGCTACTCATTCTTTAATTATTATTTTTCCCAAGTAATGTCATGTAGAATTTTTTATGCATTTGTTAAAGATGCAATTTTCATAATAACTCCCTATTATAAAAAAAATATTAAATGCTGCACAAAGCTAAGCTAACATACCATAAAAAAAAGTACAATTAATAAAAGATAATAATTATCAAAAAATGAGATATTTTTAATGTTTTAAAATTAATCTAGACCTAATTACAAAAAAAAAAAAAAGAACTATAGAAGTATTTATCAGTCATTATGAATAATATTTTTTTAAGAAGATTCCAATAGGATTCATGACCTAAATGGAAGAACTTTGTTTAGAGGTCTTTTCCCCTTTAACAAAATAAATATTATTTGATAATTTTTTTCAAATGTTTATTGATAAAGAATAAAATAATAAAGTACTTGAATATGAGCATGTGCACATACATATATATAAAGAGCTCACAAAATAATTAAATTAGATCATGTGACATCTGACTTGATTTTTTTTAAAAATATATATACACAATGAAAAAAAAATATGTATATCGTTCATGTTGGTTTTCTTTTACAAACTAATATTTAAAGTTATATCTAACATTTAGGAATAATTTCAATGTTCTTTTACAATTAAAAATTTTGTATAAAAATAATTGATTTCTTTGTAATGACAAAAAATATATAATAATTGAAATTATGTAAATCTAAATCCATCCATCAATTTATTACAAAAGTTTTCTATATTATCAAACATTTCAATAAATGAACCATTTATTTTGAAAGTGGCTTAAATACATTTATTTTGAAATCCTGATATTAAAGGTTTTTTCTTAGACTTATTGTAAAGATGAAATAAGGAGAAAATAGACAACTCCACGCTGATGAAAGACTGCATGAAAAAATATATTAGTTTTTAGTTTGCCTGCAATTTTTGCCTTTCTTTCATCATTTTTTTTTTCCTTATAAGATTTTACCATGAGTATTACTGTGTATTTTTTTACTTTTATAGAAATTTCTTTGAGCATGTTTTCAATGAAAATTAGTTACCAGTCTCACAATTATTTCAAATAAATTTCTATATTTTACTTTTAGATATTTTTAATAGATGAAATTTGAAATCAAGCATAAAAAAATGCTTTTGACTGATGAATTTAAACAGTAATCATTAATTTAAATCAGTTATCAAAAAAATATATTAATTATTAATATAAGACAAATGAAGGGAAATAACATTTTTACATCAAAATGATAATAATAAATATTTTTAAATTATTTCAGAAGATATATGGATAACAATATGATAGAAATTAAAAAAAAAAGCAACTAAGCATGCAAATCCTAAATACACACACACAAAGCAATACATATATATATTTGTAAAACTCAAAAAGTAAAACAGCTAGAAAGCAATGCATTTAATAAAATTATTTTGAAGAAAAAAAATACATTTTCAAAATCTAAAACATGAAAATACCAAGATTAATAAAAATATTATATTTTAAAAGTCCTTATTACATTTTCAAAAATCAATAGAGCATAAAATCTGTCCAAATAATCAGAACAATTAAATTTATTTTTATAATGAATTAATGATTAGATAACTTATTTATTAAAAAAAGAATCTCACTATAATTAATATTAATGATTTTTTTACATATAATTACTATGATATTAAGATTATTTAAATATTATATTTGGTTCTAACCATTTCTCATTTCCATTGATTTTTCAGGCATTTTTGGATAGAAATTTCTCACCTCAGGCATTTTAAATTTCAATTTATTCAGCGATTTTTGCAATTTAATTTTTCATAGATTTCAGTGATTTTTGTGTTTTAATTTTTTCATAGATTTCAGCAATTTTGCATTTCTCATCTCAGGCATTTTAAATTTCAATTTTAGCGATTTTGAGCTATTTTTGTATAGAAATTTATCATTTACAGGCTTCTTGGTAGTTCTGCAGCGTCACCTGGCGGCTTGTCCAGTGGTAGAAAAAAGTATCCTATATTTTATATAAATACATAACCATTCTACCAGTTTGTGGAAATATATCTAAATGTATTTATGTACCTTTATACATATAGTATATTAATAAATAATTATTAACATTTTTAATTTATCTATAATTTTTAAAAAATTTATATCTATTTATTTTCTTTATTTATAAACTAAATACTGCTATAAAATCTGCTTTATTTCATACAAATGCAAAAAATATATAGACTTTATTATCATGCATTTTGTGTCCACATTTATAATATAAAAAAAAAAGGTTTTATTTAAAAAAATTTAAATATTGACTAAAATTTTTATCTTTTAAAACACTGGATATTTATCATTTCAGATCTCTGACACATTTTTTTCATTATCATGAACTTGCACAATATGCGATATTTATTAATTGCTAGAAAATATTGTAATTTTATTTCACAATCACAGCAATTTTTTGGGGGTGGTGGTTCTTTTGTATTAATTTGTATTAAAAAAATGATTTTAGTAATCAAATACATTTGATTCTAAAAAGGTTTTTGTTCAGTAAATTTTTAAATATACAAAGATTTAATTTCTTCTATATCAAGCAATATTTAATCTGTAAGTTAGTTGTATAAAATAAATAATCATAAATATGATTAAAAAAATAATATTAACTTTATTTTCATTTCTTTTTAATGCAAAAATCAATTTTTTAAAATTTATTTAGCACATTTTTTTTTTCATAACTAATTTTTCGCAAATAATAAAAAGAAATCTGAATAATTCAAGCTAGGAGATAGATTCTCTACTACAGCGATTTAGAATAAAATGAAAAAAAAAACCTAAATGAACAAAAATCTTAAAATTTCTCTACTTCTCTGTTTGAAACTTGGGTTTATGCTTGAGAAGTAAAAAATGTTTGTGAAAATTATTCTTTGATGGCAAAAAGTATATACTCAAGTTTAATATTGAGACTATTCTTATTAAGGTGTCCTGAACCATAATTCAAGTAGCCTATAGGATTAATAAGGTTCTAAACATATGTCTAAATTTTAATTTCACATTATTAAATAAAAGGAACTACATTGTAGAAAAGAGTGAAAAAGACTACTCTAATGGTTTCATTAAATATTGAATTTAGCCATTCATGCATCAGATACTAAATTTTTTGATGAAACTTCAATAATATTTGGGAAGACCAAACTAATAGGATTTGCTGTTATATCTACTTTTAAGACTATAATTCTTTGGGGTACTTAATATTATCCCTTCGCCAGAAGCTTGCCACACATTTTTTTTTAATTCTCCATTTACAAAAGTGTCAAATAAATCTTTAAAATAATATGGCTGACTAGAAGCTATTGTATTTATTATTTACTTTTATTTTTTTAATATTATAAAAATAAATTACACAAAAGTATCACCACTGATTGTAATTAAAATAAATTTAACTGCAGTAACCTGTAACAACTACAATAAAGCACTCGTTGGTCTCTCTGCACAAGCCACTGAACAATCGCTGCTGCAAAAGTATTTTCTCCTGTTGATTAGTATTGCATAATTTTGGAAATACTCTACTGCATATTCATCTGTCAATGGAAGATCCTACAAAATTTTAATTCTTTTGGCAAAATGTTCCAAAAAAAATAGCAAAGATACTCAACGATAATCTTATGTAAAAGGCAAAAAAAAAATCATGACAATGTGTTAACATTTGTACATTATAAAAGATATAAGAAAAAAAATTAATTAAATGTTGTGAATGGAATATATAAGAGATTTATTAATATTTTTTTAAACTTAACACATGCTCAGTAAAATAATTTTGAGAAAAAAAAAAATATTTGGACTCCCCTGAAAATGGATAATTAAAAAAAAAAAAACCTAGCAAGGTTCCAGCAAAAAGATTATATGTAAGTATCTTTTTTGGATTTGTTTGAAAGGTTTCTAGTTTTATATCCATAAAAGTATTTAAATTTGAAGTCTATCTTGAGTAGTAAAATTATGCCTTGAGTTAATGGCAAGTCTAATCTAATTAACAGCTTTTCATACATTTTCTGTGAAACAATGTATTGAGATCAGTCAAAATATGATAGAAAGCCTGGATAAGTTGATATGATTATACAATAATATTTATCATAGTTATATTTAATTGCATATGTAAAAATTTAGTGTGAGGGCTTTTTTTTTCAAATAGAAGTGCATAATTCACAGTAGAATATGCTGCTACTAAGAGAGCTGTGCTTACAGTATTTGCATTACAAATCCAAATGGTGTGTCATTTTTCTAAGAAGATTAATCCCAAAATTATTATTTCAGATCTAACTTTTGATAGACAAAGAAAATAAGTTCAGATTATGTTGAGTTTGTTGTTGCAAATGATATTTCTATTTATAAAGATATTTTCCCTATTATTAAATGGAATGTGCCTATATTGTTTATTTGAGATTAAGATATCTTTATTAACAAGTTTTCTTATTTTTGGAAAAGATAAATACATATTTTTATGAATTTCCTGTATTCTGTTTTCTGAAGATCATTGATGAATACATTAAATAAAATAGATGAGAGAAATGGAATCATTAGGAGACTATTCTGCAAAATTTTTTTTATTTGTTACAATTATGATTTACAGCCGAATTTTTCTATAGAAAAGCATTTTATCAAATAAATTATTGGAGTTCCTAAATTTAAAGATTTTGGAGACTTTTATAAGATTATTTTTCCAAAAAAAGAATAATAAACTGGAGACTAGATCAATAAAAATATCACCAGTTTTCAGTTTACTTTGAAAGATCTATCCAATGTAAGTTGATATAAAAATTGTTCACCATATTTTCATCCAAACCTATATAGGATATTTGGTTTTCTAGATTGAAATTAGAAAAACAATGTGAAATAGAAGTTTGTAGTTCTACTGTAATATTGCTTTTTCTATTTCTATCAATCTTGGATTTAAGTCTGACATATAAGATTGTCAAACACATTGGCAGTGACAGTAATACTTCTTTTAGAGAAGTTTTTACACCTATCAAGGTTTCAGAAAGTGATCAGATTTTCACTTCTTGTAAACTTTTGTTTTCCATGTTTTCTTTTTACTTTTATTTTGTAGTATCATCATAAGATTTTTTTATTAAAATTTTCAGATCTTTGATAGACTGAAAGATAAATATTGACAATAAAAAGTATTGCTGGTTTTGCTCTAACCAAGAATGAATTGCTTTTGATGTCTTTTAAGGATGGATCCTTTGGCAACTATTAGGAATTTATTAAATTTATATATATAACAGGAGAATGGATGGGATTATACTATTTTTAAGAATTGCAATATATTGATTCCAATCAGTTTTTCTTATAGGAATGTGCAAGAAAAATGACCTGATATAAAGTAATCAATAGGCAACAATAAAACATTTTTTTTATAAAACATAAATCAGGAATATTTTTCCTCAGCTGAAATTAAAAATTAAGTTTAAAACCATCCATTCTAAAAGTTGAAAATTTAGTTATATATCCAGAAATATTCCTCTTTGTTTTGTATTATGAAAAATGTGCATGTTGTTTAAAGCCATTCATTTTAAAGATCAAAAATCTCTTTTATCCCCAGTCATATATCCAAGAATTTTCTTCTTGGATTTACATTGTAAAATAAGTGCATATTAATGCCATCCATTTTAAAAATCAAAATCCTCAAAGGCAACAATGATAATTTAAATTTCATCGAAATATAGAAAAATATGGAAGAGGAAGATAAGGTCAGTTTACATTGGGATAAATTTATCAAGCCAAATGGTGATAATATTAAATCATTTAAATTATCTTCTTTGCTGTTCTGTATTATGTAAAGTATGCCCTCAGCCAAAAACCAATTAGAAATTAGGACTTTAAAGAAGAATTACTTATTTTTAACTGACATTAAGAAAATATTATATAATATTAAAATCTAAAATCAAACTCAATTTTAATAAAGATTTAATAAAAAATATACTATATATAAAAGTTTTTTAATGTAAATTGAGTACTACATATTAACTTCCTGTAGTATCAATAGAGAACAAAAAAACACAAAACAAAAAAGCAACAGCTTTGTAAATAACACAACTTTAATAAAATAATAATTAATACAATAAAATAGAAAAAGTCAGTGCTAAAATGTCTGGTGTTGTTGAATGCAATGATGATAATGGCAGATTCAAGAACTAAAAGGTCTGGATTTCCCAGAAGAAGAAAATCAAAAAAAGAAAAATTCAGATAAATCAATCAAATAAAACTTGGATTCAGCCTGTCCTTTTAGTGCTTAAATATCACTTGACCTTTTGACTAAGTGACTATACTTTTTAAATTTTAATTAATAAACACAATCTAATTATATATTTAAATTAAAATAAAAAATTTAATTAGTGATGATAAATAAAACAGAAAATCATATAATATTAAAATACTAATTGAAAAACAAAATTTTTATTAAAATTCTCTCACGACCACAGTTTCATCTAATAACATAGTTATGAGAGAATTCTAGTAAAAAATTTGTTTTTTAGTTAGTATTTAATGTTATATAATTTT
Organism: Epiperipatus broadwayi; assembly: GCA_028023455.1. Lineage (NCBI taxonomy): Eukaryota > Metazoa > Onychophora > Udeonychophora > Euonychophora > Peripatidae > Epiperipatus > Epiperipatus broadwayi. Next base: position 22,531,004 of record JAQFVV010000001.1, on the reverse strand, counting down.
CTACATTAATGAATTAAAACATATATTTAAAAAATATAAATATCTTTTACAAACTATGTAATTTTAACTGTTCTAATGACAAATTATCAGACTGCAACAAATTATATGATCTTTTTCACAGTATTTTCTCAAATCATTATTTGCACATAAAGCCTCTATTTCATAATGTTGATAATGAAATCATAAAAGGTTTCTTTTTCATCTTCAAACATAAAATCACCAAATACTAAAATTAATTTTATTTTATCTTTGTTTTAAAGAACGTTTGTGTGCAACTTCAGAAGATACTCCTCACTTGATATTAGTTTGTTGCACAATCAGTTTTCAAAAGCACTTAAAACAGCAAATTATGCCTTTTGATCTAAACTTTCTTCATGCTTGGCCTAGTCAAAGCTAAAACAGAATTTAACTATATGTGCCTTTTTTTTTTTTTTTGCAAAAAGTAACCCTGTCATCAACTGTATTAAAATTATTGACATTCAAGATATTAGCTTCACTAATCACTTAATAAAAACCTTTCAAAATAAAAACAGCCACTTTCTTTACTTGGCAATACAAAGTAGTTAATTAATTCATATTTGAACAGTAAATCCCATCCCATAACTAACTATGCTGTCTTATATATTTGCCCTATACAAAAGATACACCATCCTTTATTAATGGCACTGGGGAAATATGCTGATCCATTATTTTCAACGATTGATCCATCAAAGTTTGCATTATATTACAAAAGAAAGCACTATATCAGAGCTTAATCATCTTGAAACACTATTTATAAATATATTCTCTAAAACTATTTCAAATAGATTTACTATAATTTCCTATCCTTAAATAAAAACATACTTTGCATAAAGAAAAGTAATTACAAATAAAATGCAGATCTGTGGTTTATCATTATTAAGGTGTCTGACTTTCAAATATTTACAAAAATTATTAATAACTATATGAGGTGGGAATTTCTAGATTCTTCAAAGCACATTATCCCATTAGGAGTAACGATCCCTTCTCCCGTGCAAAAAATGTAAACTTGTGTAGATTGATTCTAAACTAGTTTTGAATTTGTTAAAATATTTTTTTAAATTTCATCACTCTTATAGAAGCTATTTAAAATATCATAAACTTAATGAAACTTTCCATTTCGCTTGCTGCCACTAGAGATATTCTTCAAGATTCTCCTTTTGCAGGATTTTATTTGTATTTATCCTCATTAAAAAATAGATTAGTTAACCCAATAATTATTTGTTCTATAGTTTTGTGTGATGATACAAATTATACTATATATGAATCTTTATGTGATCACTGATATTTTCAATAGAATTTCATTTCTACATAGATTTTATTTTCCAGCTCTCAAATTCTGCACTATAATATCAAGCAGAAATTCATTAAAATGTCACTATTTTTCAGACATTTCATCAAATATATCTAAAACTAGAAATCATGTATTCAATAAATTAATGATCGAAAAATTAAAAAAAAAAAACTTTTATGAATGTACCAGATTATACGAGCTAGAAAATTAAACTATTATAACACATGGCTTGATATTAGGAATATTAAGACAGAAAAAAATAAATAATATATTTGGGAACTATTTCACATGTGTTATCATTAAATATATCCAATTTATCACCTTATAAAACCTAACATTGTTCAAATTATATGTAATACTCGTAAAAGTTAAAATATTGATTATCATTTTATACAATTCAGAAATATTATGACCATATTCCTAAATATAATTGCTCCTGTGTAAATGGTTTAATCATTGCCTATAAAGATCCTCATGTCTACTTCTGGCAAAAATGTTAGGTTCTCATCTGATCCTTCGTGTCAGCCGCGGCTAATTTCTAGAAATATGCCGTTTCCACAGCCACACCCAAGCCTTTAAGCATTCTTTCTAAAATAAATCCTAGAAAGATTGTTAACTCGGAGTTAAGTCTTGTTTCTATGCTAAAAGGTAGAGTGTTAACTCGGAGTTAAGTCTTCTTTCTATGATAAAATCTAGAAAGAGTGTTAACTCGGCTTAGCGGCTAATGGTGTGGCTTTTTCCGATGCTAAAAGCAGAGGAAAACGCCGTAGTTGTTTGTGTCATGCAATATATCGTAATGCTGTGTTATGTATTTTATGTAACAATATCGTACGAGGGTGTGTTAATTTGATCATGTCAAAAGTATTTAAATTTTCATTGGGGCCTTTTTTTAAAGACGAATTGATGTACAGTTACCTTTTAACAATTTAAACAGTGTCGTGATTGTTCCTCGTAAAGCTATAAGCCTCCTAAATTATCGATTAGGGTGGACAGCATAAAATTTTTAAACGATCATGCTTTGAGTCAGGTTTTAGCGAAAAATTTTCCGAGACCAAGAAGATGGCTAATTCAAAAAACAGAAAACTTGAAAAGATGGGAATTGCCAGACACGGAAGCCGGCGCTGGAATATTTCTACAGCAAAAAAAAAAAAAAAATCATCCTGCTGCTGAAAGAAAAGATTGGATTGTGCGGCAAATATATTCAGATTTGAGGTCCAAAAACATCTTTCGACTTTCATTTGTAAGTCTCGTTGTGGCCGACGGAAATGTTCACTTCGTAAAGGCAAGCTTGTTTGAGGGATTCCAAATGGCCTTCGTCAAATGTCAAAAATAAAAGAAGTAACTTCAATTTTTATTTAAACGTATATCCCTTCTTCTACCGATAATTGTTGTCGTCGGCAATCAAATGTAAAATAAAAGTAACTAAAATTTTTATTTAAACATAGCCCCCAAAACCCCTCTTCTCCCAATAATTGTTGTCATCGGCAATCAAACGGTCAAATAAAAGGAATGTCAATTATTCTTTAATCGTGTAGAAAAAAAAAAACCTTTCCACTAATTGTCGTCGGCAATTAAATGTAAACCAATCAAAGTAAGACCTTAAATTATTAGTTAAACATAACCCAAATTACTATTTGAACATACACTGAAAAAGACTCGCTCTTGTCAATCAAAATTAAAGAAACAACAACTATTATTGTCCTATTGTCAAACCGAATATTATTTGGGAAAACCCAAATAATTTATAAACGCAAAAAAAAAAAGAAAGTAATATCGGTTGTCAATCAAATGGTAACCGATAAAAGTCACTTAAATTTTGATTTCAACATACACACAAACAAAAAATAAAATGCAAAACCCTTTCTCCCAATAATTGTTGTCGGCAATCAAATGTCAAAAATAAAAGTAACGTACAATTATTCTTTAATCGTACACAAATACACCCCTACCACTAATTGTTGGCGGCAATCAAATGTAAAGTACTAAAAGTAAGGTAAAGCAATTATTTTTTAAAAGTAACCCAAATTACTATTTGAACATACACCAAAAAAGACCCGCTCCTGTCAATAAAAATGAAAGAAACAACAACTATTATTGTCCCATTGTCAAAAATATTAGGTTTTGGGCAAACCAAAACCATAATTTATAAACGAAAAAAAAAAAAAGAAAGTCAAATCGGTTGTAAATCAAATATAATCGATAAAAGTAACTTCAATTTTGATTTAAACGTACACAAAAAAACAACCCCCTTCTCCCAATAATTGTTGTCGGCAATCAAATGTAAAATAAAAGGAAGGTAAATTAGTATTTAATCATCACCCAAAAACACCCACCCCTCTCACTAATTATTGTCAGCAATCAAATGGACACCACCACTAAAAGTAACGTAAACTACTAATCTTTAAACGGTTACACCCCTTCTCCCAATAATTGTTGTCTACAATCATACACACAAAAAAACACCCCTTCTCCCAATAATTAGTGTCGGCAATCAAATGTAAAACAATCAAAGTAAGACCGTAACTTATTATTTAAACGTAACCCAAATTACTATTTGAACCTACACCGAAAAACACCCTCTTGTCAATAAAAAATTAAACAAACTACAACTATTATTGTCCCATTGTCAAAAATATTTATTTGTAGAACCAAAACCATAATTTATAAACAAAAGGGAGTCAAATCGGTTGTCAATCAAATGTAAACCGATAAAAGTAATGGTTTTAATTTTTATTTAACCATACACACACACACACAAAAAAAAAAAAAACCACTTCTCCCAATAATTGTTGTCGGCAATCAAATGTAAACCTATAAAAGTAATGTAAATTATTATTTAATCGTACACAAAAACACCTCTCCCACTAATTGTTGTTGGCAATCAAATGGAAACCTATCAAAGTAACGTCAATTATTATTTAAAGATCCATCAAAAAAACCCGTTCTCTCTTAAACTTTGGCAATCCAATTTTACAAAAAGAGTAATACTATTTAAAAAAAAAACACAAATTACTATTTGAACACACACCAAAAAAGACCCTCTTGTCAATAAAAATTAAAAAAAAACAAAACAACAAGTATTATTATCCCATCGTCAAAAATATTATTTGGGAAAAATAATTTAGAAATGAAAGAAAGTAAACTTTGTAAACAAACAAAAAAAAAAGTCAATATTAATAGAGAATCGCTAGCCCGGGAACTTTATATTAATGTGTTTTTGGTTAGAAATCGCGCCACCCGCGGCTGACACGAAGGATCAGATGAGAAACAAATGTTATTTATGGGACAGTAAAGAAATGAAATATAAAAATTTTGTTTCACAGTAAATTTATCTTTTGAAACACACCAACATTTTTCCAAAAAATATATATTATCCTAAAAAATTTTACGTTCATTTTCAATCTTATTCTGTTCAATTTACAAATCACTAGTGTATTAAATGACTTGCAGATAGAAAATATATTTAATTTGTTAAGATTTTTTTTAAAGGAGTGTGACAAACTATGCATAAATCTCAAATACTATATAGTCAAGACAGATGCTCTTGCTTTAATTCATACACTACAAACTATTAATTTCATTATATGTCATTTTTTAATCTGTCAACAATAAATATTACATTGTAGAAATACTTAATGGCACTGATATAATTGTTTCTAAATTGCTTTAAGTATCTACAAAAGAAAATTTTTTATTAATATGAACCAAAATGTTTACTAATTGTTGCCTGTGTTAAAATAAAATTAATATAGAACTGATTGGAATAATAATAATAATAATAATAAACACTAAATTATGAAATACTCAATATCACTAGTTATCAATGTTAATGAAAAATAATAATAATAATAAAGCCATAAATAATAAAGTATTGTTTATTGCCAATATACATTTTCTTACCAAAGATATGAATTAAAAATTAAATCATTAATTTTAAAAATGGAAATTTCACAGAAAAACATTAAAAAAATTAATCTAATATCTCTATGTGTATCCTGTCACCTATTAATAAAAAGTTTTATTTTAAATGGAATGGTATTAGATAAGAATTTATATTTCATCATAATTATACACTATAGAACTAGGATAATAAAAAACACGACAACTAGTTCAGACAGAAAATACATTTGAAGAGACATTTGCTTTTTAGATATCTTTATCCACACATTTTTTAAGTATGTGTGTTGAGAATGGAAATTTAGTAGCATGTATATATATATATACACACTCATTGAAATGATAAAGTACCTTTCCCATTTTATGAATACCACTATCTATCTAATTACACTCACATTGTAGAATATAAATTTACATGGTTATTAATAATTTTGATAGTTTAATGTGAAATAAAAGGAAAAGAAATGCTATATATACAGGCAGAGCCAAGTTATAATACAATAAATACAATCAAGTATAAAATTGTAAATGTTGTTAGGACTTAAACAGGATATAATGCAGAACATTAAATAATCTAACAAATAAAAAATATATATATACACAAATGCATTTTATGTGTTTTACATTTAAATCTCAGCATAATTTTTTTTAAAATAAAATAAAATCTATTGTTTTATTTGCTTAGTTAGATATATATATATATTCTTTTCTTCTTTCAAGAAAAGGTTATATTGTCAAGTATAATATAAATGGGTTCTAAACTGAAATATCTAATATTGTAAATTTAACAACTATTGAAGATAGATAAAGTAATGCACTGGTAGAAATTTTTACATATGTTCTTCCCATTAATATTCCTGCCAAGTTCTTAAGCTATGATCACTATAAAAACAAATGAGCTTAAAATGAAAGAACAACCTAAATGACTTAATTTTAAAGTAAATAGATTTAAGAATAATACATCTAAAATAAATGGAGTGAAAAGTAAACAAAAGTTTAAATGCATGCAGATCATAACAATTATACTAATTTAAATCATTATATTTCAAATTGCTAAATATAAAATTTCATTTAAATAATTTGCAGAATAATCAGAATAGCATGTTGCCATTTATTCTTATTTATTTACCAACAATGGAATTATTATCTCCAAAACCATGCTTATAGCATTCAGCAATATTTTTTAAGCACAGCTGATACTAACAGAATAATTTTCTCAATAATAAAAAGTAAATATGAATTCTAAATAAAAAAATAGGTGGAACTTTTTTTAAAAAGGTCCTTAGCAAAAACTGGCATGAAGCATAAAAACAAAGTAATGTGAAAAATAAAGTGAGACATGAGGAATGATTAAAGTTGTAGAAACCGTATCATATATATACAAAGATAGCCTTTAAATTGAGTGAAGCAATTAAAAACTTAAAAATAAATGAAGGTATCTATAATTTAAAATTGGAAGCAAAAAAAAAAGGTAAAGTCAAATTATCTTTTATATTTTTTACTGTATTTCAGTTAAATAGAAATTTTAAAAATTGCATTTTTTAATGATTTTGTTATGTTTAAAAACTACTTAAATGAAATAAGTAATCTTTCAGAAAATAACAAATTTACCATTAAACTTTATATGCTGCATAAAAATTCTTTTTTTTATATATTATTGTCGAGAATAAGTGTATATTACCAAACAAACAGGAATTACGATTGTAGTACTCTATTTCACATAACAAATGGATTTTATAAATTATTAATCTCATCTTGCATGTTATGCTATGAAATTATAAGAAAATAGTGTTATAAAAAAAATCAGAAGAAAAATGTATATATTTCTCTTTTGGCACATTGTCTAAAAACTACTGCTATATAGCAAAGATATATTTTGTAAACAAAGATAATAAATAATTCATTACATGCTACAAAAAAAAAAAAATCAAAATATTAACAAACATAAAAGTAAGTTTTAAACAAATAGATAGTAACAATCAAATTAAAATAAACAGTACAATTAAATATAGGAAACTTGCATCAAAAAATATAAAATGGGGTAAAAAATACTTACTGTTCAACAATCCTATACCATGGTAATCATTCGAGATTAGAAAGTGATTTACAGTTAGAATATTTTATTGATGCAATATATAATAATTTTATCAATTAAAAAAATGCACATATTATCCATATATAACACCCACATACATCATCATGTAAGCATAAACTTACATACATACATGTATGAGAAAGCAATTGTGCTAAATTTGCTAAATTGTTTTTAAAATAAAATACTTTACTGGCAACATATATTTCAATTTATATTTAAAAATTAGTAAGCAAAATTATATTCAACACAAAAAAAATATTCAATGAAAAATTCAATTAAAATACTTTCCCACCCAACCAAACATCATAACTGAAAATATAAGCAATCAAAAAAAAAAAAATTAAATCAGGGATAAATATGCATTAATGTGTGTATACATATATATATACACACACACAAAAGCTGATACACCTTAAAAAAACTAGCCATTATGTTGTATTTTAGAAGTAGATATCAAGGCACATGCTAATTAGTGTGCTTCAAGGCATTTTCTGTTAGGGGCTGCTGCTGTAGTCATCAACATAGCAAATTTAATTAAGATGCACATGCTTTGTGAATGTTAGTACTTACAGCAATTAGAGCTACCCCAGCAGCCTTCAGCGAGGGTTTAGCTTTGGTGTCAAAGTGCATGCTCAGTTTACGAGACACATTCATTTGCATGTCGTTGTCCAAGGCAAGATCATCCTGAAATGGCATGAAAAGTAGTATTACAATATTACGAGAAAGCATGCAATATAAAGATAATGCAAAATAGATAGTGGTGCAAATTTTAAAGCAGTTATCAAGCAAAGAAATAAAAGCAACATACACACCTAAAAGATAAAAATTCTTACAATGCTTTGTTTTTAATTATCATTTTTAAAAAAAAACCTATTTAAAATACTAATAATGATTTTTCAAAAAAAAAAAAAAAAATTAAAAAAATTAATTAATTTTAGTTCCATTAATTACAAAGAAAATAGAGTTGTTTTTGCATGTAAAACAATAAACTAAAAAATGTTAACTCTACTTTTTCCGTGATATGCACATAATATTGAAATCATGATGCTAATCTTGATTTCAATTCTATGGCATTTTCAATTTAAACACACAAAAAGTGAAATTGTTTTTATGAAACTTTAGATAAATAGAATTATTTAAACAGATGCTTATAAGCAAATAAAATTGTAAAAAATTCATGATTTGAAACAAAAATTTTTCTTTTATACATGAGATTTTTTTCAGAAACTGATAGAAAAGTTATTTTATAATCACAAAGTGGATTTGTAAATGTAATGTAGTACTTCATGATTTAATTATATGGATAATGGTAAAATGGAATTTCTAAACCAATGATTTTTGTTTAAATATAGGAAACTAATATTAGAGAATTTTTTATTTTAATAGTCATTCATTTGTCTTTACATAAGCTAGTTTATTAAATTAATAACAATATAATTTACAATTAGTAATTCTTTAATCAGAAGGTAATCAGCCTTCGACATATACTGTTCAATCATGTTACTAATTCACCGAAGTTACAGTGAGTATGCAGGACACTCTCAAACCCAAAAGCAAGATAGAGACTTTTAAGAGATAAGAATGGCCATCTTATCTTTGTACCTAAATGCAATTATATAGGTCAATCTAACACATTCAGAATGAGAGCATTAACATTTAATCTTCACAACTTTCCATCCATTACATTACTTCATAGTTAAACCCAGAAAAATTTTCAAATTTATGACTGATAAATATATTATATTTATGACTTTTTGTTGCCAGTCTGTAATCTTTATTGTTCTCAAAGAGTAATGAATCAAAACCAATCATGGAGGCTAATTTCAAGCAAGTGTCCCAAAAATAATTAAGAACCTTAAATTTAAAAACAGATTTTTCATTCCTTGAGATTTTTGTTTATGCATGCAGGAGTTTATTTTGCTTTTTTAATTAGGTTCCAAATTGTCATGTTACCTTCACAATACTAGAAATTTGCTATAAAATGGATTAAAACTATATTTTTCTTTGATTTTTTTCCCCTCTACTACATTAATACACTTAAAACATATTACAGCTAATTCCTAATAACTACTAAAATTGATGAATGTTTCATTCTATTTCCATTTCAAAGAAGCATAATATTCTTTTCTTTCTATGAAAAATCAGGTTATCTATTACCTTCTTGTTAATTCTACTTTGCAGAGATATAATTTCAGATAATAATTAGAAATAATTTTCTATGTCTTAAAGTAATATTTGGAAACAAGTACAATTTATATATTTGGAGTTTAGATGTAATATAGGGAATTTGAACACAGACTTTCAAGCTCCTTTCGGTTATCTACTCTATCTCATACAACCTACAAATATGATTTCACACATATGAAAACAATAAATGATCTCCAATATAAATATTTCATGCTGAACTATCCATACCATTGAAAATCTGCTGATGAAATGCCCAAATCCTTCATTGATGCCAAAATTATTGTCATGCCCATGTTGACTTTAAGTCACTCTGACCTCAAGTATAAGACCATGTCCATTTAAATACAGAGAAGAGGGATGGGCAGGATACAGGCTGAATTGGTAATATTTGAATACAAAATTTATATACTTGTAATTTAGATGCAGTATAGGGGATTTGAACAGATTTTCTAGCTTCTTTCATCTCTCACAACTCCATCTCATACAACACACACATGTCCATATACATGTATCCTGCCCATCCATATATTTAAATGGACAAAGTTCTATACATAAGGAGTCAGAGTGACTTAATGTCAATATGAAATGACAATAATATTGGAATCCATAAGAGATTTGGGCATTTCATCATCAGTTTTTCAATAGTATGAATGGCTGAAGAATTGGAGGGGGGAGTAGATTGAAACCTGCCTATTAAAGTTTGAAGATTTGCTATCCTAATATAAACTGAGCATTGATTATATATGTGTGTGGGAGATGATGATCCAGATCAACTGATAAGTACTGGTTCAGCATGAAAATATGTATATTGGAGATCATTTATTTTTTTCATGTGTATCAGTTGTATGAAATAGACTGAATAGTTGAAGAAAGTTTGAAAGTCTGTTCAAATCCCCTATATGCTTTCAGTTATATACTATCCTAAAGAATTTATTAAATGCTTTCTATAAAAAGTCTAGACAACTATGGTACACAAAATATCTCTATATTTTGTCTTTTTTAGTTTCAAACCAATTTCTGATAAATTGGTCAATGACCGATGGTAAGATTGATTCAACCAATAATTTATCCTTCAAATCCCATCATTGTAGATTTATTAATATATTGATTTCTTAGATTATCAGATTTGTTCAATATTTTAAAATGAACAATTCTACAAGATATACAAAAAGTGAAAATTACTGTCAGATCTATTAGCAGATATAAATGTTTTAGTTCCAGTAACCATTTACTCATTATTTATCTGAATTTTAAACTACATAATATTCAAAGAATTGTTCTATTTCTCCAAACCAATGGAAAATTCCCTGTAGGAGTAAAGCCATTAGCTTGCACTGATTATATCTTTGTCCTTTTCACTCACTGCTTGTTACAACTGAAGGAACAATTTAATGCATAAACTATGATTCTGATTAAAGTAAATTCTAAAAAATTTACATATCATTTTTCAGTATCCACTCTTTGGTTTCAAATTCAGAGCTATAGAAATACATGTTACACAAATATGGATTCATCATGTTTAAAATTGATATAGGCATCTATTGTAGATAAAATGATTCCAATGCAATATTTATCCACATGGATAGTTTTTTTTATATATAATTTAAACCATCATTTTTATTTTACTAAAAAATAGTAATAACAATCATGATGTATTCTCTCTCTTTTAACTTCAGAGTTTCTTTTACTTTTTTTTTTTTTTTTATATATTTTAGATGAGATTTAACTTCATTGACATCTCATTTTCCTATAACTTTAAAAAAAAAAAAATTTTTTTTGTTACAATTTTCTATTAGAAAAAGTTTTTGTCTGTTTGTAATATTTTATTAATTCTTTAACATTTTCACAAATGATTGAAGCTGGAAAATTTATAAACAAATAAATGCATTTTTTAAAAAATTACTTTTATAATAAATTAATTATTAAACATGATTAATTTTTAAAAAAAATCAAATGACTGTACACAAATAATATTAACTTTGATTTTTTTAGACTTGCATAATTATTTTACTAAAATATGTATTGTTCCTTATATATATTATAACAGTCGACTCAACCTCACAATACTATCTGCCATACTAGTGCGCCACTGGGCTATTCGAACCTAGAAAATTTATTGTAACAGTATAAATATATGCCGTTACATTACTTTCAAATAAAAATTGAAAAATTATAAAATCACCCTCAAGTAGAGATATATATAAAATAAGATAATAATTTTATTTAAATTAATATATATAATGGACAGATGGCAAACTATATAATTATTTAAAGTTTGAAATCTAAAAAACAAGATTGTTTTAATATAAAAGAATAAAAAAAAAAAGCTGTTAATTAGTTATTTTAATCTTAGAATGGAAATGATTTTCTATATTGATGTAATAGCAAACAGACCCTTGGGCATAAAGTCAGATAAGAGATAAATTTAAAAAAAAATACTAGTGATAAAATTTTGAGTTCCCACTCTAAAGAAAGATGACCAATAACAATGGAAATAAACACATGGTCCACAGAAAGAAGTCATCATAGCCAATAAGAACAGCGCCAAGCCAGGCAAGATCGATCCTAGAATTTGATAAGAATTCCAAAAGATATAAAAAGAAAACTTTGAAGTTGAAATTGAGATTGCTCTTGCTGATTGTATGTTATTTTAATATATTTATAAGTGTATTGCAGATCTCCAACATGTAGGGGTTACGCAATAAATTATGTTTCCTGCATTTGCACCAGCTGAGGTGGCTTCCAGAGTATGATGGTTTCCAGAAACTGGCCAGCAACGGACTTGTCCCCACCTAGAACAATATGAAATGGAAAGAACTTTGAATTGTACGATGCATCATGGATTACCAAGACGGACTTTAAATAAATGTACAGCCATGGGAAGTATGAACTTTAATAATCTAAGAACTTTTCAAATACTTAAATCTAAATGGTACCTAACCCATAAAGTCTGTTATCTAATTAAGCAGAAATTTAAATTATTTTCTTTTAATATGTTTGTTTTATTATCATTTCCATTCTCATAAATTTCTTTTAAATTAATTATTTGAAAATAGGCAATGACTGCATAGATCTATAAGCTTAGGTTAGTTTAAGGCATGTTAATTTTTGGGCTAATTGTTTCATAGTTAAATTGGTGCTGGTGGATAGATGTAAAGCTGTTTTATGCCAATTTAATCTGAGTAGCAGCATTGGATACTTGTTTCCTTGTACCACATTAACATACAGGGCATAATACCCACCTGAATGTATGGCCCAAAAGTGTAGTCATCACGTTGTCAATGGTCGTAGACATATTTCCTAGGCCATTGATTTTCTTATGCTCTGGTTGGGACAGTAAGCTGGCAAAGACTACCATCCCTATTTACAGATCAACTCTTTAAATATATTTCAAATAATTTCGTTTTTGTATCACTAATTAGGCAGTGGATCGTTTCTGTCTATTGGTGAAATTTATTAATGATCATGGGAAAGATGCTCAATCCTTCCCACAATGATTCTTTATTTCTCAAATGATATCATGCTATAGATGTAAAGTCCTGTTAGCATGATTGATTGTGTTATGCTAATAATCTCTTTTTGCATTGGTCACATTGGTATATCAGTAACTAGTGTTGGTTTAAACACAAGATTTTAGCCTAAGGTTAAAAGGGATTGGGTTGGTTATATGTGTAATCTATGTAGCATATTCACGCTTAGTAAAATATTAAAATTGTAAAATCTATTAAATGCTTCCATCTGTGCATATAATTAAACATAGTTACTAGTTAATTTAATTTTCAGAATTTTCCTTTTAATGTGTGTGTGTGTGCATAATAAAATGTTTTGCTGAATTAATTTTGGCAGTAATTTATTTTTATATTTTATTAATATTAAAATTAAGAATTAGAAATTTTAATATTCAGAATGATATTTTAAGCTCAGCTTCTCCCTGAGTTGGTGACTGGGGCTTTCGGTTCAATAAAAGACTAACCTTTCCCATGCGTATTAGCCTACTATATAAATTTTCTGTGATGTGACTTCTCCTTAAACAGAGTCAGGAATCTGAATCTCTAAGCAACTATGCCCAAAGAAACCTGCTAGCCACTTTATTTTCCCCTTCCATTCCTCACTCTAAGCTTTCCCATAATCTGCTTCATCCCATTTCCACAACATAATCTTTGTCAACTCTATAGCCTTTATATCTAAATCCCCCTTTATTTTTTTCCTAAACCCAGCATTTCTGTATAATCACTTTGTTCATATTTATTTTCCCATAACTTCATTATTTGTACCCTTTCTGCTTTCAAGCATTTACCTTCAATCAACAGATGCCTAATATTTTCTATACCTTTCTTACACAATTTGCACACTAAAACACCCATATTTTTCCATTTACATGTATATTCTCTTGTTGCTAAAGATCCCATTCGAGCCTTAAACAATAAACTATTTTCCTTACTATTATCATAAATTAACTCACACCCAATGTTCCGTTTACTTTTATATATATTAAAACTCTTCTTACCTCCATACTAGTTCTCCATCTCTCCAACTCCCTATTCTTTATTAATGCATCTATTCTTTTAACCCATTCCTTATCACTATAACACTCAACAATCCTCCTAACACAATCATTCCATCTTTTATACAAGTATACTGATGTAAATTCTTTATCCACATCTTTTGCATACCGCATTACATTTCTCACCCATCTTGTTACCTGCCCTTTACGCATAACCCAATTAAACACTATTTTGGCTATTCTTATACTATCCATAAACTGCAATCTACCAAACATTTTCATTTTACTTGCATCTCTCATATAAAAACTTAACCATCCCATTTCTCCTTGAATTGCCTCCTTTGCTGTCCACACCTCAGCATCTAATGCATGTCTTCCTACTTCTCTTTGTACTTTCTCTAAATAATCTAAAACCCCTTTACTAATATGGTTCCAATAGCCTAGTGGCACCCTGGTACAGCAGATTAATTTTTTTTAAAAATCAAATGACTGTACACAAATAATATTAACTCTTGACTTAATCACTTTGTTCATATTTATTTGCCCATAACTTCATTATTTGTACCCTTTCTGCTTTCAAGCATTTACATTCAATCAACAGATGCCTAATATTTTCTATATCTTCCTTACACAATTTGCACACTAAATCACCCATATTTTTCCATTTACATGTATATTCTCTTGTTGCTAAAGAACCCATTCGAGCCTTAAACAATAAAGTATTTTCCTTACTATTATCATAAATTAACTCACACCCAATGTTCCGTTTACTTTTATATATATTTAAACTCTTCTTACCCTCCATACTAGTTCTCCATCTCTCCAACTCCCTATTCTTTATTAATGCATCTATTCTTTTATCCCATTCCTTACCACTATAACACTCAACAATCCTCCTAACACAATCATTCCACCCTTTATACAAGTATACTGATGTAAATTCTTTATCCAAATCTTGCCCTTTACTCATAACCCAATTAAACACTATTTTGGCTATTCTTTTACTATCCATAAACTGCAACCTACCAAACATTTTCATTTTACTTGCATCTCTCGTATAAAAACTTAACCATCCCATTTCTCCTTGAACTGCCTCCTTTGCTGTCCACCCCTCAGCATCTAATGTATGTCTTCCTACTTCTCTTTGTACTTTCTCTAAATAATCTAAAACCCCTTTACTAATATGGTTCCAATAGCCTAGTGGCACCCTGTACAGCAGATTAATTTTTTAAAAAATCAAATGACTGTACCCAAATAATATTAACTCTTGACTTTTTTAGACATGCATAATTATTTTACTAAAATATGTATTGTTCCTTAAATATATTATAATAGTTGATTCAACCTCACAACCCTATCTGTCATACTAGGGCGCCACTAGGCTATTTGAACCTAAAAAATTTATAAAGGCGGCAGATACATATGGGTGAGGTTAAACTTTTATCGAACCGAAAGCCCCACTCGCTAATTCTTGGAAGAGCTGAGCTTATCATATCATGATGTCTATTTAAAAATAAGCTATTGCCAAAATTAATTAAACAAAACATTTTTATTATTACGAAGAAATACAGAGTAAATTTAATTTAAGAATATGCACAGATGTATTTAATATATTTAACACAATTTTAATACTTTGTTAAACATAAATACACTACATAGATTACACATTCATATACTCGATTCTTTTAACTCCAGGTTACAAGTTCGCGTCCAAATCAAGGCCAGCTTACTGATATACCGATGTGATCAATGCAAAATGAGGATGTTAGCATAAAAGGACCATGCTGACAGGAATGTGCATCTGTAGCATGACATCATTAAAGGAAGAATGGCCCTGTCCAGTACAGGAATGTGCATTTGTCTGGCGAGGTAATCATTTGGAATATATATTAGACATGCTCCATAATGGGGGATTGCGGTCTTTGCTATCTTATTATCACCAACCAGAGTGTAAGGAGATCAATGGCATAGAAAATAAGTCTACAACCATTGGCAACGTGATGGCTACACTTTTCGGCTATGCATTCAGTTGTGTACTATGCCCTGTATGCTAATACGGCACAAGGAAATGAGAATCCAATGTGCCTCCCCATATTACAGTGACATAAAACACCCGGACATTCCTTCACCAGCACCAATTCAACTACAAAACAAACAGCCAAAATTTACACTTAAACTAATATAATTTTACAAATTTATGCAGACATTTACGCTTATTTTTAAATTATTAATTTAAAAGAAATTATGAGAATGGAAATAATAATAATAGCAAACATATTAAAAGAAAAATAGAATAAATAATTTCTGCTTAATCAGATAAAAGACTTCATGAGTTAGATACTGTTTAGATAGAATATTTGAAAAGTTCTTATTTTTTAGATTATGAAGTTCATACTTTCCATGTCTGTAGGCTTATTTGAAGTCCATCTTGGCGGTCTATGATGTGTCACACAACTCCAATTGATGTCATTTCATATCAATATTGTTTTCAAAAAGACCAGTCCATTGTTTGTTGCTTTTCAGGAATCATAACTCTGGAGGTTGCTTCAGCTGGTGCAAATCCGAGAAACTAATTTATTGCGTGACCCTTACATTTTTGAGGTCCGCAATAATGTAAATATGATTAAATTATGTAATTAATGAGAACAATATCAAAGAACATAACTCTATTGGGCCAAAGTTTTCTTTTCTTCCCTTTTATATTGTTTTGATTTTCTTATCATCAAATTCCAGGATCGATCTTGCCTGGCTTCGCACTGATCTTATTGGCAATAATGATTTTTTCCATGGACTGTGTGTTCATTTGCATCATTTATTGGGCAGTTCACTTTTTGAGCGGGAGCAGATTTTATTACTAGGAATTTTTTTTTTTAATTGATCTCTTATCTGACTGATTGGTTGAATGTTCTCAAGGGCTTGTTTGCTATTATATCATTTCATTTAATTAAAAAAAATCATTTCCATTCTAATTAAAATAATTTCTAAATAGAAAACGAAATTAAAAATAATTTGTAAAACAGAAAATGTTTAACAGCTTTTATTTTCTTTTACATTCCTTTAAAATAAACTTTTATCTTTAGATTTTAACTTACTTTTAAGTAATTATTTAATAGTTTTCCATCTGTGCAATTACATATATCTTGGTTTAAATAAAGTTTTTATTAATATTTTTACAATTCTACTTGAGAGCGATTTTATTTATCATTCTTTTTACTTTTTTATTGTCAGTAATGTAATGGCATATATGAATACCATTACAATACACAAACACACACATATATATGGACAATAAATGTAGAATTAGTTTGAATTACAGTACCGATTTGTATTACTTATGTGTGCAGTATTTATAGTGAATAATCATTAAAATGCTACTTATCTTTAATTTTTAATAGATTTATGTTCTATCATATTTTTTCATATAGTTTTTTTTTATATATTTTTTTGGTCCCTTGTAAAATAATAGATTCAGAATAAATTGTATTCTAAGAAGTTCAAGAGGCAGAAAAATTATAACAATCCCTGATATAATCACTAGCTAAGAAATAAACTAAAAATAAATAATCTCTGATATGAAAATTTATTCATGTTTCGGTTTCCAGAGATAAACCTAAACAAAACATTTAAAAAATAATTATATATTTAATAACTTTTATCTAGATTCTATAGAAAATATTAAATTAAGACTTCAGGTTTATGCTATTTCAAAAAAAAAAAGATTTATAGATAAAAAACACAGATACTAAACAAATATTTATATCGCAATTATCAAACAATTTTCAAAATTTTAATAGGATCCTTTGCCCAGGAATCTCTACTGGTTTGCTAACATATAATATATTAAATGATACAAAGATGTCAAAGGTATTTAATGTGGTAATAAAAGGCAGAAACAATCATGCTATTAAGAGTAAGATGCAACAAATACACACATATATGTAATAATATGTATAATATAGTGATTTATACGCTTATGAAGTATTGCAAAAACCAACTAATCTTCACACATACACTATACCAACTAATAAAGTTCAGTTTGCAGGTTGTTAAAAATAAACTTTCTCTTCTCTGTGATATATAATTTCAACATATGCAAGTAATATGTCAATTTAAAAATTAGTCTAGCAATAAGTTCAAGCTTTCAATTCAAATATGGTCAATAAATATTGGTTTATTTATAGAATAAGTTCTAAGCATATGTGGATCACTTAAGCATTTAAAACATTCGTTGATGTGAGAGTGCATGTCTATAGTTAACTTCCACAATATTTCATATACATATAGCCACATTTTAAGTAGTGTACATCACTCTGAAATCATTGTTAAATATTATAAAGTGAAGAGATATTTTCACTTTGAAAGTAATATTAACATGAAGTTTATTGATATATGAGTGATCATTTTTAGCTGTCAGAGGTTATATGCTTCTGTTTAATTTACTTATATACATTAGGCCAGTGGTTCTCGACCTTTTTTTTGACCAAATGCCATTTAAGCATACTAATATATAATCTATCTAATAATCTGAACTTTTCCTGTACTCTGACTCCTAACTATAATATAATCTATTAAAGCTATTGTTTTCAGCATGGATGGATCCACATTTCTTTAAAGGATTTTTCTGTCTAAACAATATATATGCACACATATTTATTAGGTAGTAAACTGGAAATTAAGTAAATTGGAAAAATGATGTATTGAATTATATAAATGAACTCAATTTATTTTAATAATTTATCATAATCATTTGCATTTTTAGAAATTACACAAAATATACATTAAGATATTTAATGCATATCTTTTATTATTATTAATAGCGATATAAATGACACTAACATGACTAGCAGAATTTTATATACAAGTTTTTTAAAAAAAGCATTATAAACAAATTAAAAGTTAATAATTTTTATAAATATTCTTTCTTCTCTATATAAGTATAGGGGATTTGAACCAAGATTTTCAAGCACCCTTCAACTACCCACAATATCTCATTTAACTGATACACATGACCACACCCTCCACAAACATGTAGAAAAGATAAATAATCACCAATATACATATTTCATGCTAAACCAGCACTCGTCAGTTGGTCCAGATTATCATCTCCCACACACATATATATTCAGTGCTCATCAACAGATTTCAATGATATAGTTGGCTGAAAAGTTGGAGGTTAGAGTAGATTGAAGCCTGTCCATTAAAGTATGAAGATTTGCTATGTTAATAAAAACTGAGCACTGATTATATATATATGTGCGGGAGATGATAATCTGGACCAACTGATGAGTACTGGTTTAGCATGAAATACATATATTCGTGATTATTTATCTTTTCTACACGTGTGTGGTCATGTGTATCAGTTGCTTGAGATAGTGTGGATAGTTGAAGAGTGCCTGGTTTTCAAATATTTCTTCTCTATATGTAAATATTCCATATATTAGATAACTCAAATTAAACATAAAATGGATTTCTCCAAAAGACTACAATGATTCTGACAACATTATATATAAAAACATCTCTATTACTTTATGTTCTTTACAATGAGATCCAGTTCTAGCAGAAACATCCCTGAGGTTTCTAATATTTTATTAATCCATCCATATCATATGTGACCAACTTTTCTTTTTCTTTCAACTTTATCACATCTTTTTTTTATGTTGAAATATCAGCATTATAACATCTCCAAAATATGATAATTTCTATCTTAGTATTGTGCTTTCCAATAAGTACTATGATTGAATTTCTTTGATAAATAATTCACTGCTTCATCTTGGAATTCTACACTATCTTTTTCAGTGTTATTCATACAATATATATACAAAATAAGAATGAACAAGTCATTGTCATAAACCAACAATTATATTATATTAGAATAATAATGTCATATATATTCATGCAACTCGGTGACTTATGATTATCAAATAATCTAATAAAGCCCCTTATGTACTAAATCTTTCAAATGCAGTTTATCTGATAGACTATAATTAAAATTGGATGTGAATGTAGTTAAAATGGGATATAACTTAACTTCCTTTCCACAACTCAGTTATTATCTATATTGTAGTTAAGTTTTTATTTTGAAAACTTCCATTAAACCAAAGGCGCTCTTAAAAAGTATGGATAATATATATATTTACATTTTATAATAAAAAAACTTCTTTTTGAAAAAATACTTGTGATACAAATAATAACTAAGACATTGTATATTGTAAAAAAATATTTAATGATGACAATAACTGCATTAACTTTTAATCTGTTGAACGTACCTATAAAATATTATAGTTTTTGTCAAGTTGAATATAATAAATAAAATCTTTAAAAATAGAGTAAAGATTATTTTAATCTTCTCTAAATGCAAATGATCTGTTTTTGAAAAAAATATAAGATTTGTTTATAATTAAAATAATGCAAAACATAGGCTACTTTTATACCGAAAAGACACTACTTACTTAGCCAGGCTTGGCCGCATGTTAGCATTGTTGCCAATCCAAAATAGCTACAAATGCTGTTTAATGTGGCCTACATTTATGGCTAAGATAAACAGGCTGCTTGATGGCGTTGCACAGACATATTATGGCCTGTTTTGTGCTTCGCGACACTTTGCAAATTCTCACAATTCACTGATTGCTACCATATCATCTGACAGTGTTTGGATTTCAAGTGGCCACAAGTTTTGATATCTCCATAGCAGAGTAATTTCATTTCTAATTAAATCACGTAGTCTGACTCACTAAGAATTGTCACACCATCCCCACCCTTCCCTATACAACTTGGAATGTGCAAAAATTAGGAAAGGGTAGGACCATGTTCGGCCGAGCTCATGCGAAAACTCATGCTTTGGTGAGAAATTATATGAGACAAATAAAATGATGCAAATTGAGCTACTTACTGATATCAGTCAGGCTCCTGCAACCAAAGGTATTCAATTCCAAAAAATAAAATATTAAAGACATTGTAGGAAAAAATAAAAGGATCCAAAAATGTCATTAAAAAGGCAAAATAGAAATTGCATAATACAAATCGCTGTATTATAGCCAAAAAAAATCGCCATATTTTAAACATGAAAAAAAAAAATTAAAGTTGTAAAAGTCTGAAGTTTTGATGTTGTTGTAATTTTTTGGGGGTGGTATGTTGAAAGGATCAAAAAATGTAATTAATAGGAAAAGTTATTTTTAAAAATAGCAAAATAGACATCGCGTAATACAAATAAAGCCAAAAAAAAAATTGCCGTATAGTCGCCATCTTTTTTTTAAAAAAAAAAAAGACAACGAAAGTTGAAAAAGTCAAAAGTTTTGATCTTATTTTAATTTTTTTGGGGGGAGTCGGTTGAAAAATACTTTGTCTTCACTGAGACAAAAGATAGACAAAAGTTATTTTTGGTTTGTTTTTATTTTTTAAAAAAAAAAAGAAATAAAAATTGGGTTTAAAAGTAAAAGTTGTATTATATCAGTGGTATACAAATAAAGCCAAAAACAAATTGCCATATAGGCAAAAAAAAAGGGGGGGGGGGCGTATTTTTTTTTTAAAAAAAAAGAAAACGAAAGTTGAAATAGTCAAAAGGTTGATGTTATTTTAATTTTTTGGGAGGGAGGGGGTGGATTGAGAAATACTTTGTAAAAGTTAGAGACAGAAGTTATTTTTTGTTTGTTTTTATTTTTTTTTTAAAAAAAGGTAATAATAATTGATTTAAAAAATAGAAGTTAAGGCCAAAAAATAAATCGCTGTATAGCCAAAAAAAAAAAAAAACCCTAAAAATGAAATATTAAAGACAGAGTAGAAAAAATTAAAGGGATCAAAAAAAGTCGCTGTATTTTAAAAATCACAGCCCGGTAATGTTGCATTGTGTTGTTTTTGACTGGCAATAAAGCCATCAAATAACCAAACCTGGCTAAGTAATTAGTACCAATGAAAATCTTATTTAAAAAAATTACAAAAGGATATAATACACATATAATCTACATATGTCAAACTACATATTAATATAATTTTATGCATTTTTAAAATAAAGATTTAAAATTATATTAATTTTATTAAAATAACTACTGCCATCATTGCAAAATAATTTCTATTCACTATAACATTACCTGATCACTATTTCCTATGCTCACACAAGCTATAGTGCCACCCATTGCAATGGATGCAAGAAGGTCTATACATAAAATCCCCACTTAGCACCTATATCTCCAGACTATGACTGACGAGCCTTGAATCTGAGAGCACTGCACTACATATTAGAATCTAATGTAATTCTCCAGCAGTCACTTTTTACCCATTTATTTAACTATAAAGCTACCCCAACATGAAAATATGATAATCCCAGCTCATTTGCTTGTATATCAGTCACCATTATCCTATGGGTAGAATTGGCATAAAACCACTATATCATCACATGATCACCATTTCTTATGTTTATACAAGTTAATATGATATGCAATGTGATGTACTATGGCTTCTCCTTTATCGAAGTCAGGAATCTCAGCCACTACATCCAGAGAAACCTGTTATCCACCTTATCCTTCCTCTCTCTAAATTTTTCCCATATTCTTCTCTATCCTATTTCATCTTATTTCCACAACATTATTATTGTCCACTCTATGGCCTTTATATCTAGATCCTCTTATTTTTTTCCAAACCCAGCACAAAACCAAGAACCCACTTTCTGTGTAATCACTTTGTTTATATTTATTCTCCTACAACTTCATTATTTGTACCTTTCTGCTTGCAAGCACTTACATTCAATTAAGATGCTAAATATTTTCCTTGCCTTCCTTACATAACTTGTAGACTAAATCACCCACATTTCTTCATTTATGTGTATATTCCCCTGTAATTAATGATCCTGTTCAAGCTTTAAATACTAAACTACTTTCCTTGCTATTATCATAAATTAACTCACACCCAATATCCTGTTTACTTCTATATATATTTAAACTCATTTTACTCTCCATACTAGTTCTCCACCTCTACAACTCCCTATTTTTTATTAATGCAGCTATTTTTCTATCCCATTCATTGTCACTACAACACTCAACAATTCTCCTAGCACAATCATTCCACCTTTTGTATAAGTATACTGATATAAAATCTTTATCCAAATCTTCTGTATACCATATTATCTTACTCACCCATCTTATTGCTTGACCCTTACTCATAATCCAATTAAATAATATTTTAGCTATTCTCTATCCATAAATTGCAATCTACTGAACATTTTCATTTTGCATCTCTCATATAAAACCTTGACCATCCCATTTTCCCTTGAATTGTTTCCTTTGCCATCCACACATTCGCATCTAATGTATGTTTTCTACTTCTTTTTGTACTTTTTCAAAGTAATCTAAACACTCCTTTACTAATACATAACACATCATTACCATAAGTTAACCCTGCTATTGCCACTCCCATATAATTCTTGCTACATCATACTTATTATGTGAAAACACTGTTAATTTCTTTATCAGTCCCTTTCTTTTCTTTGCTTCATTTATCTTTTTTTTTCCCCATTCATCCAATAAATTTCTCTGGTTACTTGAAACAATTCCCAAATAGTTATATTTAATCACCACATATCCTCCAATAAAAATTCTTTTTCTTCTCTTCCTCCAGTATTAATCATCATTACTTTTGATTTTTCTTTACTAAATTTAATCCCCAGCTCATTACCCACCCTTGCACGTGTTTTCAGCAAAATTTCCATATCTTTCTTATTTTCTGTGCACAAAAAAGACATCATCCACAAATAAGACCCGATAATGTATTTACTTTCTTACCACCTGTTAATGGTATCTCTACACCTTTCACTAGTCTTTCTATTGCTCTCTCCATTTCTTTCAAATACAATAAAAACAAAATAGGTAACATAGAGTACCTTTGCCTTAGTCCCAACCCATTTTTAACTTTAACTAATTCTGTATTTCCTAATTGATACATATAGTAATTATTTTCATACAATCTCTTAATAAGACCACTAAAGCTCCATCCATTCCCAAATAATCTATTTATATTTACTCTATCATATGCCTTCTCTATTTGTATAAAAACCATATACAACTGTCTATCTGTATTCCTATTCATTATCAGTTGTGTAACTACAAATAAACTATCTTCTATATGCCTATCTGATTGAAAACCTCCTTGCATGTCTCCCACTATATTATTTTCTTCCATCCATGTTATAACCCTTCCAACCACCATATAATCAAAAACTTTATATAATACTGACATTACAACTATCGATCTATAATTGCTCAATTTTCTCTGATCTTTACCCTTTCCTTTAAATAGTAGCCTTACTCATTTTATAACTCTTCCAACCACCAAATAAACAAAAACTTTATATAACACTGATGTTACAACTATTGATCTGTAATTGCTTAACTTTCTCTTATGCTTACCCTTTCCTTTAAAGAGTAGCTTGTATTATTCCAATTATCCAGAAATTCTCTTTTCTATGCCACCTTATTAAAATATGATATTAGCCTTAATTTTGCCCTATTTCCTAAATTCATTCATTTGTCATCTCTGCTACCCATTCATCTAAACCTCTTGCCTTTCCACTTTTCAATTTCTTCCCTGCCTCATTCAAAGCTTTCATGTTTGTTATCACACTGTCATTCACATTTAATATTTTTTCTATATCCATTACTTACTTATTTAAGATTGTCTCTAATTCTTCTCTAGAGCTATATTCTATTCCATCATCATCTAGTAAATAATATTTTCCCCTCCCTACATTCCTTCTTTTAATGTAATTCCAAAATTTTTTACTTCCATCTCTTCCACTTTTATTAATATCTTCAACAATTTACGATTCAATTTCATTCTCCCTCTATAATTATCTATTTTAGCCAAATTCTTTTTTTTAAAATACTTTTCCCATTTTACATTAACATTTTTTTCACCCTCTTTGTTCTTAATAGCACACTTATATTCTCTGCATGTTTTTTTTCCCTCTCTTTTATACTTTTACTAATTCTCACTTTTCTATTACTTTTATTCTTCTGAATATTCTCACTTAAAATCTATTTGCCACTTCTTTTTCTGCTTCTCCACACCAGTCCTTATATTCATCCCCAACCAACTCTTCCATGATTTCTTCAACTTTTATTTTATATTCTTCTAACTTATTCTTATCATTCATTATCCATTCACATCTTTCATTATCCTTTCGACTTTTATTACTATTTTCCATCACATTACTAACCATTTCTATTATAAAAAAAATATGATCACCATTAAATATTCTCTCTTCATTATCAAACACTTTAATTTTCTCTACTAATACATAATATATTGTGTATTATTCCTAGACCCTATGTATTGTCCCTCATAAATATTTGATAAATTTCCAATGCTTAAATTCACTCTCTGACAAAAATTCTTCAAAAGCTGTTCATTCTTGTTATCTATGTCATCAATTTCTTCAATATGCCCATTCATATTCCCTATAACCATTATTTTCTTCCCCCTTTTTTTTAAAACTTTATATATCCTTAACTAGGCATTCACATATGCTACTGTTGCACTCCATTATAGTTTGATCATCTCCGGTGGCTATATACACTATAGCCACCATCCATTCTTGTCTTCCTAATTATATCTCAAACCACAAATGTTCTTTACATTTAACAATATTTAAATGTTTTTTAACACAACTCCCATACTACCATCGTTTTTTTTCTTTTTCTTTCCTATTTATACCTTGCCATACCAAGTCTTCCAGTATAGGTTCTTCTTCTCCTAGATGTATTTCCACTACTGCTAGTACCCCAAGTTTTCATTTTTAACTGCTTTATATAATCACAGCCATTTTTCTGCTCTCCTACCATTCTTGTATATACAAATATCCAATTTTAACAATTTCTTCTTTCCTAACTACTCTTTCATAAATTCTTTTGATTCTTTCTTCTCCATTACATTTATAAATAACTTTCTTACCCTTAATTTTACAGACCCATTCCCTCTCCACATCTACATTTATATCCAAATCATCTACCCTTTGTTTATTTCTTACATCCATCCATTCTTATTCTTTTTGATAATACTGCAATTTAATAACCACCTCCCCCTTATAAGTTTCCTGAACTATAATATTCTTTATAAATCAAACTTCCTAAAACTTCACTTCCTTGATTTGTCTAGTGCAATTCATCTTTACTATATAATTCCCTCTTACTAATAAAAAAATCCCACATATCCTCAAACATAACATCCTTTCTCTAATACAATTTTTTCACTCTCTCATTTATAGAACATGCCTTATCTAACATATATCTATTGTCAAACCTTGTTTATAATCCAACTATTCCTATTCTTTTTTAATCTTACTCAAATTACTAATCAATTCTATGTACTCATCCATTACTCTCTCTGATGACTGAAAAATTATTAGTCCCTGCCATAACATACACATCTCTATTCCCTTGTTTCTTTACCTTATCTGTAACATCTCTAATTTTAGCTCCAGGCAAACATATTCTTGGATACCTCTTTTTTTTTTTACCTTATCTGTAACATCTCTAATTTTAGCTCCAGGCAAACATATTCTTGCATACCTCTTTTTTTTTTTCCCTTGCAATTACATCTTCATATTCTCTAATTAGCGAATCACCTATTAATTCTGTTTGATAGTTTACTTTCCCTACTTCATCCATAACATTCTCTTCCACCATCTGAACTTCCTCATGTACTTCTTCATTATCATCTCTATTTCTTAATTCCTTAATCTACTCACACTTTGTCTCTAACTCTTTACCTCTTCCTCTATCTTGTTTATTCTTTGACTAACCATCTCGATTGCACTATTTATTTTGTCATCCATATTTCTTATCACTCCATTAAACACATACTTTATTCTATCTTCCTAAACTAAATTTTGCTCCATTTCTCCTGCCTTTCTTTTTAAATTATCTGCACTTAGAAACCATTTCTTCTCCCCTTTTATCATATTTACATGCAATCTACATAATCATATACCTGTTACATCCTTCATGATATTATTTAAGTATTTCAAATGGTAAACCTCATTATATAAGGTACACTCTACCACAGACTACAAACACTTCATTCAGTAGTTCCATTTAATGCAAACCTTAGTAATGAATGAGTGCAAGAACGTTTGATGAAAGTTGCAAGCTAGAAAGAAGTCTGGAGATATTAGTTGAGTAGGCAATAGATAAGAATTTTATGCACAAAACTTCTTGCATCCATTGATTACAAAGGCTTCCACTGGGTGACATTACTGTATGAAGAGTTTGCTACTGTATTAAAACCTTGTGTACATATAGGAAATGATCATGTGATGTTATAGTAATTTAATACTAATTCTGTCTGTAGGATAATGGTGACTATGGTTTTTAAAAAATCAAAGTCATCAAAATGTATAGGTACTGAACTAGCGAATGAATTTAAATTGAAAAAATTGAGTTTATATCTTGGCATAATAGCTGTATAGTTAACTAGTAGGTAAAAGATGGCTGCTGGAAGATTGCATTAGCTCCTAAGAACTAGATACAGAACTCTCAGATCCAAGATTAAAGACACAAGCTAGAAAATAGTCTTGGGATATTAACAGCTTATGTAAGCATAGGAAATGCTAATTGAAATACATATATTTTAATAAGTTATGAAATTAATTTACAGAGAGGAAATAAATAAAATAGATAAATAATTAATAGCCGTAATAAAATTAATTGAATTGTTGTAATATAAAATATTTAATTTAAATGTATTGTATATAGTAATTATTATCAAAAGGAAAAAAATAAATATCAGATAATGGAGGAAATTTAATTAGTATAAGTTAAAATACTAATTGAATTTACAGAGGCAAGATTCAATTGATAATACATCCACCATCAAGATTTTCCCCAATGAGCTTAATTACTCCAGAAAACAAAAGAACTGAAAGTATAAAAACTGTGGAAAAAAGCGACAAGTGCTCTTCTTTATAGAATTCAATGCAACTGTGACACAAGATTGAAGTAGTGGAAGAAATCAGCAGGGAAATGTCTTATTGCCAGGATGTCAGTTCATGAAGGTCAATAAGCCGATTAGAGTATAATAGATGGCCCTGATATTATTTTAAACACCTTAAGGATCGCCAGGCTTAAAGGACAGTGACATCAGTAAAGGTAAAAGTCCTGCCTCTAAGTACATTATTATTAGTGAATACACTAAGTGAACGAACTTATTCTTAATTAGCTGCTGTGGGTTATAGTAAATTAGAATAGTGTTTAATTTATGTATTTACATATATTAACATGTATAAATTGAAATTTGAATTGCTGCATTCTTTCTATTCTCAAAAAATTAGATTCCATACTAAATTGTTATTCTTACTCTGGGAATTAGTGAGCTAAGACATAGTAAAAGTTGGTTGCAGTCGTTTAATTCGAACCTAGTATAACGGTCGGAGAAAAGAAGGTGGAGTCTTACCGCATCTGCCGTACAGGGTGCCACCAGGCTATTTGAACCTGGAAAATTTATATAGTAGGCAGATACATATTGTCAAGATTCTAATTTTACATATATGGTTTATTCCGACCATCAGCCATTGCCACTAACTCAGGGAATAGCAGAGATTCCTTTGACTCCCAGTACGATTTTTGTACGACTTTCTAGAAATTTCGATTTTGAGCTGAGTTTGCGTGTAAACGGTAAACATCACACATATGGGCTTTACGTCATTCTTTGCGCCATTTTGTTTTCTACGTGAAAATGTAAGAATTTTTTCTGTACGACAATTTTTATATTTTTTATGAATATTTTTAGCGAAGGGTACCTAAAAAAAAATTTTTTATTTTATTTTTATCAGTTTATATACTGTAAAAAAGTTATTCCACAATGGTTGGATCAATTACTGAAGATTTTATTCTGATTTTCTGTTGAAGTTGTCCGCGATTCTGGGCCCTCTTCTCAAGTTACATTTTTGGATAACGTTCAAGGGTATGTAATTACTTTTTTTTTTTTTATAAATTATAATATTTTCTAAAATAAATTATAATATTTTCTATGTACTGAAACAAATAAATACGCTATAGAATAATAAATTATAATATTTTCTATGTACTGAAACAAATAAATACGCTATAGACTAATAAATTATAATATTTTCTATGTACTGAGACAAATAAATATGCTATAGAATAATAAATTATAATATTTTATATGTGATGAAATAAATAAATACGCTATAGAATAATAAATTATAATATTTTCTATGTGCTGAGACAAATAAATATGCTGTAGAATGGAAAAAAGTTCGGGACTGGGGCAATCTGTCACCCCGTGAGCGATGCATTTTTTGGCATGATTATAAATATGAATAGTGTATCACGCGTGACCAAGTTTGAATTTATGGACGAATTATTGCATCAGCCCGGACTTGCTAAAGTTATGACCCACAATTGATTTGTGTCAATTTTAGGCAAGTAATATAGCATATTGTATAGATTTTCTGGCTTCCTCAATCATCCACTTATTGTTACAGTGCCATGTATTTGAACTCAGCCTTTCTTCATATCTTTTATGCAAAATAATAAATATATTTATATACAAGTTTATGCTACACAACTGGAATTTCATATAATATAGGATATTTTATACACAGTTTCTGGCTTCATCAATCCATCCACTCTGTGTTATAGTGCAATGAATTTGAACTCAGCCTTTCTTCCACACACGTAATCATTGTTAATAATAATAAAAAATTATCTTTATTGATTTATTTTTATTCATTTTATTTTTTATGAGTTTATTTATTTATTTTTGAATACACTGTTCTGTTACTTTTTTCCTCCACTAAAAACCATTCATATTGTTATAGGTACTTTTGAACAAATGAACACATCTGGCTCTAGAATGAAAATGGACTACCGCAAGGCCGCTGTTTTAGTAATTTTCTCAGTGAAAAATTACCTCAGGTAGACTTCCAATACATCATTTTTTTGGAAATTTTGTGACGGATGTGATGAAGCTGTTTATGAAATTGTCATTTTATCATTTGAATTTCAAAATTTAGGATTTGTGAATCAGTGTAAAAATAAACATTCTTAAAATTATTAAAAATATTTTTTTTCTTAACTTTTTCTTTATGAAATGATTATTTTAACAGCTTCATTTACATTCTTTCATATATGACCTTTCTTTTAATGCGTTTTTTTTATATTTATTACATTCAAATACAAAATATCTAAGGGTAAATTTTTCTAAAAATTAATAATGGCCGCCTGGTTTTCAAAGGGATAACTTACTTAAAAGAAATATTTTAATAAAAAATATTTCCATAAAATAAATAAATAAGCTACTGCCAGTATTAACACACACAAATGATTTATTGACACACATATAAATATTTAAAATTGAGGAATAAAATTTATCTTGTTTACATTTTAATATTAATTTTTAAATTTAAATTATTCTTTTAAACAGTCTGCACAGATGGATTTTAATAAGAGTTTGTTTTATGATGTTGAGTATAGATAGATACACTATACAAATTCGTTCGAAAAGGAAAATATCCTATAGCTTTTATTTAACCCTAGGCCAAAAGTTTGCAGTCAAACCAACACCAATCTATCTGATATATCGAAGTATTCAATGCAGCATGAATATGACAGCACAATACCAAACTGTCAGGAATGAGCATCTGGACAACATAGCATGGTTATAGAGAAGAAATTGTCTCTCGACCAGTACAGGAATGTACATCTGTCTGGCAAGAACAATTAAAAAAGAAAACTCCATAGGAAGGGATTGCGGTCCTTTTTACCATCTTACTATCCCATTCCATAGGCTAAAGGGGTGATCCAAGGAGCAGGGAATACATCTGCTTCCGATGGTCATTAAGAAATGGGACTTAATTTTCCCAAGTGCGGCGTATACGTGATCCTGCATGTAGTGGATCTTCAATACTACATTTACTAATTACACCAATATATCCAATACATTAACCCAATTTAACTGCGAAACAACTAACCCAAGATTAACCCTCCCTTAAACTAACAAACTTAACGAATCTATATAGCTGTCCATACCCAACCTAAATTTAAATACATTCTAATGATTTAATTAATACATATTAATATAAAAAAAAATGGAAATGATTAAAATAGCAAACTTATATAAAATAAATATTAATAATTGATTTAGAGTTCTATTTTTGATCAGATAAGAGTCCATTTATTTATATTACTTTTTTTTTTTTTTACGGATTGATTACTTATTTTCAGTTACTCATTGCAAATTTAAAAAAAGTTCCTATTAGATAAGCGAAAAAGTTTATACTTTCCGGATTCTGCAGATTTAGAGGTCCATCTTCATGATCACTTTATTAGATTGCTTGTCCTCTTTAAAATGAAGCCGCTACTTGCCATTCCTTTTGGTCCATAACTGACATAGGGAGGTCTCAGCTGGTTGTCAAGAAATTAAATCTATTGCAGATTCCTACATTGCGAAATCTGCAATACAGCTACCGTTCATATATAGCTTAATAGTCAGCATCTAAGACAACCATTCTTTTTTAATAATAATATTTTGAGCTTTTATATTTTTATTAGCCTCTTATCAGCAAATTTTCGGATTCAATGAGCAAGACATCACTAATCCTAGAGTCTCTTTTTTGGTCCGTGCTGTGGCTTGGTGCTTCCATTGGTCAAGCTAATTCTTTTTATTTTCTTATCTGACCTTTTAAATTATTTTAAGTGCCCCAAGGGCTAGTTTGCTTTAGAACAATCATTTAATTAAAAAAACAATCATTTCCATTTTCTAAGATTAAACATGATAGAAATCATTTACTTCTATTTTAAAAATATCAATCTTTACTTTTTTTTTTTTTTTATAAAAAAGTACGTTCAAATACTTTTTTTTTTATTTTAAAAAGAAAAAATACTTTTAAGTTTTTCATCTGTGCGAACTATATATGCGTTAAACAACTTTTAATTTTCAGTTTCTAAGTTAAGTTTTTTTTCTTTTTAATAAATCAATTTTTATTTACGATCTTTTTATTTTCATTTTAAAATAACGGCATATTATATACCGTTACACTAGCTTAAAGAAAAAATTAGCAGTAATAAAGTTCAAACCTAATTTTGAAAGAATTAAAAATATCATTTGGGTAAACTTGTGTTACCGAGTTCAATGTGAGCCATTGTACTTAACCAAAGTTAAAAAAATTTTCACACTAAACGAAATAGAGGACAATAAGCGAAATGTCACAGCACTCATATTTTTCTGCTAATTAATAACTTTTATGACCATATCATAACAGATAACATACTGTATGAGGGATTAATAAAAAAAAATAAAAGTATATTTTAGCCCTCACCATCCTGCCATATAGCTCACCTACATTTAAGGAATAAAAATAGTATAAGGATAAAACAATAAAGGAGTTCAATTTAGCCCTGAAGAAACTAGTGAAAGATAGTGAGTATGGAGAATTTGTCGAGAAAATACTTATGGATCAATTGTGTTGGGGCATGTCTAGTGACTGAGTCAGACAACAGCTATTAACAGAGACTGATCTAATTTATGAAATTGCTATAAAAAAAGAAATAGCTTACAAGCTAATTTTACAGCAGGTTCATGCTTTTAAATCTAAACCTGAAGGTCATATTAATATGCAAGTTTTTAAGACGGATAAAAAATATATTAATTCGTGAAAACCTGAATACAAAAAGGGAAATAAAGTTACGAGCTTCTGCAGTAGAAAAATAGGTCATAGAACAAAAGATTGTAAGTAAAAGCAGGAAATATGTTTTAAATACGGAAATAAGGGATATTTAGTACAAGTAAGTAGAAAATTTGGGAATGGGGAGACTCAAGAGAAAACTCAAATGCAGAAAAATAAGGGAGGTAAACCCTTTAATACTCATGTTGTAAAAAACATGGAAGTTCAGGCATCGCAGCAATTCATGATGAAATTTGTGGAAAAAAAATTACAATGGAAATAGATCATGAAAATGTAAAGATTTTTCTATAAAAAAACTACAACCATTATATCATTAAATCTTATTGGTTGTATCCATAAAATCAGTAATAACCACTTTTCATTTTTTATCAAAACCACAGAAGTCATGTCTTATTGTTATATTTAAATAATGAATGGGCAATCCCAAAAGAAAGTTAATAACTTTCTGTTAAAAAAACTTCAATATTAACTTGACAAACAAAATCAGGATTAGATCTCTTCACAAAATGAAACTCACTATTTGTTTCACAATCTTCAGCTCTAAAGCAAATATTACTATACATACTAAAGTAGTCACAAGTATCTAAAAAAAGTATAACATTGCATTTCTGTTTAATATTTTCAACATAAAACTGATAAAAATATCTTCTATATTACAAATGTGTAAATATAATCAAGTCCATTATGCAATGTACATCTATTCCAAGAATGGCAAAGATTTTAGTTCAATAATCTATTCTTAGGCACTGAAAGTTTTTATTAAGTAAATAAAGTATATAGGATTACTACGGAAACATTCAGATTATAATAGGCATACATTTTATTATAAATAAAAAATTAGCTTTGCATACTAGTGTAACGATATATAGATATGTCGTTACATTAATTTAAAAGAAAAACAAAGTTCGCAAATAAAAATAAATATTAAAAATTATAAAAAACTAGCGCTAAAAAAAAGTTGTTAAATATATATTGCACAGTGCTAAACTTTAAAATTTTTTTTATATATAAATAAAAAAGGGTTTTGAACGTTTTTTTTGATAAAAAATACAAGAGTTAAATATTAAAATATTTAATATAAGTTAAAATTAAAACAGGTATTAATTAATTCCTGTAATCTATAAATGGAAATGATTGTTTATTATTTGAAAAACAAGCAGCCCTCAAGGCTCTTAGTAATTAAAGGGTCAGATGGAAATTAGATAGAGAAATTAGTGGACCAATGGAAGCACCAAGCCTTGGCTCGGACCCTAACGAAAGTGATGGATTGGTGACGTTTTGTTGTTTGAATCCGTGTGGATAATATAAAGGAGAAATTTGGTTTGGCGTCCGTGTTTGTTTTGGGGGTGGGCCCCTCCTCTATTTTAATAGATTTGTAAGTGTATATGTATGTCAAAAGCTTATGTATAGTGAATGCATAATTGTGAAAGAAATACTGCAAATATTCACATGTTCTTATTATGTTAGAATACTAAAATATAATATAATAGAATATCAATAATCAGACTCTATAATTTGGCAACTTCTATTATTCAAACAAAATAATAAAGGAACTCATTAAAATTTTTATGTCTACCAGACTATTATTTTAGCATGCTTTAGAATTTATTTAAATAACAATAAATAATCATAACTTCTAAATATCTGTAAATTGAAGTAACTACCTCTCACTGAGTTATATAGCATCAAGAACCAATGATATCATTCTATTTTTTCATTGACTTTTGAGCTACATAACTCAGTGGGAAGTAGTTACTTCTGTTTTGCAATTAGTTATTAAATTAATAATAGTAAACATAATAAATAAATTAATATATTCAAGCACTTTAAGTAAAGACTTATAAATTAATAAGCTTAATTGCTGCAAGGCCACAATTTATTTTATGACTCCATTTAAATCATGATTTTATTATTATTATTTTTTAATATGATTAGTTATAATTGATTTTGAATGCTAAATCTTATTTTAGTTGCTACAAGTTAAATAAAATTATGAAACAAAAGCAAAACTCTCCATACAGTAGCACTACTCAGTGCAAGTCAAGAGTATTTATTCAATGAATGCAAGGTTTGTGCATAAAATCCCTATCTAATGCCTACTCATCCAATATCTCCAGACTATTTTCTAGCGGGTGGCTTTCATCAGTGAGGAGCCTTGGATCCGAGAGCTCTATACCTAGATCTTAGGATCTAATGCAGCCCTCCAGCAGTCATCTTTTACCTTTTTAATTAATTATAAAACTTGGAGTCCAGAATAAATACACAATAATGTTTTCAATTCAAGTTCATTTGCTTGTATAGTCAAATAGATCTGAACTCAGTTCAGCATCTATACATTTTGGTGTCTTTGGTTCTTTAATAACTACAGGCACCATTATCCTATTGGCAAAATTGGTATTAAACTACTAAACATCACATGATGACTATTCTTTATGCTTACCCAAGCTATTAACAGAGGCAAAACTGTCCACACTTTAGCGCCGTTCAGTGCAAACCAATCAATGAATGCAAGAAGGTTTAAAAAATCCCTATCTAGTGCTTACTCATCCAATATCCCCAGACTAGTTTCTGGCTTTCATCAGTGAGTTAACTAAAAAGATAAAAAATGGATGCTGGAGGGTTGCATTAGACCCTAAGATCTAGGTTCAGTGCTCTCAGATCCAAGGCTCCTCACTCACAAAAGTCACAAGCTAGAAACTAGTTTTGGATAATGGATGAATAGGCACTCGATAGGGATTTTATGCACAAACCTTTTTGCATCCATTGATTATTCTGGCTTGCACTGAGTGGTGCTACTATATGGAGAGTTTTGCCTGTTTTAACAGCTTGTATACATAAAGAATGGTGATCATGTGATGTTGAAAGTTTAATAAAAGTATGAAAGAGAGAAAAGAGGGGAAATCACTAAAGAAGTTGATAGGTCATTTTAAATAAAAGATATAAAAATATTTAATAAAACATTAAAATTATAACTCTCAGGGCTGTTATTACTTAATATTTACATTTATTAAAGCAAGGGGGAAATTATCAAAATTTCTTTTTTTTTTAATTATTACTATATAAAAGATTCTGCATTGATATAAAAATTAAGCATATATTGTTATTAAAAATAAATTTAATATAGAATATAAATTTGTAAATATATATTCAAAACTATAGACAGTAAAATTAATATTTATTTAAATTTTCAGCATTGTAAAGATATTTTAAAATTTATAATGAGAAAGTAAAAGATGTATTTATTATTTATTCATTTATTCTGAAAAAATCATTAGTCTGAAATGGAAACAAACTCAAGAATGTAGGATAAACAATATTGTTCTATCAAATCTATATGCTGTTCATAATATGACAAAACAATCCATTGCAGACAGTTCCATAATCAAAAAATGTTGAAATAATAATTGGTCCCTTTTTTATCTAGTTTATTTTTTTTTTAAAGCTTTCTAAAATAATTGTATCATAAAATTTATTACCAAAAAAAAAAAAGGAATCTAAAATGGAATGATAATGTTTGATTTGAAGCTTAACTATTGCATAATTTTTGTTTTATTTAAATATAAATGTTCCTTTAATCTAATAGAGGTGAAAATTCTTGATGTGGAAAAATAACAAATTTACTCTAACATTGTAATTATTTCATCTTTTGGAATTAATAATTTATTGTAGTTATTGAAGAAACTATTTCAAAATCTCTTTACTAATTTTAAGTACATACATTCTATTGGTTTTTTTGTCCTTTGTAAATAATAAACTTAAAAAAGAAATGTTTTATATAAAAATTCATTAAAAATTTATTTTTTAAACTACCAAAAAATTATTACTTTCATATAAAAGCATAAAATAAATTAATAAAATGATAAACTATAATTTGAATTAAAAAAAAAATGAAATTCTACAAAATACTTTTATATAAAGCAATCAAAAAAAAATTGAATGCAAAAACATTGTGGACAAAATAACACCATAATTCTCAAAAGCGCTAAGCCGTATTTAATTTATAGAAATAACAAATTTCTCTATAGTTGTATATAAGTGCACTTATTACATTTATTAATAATAATAATTAAAAACTATTTGATATGTGAATGTATTCATAATATTTTTAGTGCTGATATTGCATTAAGGAAATGAATACAAATTTTCAATGTAAGATAAATTGCAAACTAATTAAATCATATAAATATGATTGATTAAAAACAAGTTATAATTGACCAATCATTTAAATATCTTTGTTTATATTTATATATATAGCTACTGTTTAAGCATACTGAAATAACTATATGCATGTAAACACACATGCATAGTTAGCTTGCACATTGTTGTTTTCTTTAAAAAAAAATTAAAAATAAATGATTTTAACTTACCGATACCCAAGCATGATTGAGAACTTGAGACGCTGTATACCTCCTTTTAGGATCTACTTGAAGCATATGAGTAATAAGCTCCTTAAACAATGAAGAGATTAATTTTTAATATTTCATTAATAAATCAAATACAAATTTGTTAAAAGTAAAGACATAAATGATACAATAGTTGTTTTTTTAAAAGAGAGAGAAAAAAAAATGCAGAAATAGAAAAAATATATTAAAGCAATTAATTAGTAGCTGATTGAGACTTTTCTTTCTGGATGAAGGTACATTTCTGAAATAATTCTGCCTACCAATAAGTTTAATAACATATTTTAAAGGCTATTACATCGGTTCTGATTATAATCTAGATGCCCTTATTCTTCCAAATTATAAACAATTGGAGACAGAATATATGTATTTTTTTGCGAGAAAAGCAGTGTGATTTTAAAAATAGTTTTTATATCATTATTCAGATCCTTCTCCTTATAATTTTTTTCTCACTATTTATATATATATAAATATTTATTATCCTGTCAATTCATAATATTAATTTTACAATGGTCATTCAATTCTTGGCAACTTTTTCAATCCCTTTTTAAAATGTTAGTCCTTTTTTACAATTGAATGGTACAAACCATCATCTTAACTTTCTTTTAATTTTGAAATTTAAATTTCACAATTCTATAATTACTGTCATCAATTTATAAAATATGTGAAACTTTTTATTTCAAAGATAATGTTGTGCATATATTCAATCTAATTGCAAATGTAGTGTTTTGTAAAATGGCAGACATGTTTGTGCACTCCAGAAAAAACTAGAATTTATTCGTAAGGCTGTTTTTAGATCGTGCTCTGATAGCTGAGGAATTTAATTAGTGCATTGACGTAATGGCGATCGACAATTCCTAGAAATATTTGCTAATTACAAATGTTTCTAGCTAAGAGACATTACCTTATTGGTCAGTGCATTGATTGATCGTTGCAGTTGTCAGAGAGCGATAAAAAGACTGGGTAACATCTAGCAGTGTAATATAGAAAGCAGTATTGAGTAAGCAGTATTTAAGTAGAGATATCTCGCGTCAGTGCTGGCAGTTAATGATCAGCGCCCAGTGGAAATGTAGTTCACGGGTGTAGCTGAAAGAGACCGCAGCGGAGATATTGAGAGCATTCGTTGGAGAGCTTCGTTGCAGACCAATTCGTTGGAGAGCTTCGTTGCAGACCAATTCGTTTGGAGAGCTTCGTGGCAGACCAATTCGTTGGAGAGCATTCGTTGCAGACCAATTCAGCGGAGAGATTGCAGACCAATTCGTTCGAGAGCTTCATTGCAGACCAATTCGTTGGAGAGCATTCATTGCAGACCAATTCGTTGGAGAGCATTCATTGCAGACCAATTCGTTGGAGAGCTTCGTTGCAGACCGATTCGTTGGAGAGCACTCGTAGAAAACAAACAGCGTGGGAATTGTATAATGTTATTGCTGACCGCACAGTATGACTTGCAGTTATAACATTGGCACAGTTGTAAGTGCGGATATAACAGCAAAGAGACTAAAATTAGAATCGTGTCATCTTCGCGACAAAATTAGCTTTAAAATGTGCTCTTTCCAAACTTTCATAATTATCTCCTAAATATACTGCTATCCCAATAATCACATTTATTTAGCCTTTTTTAAACTTTTTTTCTAAAAACATAGACTTTATCTAGTATAATTATTATTTTTCTCAAATTATATTTTTTGATAACTTCAATGTTCACAATGTTAAATAGACACTCTAAATAAGGTGAGGTTTAAATTTAATTCAGCTCATATTCCAGATAGTTTCTCATCTCTATTAATTTAATCTATTACTAGTGCTGCTCTTCTAAAATTCCTAATAAATTGTCTTCTAGACTGACTCACTGTTTTACATCAGCTAATTGAGATTATCTTTATAATTTTTTTTCTCATAGATTGATGATTGCTTCAATTACAATAATGGATTTGATATTCCGCAGATAGATCTGAAACTATTCACTTTTAATTCCTTTGTTTATTTAAATCCCAGATCCAAATTTTGATTAAGTGAACAAATAGGGTTCTAACAAATTTAGTTTCAAACAATTTACCTTTAACACAAATGAAAACGCAATCGTGTTCAATCATTTTATCCATGTAACAAATGAAAATTCAAATCAAGGAAATATTTGTCAAAAAATTAAATCTCTCTCCTTAATGTTATTCAATCTTTTTTGACTCTAAATAAAATGGTCAACTATAATTTTGAGATTATTTTAAGTCTAAAAAATAAAAAACTTTTACAGTTGCTTAAAAAAAAAAGATTATTTTTGGATTCAGATATAGTTTTCATAATGTTCTATCTTGATTTTTTTTTATGTTGCTAATAAATTTTTAATATTTTTTATTATCTAATATATTCATGTTTTAATACTGGTTCTCATGAAATTTCAGTTATATTTTTTTAAATTTGCACCAATAACTTAATTCTATGTGCAGACAAATTCTTAAACAGTTAGAGAACTTTTCCCCCACTATAAAAAAATTGACTATATTTTTTCTAATAGCTGTTTATTTTTATTAGTAGAGGGAATGAATGGGATTATTTTCATATCTGCTTTGAAATTGTTTTTTATCATTTGTCATGGATTACAAAAAGATTATAATGGTCTGTTAGCTGTATGATAGTAATTCAGCATAATACTACCAGTTTTACTACATTAAGAACAAATTTTTTATTTTTATTTTTATGTGACTATAAAATTTTGAGATGCAATGAATTTTTTCCTCTTGGGATTGTGAAGCTCTGATATTTAGGATATAGTTGACAAAAAAATTGACAATTTTATTTTCTAGTGAATTTTCTTTTAGCTATAATAACCAATATTAATAATCAAAGTTCAAAGCAAAATAAATGCATATGTGTTGTTTACTAAATGAAAATCTGAATGTGAACTTTAATGAAATGATGGAGTTAGAAATGAATAGCTTTGTAGGATATAAAGGTAACATCAGAAGAATCTTTATACTTTAAAAACTCCCATATTTTTTTTACTTTTCTTTATTTTTCAGATAATTTGATTATTATAGCAGTAATCAATTTGTAATAAATATAGAAATTAGATTAATTTTTATTATATATAATTTCCTATTAATCCATCTAGATTATAGGATATGATTAGGATGAAGTTCAATTAATAAATATACTATTATATAATAATATATCGAGAAAAACTATTTTATTCAATCATAGATACATTTAAAAATTTTTAAACTATGACAAAAATATATGTAAATATAAAATACTAACTTTTGCAGAGTCTGAAATTTCATCCCAATATGGAGAAGTAAATTCATAACGACCACAAAGAATCTGGTCAAATAATTCATCTTGATTATTGTACTGACTAAACAATAAAAAAAAAAAAACAACTATGATTAACAAGAAAATATTTAAAAAATCTGAATTAATTTTATAATACTAATTAATATTATATTAATAAAAATAATAGAATATTATATTAGCTAAATTAGTAAACTATATTTACAAATGCTTTAAATGATTCACATTGTTACTGATCTATTTAAAATTAAATATTTCATGAAATAACTTTACCAAATTTATATAATATTAATAATATATGCCAATTCTAAAAAAAAAACTACAGACTATTATTAAAGAGCTCATGACTTTATCAATTTCTAAAATTTTTAAAACTTCTGTTTCATATTTTTATTTTTCAAAAGACTGTAATAAGGCCATTTTATATTATAAATAATTTTAGTTTATCAATATTATTCTGAAAATTTTTATTAAGACTTTATCAATATCTAAATATTTGCATGAAATTTATGACATTATTATTACATTAAAATGAAATGATTTTTATTATAATGTAAATATAATGTAAATACTGAAAAATGTAGTAAAAATTATTTTATAATAAGGAAAAAAGTAACAGCACAGTTAAAATTTCTTCAATAGAAATGATAAAATTTCAATGAGAATGAAAGAAGTTTTAATAGCTTTTTGATTAGCAATTAATTGATTTAGAAAGTAAAATGCTGCTACTTTTGCCATTGGTATAACCATGCCATAATTACTCAAAACGTGAATCATGAAGCTTTATAACTAAAATTAAAAAACGGTATATAACATCAAACCTCCACTCTTTTACACTTTTAGCAAAATATATTTATTAATTTGATAACGGTTTGATGTTATATTCTGTATAAAGAAAGCAAAACTAAGGAAGAAGAAGAGGAGGAAGAGTTTAGAGAATTATATTAAAATATAAAATTAAACAAAAGAGTTACAAGTACAAACTCCTTAGGATTTTTGCTCCATTCTGTGCAATCAACAACATTAACACTTGAAAGATTAGATATACTTTTAATATTATTAAAAATAAAATAAAATATCACATTATTATTGTTTTAATCTAATCATGACATAATTTGAGCTTACTCCGACTTTATCTCTTAACAGGAGTTTATGTGTTAAGTAGTCTGAATTATAATAATACTTAGTATTATTACTATTTTTTGACCTTAATAAAAATATTTTGACATACAGTCATACATATACTGTTTAACTATTTAATTTACAAATTTTTACCTCACAAATGGTGGAAATCCACAAAGTAAAATATAAGTTATAACTCCGGCTGCCCAGACATCAACTTTCAATCCATACCTATAAAACATAGTACATATATTACAACGAATTAGACTTTTTGCATATGGATTACTATATAATGATTATAAACAAAAAATAAATACTAAATAATTCAAAGTTTTATAAATTATCTTAATGATGATTTATCTTTGGGCAGAGAACTTAACAAATGTATAATTTAATATTTTTAACATGCATTGTTATAACAGTTTGCTTTAAAAAATTGCAAAAAAATCTAATTGTGGGGATATTTTGTAATATGATATAATCTACCATAGCCAATTTTAGACAATTTGGAAAGTTATTTTGGTATTTAATGCACATTATATGACTACAGGTTCACTCATTAACATTCTTTTCAAGTTGTTCGGTTCAATAATATAAATACAAAAATGATATTCAGTTATTTATAAACATAGTTAAATGACTATTTAACTATTTATTACTTTTTACAGTATTAGTTTTAAGGTAAGACCAAATTAAAACATTCTCAGCTTTATCTCTTGAAATACTACATTTTTTGATTAAAGCTCAGCCAAGATGTAATCAAACAAGCAACCAATTACAAACTGGATATGTAAACTAAATCACTTATCTAAAATATATTTGTATCAGTCTGATATCTCTGAGCTAAAGTGGAATTTATAAGAGGAGATTATCGTAAATATTGTTTTGGATGGAGTGATTAAGTGTGCTTTGTCCTGTTTTAATCAGTTGCTTGCTTGGTTACATTTTGACCGAGCTAAAAAAAAAAAAAAATACATGGAAAGTCAAATTAAATTTTCAATAATTTCATCTATAAAATAACATGATTATTATATATATAAATAGATATTGAATAAGATATATTGGACGAGTAAGTACTAGATAAGCATTTTGATGCACAAATCTTCTAGTATCCATCGATTACTATGGATTGCAGAAGATGGCACTATTGTATGGAGAGAGTTGCTATTGTTCTAACAGATTGTGCAAGCATAAAAAATAGTAATTGTGTAATATTTTTTTTTTATATGTCAAAGCGTCGGTTGGGAAGCGAACCCCGGAACAATTGCTTGTAAGGTAACTGTGCTGACCACTTGCCCACCAACGCTTTAATGGATTAATGTAGAAAGACCTAATAAGGATAAATTAAAAATAACATGACTTACAAAATCTGGATAAATCACTATACTTAATACAATGCTCATTTAAAGTGGTAAATAATTGTATCAGTAGCTCTAATAAAATAGGATGTAGTGAAATAATATGTGGACTTTCATAAGCAATACATAAATTAAAGGCAGAAGTTTAATGATCAACCAAAAAACTTTAAAATCATTTGTGAGTTAAAACTGCAAAGACAATCATTTTCTTGTTGTGTTTCAGATGGAAACAAATTCTTTTATGAGACAATAATACTTTGGACGGATGGAAATAATATTTTGATCATGTTTTGATTAATGATCCATAAATTCAAATGCTTAATTTGATAATATAGCCATCCTAGCAACTAATTTTGGTTTGAAAAGATACATTCTGCTTGAAGAGATTAAAACAGCTTTCAATAATCTTAAAAATGTAAAGTACGTAGGTCTTGATGGGATCTCTATAGACTTTTAGGTACTTATAATCTAATCGGGTTTGGCCACTTGATGGTGTTCTGGCTCGCCAAAACACCTAACAAATGCCGTTTACAAGGCCTTCATTACGGCTATAGAAAACATCTAATGTTTGTCTTAGCCAATAGAAGGCCATTGATGATGACGTAACGCAGAAATAATACGGCCTATTTCTGCTTCGTGACAGTTATTGTGAATCCACACACTTATCTTTCGTGTACAGTTTGATATATATGTGTGTATATTTTTATTAGTCAAATTTTTACAATATACATTACACAATCTTTGTATTTGTAATGAATTTAAGAAACCTGACTTTATAGTAATTTTCCAACTGGCCACACCCTTATTTAGAGAAGGTGTAATGTGTAAAAGCTTTCCGAGAGTACGTCAAACAAATTCGGCCGAGTTCGTGTGCGAAATCTCGTTTTCACGTGAAATACCATGTAGTTCATAAAATATCTGGCGATCGTAACTTTTTCCGCAGTTGCCGAAAACAGAAGCCGAGTATTTCTGCTGTCCAATAAAAATATACACGATTTTTTGTAAATTTCATAGAAAGCACATATTATAAACATGTTTGATAAGTAAAGAAGACATTTATATGTGTTTGTTGTTGTTTAAAAAAGTTTGAATTTCTTTCTTTTGTCCGACTACGGTTACGATATTGATATTTTTTATTTTAGCATTACAAACAACAGAACACTAACCCTAACCTTACACAGTTGTTTTGTTATGTAGAAAGCAATTATTAAGGGAAAGACATCGCTAAAT
Source organism: Epiperipatus broadwayi (assembly GCA_028023455.1). NCBI lineage: Eukaryota > Metazoa > Onychophora > Udeonychophora > Euonychophora > Peripatidae > Epiperipatus > Epiperipatus broadwayi. The sequence goes on along the minus strand of JAQFVV010000001.1, from coordinate 22,486,920 downwards.
AGACATCGCAAAAAAAGTTCTAAAAACAGCGATTTAAAAATAAAAAAAAGCTTGTCGTTTACTAAATCCAAAATTAAAATTAAACAACTTTTAAATAAAAAAAAGTTATATAAATTAAAGTTAAACAACTTTTTAAATAAAAAAAAGTTATAGCAATCAATAAATTAATAACCAAAAAAAAAAAAACAGCGATTCGATTTAAAAATAACGTGGCCCCGAACATTGTATTGTATTGTTTTTGACTGCCAACAATGCCATCAAGTGGCCAAGCCCGATTACGTTATAATTACCGACTTTTAAAATATGCTGTTATATTAATTTTAAAATTATTGGAATTTTTTTAGAAATATATGGACCCAAAAATTTATGCCACATGATTTATTATTTCATTTTATAAATGTAACAAAATAGGAAAGACTTCAGTAATTATCGTGAAATATCCATTATTACTGTATTAAAGTATATTTAAGGATGTTAATGTGGAGATTGCTTCCAGACATGAATGTGTGAATATAAAAGATTCATGATTATAGAAAATCAAGAAGCTCCACAAATATCCTTTTATATTAATGGGAAGAAGTAAGAAAAATGTTATGAACAAAAATGTGATTTATATATTGTTTTTATTAATTTGATCAAGACATTTGATTCAATAAAGATTAGAAACAGTGATTATTTATATTATACAGATGTTAATTGATAAGAAAATTCTGTATTATTATAATCGCTGAAAAATCTAAATTAAAAATAAAAATGTAAGTTTCAACAATGTTTTCCAATTTTATAAGTGGTCTTTATAATAGTTTATAGGCAATTTCACGAAGAAAGCATCAATATAGGTTTTAATGAAGAGGTGTTTAATTTGGAACAATTTAAAGCAAAAATGAGAAATTTCATTTTTTAAATTTGTAATTCATAGTATATTGATAATTATATTATTCTTTTCAGTTTAAAAGATAAACTGCAGAATGTTCTTTATATTTTGAATGCAACCTATAAAGAATTTATTTTATTAATTAATGTTTAAAAAAACTCAAACGCATTATCAATCAGTAATGGAAGAAAAATCTTCAGCAATTTTTACTTAGAATGATTATCAGCTTACAAACGTGAATTATTTTAAATATCATGGTAGCAACCTAGAAAGGTATAAATTTGCATAATGAGTGCAAAATAAATTTCCATTATGCTGCTTCTGCATTTAATAAGTTAAAAAATAAAGCATTTTACAATATAACTATTTCAACTTTTGTTAAATTTATTGCATAAAAGTGAAACATTGATTTCTACTGATCTAACATTCATTTGTGATACATAATATTTTGAAAGATAGCAAGATCATAAGACCAAGTGCATGTTCTTCAGCTTAATGGATGTAATAAAATTAAATCAAGTATTATAAAGACATTTCTTTATTGGACTGAAAATATGAAGCAAATGAATAGCAACAAAATTCCTACATAAATATTTTATAGAAAATTTGAATGTGGGTTTCATAGGAAAATTAGACATTTAAATAATAAAAAGGATTATCTCGAAAACATTCTAGAATGCAATATTACATGCTTCCATGATAGAGTGGTTAAAAAGTTTAAATACAGTATTGCAAGCACATCAATTAGCATTTTTCATATGCAAACAATTTTCTATTAAAGATAAATACTGTATCTACACATATTTTATCCATAATCATAATATATGTAGATATTTTCTATCAGTGGTTAGTGTCTTTTCCACATCCAAGACTAAGTTTATGATAAGCTTGATTGACAAATATTAAATTTTATATTCATTATTTAAAAGTCAAAACTTAAAATTATGCTGCATTATATCATCCAATTTGCATTTGATTAGTCAAAAAAGATGGATCTATATAACTGTTTAGAAGAGTTTGAATTAAAAAGCAAAGTTTTTTTTTTAAAATCACAATCAGCATTCTAAACAAAACTAAAGTTTAGATTAATTTTCAAAAATTTCATTAAATCTAATGTTATTATTTTATCTTTCAATAAAAAAATTCATGTTATTTGATCACTTTAATTAGCAATAATTATAAAATATTTTTTAAAAAAAATACCACTTTCAAAGATAAAAAAGAATAAGAAAGTTAAACTAGACATAAAAATTATTCTTAGCAGAAATACTTATTTCTCAAATAATATACTTTTTATTAAATAATATCTTACACTTCCCAAAATTCATCATAAAATTCCAAAAATATACATATCATGGAATAGTTATGAAATTGAATTAAAAAATTAAAATCAAAGTTTTACAATATCATTTATCAATATTACTAAAAGTTTGAATAATTTATTTTTGATGCATTACAGATCATCGTAAAATATTTATCTAAATGTTGCCATAAATTTTTTTTAGTAAATAAAAATAAATATTAGACTTTTTTAGATAAGAGCTTGTCCATAGAAATATTGCTTGTAGATGGCACTTTTTAAAATTTCCAAATCTTTATAAAAAATATAATTTTTGTTTTGAACATTGTAAAAAAAAAAACCATGAGGAAATAACTTAGTAAAAATTATATTATTTGGAATATTTGTTTTACACATAATACATAAAATCAATCACAATACATTATCTAATAATCATGATATCAGCTTACATATTGTTATTTTAGTAGCATACTTTTTCATCTTCTCTACGCACTTCTTGTACGCTGCGATAAGTAGTGATAAATGCCAAATGACGAGGCTTAATAAATTCCTATCCTATGCTTTCCTATCCAAAATCCCCAGACTAGATTTAAGCTTATGGTTTTCATCAGTGAAAAACTTTAGATCTTAACAGTGCTTCTAGATTTTTAGAATCTAATGCACATTTCCTCCAGCTACCAGCTCAAATTGAAAAACGTACAAATGATTTCAATCTAAGCCAACTTGCTGTAAAGTCATATAGATCTGAATCCAATTCAATTTCTACACACTTTTGTGTTCTTAGTTTTTAAATAATTATAAGTACCTCTACATTATGGCCAGAACTTTGTATTCAATAATACATTATTATATGACCTATCACATGACTTCAGGTTACACATTGCTGTTTCATTAGAATACTTTTTTACCTTCTCTATACCATTTACTGTAAACTTAATTAAATAATAATAGATGCCAAATGACAGTGCTTAATAAATCTTTATCCTGTGCAAAGTTCCTCAATGATGGAAGCTATAAGTTTGAAAATAGTCTGATTTTGGATAGGTAAGCAGCACAGGGTAAAGGCTTATTAAACACTATCTTTATGTACTAAAGCTTACAGTAAGTGGTATAGAGAGGGTGAAAGAGAATGCTAATAAAACAGTAATATGTAAGCTGAAGTCATGTGATATTTATTTGTACCAAATCCTGACCACATGGTAGAGATGCCTATAGTTATTAAAAAATTAAGAACATTATAATATATAGTAACTGAACTGGATTCAGATCTATATGATTATACAAACAAGTCAGTTTAGATTAAAAGTTTATGTTTTTCAGTTTGATCTGATAACTTGATAATATAATATGTTAAATGATAATATATAAAAGGTGCACTAGATCATAAAGTTCTAGTTGCACTGTTATAGATCCAAAACTCCTCATTGATGAAAGCCATAAGTTGAAATTAACACAAACAAAACTCTCCATACAGTAGTGCCACTCAGTGTAATCAATTATCGTGTTTTCAATTTTATTCTCATAGTTTTGTAGTTAAGTAGTTGATAAAAGGTGGCTGATTGAGGGTTGCCTTAGATCCTAAGATCTAGGTGCAGTGCTCTTAGATTCAAGGCTCCTCACTGACGAAGGCCACAAGTCAGAAACTAGTCTGGAGATATTGGATGAGTAGGCACTAGATAGGGATTTTATGCACAAGCCTTCTGGCACCCACTGATTACTCTGGCTGGCACTGAGTGGCACTACTGTATGGAGAGTTTTGCCTGTGTTAATAACAGTTATGTGAAGCTTAAGAAATGGTGATCATGTGAAGTTGAAATTAGTCAAGAATTTTGGATAGAAAAGTACAGAATAAGGATTTATTAAGCAGCCATCTGGCAATACTTACTAAAGATTACAGTAAGTGGTATAGAGAAGATAAAAAAATATGCTAATAATATGTTACTATAGTCTCTGACAATAAAAATACATTTATATATCACTTTTATAACTAATATCTCATCATTTTTGATAATGTTTTAACTATTTTTATATTAATGCAACTTGATTACATTAGATTACACACTAATTATTTTTATAAAAAAAAGTCTAATTTTTATAAATTATAAAAAATATAAAAATTAATAAATTTATTAATTCGAAACAGAATTTCTACAATTTCTAATAAGACAAGAATAACATAACAGAAAACAATTAGATTGTTTTTATAATATTACAGCTAAAAAAATATAGATCAAAATTAAATGCATTTAAAAATATTTATATGGTAATATAAGCACTTAAAATGATTACTAGGAAATGTTATATTTTTTATAAACCTATAAAGAAATAAAGATGTATAAAATATTTGTTTACATACAACATTTTAGAATTTCTACCAAATTATTTAAAATAAGACAAAATTAGGTATAATTTTAAAAATTCATAGAAAAACAATCACAAATACTTTTATGAAAAAAGTAGTATCAAACAAAAATTGCAATTATTCATTAAATAAAATTCTGTGCATATTAACTTTGTTTATAAAATAAGAATTCTATGGATGTACTAAATGCACAAATATTTTCATGCTTATATTAATTTAATTCGATTATATCATTTTCAACTGATTAATTTAATGATTTCTCATTTTTATTTCATATAATGTTAGTCCAATTTTGAAAAATTTACTTCAAACTCTTTGAAATATAAATTTTAAAACTAACAAAATATCTCATGACTAAAATGTACTCCTACTTCAATTAATCATCTAGTATTAAGATTGAATAATCAAGATCCCAGGTGTTTAATAAATCCCTAGTCAGAATTATCCTATGCATATCCTCAATCTAGTTTCTAGATTACAGTTTTCATCAGAGAGAAATGCAACTCACTTAATTGTAGAAATAAAATTTGCTACTGAAATGCATTGAATAAGCTGGAGTAATGTGATGCTTTGTTGATTTTATATCAATCATAACCAAAAAATATAGGTATCTACAGTTATTTAAAAAATGAGGTCATCAAAATATATAAATATTGAAATGATGAATTCAAGTCAGATTTATATGACTATATAAGCAAGTTGGCTTAAATTCAAAATATTATGATGTTTTTTAATTTTAACTGGTAGCTTGATTGATTGGTAGACGAGAGCTGGAGAAAAGATGCATTTGACCAAAAAAATCAAAATGCATCAGATCCAAATCCAAAAACTCCTCGTTGATGAAAATCTTAAGCTAAAAATTAGTCTAGAAATATGAATAAAAATGTACTGGATAAGAATTAATTAAATACTATCATCTTCCATCTATTGATGACTCAATTTTGCACTAAGTGACTTAAATGCATTAGGAAAATATACTGCAAGTATAGTCTTTATGCTTTTTCATTTTTTTTTAAACCACTAAAACATCACATGATCACTTTTTATGTTCACACAATTTTGCAACTATACCCCCCACCCCCAAATCTTTTAAAAATTTCCCAAACAATTTTTTTTTCTACTTTAATTTTTCATCATTTTTCTTAGTGATTCTTTTGCTGTAAAATATTTTTTATCACAAACTTGTTATTTCTAACACTTAAGTCATATTTCATCACAAAATTGTACAAATAATAAATTAAATGTAAAGTAATTAAACATATCATTATCTCATAAATAAAATTTTGCAGACATTAGTTTGTAGTAAGCAGACTAAATTTTTTTCTCTTTTATTAGAAATAAAAAAGGTAAAACAGCCTTTAAATAGTTTAGTGAAGGGCAAATATTTCAACAGCCCCTTTGCCAATTCCATAAAGAATCAATGAAGAAAAGGCTTTACAAATTGCTATGTAGTGAGAGTTTGAGCTGTTTATTTATCCTACAACTATGAATAGCTCATATGCATTAAACCAATCAATATTGAATAATTAGTTGAATTGACTATGATTGTTTATGTGAAAGAAAAATCATTCTAAATCAAATTAAAATTTAAAAAAAAATTCAAATTTTATTCAATCTGGACTTAAATCTATATCACAAACATAGCAAGAAGATATAATCCTATTGCACCATATTTTTAAAAAATATTTACAAGAAAAATTTAGTACTTTAAAAATATAATAATTATGAAAAAATAAATTTGTTATGTGATATTTACATACCCTGTTTCAGCTAAAATTTCAGGAGCGACATAAGTTGGTGTTCCACAAACAGTTAATAATGGTTCTTTCACTTCGACAGCAAGACCAAAATCTCCTAATTTTAAAGATTTACTACCATCTTCATGCTCACAAACCTTTAAAAAATAAATAATAAATATATTTTTCTTAATGTCATTACACATATTTCAATTATTATTAAAACATAATTTAATATAAATTATCTTAAAATTATATTAAAAGGCTATTTATTATATCACAAAAAATTACATATACAAATTCCCTAAATATATTCATTAAATATAAGAAAAAATAGTTTCATTGTTTATAGAATATAAACTCACCAACAAAGAATAAAAAAAACATTGATATTTAGTTCATTTTTTAAAGCCGTTCATCAACCATGGCATTAATTCCTTTCCTTAACTCCCTATATTATTCTGAAGTTGTAAAATCCATTTATACCCTTAAAATGCATCTTACAAATATAAAATCTTTCTGCATTTTGAAATCTCATTAATTCTCAATTGCATTACACATTTATTGATCATCCTAAGCAAATGACATAGTGGTCACATTTCAAATATTTATCATGAATATTTCTATCCTTAAAACATATAATTATATATAAACATATTAATCCCCATCACTCTTTCTCTCTTTACAGATATGTGTATATGTATGTGAAATATGTTAAGATTTAAAGTAATTTGTAGAATACATTTTTTTATTTGAAACCTCTGTAGAACAAAAAACACTTTTATATTAATAAATTATTGCAGAGAGTACTTTTAAAATGGTGTCTCAAAATTGCATTCGAATAATTTATTACCATAAAAATGAATTTGTTCTTTATTCTGTAGAGGTTTTATCTAAATAAGTGTATTATACATAAATGCAGAATTTGAAATGAACTACAGCATATATACAGATGTAAATTTGTTTATTATTCTTTGAAAATAATAAGGACTTAAAATAACTATTTTCCAGTAAAGTTTGAAAATAAAAATTACAGCAAATGGAGCCTTTTCAATTGCAATATTTAATTTAGGCATTTAAATATTTTCAAATTCAATAATAATAAAATATAATAAATGTTCAAGTAATTATGATAATTCATATAATTACATCAATTTTTTGAATAAATATTTATGTCTATATATATATAGACTTTTTTTTATATGTATATATCAATGCCATTTTATTCTTTGTTAGTAATTCTATAAACAATGAAGATATTTTTTCTTAATATTTAATGAATTGATTTAGATAATTTGTATATACAATTATAGTCAATGTAATTTTTTTCAATTATATGGTGTTTTTTTTAAAAAGACCCTGATAAAAAAATCTACATTTAATAACAAATGTTTCTTTTAGAAAATTACAAAAATATTCAGAAAAATCTAATGCTAATAATATGCATATTTAACTACTAATATAGAAATAAAATACAACATTTATTATAGTGTAATATAAATATTCAAAAAAGAAATTAATAAATAAATTATACATATAAAAAAGACAACCTTTTTTTATATTGTTTTAATATACATTAATATATCAAAAATACTTTTATTCCTTTTTTTTTACAATGTCATTTGTTATTGTAACATCTTAATGTTGAATCTTAATGCTATCTGAAAAAGATTATTAAATATTCAAAACAGTAGGACATCATAATAATAATAAAAGTCATCTAAATATCACATGATCACCATTTTTTATGCTTACACAGAGGCAAAACTCTCCATATAGTAGAGCCACTTGCAAGCCAGAGTAATCAATGAATGCAGAAAGGTTTGTGCAGAAAATCCCTATCTAGTGCCTACTCATCCAATAGCTTGTGGCTTTCATCAGTGGTTATTAAAGAACCAAAGTCACCAAAATGTATGGATGCTGAACTGAGTTACAAGCAAATGCGCTTGAATTGAAAATATTATTGTGTTTTCATTTTGAACTCAGAGCTTTATAGTTAGCTAAAAAGGTAAAAGGTGGCTGCTGGATGGTTGCATTAGATCCTAAGATCTAAGTACAGATGATCTCAGATCCAAAGCTCCTCATTGAGAAAGCCACAAGCTGTATGGGGATATTGGACGAGTAGGCACTAGATAGAGATTTTATGCACAAACCTTCCTGCATCCATTGATTACTCTGGTTTGCACTGAGAGGTACTATTGTATGGAGAATTTTGCCTCTGTGCAATAATAAAAGTCTTTGTAAAAAGAAGTCTATAAACTGGAGTATAGATTTAATATTTTATTTCTTCATTTAAAAAGTAAACTGTTGTACTTATTTTTAATTGAGTGTAATATATATCTCTAATATGCTTAGACTTTAATAAATAAAAACAAAACAAAAAAATTCATTAGCAGTAATGACACACATTAGGTATGTTACTGCATCTATACAAAGCTAAATTAAAAACTTAAAATAATAGATTAAACTATTTTAATATCATCATACTAATAAATAATATTAAGATTTAAAATAATCAGCAATAAATTCTTAGCAAAAAAGAATAATTCTACTTATAAGCAATGTGTATGACCAATAAATTATCTTCTGTAGAAAAAAAAGTTTGTAATGTATAAAAAAAAGAATAAATGATAGCGACAAAATGAATCCTTCATTTGTTTTAAATACGTGCATATATACACATCTAAATTAGTACATACCATTGCTTGCAAATAAATGCATGACCATATATATATACTGTGCTTGTGTGCATAGAAGCTTATATGACTATCCCGAGCAATGTATATAAATATTTAAGGTAAACTTACCAGTAGATTCTCTGGCTTGATGTCACGGTGAACTATATTAAGACAATGTAAATATTTAAGAGCACTGGCCAGGTTATACACCATGCCGCTAGCATCACGCTCCGTGTATTTAGTTGAAGTAGAGATGGCGTCAAAAAGATCACCTCCCTAAAAAAAAAATGAAATTGACTAGAAATAAAATAGATAACATTTAAAATTATTTATTTAAATGTTATAAATACTCAAAAATATTGTGTAAAAGTCTGGAAGCTATAAAATAAATTCTGTTATGAATTTTATGGTTTTTTAAATAATATATTGTTTTAATAATCTGGATGAACAGTATTTTTTGAGCAACATCTAGGAATATGAAGGGCAAAGCAAAAGTTTATAACAAAGAATGAAGATATTTTGTCTATGAGGGTATGTATTATCTTATAGTAATCAATTTCTTTTGTTACTGAGTAATGACCAATCAATATGATTGTAATATTATAGTAAAATTTGGCAGTAATTAACATTAAATGACTAAATTCTGATGGTTTAAATTCATATGAATGATCTTTCAAGAAATACAATAAATATTTTGAATTAAAGACTGCTTTTCAAGTAAGAAAAAGTTTGTGTTTTTTCTTCTCTCTCTCTTGGCTTCCACTTTTCTGCTACTGGTCTTATGATAGTATTTTTAAATTATAAGTAGTGCGAATTAGGGATAGATTACCATTGCATGGGTGAAGCTTTGGAACAGTTTCCTATGTATTCCATTAATTATTCTAGGTAGAATTCTGGTTATTTAGAATTTTATTATATCTTTATATTTTATTTCTTGTAGTTAAAGTTCAATTGCATGACACTCATAAGTAAAATCAACTTCATATAAACTGATGCATAAATATAAATCAGAATTATTTAGAATGTATATATATATATATAAGACTACTATTTAAGAAAGTTATTTTTTTGTCATTATATTATTTCATTCATTAACGAATCTTGTATGAGGTTAGAATAGTGATCTCTTAAAAAAAAGGTTTGTCTCAGTCAAAATTATACCCGAATAAACACTTCTCTATATAAGTGTAAAATTTTATATTTTATTTATTTAACTGTTTGTTTTTACATAATTGTTTTTAATACATATTATCAACAATTCATTGCCTGGCCTTTGTTGCTATTATCTGCCTCCCAATTATTTCTCTAAATAAAAATCTTTGCCTCCCCTTTTGATCTAGAAATGGTAATTAAATTCATACCTAAGAAGTCATATTGACGCGTCAATACATATTATCTAATAACGAATCTAAATTTTCTAGGCTAGTAAAAGCCTGGTGATACCCTCATGTGATAAAGACATATGGGTGACTATTCAGTATAATATATTAATGGTAAAGTTTGTAAAAGAAATGATATTGACTATAATATCCAGAATTATGTGTGCTTCATCTTTCTTTCATTTTGATTAAGACATCAATGAAAATCACTGCAGTTGCTTCTTAAAAAGAGTTATTTTGAATCTTTGTTATTAAACTATGCCAAAGTGGTATTAGATAATGAAGTATTTAATAATTAACAGGATACCTCCAAATGGTTTTAAATAAAAAAAGATAATTAAATATAACCATTAAGTTTCATCTAAAATGACTCTAGTAGCTAGCCAATCTAATTCTATGATTTCAAGAAGTATTTTAATAAAATCGATCTTAAAAAATCTACTGATGATGAATAGCAAAAAAAGTATCAAAAATAAATGAATATCTGTCTCAAACTAAAATTGAGGCTACTGGCAATAATTTATATACTTTTATTTCTCTTTTGAACAATCCACTCATTCTTCTATTGCAAAGAAATAATTCTGATTCCAAAATAAATACTCCTGTCATTTTTATTAGACAATCTATTATTTTTCATAAAAAACTTTAATCAGTAAAATAATCTAGATGATAGTTTTTAGCATAACTGCATTCCTATTTCCTAAACACTTTCTTATATCATTATGAAGGTTTCTATTATTTTCATGCCTCATAAAAATATTATGAATGAAGCCAAGATTAAACAAATAGTAGTTTGCCCTCTCAAGTCAGTAGCTTTTAAGATATACTTAAAAAAAAAAAATAATCAAAAATATTAAAGTTCTCAGCCCTCACTCTTTTTATGCTCTCTACATAACTGAAAATCATTGAAGGCAATCAAGGAATTAAAAAAATATATTAATGAAGATAATAATTACAAATTATTAACCGACTTTCTTTTGACAAAAAAGTTACCTACAAAATAATGGATAATTGGTTTAAATAACTGATTTACAAATTAAGATGAGATCTGACCTCTTAATTTCTTTTAATAATTGTTGCTTAATTCTTCTGCAGACTCTTAATCAACTTTATTAATATGCTTAAGTGAATTTTTCTTTACATGCAAATTAACCCGCTGCAATTTCCAGTAAGTAGTTTATTTTTCTGCATATTAATTATTTACACCTTTATTTAGACTTTAATAAAATCGCCTTATATGTGATGAAGTTTTAATGATAATTATAATAAAACATAATATACCTGCCTCTTTTAAATACTATTGCCAAAGCTTTAAATGTGCTAATTAATTGTATGCCATTCTGACTGAAAGAGATAAAATAAATATTTATTTTTTTTGTAGACAAATAAATGTTTTCAATTGAATATTCCAAAAAAAAATAAATACCTGTTCAGTTTTGTCAGCTTTCAACTCAACCTAATGGAGCCGAGTTTGAAGATCAATAATTTGCTTTACAGGCATCTGACTGAAACTGACAATTATGCATCTATGTCAAAGAAGGCACTATTTCAAATAAAAGTAACTATATGAAGCTTATGAATAAATTAATAACCAACTCCATATATATTTGCAAAAAACTTGAATTTCAGAATATGAATACATCCTCATATGAAATAGACTCTGTGGTAGATAGTATACTCTTAAAAAAATTTCAAGATATCAACTGTCATCATTAAAATCTCTAACAATAATAACTGGAATTGGTAAAGGATAATATAATACCTAAAAATTATTATGGTTAAAACTAATTTTCAAGATTTCTACTCTTAATATGCCTCTGAAAAATTAATATATCAAAGGATTTCATTCAGCTTCATAGACTGATTTGTTTACATCAGGGATGTCCAACTTTTGGTAACTTTGGGCCATGTTGGGAAAAGTTGTCTTGAATCACATATTAAATATACAAGCATTATTGAAAGCTAATAAGCAAAAAAAAAAACTTTGTGCATAATTTTCATGATATCCACCATCAAAGATAAATAAAAAAAATCCTTAAATAATAATTGTAATTATATAGCAACCCATTCAGAGAATCTTTTTAAAATTATCAAGCAGGTTTCAAATTTGTGATTACTACTATAAAGTTGTAATTATAAATTTATTTAAATGCATGTTGATTACGTAAATAATATTTATTAAGGCTGTAAACTCTTTTCTTCCAAAACCTAAGCTTGTGGTTAAGACCTGTAGAGGTCCCTACTATCGCATTTTTACGCGTACATTCTTGAGGTTACAGCCTTAGTAAATATTGATTACTACTATAGAAAATATAGATATCTAAGTAATAAAATATCATTGGTGTTTTTTTAATACTTTTTTTTTATTATCAAAGTAAAAATGGGAAACAAAACTAGTTGGATATTTGACAACAATTTGAATATGTACATATATTTATTTTAATGACATGGCAACATATAATCACAAAAAAAAAATCTCATAATGTTTTAAATCAGTTTATGATTATGAATTGGGTTACAGTCTTAGCCATCCTGAGTTGCAAGTGGTTCTTGGTTCACAGGTTAGATATCCCTGGTTTATATTATCAAGTATAAACAGGTTTGTTACAAATTTAAATATCCACACTGGATTTTCTTCAATTAATCATTTCTGCATATAAATTTACGAATCTTTTTAAAAAATTTTCCATAAATCATATACATGCAAGCATGTATATATATATATATGTAAACATATACAAGTATTAAAAGAAAGCTTTTATATGGGCAAAAGATGTGATTATGATTCTTAGATTATTTAATTGCAATCTTTTTAGTCACATGATTTTCTTAATAAAGTTTTGTTTAAAACTTTTTTCTATATTTAATAGTCAATATTGGAATTATAATGACTTCCCCAAATACTCTTGACACAATGTTTTCATGAAAAATTGATAAATTCAAGCATTAGAACTGAAAATTTATAAGTCTGCAGTATAATCTACATATATATTTTTGTTATATGGTCTCACAGTTAAAATAAACTTTACAATTTTTTCCTATCAACAATCTCTACCCAAATATTAATTTTATTATGGAAACAGAAAGAGAGTCTAATTGTATTTATTTTTTTTTGCCAAATTTGTTTCAAAAAACGCAAAATATTTTTTAATTTTATGAAAACCACACCCACACCAAATAAAAAATTATCATTCTACTTAAAAAATTTTTACAACAAAGAAACAAAAACTAACTTTATTCAGTGCGTCTTGATATCAAATAGATAAATTATTAAACTTTAAACAAAGACAGTATTAAAAAAGCCAAAGATCTTTTCAAGGCTTTTATTTCTTATACATACAAAAGAGAACAACTGAGGACATTAATCATGTCTTAAAACACTATATCACGAACACACAAAAAAATTACCAATATTTTATTAAAACACAAGTATGTGATCCTTCTTGGAGTACATAATGCTTAAAATACCATTGTAGAGTTTGTAAAACATCTTACATGAACATTTTAAAATAACAATCACCTTCTGCTTTCATTCTATATAATTTGAACACTGACTATGATATAAATTTTTTCAATAATAAACTTCATTAATATATATGATGAAATGGCAAAACTTACTAATTCAAATCAAATTTTTTTACACAAAAAGTTACTCAAAAACAAAAAAAAAAAAATCAAATTAATCAACTGCCTAACAACCTTTTTTAAAAGCTAACCACTTCTAAATTTTTTACTAGATGAAATAATTGCTAGATCATATGACATATATTTTGCAGTCTTTTTTCTAATACTAATGTATTTAGGAGTAGGCATTGAGTTGCCCCTATTATCCATATGATGCACGAAACAACCATACACACAAAAAAGCCTGAAAACTATATTCATATATATACACACCCAAAATTCAAAAAAACTTCATAAAGAGACCCTTTGATTTCCTAGTAAGGTCTTAAAAAATAAGCAGGACAAATTCCTAATGTTCAATCAATATATTCTTATCACTGAAGCTATTTCTACTATATTTATATCAAGAAACATAAACGTTTTGGTTCTTTTCAAAGGTTTGGTAGTTCCCAAATAACTCATTTCGGTTTATTTTGAAAACAAAATGAATATATAAATTGAAATACACATGTAAATATTTATTTTTGTTACCTATAAAAGAGTAAAAATAAATTATGACCTTAATTTCCCAGATTAAAAATAGAATGGCCTAAAAATCTTCAGGTTTTGGATTTAGACTGCCATTTGACATTATATTTTTTCAAACAATCTTATATTAATTAATGCACTATAATACTTTTTAAAATTAGAAAAAATTAAAAAAAAACAAGTTGACATTGGTTATGTATTTTATTATAAAAATATTTCATAAATAAAACATGGAAGAACAACACTGTAAAAAATGATAATATAAAGTAATAAAATTAGTTATAAATTTATGAAAGATATCAAATGTATTAATTTAGATTTATTCCCAAAAGATTTTTATTGTGATAAAACAAAGTAGGATTTATACAAATAAGAGAATATTTTTGAATGAATCAAACAATATTTAAAAGTGCTAGGAAAAATTTAAGAATAATTTAAAAAAAAAAAAAAAAAAGCATTTAAAAGATGAAAATAAATAAACTCCATCACAGAAAAAGAAGTGGTAGGATTTATGAAACTTAGAAAAAAAATATACAAATATAAAATGATCCTGAAAGCATTTAAATGATGTTTAACAATGATAAATATGTATTTTAAGACTTGAAACAGAGTCAATAAAAATAGTGACTATTGAATGGACAGATGCAAGCTAGTGTTTTAATGCAAAACTAGAGATAAAAGCTAACTTAAAAAAATCCCAACAAACTTAAATTAAAGTCTTTTAAGACTTTAAAGATGATTCAGACTTCTGTGAGATTTTTTAAAAAAAGATAATGCTACATTAAAAATATGTAAATATTGAAAAAAATCCAGCAATTTATTAAAAAAAATTTCTATTGAGACAAATCAGTATATGCAGAAAAGAAAGTATATAAAATATCTAAAATAGACTCATTAAAAAAAGTGATTATGTGCAATTCTGTACAAGTAATATGAAAAAATTTAATAACACAAAAAAATATAATATGATTAAAAAAGAAAACCTATAAAAGCAAATAATAATTCTCAAAGATATAAAATATGATTTTACTAGAGAGGAAGTTTACTTTAGCGATAAAACAAGATAATGTAGACTTTTATGGAAAAATTCTACAAAAGTTATAAAATAATAAAAAACAAAAAAGCTCTAACAATAAAATCATCATCCACTGAAATGTCACTCATTTTAAATAAAGAGATAATACTTAGCAATGAAATCAATGAAAAACAGAAAAGCTCCAGTAAATGAAAACATTATATATTTTAAAAAGAAGTAAAAAAAAGATTTAAAAATGTTGGCAAAATGACATACAAAATATCCTAAATAATATACAAATAACAGTTAACTGAAAAAATACAATAATAATGTTGATATTAAAAAAAAAAGGTAAAAAAAGGATATTAGTAATTACAAACCTATCCATTTATCAGTTAATTAAACAAATATCACTATTGTAAATATATGGAATAAATTGCTATGTCTGAGGGTTACTCTATGACAGAGAACCAGTCAGCAAGCATAATAATAATCCAGGGTTTTCACAGATAGCAAATTATCACTATTACCATTCGAGGATGGTTTCTTCTTGGAGACTAGATATCCTTCCAAGGCGTTGACTACTTTTACACATGTGAACCTGGATACAAGAGAGCGAGTAGATCGTTCTACCATGCTATTTATATCCATGCTTATCGATCTGTCATGTCTGGTCTGGATAAACGATAGCAGCGCTCTCTTATATTTATTTAACAGAGTAATCCATAAGCAGGTATGTAGTTTTTACGTATTTATACTTAAGTCTGTAGGTGGGTATATCGCACTCCTCCCCCTACTCTGGAAATAAATGGAGCTTAACTACAAACGTAGTCTTTAAACTTAACAGGTAAATGACGTGCTCTGGAAAGTCTTTGTGTTTTTAACCCTTCTTGCACTGGGTCACACGGTACATCCTCCAACTCTTCATCTTTTGAAGTATCCTTATTCAATACCATTTCCAGATCGGTTTCATTTCCACGTTCCGTTTCTATATTTGTATCCAACGGCATTTCTATATTTGTATCCAACGGCATTTCACTCTCGTCCTCTGATGCAGGGTCATCTCGACGGTGGCGAAGGTGGTTTATGTGTTTTCTAAATGATTTTTTATTTTGTAACTCCACCAGACGAATTTGTTTTGACAGTAGCTGTTTTACAGTTCCCGGGATCCATTTACTCTTCAACACATCATAAATCCAAACGTCTTCACCGGGTAGAAACTTATCCGTTGAGAAAACTCTGCTCTTATGGTTTTCAGGCAAAAGTTGTGGTAGATGTGTCCGGCACTTCCGACCCATTAATAACTCTGCTGGGGTTTTTCCTGTTGAAGTACTCAGTGTGAAATGCTGTGTATACATTGCTTGCACTAACGCATCCGACATGTTCTTTAATTGTAATTTTTTTATGGTGTACTTTAGGTGTTGCACTCCTTGCTCAGCTATACCATCGCTCTGAGGGTGGTATGGTGGTGTGAGAGTATGTTCTATTCCTCTGTCCCTCAGAAAATCTTTAAATTTTGTTGACGTAAATCCTGCACCGTTATCTGTCACAACATTTTCCGGATAACCGTGGGTAGCAAACACTTCATTTAACACCAGGATGGTGCACTCAGCACTGGTATCTTTAACCACTCTGTACTCAGTCCAACGTGAATACGCGTCAACTAATAACAATATAATATATCCGTTCAATGGTCCAACATGGTCCAGATGAATTCGCGACCATGGGGCAGAAGGTGCTTCCCAAGTTTCAAATTTTTCGGAGGCAGTTTAGTTATCTGTTGGCAGTTTACACATTCTTTCAGCGTGTTCTCAATATCCTTTGTCAAGTTTGGCCACCATACATATGATCTACCAGAGCTTTCATACGCACTATTCAGGGTGTCCTTTATGCAATAAGCTTAAGATTTTTTTCTGCCATTAGAAGGCACTAAAACACGATCATTATTTAATATGCATCCGTTGACACAGACAGTCCTTCTCTGGCAATCCAGATGCCATGACTTAATTCACTGGGGCATCTAGATGGCCAACCTTTCTTATCCAATTTATCAATTTCATGTATCCTTTATCATTCCTAGTCCAGTGCGCTATGACGTTGCTATTTATCCCTTCTGGATTTACAGCGTCAATGTAGTTTATTTCCTTTATTTCATAAGTAATTTCCTTTACATCTGGCAATCTGGACAAAGCATCAGCATGACTGATCTTTTTTCCGGGTTTGTAAATTAACGTGAAATCATAATGCGACAATATATCTATCCATCGTAACATACGTGGGCTTGACGATTCATAAACATTTTTTACACAGCCGAAAATTCCCGTTAGAGGGCGATGATCGGTATAGATCGTGAATTTCCGTCCATATGCATATTGGTGGAACTTCTTTACCGCGAAAATCACTGCTAAAGCTTCCTTATCCACTTGACTGTAATTTTTCTCAGCTGGTGTCAGTACTCTCGAAGCAAACGCAATAGGACGTTCACCTTCATAACATGGATGAGAGAGGACAGCTCCGATGCCGTATTCCGATGCGTCTGCAGTAATACATAATTCCCAGTTATTCCGATAATGCACTAACAAACTTTCCGATGTCAGCAAGTCTTTTGCAGTTTCAAAAGCTTTATTTTGTTCTGTGCTCCATATCCAATGTTGTTTTTCTTTAACAACATGTATAGCGGTGATAGCACATGTGATTTCCCAGCTAAAAAACTTTCGTAGAAATTTAGCAGTCCTAAAAATGCTTGAAGTTCCTTCACGTTTTGGGGTTTTCTGGCATTTTTTATGGCTTTTACCTTTTCTGGGTCTGGCGGCGTCCTTTTTCAGTTACGATGTGTCCGAGAAATTTAATTTCCTTCGCAGACCATATACACTTTCCTACGTTTAATTTCGCTTTAGCTTGGTCTAACTTCGAACAAACCTGATCCACATGCTTTTCAAGCTCGTTTTCTGTCTCGCCAACGACGAGAATATCGTCCAAGTACGGGATTACCCCGTCCATTGCTCTAAAAAGCATATCCATTTTTGCTTGAAACACGTTTGGTGCGATCGTTATTCCATACGGTAATTTATTGCACTTATATAAGCCTTTGTGCGTGGTTAACGTGAGTAGCTCTGCCGTCTCCTTAGTTACAGGAATCTGATGAAATGCTGTTTTCAGATCTATTTTTGCAAAATATTTTGCCTTCTGTAATACTGCCAATACTTCTCGCACATTTGGAATGGGGTAAGGTCCCTTATTTATATATTTATTTATTGTGAGACGATAATCTCCACATAACCGTAAACTACCCTCTGGTTTCACAATCGTCACTATCGGGGTCGCCCACGACGACTCTTCCGTAGGTGTGAGAACTCCTTTAGCTACAAGATCATTTAATTCTTTCTCTACTTTTTCTCTTATCACAAACAGCACTTTTCGAGGTTTACATATAATTCCTTTTGCGTCTTTCACTAGTTCAATATCCACTGGTCTAGTTCTAAATTCCGACACTCCAGGCCTAAACAATTCCGGGTATCGTTCTTTTATGGTAGTTTCTATACGTACCTTTTTTAATATTTCCACACGTATTCCCAAAGCCGCGAACCATCTGCCGAGTAACGGGCTAATATTATTTTTTACTATATATAATTCTAGGAACTTATGTCTTTTATTCAACGTCACTGGCACGGTAGCTTTCCCTTGAATATTTATTCTATTTCTGTTTATATCCGTGACAAACACATCTGCTTTCCGTAGCTTTAAGTTATTATCCCAGTCTTTTTTTATTCCCATCCAGTCTTTATGTGATATAATTGACAAACCGGCACCGCTGTCCACTTCCATTGTCATCCGTTTATTGCAAATTTGCAATTCTACACGAATGTTATCCAATTTGGTGTCGTCATTTCTACGTTCCACCTCACTCCGGGGCTTGTAATTTGATTTTTTTCTCGGATATTCGCCGTCTCTGGAATGACACACAGCTGCTAAGTGCCCTCTAGTGTTACACATCCTGCAAACTTTGTCTTTATATCTGCAAATATTTTTCAAGTGTCCTATTTTTCCACAGCAATTACGTTTGTTTCTTACTGTAGCCACTGGAGGTCGCGATATTATTTCTTTCCCTTTCTATACTGAAGGCTATTTTTTCTGGGATTTTTGCCGTAGTGTACTCCGATGCCATATTTAACATGGCCTCCTGTGCGACGCATTTTTCCATGGCCGTTTTGTAATTTAAATCGGAATCACTCAAAAGCACTTTCCTAAATTTATTATCTGACATGCCGTATAGGAATTGTTCTAACAGAGAGTCATTTATTTCTTGTCCGAATTCACAATCCTTCGCTAATTTTCTCAATGCGAGGCCATAATCCACATATTTTTCCTGCGGTAATTGCGTTCTGCTCCTTAATCTCAGACGCGCTATCCACTTTGATGTCTTCGGTACGAAATATGCATTTAGTCTCTCTATGAACTCCTGGTAAGGTAGGTCTTCCGGACGCTTTGGAACGGTAAGCCTATTTGCCAATTGGATCATGTCTTGACCCACGAAATATAAAAGAGTAGCAATTTTATAGCGGTCCTCTTCGATTTTGTTTATGAAGAAATAATATTCCACTTGTGCTATGTAAGTTTTCCAGGAGTCGCTGTTATTTACATCGAACTCACGTATTGCCGTACCTGCCGCCATTTTTTTTTTGTGCGTCGCTTAACTTACGGTTCTATCCTGTCAACTGCGCCACTCTGCTATGTCTGAGGGTTACTCTATGAGAGAGAACCAGTCAGCAAGCATAATAATAATCCAGGGTTTTCACAGATAGCAAATTATCACTATTACCATTCGAGGATGGTTTCTTCTTGGAGACTAGATATCCTTCCAAGGCGTTGACTACTTTTACACATGTGAACCTGGACACAAGAGAGCGAGTAGATCGTTCTACCATGCTATTTATATCCATGCTTATCGATCTGTCATGTCTGGTCTGGATAAACGATAGCAGCGCTATCTTTATATTTATTTAACAGAGTAATCCATAAGCAGGTATGTAGTTTTTACGTATTTATACTTAAGTCTGTAGCTGGGTATATCGCAAAATTGAAATAATTTTTATTATATAATGATTGATAAAATAATTTAGAAAGCACTTTGAAAATTTGATATTGCTTCAATTTATTCCATATATAGATATTAAAATTCATACAAATTGTCTTAAAAAGAATTTTATATTCAAAATAGCCTTAAGAACATGGATTTAAAATTGGTTATAACAAAGTAGATCATATGTCAAATGTTAAGGGATATTATGACAAGGCCAATAACTATAAGTTTTCCATTTTGTATATGGATTTACAGATTTCAAAAAGACATTACATTTCATTGTAATTTAAAATATTGTTGAAATCTATATTAGAATATTTCAAAATTCTATCAAAATGCAACAGCAAAAGTAATATTATGTTCTGATAATTTCACCTCTCAAAGCTTTTTACAATTTTTGTAATCAAGGGAATAAAAATAGAGAATATCTATATTATCTGGAGATAAGATACATCAGGAAATGTTACAAGAATTATTAGATTAAAAAAAGCAACTAAAAATAAACAGTGAAAAAAACTAAAAAATTATATTAAATGGTTCTCATTAAAGTAAAAATAAAAATTTAATAATGAATTAGAAAAAGTTAATTATAAATAATTTAAATAAATTACTTATGTAGATAAAAAATAAAAGATGGAAAATCTGTCTTGAAAATAAAGTTTTATTAATAAATGTTCTACACTGTTTGCATATAAATTTGAGACTTGGATATTTAATAAAACAGCAAGATATTGTAGAGCATACAGTACAGAATGAAGACATATATGAGGATTTAGAAGAAAGGTTTAAAAACAAAATACATAAATAAGAGAATCATTAAGAGAAGTTGAAACAGAACTAAGACATATATGTTGCTAAAAGAGATCATGCAATAGAGACAATTATAATCTTAAATTAAATTCCAAGAGATTGTAAGATTTAGAAAAAGATATGTAAAGTAAATAGATGAAATACAAAAGTTTGTTTGCACAAATAAAAGCTAAGGATTTTAAATATTTAAAAAAATAAAAATGATATATAAGTTAAATTTCCATAAAATGATTTAAATTTATTTAAAGTTTCTTACAATCAAAAGTCTACAATAATGCTAAATTATTACAACTCCATTAGTAAGAAAAAATTAAAACAGTATTTAAAATCTGCTTCTGGAAAGGTTTACATATATAAGTGTGTGATCATTTTTTATGTATTAATAAGTATATTATATGATATTTGTGTGGCACTATAAAGCATTGCCCACATAAAATCTATAATTTATAAGCATTTTTTTTTTAATTTATGACTCAAAACAGTAATTTTATGTCATGTAAAATGCAATTTTTATTTAAAAATTTAATAACTAATTTTATTTTTTAAAAATTACTTAAATAATGCATTATGAATGATTAATTACCTTGACCAGCTCCATAATAAGAAAAAGTTCACTCGGTGTATCAAATTCTTCTATTAATAATACTATATTCGGATGTTTGACTTTCCGTAAAATGGAAACTTCACTTTCTATCATTTGTTCCTAATTATATTAAAATATATATATACCGCATGAATTGTTTAAAAAAAAAAAACCAGTAATCATTAAAAACAATAAAAATTAGCTTACCTTTCCTTTACATTTTGATTTATTTATTATTTTTAAAGCAAATTCTTTATTCAATTCTCTGAAATAAAGAATGTGAATAAAAATTAAAATATATTCAAATATTTATAAAAATTGCATATAAATTCATTTTCATACGAATAAAATTACAATCAACAATAAATCAAATTTTAGTCTTTTTATGACTAAATTTAGAATTAGTTTCTTAGCCATAGTTTGAGTATTTCAATTAACCACCTAATCTGAAGAATAATCTATAACTTATTTAATAATTGCATTTACCATAATTTATACAGTGAAATACATCTATTCTAATCAGGAGTAAGAATCATAGTAATTAATGAAAATGTTTTAACAGAATAGCTCTATGAGAAAAGTGGTAATGCATTTCTAAAAAATATCAATTTAATTTATTAACTATATTTGAAAACAATCATTATATCTTTAGTAATTCTAAATCCTGATGAAAACAACAACAACAAAAAAAAAAGATAGAAAGACAAATAATTCTCTTTTATTAGACATCTTGTGATGACTCTTAATTTCTGAAGCAAACATTCATTTCTATGAGACTTACTATTTTAACTATTTGTAGTTCTTTTTCTATTCTACTTCCAGTCATATCTTTCCAATTAAAGCAAATAATATTGCACCTCTTTAGATGGTCTTTAATATAATCTTTGTATCACAAAAAGGATTTGATTCTCTCACAAAAACCATGATCAAGTTCACTTTAAAATAGTCTTCTATGAAGTTTGTTACCATTTATTGACTATATATACCCAATTCAATGAAGATCCACTTTTATATTTTATATCTTAATATTTATATATTGCACAAAATTCGTTTTATTGAGATGTATGTAATATTTGATGTTATTTACTAAGCGCAGAGATCGTATGTAATTAAGGAGAAAGAACTTCCATCTTTAATATATGCATTGTATTGATCTTATAATAGCTCAACAATGTTATGTTGAGTACTGAGAATACCATTTGAGCTATTAAAAGATCAGTACAATGCATATATTAACAGTGGAAATCCTTTCTCCTTAATTTATTGAGATACTTAAATATTTTTATCTACATATTTTTTTTCAAAAAGAATATTCATTAAATGAATACTTTCGCTATATATCAGATTTGATTACTTAAAAAAAATATATATATTTTCATCTAAAATGAATATTTGCAACATTGGTACAAAATATTCATATATAGCTAATGTAGATAGATATGCATATGTTTACACATAAACAGATTAAGCTTAAGTAGGCATAAAATATTCATAATAGATTCATTTTATTGTTGTTATTAATTTTTAGTAATTCATATATTTGATTAATAAACAAATACCCAATAGATAGAAATGATTTGTAAATTGTAGACTGGATATAAAATATTAACATATGGAATATGATTCAAGTGAATGCTAATTTCAAAAAATATAATGCCAAATCTTTATTGGATGGATATGTTGTAATGGAATATCAGTGGTTCTTTGCTGGAAATGATAACAGACTATAACAGATAGCACATGTTAATCCACCAAAATGTAATGAAATATCAGTTTTTTAAAAGAAATTAACACTAACAATGAATATATATAAGATCTACTTATATAAGACATATATAAATATATCAAATATAAAATAAATTTAATGAGGATTATTATCAGGCTCATTTGCGACAAAAAAGGTACCATAATTTTATACGAATATGGAGTGAAGATTTTCTACTGTATTCTCTAGTAATTCATAATTATGAGTCTCTTAAGTTAAAATAAATTTCATTTTTTCATATCACATCTTATTTATTTTCTGTGGATTACTATTAAACCAACATATGGTAGGGGGGCCTCTTGTTGAAGTACTAGCAAGGTTGGGGACATCATAATCATACTCTTATATAGGCTCACCAATTCATTTATTGCTCAAATTCAAATTCTGCTATAAGCATGAAATTTACTAATCTTGTTTTTAATCAGTCACTCATATATAGAATATATAGAACAGGTAAATGGATGAATAAAGATGCAATAAAAAAATTAACTTATAATAAAAATTTATTAATCAATCACAAAAAAAAAAAAAAAAACATACAAGCATGGAGACATTAATATATCTATATATTTATCAAGTGATAAAAAAAAGATATTCGATTTTCAAATATGAGAAGAATCTTACAGAATAAACATTATAATTATAACGAAACCAAAAATCTAAATTAGATTTCTTTCCCCTATTTTCTTTTCAAAAATTAAAATAAAGTCTATCAGAGTTTATTTATAATATACTTCAAATATCTAGTTTAAATCTCATTACCTTCATTTTGAATTACTTATTTCTAAAATTTTCTAATCCATGATGTGATAGCATGATTTTCTTACAATGACATATGTACTGGTCTTTTAATTAATGATGCTTTAGGTCTTACTTGCCTAAACTTATTGTTACTAATATCTTGCCATAAGCATTACTTATCACAGGGCTTCTAGGATTTATTGATTTATTAAGGAAAATGCTTACTTTAGGTCTTATTTATCTGTAACGTACTTAATTATTATTACTAATATTTGCATGAATATGGTTTACCACACCTCCTAGCATTTATTTATTCTGGCAATTTTTATTTACTATGTCAGAAATATCTTAGCCAATTCCATCTATTTTTTTCTTCTAAATTTATTCTTTCTATGAAAATTCTCAGGATCAAATAAGGATTCATTGCCTATTTGAGTTCCATGGATCATCATCAAGTCTTCCATGATATTCTACAAGTGTACATTTAATGATGTGATTCAATAGACACAGCATGGTTGTTTGAGATCCACATCTTTTATGAATCATTCGTCTAATAAATATCAGGATATATTCTGTTGATATAAGAAATAATTGCACCAAGATTTCTTTACCACTGGCTAACTGCTAAACAATCAATCATTCTTCAGATAATATATAATATACTGAACCAGGGTTTCTTTACTGCTGGATAACAGATAGAATAGGAATTACTCTTGTGATAAACAACAACAAAAATTAACTTATGTTATGCATGACATCTTATTCCAAAATCACATTCATGCCAACAAACAAATTTCCAAATATATATTATCAGTGCAAAATACAATTTCTGATTCTCCTATGAATCCATAGAATATTCATGACATATCCTCATCAATTTCCTTCAATTCTAAAATATTACAAAATTCTTTTCTTTTAGTATAATGTTCATTATGTCTAATATTTTTCTCAAAAAATATTTTTCTTGAGAGAAAAAAATTTATCTTGGTCACCATCATACACTTTCCTCCAGATGCTGAGTTTAATGTTATGTCGAGACTCATGTTTCAGAAATGGCTGGTATCTATTTCTCTATAATTATTTTATTATCATAGCGCTGAAAATACTAGTCTTAATAGGAATATTCATCTATTATTATTCTTTGTAGGCTTGTCACACTATTCCATGATTTGACAACATTCTACCTAATTATTAATTTCATCACTCTTAAATACTATCTAAGTATCTTCTATAGTTTCAACCAATTCAGATTAGAATAAAACTAGAACATAGGAATACTGGATTCTTAGGTATGTTATCTATACTCCTGATTTTTCATATTATTTTTGGAAACTTAGGCCTGCCATTATTCTTTATTCTTTCTTAGATCTTTCTGGTGGATTATAGTTATTTCATTTCAAAAATATATAAACTTAAATCTATGCAACTTATAATGTCATTTACCATGAGTTGATGTGGTTCAATTCTCTGTTCTTGAGCTTTCTGTTCAATCTTTGACATTTGATCTATAACTTATGCTGTTACTTTTTCTTTCAGGTCATCCCTTGTCATGACTATTTCTTCTTACCATTCTTTCTCTACTTCAAATTTTGATTTGTTCATTATCTAGTTCCACATTCTCTCTTTTTAGCATTTGACTTACATAAAACATCTATTGTGTCTTATTACTTCTCATTATCCACCATCATTCTAGTTAGATTCTGGATGGTTTACTGATACTCATTTTCTTTTCATTATTTTATTCTTTCTGCTCAACTTTTCCATTTCTCTTTATCATTTGATTTTCTTCTGCTTTTATATTATTTTCTTGCTTGTGTTCTTCTCACTTTTAATTCCTTTCTTACTTACCCATTGTTTTCTTTAATTCAATCTAATTTCTTCAACATTTGAATGTTTTCTTTAGTATCTTCCTCATTTGTGTGGTTATAACTATCCCTCCTTTCCTTTTAGCTTCAAGTTGGATGTTGATCTGCTTACCACTCCATTTTTCTTGCTTTTGCTCTAATTGTTTCTTTTATGTTACTTTGTAAAATTAGAAAAAAAATAAGCTTTTCATACAAATGAGCCGGACATCCTTTTCCCCTAAATAATCTTCCACTTTAATAATATATTCCCAGATCAGCTTTGTTTTTGGACTGACAAAGATTCAAAACTGTCACTTTTAAATATTTAGCCATTTTATTGCTCTGACTTTATTTTCCATTCTATACTGTTTCAATATATGTGGGACTGATTCTTTTTCTCTGATACTTACTATTATTATTAGGAGTATAAGTTTATCTAGCCCATATTTTGAAAACTAAAATGTAAGGAAAATTTATAGTTTTGTCTACTCAGAGATGTAAATTAATCGAACGTACATACTGCTTCACCAAAATTCAATGGAATATTATTACAAGGCTTTTCAACAAGACTGAGAGCAATTTTATTTCTATTGGTATAATTTTTAAAGCCACACATTAGTCACATTAAAATGCAATGGAATATTGATAGCTTTGTGCTGGAGATGATAATATATTATAACAGATAACATGTTTGTATCCTATGGTTATCTGCCAAAATGTAATGAAATATCAATTTTTTTATAGTAGACTAATTCTAATCAATGGTTATATACATTCTACTTATGTAAGACACATGAGGATATATCAAATATAAGAAAAATTGAATGATATTTAATATCAGAACTCACAAGCAAAGAAAAAGACACCACAATCAACTATCATATTCTCTAGACTTCATAATTGTTATTCCCTAAAATAAACTAAATTTGATCTTAACCATTCCTTACCACTAACACATATATAAGAGTAAAGATATCACAATAACTTATTTGTTTAGAGATACTATTTAATCAACTTATAGAAGGTGTCATATGCTAACATACTAGCAAGATCGTGGACATCATAACCATATTCTTATACTGGTTCACCCATCTTTTTTACTATTCAGATTCAAATTACCACAAATATAATTCCAAATCTTTTGCTCTCTTTAATCATCAATCACACATATGTACAATGCATAAAACAGATAGATGGATAAATAAGGATGCAATACAATAAAGAAATTAGTATAGAATAAAAATTTATTTAATCAATTACAAAAAAAAAAAAAAAAAATTTAAAAATATATAATTACATATGTATATTGACATATCTATGTCTTATGTAATTATTAAGTTTTTATTTCTTATACCAATACATTTTAGTAACTGAAAAATATTATATGATATTTACTTTTCAAATAGGAAAATTATCTTATGGAACACCATAAAATAAAATAAAAATTAAATTAGACTTCTTTCTCTCTTTTATTTTTTAAAAAAGTTATAATATAGTCTGCCAGTATTTGTTTATTCAAACATACACAAAAATGAAAAAAAATTTTTATTAGCTTAATAATTTAATAAATGATATTTATATATAATAGCTAAAAGAAATAGTAAAATGGAATGTTATTTTCTTAAATGCATGTGTTATTTAATGTTAATGATAAACTTAGTTTTATTTTTTTTCTTTCCTACGCATCTGTTAGTCTATGATTTCCTTATATTGAGACATTCATACTTCATGGATGAATATTACAGAGTTAAATATGAACTCTTTCCTCAGCAAGTTCCTTCCTCCTTACATAAGTTTGGTAAAATGACTGTAATATGATAGTGATACTTGGTTCGTCTTAACTTAGCACATATTGTTAAACAATTTCAGAACTTTTTGTTTTCTGAAAATCTTTTTTTTTTAATTTGCAGAATGATAAATAATTTCAAATCTTAACCAACAAGATTAACTTTCTGCTATGTTTAGAAAATATAAATTGAACTAATGTTTAGAAATAATGAAAATTGTTGTATGTTTAGAAATAAATAAACGGAACTAAATTATTTATGGAAAACAAAAAAGAAAGTTATACATATTTTACTAAAATAAAAATATTTGGTAAAATAAGTATGCTTAAAGATTTCTGTTAGTAGAAAATAATTGTGATTAAAGAAGTAGATCAAATTAGAGATTAATTTAAGTGATAATTATAGATTAGTTCCTGCTCCAGAAATAGAAATAACTTTAATAGTAATTAGAGTGATTTAGAAATTTCCATGTCTATACCATTGCTACGTGGGAATGGTCTGAAACAGGATAAAAGCTCATCTGTAAGAAGAATCAGCTAGTTCTTCATGACCGAATTGATATTTCAGACGTTTTGTTAGGATGAATAGTTTTAGGATCAAAGATTTATTATTATTTATTACAACAAAATACACCTGGGTCTTGTTTTATGCGGATTATTTTAATGCGATTCATGTTACTTCTTAATATCTTTCATATTTCACTATATTTATTAGATATCAAGGAAATTTAAATTATTAATAACTTATTTTGATTTGAAATACAGTACTTTTTTTTCTTTCAAAAATATAACATTATATTAGCAGCTAACGTGAATATGACCTGAAGCTGTATTTAGAATCTTAGCTTCTATGTAAATAACCTACTTATACTAATGAGTAAACAATAATACATTTATACTTACGTATAAAAATATCACAATAACTATTCAAAAATTTTAAACTTTTAAAACGTATTTTGTTAGATATAATAGAAATATATAATTTTTTAAATTGTTAAAATAAATAACAAAGATTTTATTGATTTTGTAAACTGAAAATAATCTTTCTAATGATAATGTATAATCTTTTTGTTTTGATTGCAATCTCATTTTTTTAACATAGAAACAGAAAACTATTAACACAGCACAAGACTAAAAGTGGTGCTAGTTGTACATCACATCACGAATCTGATTTTTTACTAGTTCACAAACGAACGTGTATTGTCAAATAGTGGTAATGATTAAAATATGTATGAAAAAATGTAAAATTAAATACTATAGTTAATAAAAAAAGTTTGTCGTATTAATTTTTTTCAAATATTTGAAATATTTTATTAGTCATACTTTATTTCCTTATTTTTTTAATGCGAATTTTAAAGTAATTTTTCATTGTTGCTTTGCTTTTATGCGATTTCTGAAAATTACAGAACCTATCCCCCATTTTTCAAGGTAAGTTAAGTCTACTTTTGTGCGATTTCTTTTGTGTGCATTTTCTGAGGAACCTATCTACTGCATAAAACGAGACCCAGGTGTATATAATAATCAGAATATTTAAAAGATACAATTTCATTTTTTACAATTATTCCTTTTTAGTTATAATTTCATTTAATGTAACTAATAATTTTTAAAAAAAAATATAGTTACTTCGGGATTAATGCTGTCATGACCTAATCGTCTGGCCATAATTATTCTAATTTTGCTAATTATTCTAGCACTTTAAATTTTCATAATAATCACAACTATGGCATTCTGCTATCACAATCTCTCCCCTCCCCCAAGGTATGGCATTCTGCTGTCGCAAACATGAGTAGCAAAATCATGAAAACCTAAAGTATTAGAAAAATTCACCAAGCTAGAATAATTGTGGCCGAACAATTACATCACAGCAGATCTAATCCCAAAGTACTAAAATATAAATCCCCTATATGAATTCATGGTACAGTGATTAATGCACAAAACTTGCCATGCCTGTATTGATATTTGGGTGAAATTTGGAAATCTTTTCAGATAGTTAAAAAATGTATAAGCAAGCTTAGAATTTTTCCTTTAGGTAGGCAGCTCATAGTCACACCAGACTACCATTAATTTATTAGTCAGCAGTTGAATATCTAGATTATTACCTAGAGAGTAAAACAAAAACAGAAGACCACAAAAAATATCCCATTATTATCTTAGCAAGTGATTAAGCTGCCGAATAGTGATTTCACTTTTACTACTACTCTGAAGAAGAATCACAAAAATACTTTGCCTTGTAATAGATTATTCAAGACTGTCAAAAGAAGTCATAGATCACACAACCCAGCTTGTAAGTTATAAACAATGAGGATTGCCAATTCCTCAACAAGCTTTGTGTTAAATGCTTAGCCAGAGAAAGCATTTAAAATATCTCTTGTCAGGAACCCTCCCCAAACTCCTGACCATGGTTTCGTGCTTTGGCACTCCTCAGAGAAGTGCCAGGGTAGGTTTAAACACTAGATCTAAAAATACCAACTCAAATCCAGCATTTAACTAAAAGTTATCTATTGGGTGAAAAATCTGAAATTTTCAGACACCTACATGTATTCAAACCCAGCTATCCAACTCAAATAGCTATATGGGGCTGATAGATCTTCAGCCATACCATATATTAGTAGTCTTAGCAATATAACATTGTATAAGACTTAAGGCGTAGACTATAAATAGTCAAAATAAGAGTCATAGATCACATGACCCTATTCTCTTAAGCTTGTAAGTTATAAACAATGAGGATTGCCAATTCCTCAACAAGCTTTGTGTTAAATGCTTAGCCAGAGAAAGCATTTAAAATATCTCTGTCAGGAAACCCCCCCCCCCCCAAACCCCTGACCATGGTCAATAGATAACTTTTAGTTAAATGCAGGCTTTGGGTTGGTATTTTTAGATCTAGTGTCTGAACCTACCCTGGCACCTCTCTGAGGAGTGCCAAAGCAGGAAACGTCAGGGGTTTGGGGGGGTTCCTGACAGAGATATTTTAAATGCTTTCTCTGGCTAAGCATTTAACACAAAGCTTGTTGAGGAATTGGCAATCCTCATTGTTTATAACTTACAAGCTTAAGAGAATAGGGTCATGTGAACTATGACTCTTATTTTGACTATTTATAGTCTACGCCTTAAGTCTTATGCAATGTTATATTGCTAAGATTACTAATATATGGTATGGCTGAAGATCTATCAACCCCATATAGCTATTTTAGTTGGATAGCTGGGTTTGAAGACATGTAGATGTCTGAAAATTTCAGATTTTCCACTCAATAGATAACTTTTAGTTGAATGCTGGCTTTGGGTTGCTATTTTTAGATCTAGTGTCTGAACCTACCCTGGCACCTCTCTGAGGAGTGCCAAAGCACGAAACTATGGTCAGGGGTTGGGGTTCCTGACAGAGGTATTTTAAATGCTTTCTTTGGCTAAGCATTTAACACAAAGCTTGTTGAGGAATTGGCAATCCTCATTGTTTATTATTCAAGACTGTTTTATATTTTTTTACTTTATCTTACCAATTCCACAAATAAAAACTTATCATTTCTTTAAAATAAAATGTAAATCCATTTTTTACTAAAAAAAAAAAAAAGACATACAACAAATAACTATTTGGTGAAATAACAAAGCAGACAATATAGAATTTCTTTTTCAATATCATTTGGGATCGTATATTTGCTTATTCTAAATCTTTTATGCATTTATGACTATTTATTTAAATAATAATTTTTATTTGCTATTTATTCATAAATATTATGCTTTACTATTGTATTTATATATTAATAAAATATAAATATTTCACATTATATATTTGAACAGCAGTAAAAACATTCAAAATGCCTAAGCAGAAAGTGGGAATAAAAATTTATCAATTCTAAAATATTAATTAATACCAGTTTATCAATGAATGAATCATCTCATAAACTTTTATAAGAGAAGATGGAGATAGGGAATGAATAAATTTAAAAGTTAAACAATTTAACTTAGAATGATAAAGACTATATTAATAATGTAATAATGAATATGCTTTTTAAGTAATCTATACTCTATTATTTATCCATACATAGAGTTACATTGGTGCGTGTTGCATATATGCAAAAAATCAAAAATGAAAAAATACGAAAATCTAATACATTTGAAAACATGAAAATTATGTAATTTATTTAAAAATTAAATCTGAAAATAATATATTTAGTAAACAAAAGATGTTATCATTGCAAACATTCTAGAAGAAATTAAATTAGCATTTGCCATCATCATTAATTTAATTTATTATGTAATCTTTGTATTCATCACATTTATTAAAAATATTTGTTTTTCAATCATTATTTGTTCACAAATAAATAAATAAACATTGTCAAATTTTCAAACATCTTATATTATGCTCATGTTTTTTTCTTCTTTGCCATCATTTAGCCATTTTTGTTATCATTGTTTGCACTAAACACACTGGCTGAAAATTTTTTTTTTTCAATTACTGTTTGTTCTTTAAATATGTTTGTCTTCATTGTTAATTTAAACTCTTCCCAACTTTACTAACAATATTAATTTCTGGTTTGTTTTCAAAAATATATTATTTTTATGTATTTTTTCTTTTGTCTTTGAAACTTATTATTTTATTCTTGTCTACTTTGATATGAGAATGGTGATTCCATCAATGATTAGTATATCACATGCAACCAGCACCATAATATCTTATCATGAATGAAAACAGCAAAAGACATAAGCTGTTATATAATAATCAAATTCTGAATTATAAAATATGACAATACAAAGCTCACAAGACTGGTTTCAGAGAACCTCCTTTTATCAGTTGTGCCAAATCTAGAAATCAATAACCACAAATTAGAATAGGTTTAAATCTAATTTATATTAAGCAGATATCACTTGATTTATTTCAAACTGTGAAAGATGAAATATGCATAATTATTAAATAATATACTTTTTATAGTTAAATAATAAGATAATAGATAGCAGTTAAATTTGGTGAGATATTCAAATGATATATTAATTAGAAGTTTATAAAAAATTTGAACACCAACAGTGATAGAGCTGAAACGTTGATCCATGGATCTTAAGCACCAGAATCTATCAATCTATCACTCTAGTAAATCATGTAGAATTATGGAATTAAAATTTCTATCTGGCTAGAAAATATTTATGGATGTGCTTATTAATAGTGTAAAAGGAAACAAATTAATAATAGTGAATTTAATAAAGTAAATAATACTTTTTTTACACATATCTATATTAATGATAAATTTTATATAAAAAATAATTATAATGTCTATCTATTCAGAATGTAATTATCCATATTTTATCATTCACACTTTTAAATAAATGAAATATATTTAATATAAAAAAAGATTCAAACCTATTTTGATGTTTGATTAGTGATGTTAGGGCATGATAAAACTAATAAAGGAAATTAATTCTCTGTAACCAGTTCTATGATCATTGTATTATCATGACTGATAATTCAGACATTTAATTATTATATAAAGCCTTGAGTTTTAATTAAACAATAGGTTAATAGATAACTCTTAATAAAAACTCTCATGTTATAATATTAACCTATACATATGTAGTTTTCTAAAAACTTACTTTTCTACACATTCTCTAACCACTGCAAAATTTCCATCACCAATGATTTTTCCAACATCATATTTTTTAATGATTTCAAAAGGAAATTCCAATTCATCCCCTAAAATAGATAAATATATTCAAATAAGTTATATACACATTCGTTCAAAATCAAAGTTTATAATATATAAAATATTTATAAAAACATTATCAAAATATTTAATTAAATTGGACTTATGTAAATTATTACAATAAAACTAATTATTTTTAAAACTTAATCCACATTTTTTTATTAAATTTCAATATAAAACAATTGTTGAACACATTACATCTTTTACTCTATAAAGATTATAATGAAGAAAAAATAAATAAATACAACTTCTAAAATGCAGTCAAGCATCACAATTAACAATAATTTTAGAAATATTAATTACAATAATTTAGTTTTGATTAAAAAAAAAAAAAATTCTAAACATAATCTTTCCATCATGTAGTCTTTGAATTAAATTTATTCAAATGTTTGGTAGTAAAAAATATAAATTAATTAAAATATATACATATATTCTATATTCTGCATATTAACGCCAAAAACAAATTAACACAGAGGCAAAATTCTCCATACAGTAGCTGGTCCAAGCCAAAGTAAACAATGGATGCTAGAAGGTTTGTACATAAAATCTCTATAGATAATTAATAAAATAAAAGATGGCTGCTAGAGGCTTACATTAGATTCTAAGATCTAGGTGGACTCTCAGATCCAAGGTTTTTCACTGATGAAAGGTACAAGCTAAAAAAAGGTTTAAAATATTGGATGAGTAGGCACTAGATAGGTATTTTATGCACAAACTTTCTAACAATCATTGATTATTCTGGCTTGCACTGAGTGTGCTACTGCATGGAGTTTTGCCTGTTTTATTAAGATGGCAGAAGAGAGATTTTCCAGATATTTGGAGTAATATAAGAGTAAGCCTATTATTTAAAGGGAAGGGAAAGGATCATAGAAAGTTAAACAATTATAGACTGATAGTGGTAATGTCAGCGCTACATAAAGTTTTCTCATATATGGTGGCTGGAAGAGTTACAAAATGGATGAAAGAAAATACTATAGTGGGAGAAATGCAATGAGGTTTCCGACCAGATAAGCATACAGGAGATAGTTTATTTGTAGTTACCCAATTTATGGATATGAGTAGAAATACAGGTAGACAGTTACATATGGGAATGGATGGAACTTTAATGGATATTATTAAGAAATTATATGAAAATAATTACTACACATATCAATTAGAGAATATAGAATCAAAGTTAAAAATAGGGTGGGATTAAGGCAAGAATGTCCTCTGTCATCTATTTTGTTTTTGTTGCATTTGAGAGAAATGGAGAGAGCAATAGAAAGACTAGGAATAGGTATAGAGATACCATTAATAGGGGAGTATATACATTATAGGGTCTTTTATTTGCGGATGATGTTTTTTTTGTGTGCAGAAAGAAGGGAAGATATGGAAGTTATGCTGAGGACATGTGCAAAAGTGAGTAAAGAGATGGAGATTAAATTTAGTGAAGAAAATTCAAAGTGATGATGATTAACACTGGGGAAAGAGAAGACAATGAATTTTTACTGGGGGATATAAAGTTAAGTGTGATGAATAGATATAACTATTTGGGAATCGTCTTAAGTAAACAGAAAAATTGCTTGGACGAATGGAAAAAAAAATGAAGCAAAGAAAAGAAAGGGATTGATAAAGAAATTAACAGTGTTCATATATAATAAATATGATGTAGCTAGAATTGTAGGAAAGGAGTGGCAATAGCAGGATTAACATATGGTAATGATGCATTATGTATTAGTAAAGGGGTATTAGATTACTTAGAAAAAGTACAAAGAGAAGTAGGAAGCCATGTATTAGATGAAGAAGTATGGACAGTAAAGGAGGCAATTCAAAAAGAAATGGGATGGTCAAGTTTTTATATGAGAGATGCAAAAAACAAAATAAAAATGTTCGATAGATTGCAGTTTATGGATAATAAAAGAATAGCCAAAATAGTATTTAATTGGATTATGAATAAAGGGCAAGCAACAAGATGGGTGCGAAAGGTAATGTGATATGCAGAAGATTTAGATAAAGAAATTTATGTCAGTATATTTATACAAAAGGTGGAATGATTGTGTTAGGAGTGGAATAGTAGATGCATTAATAAAAAATAGGGAGTTGGAGAGATGAAGAGGTAGTATGAAGAGTAAAAAGAGTTTAAATATTTAGAAGCAAATAGAATATTGGGTGTGAGTTAATTTATGATAATAGCAAAGAAAGTGGTTTACTGTTTAAGGCTCAAACAGGATTTTTAGCAACAAGGGAATATACATATAAATGGAAAAATATGGGTGATTTAGTCTGCAAGTTGTGTAAGGGAGGCATAGAAAATATTAGGCGTCTGTCAATTGATTGTAAATGCCTGAAAGCAGAAAGGGTACAAAAAATGAAGTTTGTGGAAGAATGAATATGAACAAAGTGATTATACAAAAAGGGGCTTATTGTTTTTTATGCTGGGTTTGGGAAAAGATAAGGGATTTTTAGATATAAAGGTTATGGAGTTGACAAAGATTATATTGTGGAAATGGGATGAAGCAGGATAGAGAAAAATATGGAAAAACTTGGGGTGGGGAATGGAAAGGGAAGTCAAAGTGGCTAACAGGTTTCTCTGGGCATAGTTGCTGAGAGATTCCCGACTCCGTATAAGGAGAAGTCACAGTGCATCACATCTGTGTTATCAGATTATGTAAGCATAAAGAATAGTGATCATGTGATGTTAAATGGTTCAAAAACAAATTACTAAGGAAAAATTATAATGAATTTCTATAACTTTGCAATTTTATATACAGTTACGGTATAGTCAAACAAAATAAATTATTTAATAATTCAATAGTACAGTTGTGTTTATATATACACAGCATTGATTTCAAAGACCTTGTGCATATTAGTTAGTATATCTACTTGTCACACCTATGAATTTTGAATCCAGATGAATATTAAAAGAATTTTTCAGATTATAAACAAGCTTAAATTTTTCTTCTTTTAAATTATCAAACCATGGCTGATCTACCTAGTCATTTAATTAATCAGGAAATAGGTATCTAGCTATCTTTATTAGATGATAAAATAAAGAAAAAAACTATTGAAACTTTATTATCCAGCATATGATTAGCTTGTTAAGTATTACTTATTCCTTCATTATGCAATGGGCTTTTTAAAGATTGTTTATCTTTAGCTACATATATATAATATTTAATCACATGTATATTGACTATACTAAGCTTAATGTAATTAGAAGGCACTTGAACTCAGACTTTTAAAGTTCCTACAATTATCCATTCTATCTTATACAACTGATACATATGACCACATACATGTGAAAAAGATAAATGATTTCCAATATATGTATTTTGTGGTAAACCAGCATTCATCAGTTAGTCCAGATCGCCATCTCCCACACATATATACAATCAAAGCTCAGTTTACATAAAGATAGCAAATATTCAAACATTAATGGACAAGCTTCAATCTTCTCCAACCTCCAACTCTTCAGCCATCCATATCATTGAAAATCCAAGGATGGAACACCAAAAGCTCTTCTTGCTGCCAATATTATTATCATACCTATAAGTCATTCTGATTCTGACCCTCACATATAGGACTTTAATATGTCCATTTAAATATGCAAAAGAATGATGGGCAAAATACAGTCTGAATATGTAATATTTAATTACATGTACATCGTCTATATTAAACTTAATGTAATTAGAACGAACTTGAACTCAGACTTTCAAGTTCTCTACAACTATCCACTCTATCTTATACAACTGATACACATGACAAGTGCAACTGATTTAATTTGAACATAAATAATTCAATATTTTACTTTCAGATTATAAATTTAATATACATTTGGGATAGTTCAAAAGTCATGGTATAAAACTTGCATAAATCAATTTTTTTTTTTTTACAAAGCAGGCAGATTATCACTATGCCCCTTTTCTGCAAAAAAAAAAAAAAAAAAGACATAAAAATTATAATATTCAAAAATATTTATTTTGTGTTTTTATTAAACATGATATAAGGATCTTAACTTTATAGGTTTTAACAGTTAATTTGCTTTATTGCAATTAATTAACTTTAACATTTTTCTGCAGTCTTTTATCTGAATAATTTTGATTTAGTTGTTCTAAACTCTTTAGTTTTGCAGTTTTTCCTTCTTGGTAAACTAATTTCAATGTTTTTATGGAAATCTAATAAACAAATAAAAAATGTTAAGAGATATCATATTAAGTCACTATAAATAATTTTTATATATGAACATTCTAAATAAGATATCAGCCTTCACTAGACATATTTATTAACTGGAGGGCATATAAAAATAGCAATCCCTGCTAGATTATTTGTATGGAGTATGCCCTATTTAACCTTCATTTTAGAGAAGATGATTATTTGAATATATTAATAAAGTCTGTACTTTGAGAACTTGAAAAGAAAAAGTGAATATTCAATGCAGGCATATTCTTTTAGATTTTGAATAGGGTAGTACTATTAAGTTTATCTGATATTCTTTAAAATTTTATAGGGGTAAGAATAATCTTGCATGCTATTTAGATAAAGATATGTTTGTTGCTGGCTGTTATAATTAGTCTTGATAAAATGCATCATTAAATATAAAATTATGCTATTCTCATAAAAATATTTATAAATTTAATTTTCATTCTTCAAATAATATTTGAAAGGATTAAATTATCTATTTGTAACTAAATAAATTTTATTTCATTTTATTAATCAATATCATATTGGATTTAGTGACAGAATATGTATATTGGATTATCAAGAAATTTTAATTAAAACTAATAAATATATAAAGTTTGTGTTTACCAAGTGGATTTGTTTATTAAAGACTTGTTAAATGGAAGATTTTGCTTATGTTCACTTTAATATATTTGCAAATAATAATGAATCATTATATGATTACAAAAATATTATTAGTATAAGTTCACATCTAAAATTTTTTTCCTTAAAATGAGATGCATGTGTTTGAACTAGGTTTCTGATTATTTGGAAATTCTTTTAAAAAAATTTGTTACTGAGGACCTATTTTAGCATAATTAAAATAATGCTCTAAGATAAAATAATTGTTTATTAACGACATGCCATTGAATATTTATTATTTTTCACAGCAAGAATGTGTTTTTAAATTAAAAATAAAAATATTTTATAATTCATGATGATCAGGATTTATATTAAATAATTACTTTTTTAGAAAGATAATATAGACACTGTTTAATTTACTGGCATTGATACATAGTTTGTTGCATAAGTATTAGATATTCATTGACAAAATCAAGTTATAATAAAGGTAATGGACATAAAAAATAATGTCTCAAATTTAACTATTATCTATATAAACTAAGAGCAAAAAAAATCATATGTAAATGGCTTTTATTTTTTACAATATAACAACAACAAAAATTGCAATTATTTTATTACAACAATCCCAACTATATTCATGAAAATTATTTCTTAAAGATAAATAAGTTTCTGCAACAAATAACTTTCAAATATTAATGCAAAGATAAAATCAATTGCAATAATATATATAATTTCTATTTTGGTATTCATAATTTAACTTTCAATTCGTAGTAAAATTGTTTTGTTGTCAAAGACTCCATATCTAACTGATATTGATGATAAAATTTGGAATGTGTACCAGTTTCTCTTACGAATTATAATTTTTAAAAAATAAAATGGTTAATTACAAGGGAGATCAAATGATGTTTAAGTACTGAAAGTTATAGTTAAGTTTTGATCCAGAAATCTTTAGTTCTCAGATCAGTCGCTATACCACATCACTAAACTGCACAGGGCAAATAATTGTAATGATTTATCTTGTGATTTTGATTAAAATATATGCTTATATGAGATGCATTTATCTTATTTGGTTGTATTCTCATCCTTGGTGTTCGCCTTAAGATGGCGTTGATGCTAATCAAAAACATATATATATAACGATTCCGGGCCGGACCTAAATGATCGATTTGATCTAAAAAGATCTGATTTCTTAGATTTGTAATAAAATATTCTACTAACTAATACTATTATATGATGTTAGTTTTTTTCATTTTTGTAAACGTTTATTAATCTTATCTTGTTTTTGAGTTTGTGTGTCTTTAAAGTTACGGTGTTTTTCTAATTTTTTTTTTTTTTTGACTTTACGTGTGTCTTTTTAAAGTTACGGTCTTTTTTTTTTTTTTGCAAGAGTAAATCAATAATTTTATTCAAAAGCAAGATGTAATAAGTAAATATTTATTAATCTTATCTTGTTTTTGAGTTTGTGTGTGTGTCTTTAAAGTTGTGGGGCTTTTTTGATTTTTTTTTTTTTTTTTGCACTTTAGGTGTGTCTTTTTAAAGTTACGGTATCTTTTTTTGCAAGAGTAAATCAATAATTTGATTCAAAAGCAAGACGTAATAAGTCAATGTTTATTAATCTTAGATTGTTTTTGAGTTTGTGTGCATGTGTGTCTTTTTTTTAAAAGTTACGGTATTTTTGATCAAGAGTAAATCAATCATTTTATTAAAAAAGCAAGATGTAATTCTAAATCTATCAAAAATAACGTAATTTATATACTACAATTTAGAATTGATACCCGACTAATTAGTAAGTACCGTCATTAAAAGACTCGATTGAAAAATGATACCCGACAAATTTCCGTTTTCTTTTTTTTTGGGGGGGGGGGGGACAGTAATGAATCAGAAAGTGGGTCGTTTTTTGTTAAGTCTGTCTATATAAAAAGGGTACTGTTATTGAAATACTAAATTTAAAAATGATAGCCGACTAATTTGCGTTTCTTTTGACAGTAATTAATCAGAAAGTGAGTTTCTTTTTTTGGTAAATCTTGTGTATATATAAAAACAAACAAACCGTAATTCAAAGACTCCATTGAAAAAAATCAAACCCCGTTGAATTTGCTTTTTTTTTTTAAAGACAGTAATTAATCAGGAACTGGGTTGTTTTTGTTAGTGTGTAGATATAAAAACTAATCTTATTTTGAAACAATAAATGTAACAAAACAAAAAAAAAATAATACCCGACTAATTTTATTTTTCGGACAAGTAATTCCTAATAATTAGACAGTGGGTTGTTTTTGTTTGTGCGTATATATATAGCGAAAGTCACTAGTCATGGACGAATTCTCGCAAAAACGGTACTTTTCGCGTGAACCTTTAATTTTTTTTCCTTTCGCACCCTTAAAAGCAATTTTTGAGGGTTACCCCTTCGTAATGGAATCTTCAGGACATTAGTACTAAACTTACAACAGTAAAGTAAGTTACAACACATTAAAAAAAATAGACGTCTTATCAAATTTAAAAAAAAATAGGACCGCTTCAAATACACACATTCTCACCCGAAACTACAGAGAGAATAGATATTCTACTATTACGAGAAAATGATGAACAAAATCGACTACTACAGCAGCCAATCAAGGCATTTCGTTCTCTTTGCTTTTAGCATAGAAAAAAAGCCATAACCGGCAGCCGTCGGAAACTCCTTTTGTGTTTTATCATAGAAAGAAGTCTCTTTGTGTTGGCTTCTGTCGCCGCCTCCTCCGTCCAACATAACGTGAGGACTTTTCTGCATTTATAACGTAAAAAAATTCCTCTTTGGTTGGGTGAAGGCCGGTGAAACGGTATATTTCTAGGAATTTACCTAGAAGTAGCGACATCTTAAGGCGAACACCAGGGATGAGAAAACAACCTCTTATTTTCTGCAAGGTACTTTAAAAGGTTAAAATTTTTCATTAATGGAGCAAATTTTCTAGTCTTACAGAGTAATTTTGAATTAAAGATAAGTTTTTATTTTTCACAGAAATATTTAAATTAATAATTATTTTTGTCATAATAAAGTTTATTGAAAACAAAATTTTGAAGCATATGTAAAATTAAATAATTTTATCTAATATTTTTCTAATTTTGATTCTTTTATAAGCACTAAAAATTTTATTAATCAAATATTTAAATTTTTGATAGCTAGGAAGATTGCTACCAACAATACCATGATATTCTCAGTCTCTCATATACTTCCAAGAATTCTCTTCATTTTATTCTAGAAATAATAATAAATCTTAAAAAATACTGAGTTCAAATAAAAATATCTTAAAATTCTGGAATAAATGTTTGTGATATAAATTTATTATTTATATATCACATTAAATAGAGAGGCATTACATGACAATTTAATTGAGATACAAGAATAAATGCATAATAATTCTTCAGCAATAAAATTTTAAAAATAAGCAATTAGTTATAAACTATCTTGACATTCTACAATTCATCCATTTTTTTTTTTTTTCAGTATTTGCATCACTAAGTGAAAATGAATTACAATAAACTATACTTTAATAGAATTAACTTTTAAAAAAAAAATCTAGTTAAAAAAAGTTATTTATTTATTCTAATTAGAAAATTCTGAAAAATAAAAAAACAAAATTGCTGCAACATCTTTAATCCAGAACTTTTGTTTCCTAGCCTTCCTGGATTAATGCATTTGTTCAATTAAGAGGATATGCATAATAATTCAACAAAACAATCTCTTAATCTTCAATTATAAGCATTATTTAAAAAAACTTTTTTAAAAGTACAGATATTAGTAAAATCATCAATACAAAAGTAGGATATTTTATTTATTGATGTGTCACAGTCATTTATGATATATAAATAAAAAATCTTACAATAAAAACAATTTTCATTTAAAAATATTAATGAATAATCAAAATATAAATAAAATAAACTTACCATGGCCATTCTGTATTTTTGATTTTGGCTAAAATAAAAGTAAACAAAAAAATTAAGTATATTTTCAAAATAAAAATTAACATTAATATTAAAGTCAATAAGTATTAGCAACAATAAAATAATACATCACTCAAGGTCACTTATTTAACTGATTTTGAATATAAATATAAAATTCCGAATGATAGCGAAAATGTATTAAATAAAATGTAAACAATAGAGACATTTTAAAGTAAATTGAGAGGGAAAAAATACAAGTCAGAACACTAATTACCAACAATGAACAAATATTGAGAAATTAACTGAAAAATAAAAAACTGTTAAAAATCTAGAAATGGATGTGAACAACTACAACAAAAAAATACAGCATTAATAATATACATTAAAAAAAAAAAACAGATATAAAAAAGATTAGATGATAAAAAATTAAAGAAAAAGCAATTTAAAATCGACTTAAAAAAATATGTAAAAAAAAATTTTTTTTAATTAATGCTTTTATGTAAATAGCAGACTAAAAAGTAGAAAAATAACAAAATAATCTGCTTCTCAGTTAATTTGCCATTCTTGGAAAATATAAGAGATAGTAGGAATCTAGACTTGTTATAAAACAATTGGAAATTGCAGAAATATTGTCATTTCATAAAAGGATTTGAGGCCTTTTTGATTTTTAAAATTTGATCCCCAAATACTTTTAATATCCCTATAATTTCCAATTGTTTTATAACAAGTTTAGATTCTTAAGAGCTCTGATAT
Organism: Epiperipatus broadwayi; assembly: GCA_028023455.1. Classification (NCBI taxonomy): domain Eukaryota; kingdom Metazoa; phylum Onychophora; class Udeonychophora; order Euonychophora; family Peripatidae; genus Epiperipatus; species Epiperipatus broadwayi. The sequence continues at coordinate 22,443,678 of JAQFVV010000001.1, read as the reverse complement.
TTTTTAAGAATGGCAAATTAACCAAGAAGTGAATTACTTTATTATTTTTCTACTTTTTAATCAGCTATTTATATAAAAGCATTATTTAAAAAAAAAAAAAAATTACATGTTTTTTTTTACGTTTTAGTTATATTTACAAAAAAATGGTTAAAACTACCAACAAAAATTCTAATTTACTAATAAGACATGAAAATAAAAAACATGCCTTCTAACTAACGAATTCTAAATTTAAATATGTGATTGTCTATTATGTAAAAATATTTATGTATTGGCTTTTTAATTAATTAAATTAATTAAATATGAGTTAAATTAATATTAAAAAATTTTTATTCTATAAATGTAATATTTTCATTGGCTCACTACCTAAAGACTTTTCTTGGAAAGCATAAGGATGTGAGTTTAAATGGGAATGGATTTTTTTCAGCGTTAATTAAAAAAGTAGGGCATATCAACAAAAACAGAGACAAAATGTGGCCATACCAACAGAAACACAGGCAGAGCAGGCTAATATAAAAACATTTAATAGCATAATGTGTAGTCAATTCTGAAGCAGATACAAAGAGTTTAAAACTGGAAAGAAAAAAAAACAATATATTTTAGTATGGAAAATGTTAACCCAGTACACTAAAAATGATTAGTGAGAAAACTGAAAATTAAAATGGAGAGGTGACAAAAATGCATGAAAGAATTAAAATGTTTAGATTACAAAATGAGCATCTTTAACACTATCAAAAATAAAGAAGATACTTTTTGAAAAAAAGAAGTATGTGACTGATGAAGAGACTATTGAAGATTTGTTTGAAAGAGATTTTGGATATGAGAAATTACATGGAGAATAAAAATATAATCGAAGAAGGAAAGAAGACACCAACAATGCAAGACCTAATAAGATATAGAATAATAATAAAGCAACTGGTATAACTGACTTTCCAGTGGAACTTTAAAAAATGTTATACTGTGAAAATCAGTTTATGTGATGTAATTACAGGAAGAAATAATTCTATAGATTTTATTACTACTAAAACTGTTATAATTATAAAGAAGAGAAATGCAAATGATTGCTTAAATTATGAAATAAAAGCACTTTTGTTTTATGCCTCAATGATACTATTAATAATTAAAACAAAAGAAAATATATAAAAACTTGAATGATGATTAATGTCATTTTAAATTTGAAAAAGAGATCGGAGAAGACTGGAAATAAACAGGAAATCTTAGGTGACTTTCATAGACTTGAAATACATTTTTGATAGAATGAACTGGAAATGATTATTTCAAATGATAAAAAAATACAGATCTTGAATTTTGAGGACAGAAAGATTATTCTAAAATTATATAAATGTCAAAACACAGAAATAGATATTAAGAGTAAGAACAAAGCTAATAAAAAGAAATGTGACATAAAGTTATTTATTAATATTCTATTTGCTCAACTTTTTTATTGACAATATAATAATGGTCATGAAATGAAAAGATAGTTAAAAATTAAAAGCAAACACATTCATAACATTTATATAGTTTTAATTGCGGACTCAAAAAAAATAAAAAAATATTTAAAATGCTTAAAATATTTAATATGTCTTTTAAGAATTTCAAACTCATATTGATAAAACTAAGATTACTATGTTGGATAGACAGCAAATAAAAGAACGACTGAATGTAGGGATACATAATATAAGCCTGGAGCAAGATAAATTTTGTTATTTGGATAATCTGATTCATAATGATAATAAATGTCTAGTTGAAATTAAAAAAAAACTTACTACTTACTAAATATATATCAAAAACTAGAATAAAATTTGTTAGAGCTTTTGTTTGAAGTATAATGACATACAGTGAGACTTAATCATTGGGATGCCAAAAAAGAATAAGAGTAGAAAGTAATGAAATATGTTTTTTAAAAAAAGTTAAGTAAGTGTAAGTTGGATAGAGAAGAAGACTAACACATATCAGATAATAAAAAAAATTGTTGGTATAGAAAATTAAAAAAATACTGGGGTATATTTTGAGACATTTGTTTTTTACAAAATATTTTAGAGGTTTAAGTTTTGGGGGAAAATGTGAGGAGTAGGTTAAAAATATCTAATCTTAAAAATATTATCAGTGAAATTTAATGTAATTTATATGTAAATATGATAAGAATGGCCAAGGACAGAGCGACATGGGTGTGACAATAAGATATTGTCTTTTTAGGAATTGACGCTGTTACGTATTTGTGATTAAATAAAAATTGATTCAAACTTATATTAAACTGATAAATAAAAGAGTTAATTTGTAATTTTGTAGTGATGGTAGAATTTTCAGAATTATATTTTATATTAGGTTTATTAAAAATAAAATATGTAATACATTATTCACAATAATGTAAGTTGTCTTGGTTTCACTAATGAAACTGGGCTAATATAAATATGAAATTACATATAAATATATACACCCATATATTTCTAGTGTCATTTACACTAAATTTAATTAAATATCTCATAACATTATAGACTCAACTGTGGCTATCATTTATATAAGAAAATTCATTTTCTTTTGTTTGCATGTAGACTATAATATTTAATTATCTTCAATATAGATAATGTATGTAAAGTTTGTTACTCATAAAATAGTACATATTTAGCACTGTTTGATTGTAATATTACATTATGTAATATCATATTGCAAATTCTCAATATTTATCTACCATTATATTCATATTCAGATACAAAATATGCCTAAAGTCAAGCTCTATGGACAATTTATTATCAAATTAAATGTCTAAATTAAAAGAATTTTTCTATTAACTTTTTTTACTAAGTTATCGTAAAAACTAATAACATTCTTTTGATGTTTGAAGATCCTAAAGCAATGACCCCCCCCCCTTAAAATTGTCTATTACTCTAAGTTGATTGATTGTCATATGCATATAATTAAAGTTATTAAATGAGACATTAATAGACCTCATTAAAACAATTGTTACTTATAATTTAAATGGATAATTTTTCAGAAGAGCAAAAGTCATTGCAATGTTTTTGCATCACTTAAGTATTTTGATTGTCCACTATATTTCTAAATTTATTAAACAATCTACAAAAAGATATATAATCGACTGAGGTCCATCAGAATGCTAAGCATTAAATTTGTGAGCAGCTGTCCACTCAGAGGCATTCACTTTCCCATTCATGTAAAAAAAATTTTTTTTATTTCCACTGCTTTTGTCTTAAGCTGTAATATATCAATCTAAAACAAAAAAATAAAATCAGCTGTTTATAAAATCTGACTTCTGGTATTCTTTTCTATTCCAGATTAATGTCTCTATTTCACAAGCATTCGGTTTACTTTTTAATCACTCCCCTATATATCTTAGCGATAAGATGTCACTAATACCTCTCTAGTATGATGTGAATAATTTTATTAAAATACGCATATGTGACATTTCCTCTCCTTATAATAGCACTTTGTAAAAAGAATTGTTATAAATTTTCAAATAATATATCAGATGCATATTTTAGTAATTCTAAAAACATTCTTTCACACTTTGATATTTTATCATTTTTCTTTTTTTTTTTTAGGATTTTTGTAATTTCTTATTTGCTTATTTAATTTTTTTTCAACTTCATTATTTTTTTTTCATTATATTCAAAACAAACTTTTTAAAATTTAGATTCAATTTAATAAATTCCAACTAGTATTATCTTTGGGCCACATATTTACCATGTCAAAAACATTTATTCCATATATATTTATGCATATATCTAAAAAATTTACCCATTTCAAGTGTGTGTGTAGACTATTCTTCTTATTTGTAATCTATTAAAAATGAAAAGGAGAAATTAAACTCCATGACCAGTTTCATGACATAACTATTGTCAGTTGCAGCTAGTCTTGAAATATACTAATCTATATTCTACATATACATAGATATGCATACACATATATATATTTATTAACAACACACACATACAAAAATATAACTCAAACTATTTATATGTTAGTGATGTCTATTAATTCCTCAAGCTGAAGTTGTATTAACAAAATATTGGATATAAAAAATTTAATATATAGAAATTCAAATGGCTCCTATCTTTTCAAAAATTTTATCTTGTGCTTTTGATTGAGAGTATTTCATGTGCTCAATAAACCAGTATCAGGATATTAATCTAGTTATTATATAATATTAACTGCTGAGAAAATTTTATATTTACATATTTCATTATTTGATTTGTTATTCACAGGCTGTAAATTGAAACAATTCACAAATGTCAATTAAACAATATCTAAAATATAGCTTTAAAGAAGTAATTTAAGATCTTCATGCTTTCTTTCCAAAGTGCTTCAGATTTGCCTATATAAATAAATTTAGGTAAAAAGGAAAGATGGTCCATTCTTATCTTTTCAAAAGTTTTATCGTGTGCTTTGGATTGAGAGTATTTCATATGCTTAATAAACCAGTGTCGGAGTGTTAATCTAGTTATTGTATATATTGAACCGTATTAAAGTACATATGATTCATGAGTATATTGGCATTTGGTAATATTTTAAAAAAAGCTTAAATAAGGTAAAATTTAAAGATTATTCAAAAGACGCAATTTAGTTTTCTTTTTTGGTAGTATAATTTATTTATTTTTAAATATGTGTAATGAAAGGTATTTGTTTGATATTATCTGTTTAATTAAAAACAAATGTTAAAATTGAAAAGAATGTAAGCACAGCCGATTATTTATCCAGATAAACAAAGAAGTACAATGCAATAGATTACCATCGTAAAAAGTTTTAACGCTAATTAAGCATAGTCAAAATAATTCATAAAAAAAGACGACTTTGGAATTAAAAAGAAAAATAAATGTATAAGATTATCAAATTACACATTCTGATAACAATAATATGTGCAAAAGCTTCAAAACTGTATCTAGAGTATAAAAAGAATACAATTTTGATCTGGATTTTGTTGGCTTGTTCTTTTGGCTGGAGATTCCCATGAGGATCCTGGGTAGTGAAATGCGTCTACACAGGACTATTCACCCGCTGAACGAAGTCTTCATGCGGGAATGGAAACGAAGCATTTCGGACACAGTTTTTCGTAATGAAGAGGTCACCCCAAAAGACTTTTGAGTATAGCATTAAAACAGACCAGGAACGTGAAAATGTTGACAAAAGAAATCAGTTAATTTCCAATGAGCTCAAAATCTCAAGAAATACATGTATAATACAAGCATCTACACAAACTTACCGGTATGCTAAAATTATTCATACACTAATTTATGACAAAAAATGTTTGCAAACTAATGTTAACTATAAGCTTATAATACTGTTAGAGACATTAATTTTTATTATTGAAGGAACTTTATAGAAGATAAGAACTATATAAATTAATCATTTTAATTATTTGATTAACATTATTATCTAGAATTAGCGTGCATGTGCTTTCCAATTCTATTTAATAATTTATCTTTTAAATATTTTAATCAACTTTTCATTGTGCATTATTAAAGTTAGTTTATTAGAATTTATTATATATAAATTATCTTTGCCAACATGCTTGTTTTAGCCGTGGAAAATTCCAAAAGAAAAATTCGTATAAAAATTTAAAATGACAAGAAACTTAATCCCAATCTTACTTTTAGTGATTAGTTACAAATTGACGATGCGATGTGACAGATCAGTGAATTCTCATATAGAATTCTGGCACCCTTTTCAAATAAATAAAAACTGATTCCACCGGATCGTAAATAAATAGTAGGCAAGTTAATTAGGAAATGTAACTACGTTCTTGAAATGTCCGGACTCGTAAATGATTGGAATATATTTTCTTTCCATAGTTTGATTATTTTGCACTTTCTAGTGCGTAAAAGAAGGCCTAAATCCACCCATGAACATTAAATTAGACTGTGAATGGTACAATATATATATATATAGAAAGAAAATTTATAACAATGAAAAATGGTTTTTGTCTAAAATGTATGCATGCCTATATTGTAATAACTCATCTTAGTGTGTGGGTGAGTTTTAGTTTATATAAGAAAATTTTGTTTTTGAAAAAAATAAATCATTTACAGATTCAAAATTTTATATATTTTGTATAAATTATATAAATCACATTTGTACTTTATATATTAATAATATAATTTTATCTTCCAAAAACACTTCTCTTCATCCTACTTTAGAGCCATTTATTATAAGATGAGTAATCAATGGACAGCACCTGGTATTGCCATATAAATGTTAAAAGTATTAACTTTCCTAGCCAAAGAATAAGAGACCTACAATTAACACAAAACTTAATTTTAAAATATAGGGAAACTAATGTGGTGTTATATTTATATAACTATGCAAACAAATTAGCTTTAAAGCAAACCCTTAAAAGTTTTTTTGATTTTCAGGTTCAGGTTACTATTAGCTTGAAAAATACAATGGGAAAATGATGACTTTTAGATATATAAATGCATTAGGTCTAGCTTTGAATTTTAGCCATCACTTATGAAGGCAAAAGCCAAAAACTAACCTAGAGATAGAAATATTATAGCACTATATCATTTGCTGTCCATTCTTTACTCAAGGTTATAGCAGATAGCGCAGAATAAAGAAAATGCTCTTGGAAGCATATGAAAAAGTCATGTAATATTGTTATAACTTCTATTTGGTATACTTTTGAATAACTCTGAAATAAGACTTGTTTCTTTTACTTGTTGTTTTTCTGGGGATTAATTAAATTTTAATAACATTTTTGTTTTCTTGCTAAAATCAGAAAAAACAAATTTTTTTATACAAAAGCAATCTGTTATGATATATAAATATTATCTAAATGAGGCACATATAAACTACATTATTTTTTTAAAATATATATTGTGATCATAGCTAAAATTATACAGTCAATAATTATAACTATAAATTATAATTGAAATAAAATACTAGTTTTTTACTTCATCTTTGATTAGTAAATAGTTTAGATTGCACTTTACGTAAAAAAAGTGAAGCTTGTCTCAATCTTATTACAAGTTATATGGCTTAGCGCTTTCAGAGACCTTGTGTCTCCATAATAATAGCCTACTATGGAGACACAAGGTCTCTGAAAGCGCTAAGCCATATAACTTGTAATAAGATTGAGACAAGCTTCACTTTTTTGCGTAAAGCGCAATCTAAACTATTAACTATAAATTATATTTATAGTGATTAAAATATTTAATTCATATGGGATAAACTACATTTATAATTATTTAAATAATCATCATAATTATAGAATGAAAGATTATTCTACAATAGCTAAAATTACATGCTATAACTTATTATACTTATATTTTTTTAATGTCATTATAAAAAATCTATATATGTTTTATAAATTTGACTGTAAGTACATAGTGATTACTTATTTCTTTCTACTAATTTTTTTATTTTTTATATATGTATAAATAGTCATATATATTACTTATAATAACTCCCCTCATATACACTTTAATGCAAAAAAATTTTTAAGTGCCACTCAGTGCAAGCCAGAGTAATCAATGGATGCCAGAAAGCTTGTGCATAAAAAAGCCTATCTAGTGCCTACTCATCCAATATTCCCAGACTAGTTTCTAGCTTGTGGCTTTTGTCAGTGAGAAGCCTTGGATTAGAGGGCACTGGACCTAGATCTTAGGATCTAATGCAATCCTCCAGCAGCCACCTTTTATCTCTAATTAACTACAAAACTATGAGAATAAAATTGAAAATGCAATAATATTTTCAATCCAAGCTCATTAGCTTATATAGTCATTTGGTCTGAACTCAATTCAGTATCCACACATTTTGGTGTCTTTGATTCTTTAATAACCATAGCCACTACTATCCTCCTATTAGGCAGGATTGGTATTAAACCAGTAAAAATCATATGATCACCATTTCTTATGCTTGCTCATAACTGTTTATTAAAACAGGCAAAATTTTCATACAGTAGTGCCACTCAGTGCAAGCCAGAGTAATCAATGAATGCCAGAAGGCTTGTGCATAAAATCCTTATCTAGTGCCTACTCATCCAATATGCCCAGACTAATTTCTAGCTTGTGGCTTTCATCAGTGAGGAGCCTTGGATCTGAGAGCACTGCACCTGGATCTTAGGATCTAATGCAACCCTTCAGCAGCCACCTTTTATCTCTACTTAACTACAAAACTATGAGAATAAAATTGAAAATACAATAATATTTTAAATCCAAGCTCATTAGCTTAGATAAAATAAAGAATTCATTATAAAATTTTTTGCATTAAAGTGTATATGAGGGGAGTTATTGTAAGCAATATATATGAATATATGAAGAAATACAAAGAAAGTGAGAAAAAAAAAATGTATAGTCTGAATTATTTTGTTTATTTGCAAAATTTTTCAATATCTTTATTTTTCAAATGATTGTAATGCCACAGTATTATAAATCTCACAAGCTTGTGAGTCAACATTGAATTTGAACTTGAGATGTGAATGATGAAATACTGAAAACTAGGATAGGTTTGGTATCAAACAATGTATAATAAATTTATTTTATTTGTATTGTTAATAATTCATCTCTAAATATAGCTTTCATATATATTTAAATATAATCAGTCTTTCTTAATGCGTCTCGTATACTTGGTACACAAGTTTATTTCATAATATAAGTGAGAATTCAACTTGTAAACTTAAATTAGTTAATACCTAGAACATAGTATTTTATTCCATTACAATACAGAATATACTGAAACAATCGACCTTAGTTCAAGGTCGAGTTTCACGCGTTTACCACTGTCCACGTGTCATCATGGTTTTTTTTGTAAAACATATATAGTAGCGTATATACGTAATTAAAAATATTAGATAATTTTGTATTTTAAAAAAATTGTATTTTTATATGTTATAATTTTTTCATAACATAAAATGTAAATTCAAGATAACTGTCTGAAATAATTAAGGGGGTGGGGAGTTTGTCTTATGATTTTAAACCAGGAAATTGTAAATTAAAATTAAAAAAGTAAAAGTTAAAACAAAGCTAATGCATTTTAGTTAGCTATTAACATTGTTTTATTCAAATCCATTTCCAAGCAGGAAATTGATTTGAATTGATTTTAGACAGTTATCTTAAAACTGAATCTTTACTAACAATAGAATAAAGATTCTCCTAAAATAGAGATCCATTAGAGGCAGGAAATCTATTTTAGAATAAATATTTTCTAAGGGGCCAAAAACTAATATAAATAAACCTACAAATTTGTTATGTTAGAGTTGGGTCAGTCGTTGCTAGGGGACTTCACGTCCGTTTGAAATTTTGGAGAACCAAATTGCCATCCGCCGTCTTCAGCCGAACCTTGCCGCAATGTAGCCCCAAAGAATGCCGCCTGCCGTAGCAGATTCACCAGTGCTACCAAAAAATCCTGAGGTAACCTGCCAAAAGACCGTATAACCGCCTTATCCAATTTTAACTGTAATTTAATTTGTAAGATAATAATTTCGTTATATTTAATGTTTTCTTAAAGCTTTGTTAACCCTTTATATCAATTCTTTGCTGCCTAATTTTTATGCAATCCAACTCACGCTTATTAATATTTTTATTAGTTAGTGCAGTTATGATTTAAGTTTAATAATATTTTTATATTTTCTTCCTTTATTTATAAATGCCTCTAAAAACTTAATCTTACGAACTTCTATTAAACAGGGAAGGAGTGGGGAATTAAATTGAGTTCTTATTATTTTAAATACTTGGTAAGTTTGGGTTATATTTTAAATGAATATTTTTATCTAAATGTTTTGTAGTAAATTAATACGAAACGTATAAATATTTTGCAATCCGGGATGGCTATTGGTGTCCGTTAGTGTTATAAATTTCTTATTGATCATAGTCTGGCGACTTAAATTTGTTTAATAAATTGCACTCTTATAGTTTTGCTTCTTATGTTTAAATATTGATTCAGAAAGTAGGGAGCACTGCAAACTTCATTAATATTAGTTAATTCATAATCAATGACTATATTACGTAGGTCATTACTATTCGCATGTTATTGCGTATTTATTAAACCATTTAAGGCTTTTCTTTAATAGTTAAATTTATTAATTTTATATTATTATGATAGCGTTGCTAGCATATACCTAATTATTTATAAGCCATATACGGCTTCGATCTGATTCGCCTGTACTTCATTCCAGGGAATCATGATCATTTCGCTAATCATTCTCTCCTCCAAGTATATATATTATATACTGCTTTGAATCACCTGTACCTCACTCCAGGAATTCAAAGTTTCATCGTTCGTATCTTCATCATAAAGAAGTCTACGTTTACTTCTAGATCGTCCAGGTTAGAGTAGATGAAGCAATGTATAGTTTGCCGCAGTCCAGACTATAGTATCTTCCTACCAACCCTCTTCTTCCTGTACCATCTCAGCAGAAAGCTGGCGTGTACCGTCGTGATATAAAAGTGGAGAATGACCTTATCCTGGCCAAATGTGCCCTTTCCTCTCGTTGATATTATGCTAGCACCGGCATCCTTACAGTTAGTTTCCAGCCTGTGTAGCAAAGTGAATCGTAATAATATGCGATAATTAAACGTTCTGTTTTCCCTCTATTTGTTGGTGTTTAAACCCAACTTCTCGCGAAGCTGCTCTCCCTCTTTACTGAAATAAACTTTTCCCGCAAATATTGAGTTTATGCTATATCCAATCGTTAAATGTTGAAAATATAAAAGAAATAATGTCCTATACTGCCAATTAAAAATGTATCCGCATTGTAATTATTATAAATGAAATATCGAAATAAAAACAATAAACTTATGTATTAAAAGAATCTAAATAAAACAATAAACTTATGTATTAAAATCTTTTAATTAGCAAAACTCGAATATACTTTATAAATGTATTTTATATGTAAAACGGCCACCAAATCACTCCGATAAATCCGCCTCTTGTAACCGCCACACTAACTTAATATTTGTCAATATAATCTTAATAATATTCTTTAATGTATATAATCAAAACAGTTTTATAAGCGTCGAGTCAATTATATATATCTAAAATCATCACCAATTATGTTAAAATAAATATTTATGTTTTAGACTTAATCCAGTTGTTCGAATCTCATTATTAATATTTATATTTATGTATACTCATAATTTAATATCTTGGGTTCAATCAATCTCATCATCATCACCAGTTGAGTCTCATGTAAAATATTGTAGCACCGGGCCAGGATGTAATGAATTTATGTAGTATCACTGTGGGTGTTGTTCATAATGTTATAGATTTGGGGAATGGGCAAATAAGTTAGAATTCATGATTGCTCCTGACCTGTGTATCTCGCGCATGATTGGATTCGAGGTACTTTTGCCTAGATTCTAAATCTTGTTGGATGGACATACATTTTCGACCGGTACAATACACACATTTTATTCCTTTCAAAGCAGGTTACTAACCAATATGGCTAATAATACATATTCTAATTTTTTTAGCAAGCTGATTATCAATTATTAAAACTTATAATTAATTACATATATTTTTTTAGTGATGGCCTGTTTGTGCATGTATATGCATATAGAAATAAAATGTAAATAAAAAATTGAAATTTCTGTAGTTATGTACAGACAGTAAGTACATATATAATTTTCACTCCAAAAAATTTGCATATAACATGAATATTTTTGAATGTTATTAAAAGACAATATATGCAAATGAGCTTAGATTTTGTAGGAAAGACTAATATAAAAAATCTGCAATGATCTCTTCAATATTGTGCTGATATATGGAATATATATATATAGTCATCAGCAGAATGTTGGCTTAATTAAATGATTAATATGGAATCAATGTGTATACAAAATATATTAGATCTGTGTATGAAACTGTAGTTAATGAACTATATTAAATTAACGTATGTGTGAATAAAGTAATGCATACATTTACATATTATTAATGAATTTTAAAGATTATGAACTAATTTCTAATTGCTTTTAATTATTTCATTTAAATACATTTTTTGGCCAAGTTAATAAACTTATGTTAAATTTAAGTTGTCTTAGTTTTTTTAAGTTATTGGTGCTACCTGGTTACTATTGAAAGAATACCCCCAGGATATGCAAAATGTCAAAAGTCAACAATTGTTTTTTTTTTTATAACAACCTGTACAAACAGTAGCAAAACAGCAGTTATTGACTGTAGTAGAATAATTTGTGCAAGCATACGAAACAGAACATCTTGATAATTAAAGAATTTGCACAAACTATAATGATGGTATTAGTAAATAATAATATATGCAAACTTGATATAAATAATACATCAGCTTGGAAAATACATGTTAAACATGTTGAATGATACATGCTTATCAATAGAATTGACAAATGATAAAATTATAGTATTCTCTGGGATAGATGTATTACAAGTGGTAAAATAACTATGTGATCCCAAAATTCCTGAAGATGATCCATATGAGGAGTGAAAAGACAAGTTGAATGCTTATTGATCAGCATGACTAAAATTCAGGAGAAAGCAGTCATATCAAGAGTATTATCAAGATTATGATACTGCACTAAGAATACTCACAAAAGAATATAATTTTAACTCTGAGTTGGGAAACATGCTAGTGGATCAATTATTTTATGGAATGATGGATTACAAGTTCAGGAAAGTTTGTTAAATAAGCTAAATCTTAACTTATAATTTCAAACTGAGAAAATGTTTTGCACAAAAAATAATGCTAGAGAATGCTTCATAATTTCAAGCCATTACATATGTGTAAAAGGATCCCAATAGCTGTCAATAAAACAGAAGCTGATAGTCTGAGCCATAGAATTGCAAACCACGTTTTAAGGGGAAAATACCACATCAAATACTGCAAATTTAGAAGAGAACAATGTAATAGTAAAATAGGACATTTAGCTCTTGCTTGCTGAAATAAAGACCGAGTATAAAAATTAAGTCAAGCTTGAACTTTAAATCATGGGGAGGCAGTATGATTATTGATGTAGAGAACGGTCATATTCTTTTGAATGTTATTATCTGTCAGCAAAAAAACTACTATGGAAATAGATAATGGTGTTGGTTTATCTTTGTTATCACAGACTGATCTAAACTTAGTGAAAAATATTAAATGAAGTTGGCACTTAAAAAAACAGACATCATAGTGACAGATGTAAATCAGAATAAGACTTATGCAGTAAGGCAGGGGTCCCCAACCCTATGCCCGTGGGCACCACGGTGCCCACAGACCATTTTACGTGTGCCCGCCGCTATCTGAACATGATAAAAAATTATTTATCTGATACAAATAAATGTAATTTTTAAAATTTCTTATAAATTATTGTATTATATTGTAATCAAATTGTAGGGTATTCTATACTTTTACAGCATAAAAATATAAACATTAATTATATGTTAAAATTTTCTTTTTGAAATAAATATTTTTTTGTACATTATGTGTATTATTAATAATATCCAACTATAAATTTACATTGAAAAAATAAATGGTGCCTGCCACCTGGCCGGTATTAGAGAATGTGCTCTTAAGTGCAAAAAGATTGGGGACCCCTGCGGTAAGTAAAATGTACCAATTAAAATCAATTCCAAAGACAAATTTCTACTACTGTATATAGTTAAGAGACACTTAAATCTCTTTCTGTAACTGGTTCAAACTGTTAGGAATTCAAATAGAGAAAAAGAATAAAGATGTTTTACAATGATATTGCATATTGCGAGGAGGAGTCTGGGTTGATAAAAATGATAGTAACAACAAGAAGTAGAATCTTAAAAGGTTAAAAAATTCCAAAGGTAGCCAATTGGATTAGAAACAATCTTGATTATAAAACTTTACAAAATTGGATAATATAAGGATAGCCAAAAAGTTGACCAAACTACATAATATGGCCTATTTGGAATGCGCTCAAAAGTTTTGTCTACATACAATGGTTGCATTCTTATGACCGACCACATACTCATACCATCTGAACACAATAGCAAGGTCATATGTATGGTGGCCTAATATGAGTCAGGAAATAGAACAGATAGTGAAAAATTGTTGAGAATCTCAATCCACTGCTAACTTGCCTTCAAAAAGATTGGAAACATAGACAAAGTCTTCGGAACAATGGAAAAGCCTACATTTGGACCATACTGGACCAATGAATGGTTACAGCTTTTTAAATGCTATAAATTAATATTCCAAATAAATGAAGTACAAAATCATCAAAAATACTAATGCAGAGTGTACTATCTGAGCATTAATAGAAATCTTTGCAAGCCATGGATACCCAGAAACTATTATGATTGACAACAGAACTTGTTTTACTTCACAGATGTTTAGGGATTTTTTATATCTGATAAGAGAATATACCAGGTTTTGACACTACCATACCATCCCAAATCCAATGGTCTAGCCAAAAAGGCAGTTCAACATTTTAAATTCATGTTGAATAAAGTGACATTCCAAGATATAAATGGACAATAGTTTTTCAACATTTCACACGATGTATGTCAACAAAAAAGACATCAGCTAAAATGTTTATGTGCTGAAAATTTTGCATGCACCTGCCAAAGCTATGGCCAACTATTTGGTGAAAACAATTTAAATCATGAAAATTTTAGTCAGCAAGCAAGTTTGGCTGAGACACATTTTAAAAAAAAAAGGCCTCCTGGTGAAAACTAACTAAATCAGAGTAATTAAATTGAAAAATGAAAAACATTTTACACATAAATCATTTACGATATCACCAGAGTGAGATATCAGCAACAGATAGTGTACAATTAGCATCAGCTAATAAAAGAGAGAATTCTTGTAAAGAAAAGTAATGTACTGATTCATCCTCAGCTGTACAAAATGAAAAAACACCCAGCAATAGCTAGGCAGAAGAATCAGATCTAGCTGAAACAAGTCCACATTAAGATTATCAAGCAATAAAACCAGTGGAGTATCGACCATCAATAAAGTAGCTGAATCAAGAAAAAGCAAATGATCCCTGAGGGGAATGATGAACTGTCTATACATGTATATATATGCAAATAGTAATAAAGTGTAAATAAAGTTTATTGAAAATTTCTATAATTATGTACAAACAGAACATGTATAATTTTCACTCATTATTATTATTTTCATTCTAGAAAAATTTACATACAACATAAATATCTTTAAAATGTTATTAAATGCAAATGAGCTTAGATTAAATGGAAAGATTATCTAAAAACCCTCAATGTTGCACTGATATATTGTATACATATGTAGTCTTCAGCAGTGTTGGTTGAATAATTAACTGATTATGAAATCATTATATATATAAAAAAATGGTTGTCATCTGATCCATCGTGTCAGCCGCTAGAGGCAGGATTTCTAGCTAAATTTCTAGAAATATGCCGTTTCCGCAGCCGCACCCAAGCCTTTAAGCATTCTTTCTAAAATAAATCCTAGAAAGATTGTTAACTCGGAGTTAAGTCTTCTTTCTACGCTAAAAAGGTAGACTGTTAACTCGGAGTTAAGTCTTCTTTCTACGATAAAATCTAGAAAGAATGTTAACTCGGCTTAGCGGCTAACGGTGTGGCTTTTTCCGATGCTAAAAGCAGAGGAAAATGCCGTTGTTGTTTGTGTCACACACTATATCGTAATGCTGTGTTATGTATTTGATGTAACAATATCGTACGAGGGTGTATTAATTTGATCGTGTCAAAATTATTTGAATTTTCATTGGTGCCTTTTTTTTTTTTAAGACGCATTGATGTACTGTTACATTTTAAAAATTTTAACAGTATCGTGATTGTTCCTCATAAATTTATATTCCTCCTAAATTTTTGATTACGGTGGGTTAGCGTAATATTTTAAAGATCACGCTTTGAGTCACATTTTAGCGAGAAATTTTCCGAGACAAAAAGTATGGCAAATTCGAAAACAGAAAATATAAAAAGATGGGAATTGCCAGACACGGAAGACAGTGCTGTAACATTTCTACAGCACAAAAACATCCTGCTTAAAGAAAAGAGATGTTTGTGCGGCGAATGTATGAGACTTGAGGTCCATAAAGATCTTTGGACTTTCATTTGTAAGTCTCGTTCTTGCTGAAAGAAATGTGCACTTCGAAAAGGCAGCTGGTTTGAGGGATTTCAAATGCCGTTCGTCAAGTCTTTACGTTTGCTGTATTACTGGAGCTGTGACGAGTTGACCATACAGCATGCCATTAATGATAGTGAAATGTCTACCAGTAAATATTATTAACCAAATTGATAAAGTAACATAGCATACACACACAATAATTGTTGTTAAAAAAATGTAAATTATTATTTAAAAATACACAAAACACCCCTTCCCACTAATTGTTGTCAATCAAATGTAAACAAATTAAAGTAACGAAAATTATTATTTAAAGATCCATTAAAAAAAACCCCGTTGTTTCTTTAATTTTGTCACTTAAACGTACACCAAAAAAGATCCGTTCTTGTCAATAATAATGAAATTAAGAACTATTATTGTCCCATTGTCAAAAATGTTATGTTTTCGGGAAACCAAAACAATAATTTATAAACGAAAAAAAAGTCAATCGGTTGTCAATCAAATGTAATAAATAAAAGTAACTTCAATTTTGATTTAAACATACACAAAAAACTCCAAATAATTGTTGTCTGCAATCAAATGTAAAATAAAAAGAAAGGTAAATTAGTATTTAATCATCATCCAAATATACCCACCCCTCTCACTAATTATTGTCAGCAATCAAATGTACACCACCACTAAAAGTAACGTAACTACTATTCTTTAAACGGTTACACCCCTGCACCCCTCCCAATAATTAGTGTCAATCAAATGTAAACCAATCAAAGTAAGACGGTAACTTATTATTTAAACGTAACCCAAATTACTATTTGAAACTACACCGAAAAATAACCTTTTGTCAATAAAAATTAAACAAAAAACAATTATTATTGTCCCATTGTCAAAAATATTTATTCGTAGAAACAAAAATCATAATTTATAAACGAAAGGAAGTCATATCGGTCAGTCAATCAAATGTAAACCGATAAAAGTAACGGTTTTAATTTTTATTTAAACATATATACGCATACACGTAAAAAAAAAACAAAAAACACTTCTCCCGATAATTGTTGTCGGCAATCAAATGTAAACCTATCAAAGTAACGTAAATTATTATTTAATCATACACAAAAACACCCCTCCCACTAATTATTATCGGCAATCAAATGGAAACCTATCAAAGTAGCATCAATTATTATTTAAAGATCCATCCAAAAAAAAATCCGTTCTCTCTTAAATTTCAGCAATCCAATTTTACAAGAACAGTAATACTATTTTTAAAAAAAAAACTATTTGAACACACACAAAAAAAGACCCGTTCTCTCTTAAATTTCGGCAATCCAATTTTACAAAAACAGTAATACTATTTAAAAAAAAAAAAACACAAATTACTATTTGAACACACACCAAAAAAGACCCTCTTGTCAATAAAAATTTAAAAAAAAACAACAACTATTATTATACCATCGTCAATAATATTATTTGGGAAAAATAATTCAGAAACGAAAGAAAGTAAACTTTGTAAACAAACAAATCAAAAAAAAAAAAAAAGTCAATATTAATAGAGAATCGCTGGCCCGGGAATGTTATATTAATGTGTTTTTGATTAGAAATCGCGCTGCTAGCGGCTGACACAAAGGATCAGATGACAACCAAAAAAATTCTATATATATATAAGAGACTATAGTTATAAGTATTATATTAAATTACTGTGTCTGAATAGGTGCATACATCTACAGATTATAATGAGATTTTAGAGTTTATAGAATAATTTCTAATGGTTTTTAATTACTTTTTTTATATACATTTATTGGCAAATGAATACACTTGTGTTGTTAAGCTTAAAAATGTCTTGGGTTTTTTAAAAATAGTTATTGGTGCTAGCAGCCTGATATTGAAAAAATATCCTTTAGATAACATACATATAGATTATGCCAGCAATTAACAATGATCCTAATTGATAAACCAGATTAGAAATATTTATTATACAAAATGTGAAAAAAAAATTGATATGTGTTTTTCCATAATTTTTTGACAATTCAATTCACCAAATCTTTTATAAAAATGGATTTACTTATTAAGTTTTGAAATGCTAAAAGATCAACAGAGTAAATAGATAAAAAAACATCTTAAACTATATGACCATAATCCATTCTTATCCATTTAGCATTAACTATTTATTCAAGTCCATTATAGTTTTAAATGCTATCATTAAATTCAAGTACAAACTTAGCTTCATGCTCTCAGTTCTAACCGCTTCAGCTTCACCTATTTATATAGAAAGTAGGTTAAAGTAAAGAAGGGTTCCCCTCTTTTCTTCCAAGGTGTAAGCTTGTGGTTAAGACCTGTAGAGGTCCCTACCTTCGCATTTTCAAGCGCACATGCTTAAAGGTTTATTGCCTTAGTAAATATTACTTTTACTTAATCATAATCTTCTATTTAACATTTTCTATTTTATTAAAATATTACAGATCAAACTCTTTGCATTATACAATCAGTTGCATGATGCAACTTAGATGATAATTTTACGCACAGAATTCTTATTCTGTTTTCACTAAGGCAATGGATAAATTCAAAGTTTATCACAGCTTGTATCTTTCTTATCAAACAATGCAACAAGAACACACATCTCAAATTAAGGTAGTGCTTTATTATGAACACTCTAACTCTTATTTTCTAATTATTTCTCATTATGCTTTTCTCTCCACTATAATGATTTTACTGATGCTAATTTGGGATTGTTTTTTCAACTTTAATAAATGCTAATCCTCAATAAAATGTTTGTAATCAATCCAACTGTTTTTCAAAATAACTGAAATAGTAAACAAAATATATTTAATCAAAACTGATTTAATTATTTTTCTAAATTAGTAATAATTAAAGAAAACCAATTTTATTTCCTCATTTAGACATTCCTAATTTTAATACTTTTAAAATAAAACTAATATATTTTATTTGAGAATTCCATTTAAATATTTCCAGCCATTGTGTTTCCAAGACAATAACCAATTAAAACTAGTTGTGGAAGGCTGAAACAATAACTCACTGTAAGTAAATCTCGATTTCAGATGAGAATTGTCTTACTATAAACTCATTTAAGAACTAAAGTATTAATCAAAAGCAATTTAACTTTGGATCAGCTTTTAATTAATAAGTACCTTAGACAATGTACTATTATTTACTACTGCTTCAGCCTTGCACAACTAATTTTAATTAATTATTGCCTTGGAAATATTGTGGTTTGAAATTTTAACTAGATTTTAAAACAGAATTCCCATTTATTAAAAATGTTTTTTATTGTATATAGTACATATAAGATAATGATGATGCAAACAGAAAATCTTAATCAAACTAATATAAAAATTTATAAAAATTATATTTTTCAAATATAAAATAATCTTTGATCAATTTTCAAAAATAGAGATCCATAGTATGGGAGAAAAAAAAGCTTAAAGAATACAAATGAGTTAAATATTCAAAAAATCTGAAAGAATGAACAAATGAATATATGTTTGTTAAATACTTTTTAAAAAATCTGAAAGACTGAATATAGTAAAAATAATTTTAGCATATTAGGAATATAAAATCCACAAATTACTAAAGGGTTAAAAAAAAAAGTAGTGATATCTCTCCATTCAAGTGTAAGCAATGAGTAAAATCAATAGACATTTAATGGCACCAACTTATTACTGAAAGTTTAATCTTCTAATAAATATGCTCAAATTTGGACTGCATATAACTAGTAGACACAAAATATCAGGATAAGAATAAAAGATGGCTCCCTACATAAATCCAAGCTATCAAAATAGATTATGATAGTAAAAATGAGGCGTTTCCTTAAATTCACTTTAACACAAATTATAATAAAAGCTTAACAAAATATTACCAAATCTAATGCAAGTAGTAAAAACAGTAATGAAGCAAATCTTATTTTAAGTTATTTCTATTGTAACGTTTTTCGTATTACTAGCCCTTATACGCCTCAAATGTATATTTGAGCATGAGTTGATCAAACTGTATCAACATAAAAAAAATTGTATTTTAATTCTTAACACAGCTATTTTTCCTGATCAACTTCGGCCTAGAATGATTACCGGGTACAATCGTGAGCAGAACCAGTTTTTAATTTCTACTTGAGGGCGCCAGGGTCGTTAGACCCACTGAGACTGCGTCAAATATTGTAGCCCGTAAGGTAATAATTATACGATCTAATTTAAATAACTAAAGGTAAAAAAAAATTACATAGAATAGTATTAATTTTTGACACGTACAATGAAAGTGAAGTTAATAATAAAGATTTATTATAACTCGTCAAACATTCAATAATTATGATTAAGACAGACATTACAACGTTGGAAAGGATTGTGCGTATGAATTCATTAATCTACGTCGAATATTGGAGTATTAATTATTTAGTCTGATTTTCTGTAGCAACATTTTTGGTTCATTTCTCAGTTCGTAAATCTTCTGATCCAAGAAAATTTTATGGGATAATATTTCAATTCAATTCATTATTCATAAAGCTTTATGTAAAAAAAAATTTATGTACATTTACTTACCGGTAAGTCAACATTAAGTAGGTCATCGATCTTCCCGACGTACAATTCAGTTAGTGAGTAGTCCGCAGTAGCTGTTTTTTTCTTTTAGTTTTATTTCCGAATCTCCGATCTAATTTAGGTAGCACGAGGACGATCTAGGTGACTTTTTCCGAGAGAAAGTGTCGGCAAACGATATCGTTCTACTCACTCATGGCGAGCGATTTCAGCTGGTATCTAAGTGAACACATTTTATTAAAAGAAATATGAAACACTTCCAAATGCTCAGCACTATTGGAACACCCAGGTAAAAAGACCCCTTTTCAAATCTGTCCGCTCCTTTTATACTCTTCGATTCTTTTTAGAAGCTCTGCGCACGTTCTTTCTTTTTCTTTGTTCCACTTTATAAACTTCTACATTCTTCTCCTTTTCTTTTTTACAAAGTCTGTTTTCCGCTAAGAATTTCGGCCATTTTTAATTACCATCAGAAAATTGTTTCTGATAACAATCTTTCGCCTTTTGAAATTTCCTTTCGCTATTTTAATCAATGATTCAATATGCACTTTCCAACATTGAATTTATTTTAGTTAACTTATTTCAAAAAAAAAAACTAAACTTTCACTGTACGTTTTTTTTTTCTCTTTTCAAAACATTATGCTAAAACAAATAAAGATCGTGTTCGCTTTCTTTCTTTCCTCTCTTTTTTTTTTTTTTTATAATACCTAATATCAAAAAGTAATTTGTACTTTATATATAAATAAATGGTACAATACCACCGGGGCAGGGGAATGAGAATAAAATGTAGGTTTAAACTAATTTTATTCTTAAGAAGTCTTCATGCCCATATTCGTGTGTTTTGTTTTATTATCGCGCTGATATATTGTGTGAACTCATTCCACAAGCGACGTTCGGCGGGAATGTAAAATATTTCCACATTCATCTGTGTCCTCTCCGCTTAATCGTAATAGTAACGCTAAAGACTCCAAGTTATAAGCACAAACAAGCGTTGCTCATCGTTTTGAGTCTTACAGGCTCGTGGCAACCTGGTCTGTCCTCCCCAATATCGGGATCTCTGCTAGAAATAGACTGATGAGCGTTTAAAGATGGTCTTATGTTACATACTGCGTACTAGGACTTGGGGTTATGCTTTTTTCCCTCTTTAGTGACCACCTACCCGGTCAAATACTTGTGACTTATGTTCACACCAGCCATATCATTATTTCTTTTCGTTTTTTCCGAGGCACATCCGAGATCTGCAGGGTGTTATCCGGCCCACTCTATCTCTCAATGTTATCTATCACTATAACTGGTTGATAGCGGAGGTGACAAGGATCGAACCCCCTCTCTGTATTGCTCGCACCAGTCTCTCCATTTTATATCAAGGTCTTCTCTCTTGTATTTATTTTCACTCCTAACTTTTTCGTCTATTTCTGGAGGTCTTGCACGGATTCCCTTCCCTTTATTCTTAGTTGGGGACCCCTTATTTTTCCTTTGATTTCCAGCACTATTAGTCAACACTATAGTGTTCAGTTGTATCCGACCCTTCTGGTTCGGTAATTTGTCGAAGTGTTTAGGACTCGTCTCTTCTCCAGTGTTGTCATTCTCGAAAGCACTAAGCAATTCTGCCATTCTCTCTACTGTCTCACATCCGGTACTTACCAACAGATGCCCTACTGGATCGGGAAAATTTTTCCACGTAATCTTGATAATCTGTTTTTCTGTTAATTTGCACTCCGTCAGCGCTCGTAGTTGCGCCACTTGTTTCCAAAAAAATGGTACATAACGCTCTTCTGTTCTGCATTTCTCTTGCGCCACTTTATTCTTAATTCGTTCTTGGTGGTCCTCGTTCCAATAGCATTTGATTAATATTTGACCATACTGTGTAAAGTTATTCGGTTTCTTAAACAAGGATTCCCACCAAGCTTGCGCCGTCCCTTGTAAATGATTAACTGCCAGCGTTAGTTTAACTTCTTCCGACATGGGGTTTATCGCGAAATACCCCTGCAGGCTGTTTAAGTGTTCCATCAGTGAT
Organism: Epiperipatus broadwayi; assembly: GCA_028023455.1. Classification (NCBI taxonomy): domain Eukaryota; kingdom Metazoa; phylum Onychophora; class Udeonychophora; order Euonychophora; family Peripatidae; genus Epiperipatus; species Epiperipatus broadwayi. Next base: position 22,421,138 of record JAQFVV010000001.1, on the reverse strand, counting down.
TCTCCATCTTGTCCATGGAAAATTTTTAATTTCAAAAAGGGGTTTACTGCACTCGGCACGTTTTCTCTATTTTCTATGAATTTTATCTCTTTGCTTTCTTGTTTATCGGATCTCAATTCTACCACTTCTGTGCTCTGTGACCCTTTAGCTATTTTCTCATCTACTACCTTTATTAACTCTTCTTTCATTTCTTTAATCTCTACCCTTATTTCTTCTTTCAATTCTCTGACCATCTCTGCCATTTCTTTTTTTATCTCTTCTTTGAATTCTGTCATGCATTCGTATAATAGTTTTATTATTAAGGGTTCCAAACCCTCTTTTAATTCTTCCGCGCCTTCTGCCATATTTTGTGTATTTTTATTATTTCTCAATTTCATATATGGCCGTATTGCTTATTTTTGCTACAGTAAACAAAATCTTAACGCTATCAATTTTTTTTACGATATAAATCTAATATTTTATTTTGCTTTGCTAATAAATTCGTTCACCGACACCCCTCTCTTTTATCACCCTATAATCTCCCGTCCCCCTCTACCTTTACCGTCATTTCTTACCTTTGATCGGTTTTATTTATTATTTAATAATTTATAAGCTATTATTTTCTTTCAATATAGTCCTTATTTCAAATCCTACTCTAAAAAAAACTTTTGTAGTCGTACGCAATAACTTTTTAGACTTGCGCACTATTTGTGGTCATATTTATTTTCCGGTTACAGACATTAAATTCTCAATTTTATGCCGTTTTTAGATTTTCTCAGGTCGTGGTTTTTTTTTTTTCGTAAGCCTCGAGTTGGGTCGCCATTGTAACGTTTTTCGTATTACTAGCCCTTATACGCCTCAAATGTATATTTGAGCATGAGTTGATCAAACTGTATCAACATAAAAAAAATTGTATTTTAATTCTTAACACAGCTATTTTTCCTGATCAACTTCGGCCTAGAATGATTACCGGGTACAATCGTGAGCAGAACCAGTTTTTAATTTCTACTTGAGGGCGCCAGGGTCGTTAGACCCACTGAGACTGCGTCAAATATTGTAGCCCGTAAGGTAATAATTATACGATCTAATTTAAATAACTAAAGGTAAAAAAAAATTACGTAGAATAGTATTAATTTTTGACACGTACAATGAAAGTGAAGTTAATAATAAAGATTTATTATAACTCGTCAAACATTCAATAATTATGATTAAGACAGACATTACAACGTTGGAAAGGATTGTGCATATGAATTCATTAATCTACGTCGAATATTGGAGTATTAATTATTTAGTTTGATTTTCTGTAGCAACATTTTTGGTTCATTTCTCAGTTCGTAAATCTTCTGATCCAAGAAAATTTTATGGGATAATATTTCAATTCAATTCATTATTCATAAAGCTTTATGTAAAAAAAAAATTATGTACATTTACTTACCGGTAAGTCAACATTAAGTAGGTCATCGATCTTCCCGACGTACAATTCAGTTAGTGAGTAGTCCACAGTAGCTGTTTTTTTCTTTTAGTTTTATTTCCGAATCTCCATCTAATTTAGGTAGCACGAGGACGATCTAGGTGACTTTTTCCGAGAGAAAGTGTCGGCAAACGATATCGTTCTACTCACTCATGGCGAGCGATTTCAGCTGGTATCTAAGTGAACACATTTTATTAAAAGAAATATGAAACACTTCCAAATGCTCAGCACTATTGGAACACCCAGGTAAAAAGACCCCTTTTCAAATCTGTCCGCTCCTTTTATACTCTTCAATTCTTTTTAGAAGCTCTGCGCACGTTCTTTCTTTTTCTTTGTTCCACTTTATAAACTTCTACATTCTTCTCCTTTTCTTTTTTACAAAGTCTGTTTTCCGCTAAGAATTTCGGCCATTTTTAATTACCATCAGAAAATTGTTTCTGATATCAATCTTTCGCCTTTTGAAATTTCCTTTCGCTATTTTAATCAATGATTCAATATGCACTTTCCAACATTGAATTTATTTTAGTTAACTTATTTCAAAAAAAAACTAAACTTTCACTGTACGTTTTTTTTTTCTCTTTTCAAAACATTATGCTAAAACAAATAAAGATCGTGTTCGCTTTCTTTCTTTCCTCTCTTTTTTTTTTTTTTTATAATACCTAATATCAAAAAGTAATTTGTACTTTATATATAAATAAATGGTACACTATATAAAGTAAAACAGAATGATTTCAAAATTAGATTATGAAACTTAACATCAAATCTCCATTAAGAAAAAAAAAGTGTACTCAAAAGTGAACATATACAAAAATTGTATTTTAAAGCAATAATTTTTTTAAATCATAACTTACAAAACTAAATATATAAGCAATCCAATGTTAGTTAAAAATCAAATTTCAAATAGACTATAAGAATAAAATTTCAAAAGAAAAAAATTACATTAGTGACTGAACAAATTATATAGCATATACAGATATATGCAAACTATAATAATTATTTTCTTCTATACTGCTTCTTGAAATTTACCACATTAAGCAACATGACTTTGAATACATTTCCAAATATGTAATCATATCATTTTTAGAGAAAAAAAGAAGTTAAAAATAAGAGAGAAGCATTTAATAAAACTGTAGTCTGTTTAATATATATGTGTACCTATTTTAAAATAATTCATACAATTTTGAAAAGAAGTTTAAAGCAATAATTGTGAACTAAGTTATAATTACCATTGATTTTCCTTTGATTTTTCTAAGAGTTCTTGGGCTGCTAGGCTGAGATAACTTACCACTCCCTTGATCAGACCCTTAAATAAAATAATTTAAGGAGACAATTTAAAATATACCAAAAATAATAAAATAGCATAAACACAATACACAAAATGTGAAGAAAAGTGTGCATGCATGTAAATCTTAAAGCATCTAGTAGAAAGTAGGATTGTGAACTCGAAAAGTTATTCATAAAAGGTACTTATACTTGTATTCGAATATATATATTTAATTAACTTCACTGATAGCTTATCACTACTTTCCCTTTAAACAAAAATTATTATTAATATTATAATTATTGATTCAATACAAACCAACTGATCCAACATTATGAAGTGTTTGTACGGCTAAATGTGAAATACATGCCAAATATAGTATGTTATTAAATTTAAAAAAAAAAAAATGAATGATAATTTTTTTAAATTTTATTAAAAATAAAAGAATTTTAATATAGAAAAAAAAAAACCAAGATTTCCACTAAATGTTTAAAATTCAGATATATACATATAATGTATATTTTTGAGATTGATGCAAACAAATATTCTCAAAAAAAAAAAAAAAAGTTATATGTTTTTTTGCTATTAGTATATAATTATTTAAAAGCTTTTTTTTTCATATAAAGATTGCCTAATTTACAGAAGACACAAAGAATAATTTGAAAAGTATGATACAAATATTATACTTATATAATTTTATACTTTGTTAATAGTTGCAAACCAATCATTTTTCATTTTAGTATAATAATCTTAATTTTTGTATTAAAATACCCTGGACTAATTCCATACAAATGACATAATCCTTAATAAATAAAACTATCACCTTTGTCACTTACTATGTTTATATCAATCTGATTTGAAGTAACGACTCTCTTATCTGAGGTAAGATAATAGATGCTAAATGGTAATATTAACAGAGCCCACCCATGTTATATTCTGTCTTACATTTCAAATCTTACAAGCATATAAATATGTTAACACAATAGCTTGAATAATATATATAAAGGTGCCTTTTATCATGAAAGATAATTAATCAAATAATATATCTCATTCTTTGGTAATAGATTATTCATAAAACTCTTAAAAATATTTGCACTTCATCTATGCCTTTAAAAGGATTAAAAATTCATTTGTTAAAATATTTTAGCATTGTCTCTATATTTACAAAATGAATTAATATGAAAAGTTAATTCTAATTAAAATAATTTGTTTAGGAAGGTTTCAAATAAGATTTTTAATATCATTTTTTATTACCAATGTTATTAAAGATTTATTACATTAAACATTTTTTGGATTAATTGTAGAATGTTAGTCACTAACACAAATTAAACTACTAAGGCTAATAATATGGTAGTATGAACAAGCAAGAATACAAGATAATGACAGTTTGTGATAGTTTGTTATTGGCACTACATTTTTAACACAATTTATTCCAGTAACTCATATTTATAAAATGATAAAGTTTTTAATATACTTTTTACACATATTGTTGGATCTTCACATTTTTAATAAATTCAATTAAAGTAGCTCTCCAATCACAGATTTATTTATCCCCTAAATGACTATACCATTATAAAATTTGTATGATAGCAGATATTCACACTACAAATATGTTGTGAAAATGAATTTGTTCCATCCTATAAATATTGATCCATAATTTTATTCAGCCAGTAAACTGCATTGATACTAAGTTTGCACTATGTCAAAAAAAAATCAATATCAAAGTTACATATCTAGATAGATTTTCTTAATTCATGATTAACTGAATTTTTCCTACTGTTCAGAGATTTGGAAATAAAGATTCCAAAAGTATATATAAAAAAAAAATCAATTATATTGTTTTACTAAAAAATAATTAAACATACCAATAATTTCTCAGAAATCATGAAATTCAAAAAATAAATTTTCAGAATGAATATAACAATTTCACTCAACTGAACAATGTGAGTTTTATTTTGACATTAGTAGGAAATCTTCCAAATATCTTCTCTTTGAGTTACCATTCTATTATTTATTTAGATGATACAAGGCACTATTTAATTTTTTTTTTTAAAAAGGGTACAATGCAGAACTTTTTTTTATTTTTATTAAATATATTTTCCAAAAAGAATAGATAATTATTTTTATTATAATAAATATTAGAATATCTTCTATTTTCATTATAAATAAATGAATTAGCAACTGAGTAAAAATTTCATTAAATTTTATGTATACTGAATTTTTTATTTAAAAAATACAATTATAACTAATTCCTCTTTTATGTTTAAATTTTTGAAAATCATAAAATGAAGTATATTATCTGTAATTGTTGATTCATCAATGTGTAAACAATAACAAATATAATTATGGATATTTACTCTGATTATTATATCAAAATTTACATATGTCTGAGATATATTTATAATTGCTCTATATATTTCAGTTTGGATTCTAAAGTCACTTTTGCTCTTCTTGTAATTTTGAACTTAAAATTAAATATTAACACTAATTTGAAATATCATCATTTATTTACGTGTGTTTAGTTCTCTGACCAATAACAAATAGAGTAATTCAGTATTTAGAAATAACATTTGATCCTCATTAGAAGTTCATCATTATTTGATATTCTCAAAACACAATTTATTTCCTCTTACCGGTCACTATAAAAATATATATTTCTTCTTTGTACTTGGTTATATTTGATTCACAATTTAAAAATAATAGTCTATACAAAATTGCATATTCAAGTATGCAAATATTTTGAACTTCTGAATTTACTCTCTGGTCTTCCATCATTTGAATTGTAAATCATTTTCTGCCTTTAGAACTAATGATCATCTTTCTCTTTCATTTCAGATCTGATTAAAAATAAATACTAACAAGATCTTAAAAAAAAAAAAAAAAAGATTGAATAAACAAATATAAGAAACAAGTGAAAACAGAAGAAAATGAAAAAAAATTTTTTTTTTTAAAAAAGAGAATGTAAATCCACTTATGAAAGATTTTTAGATATGAGAAAGTAAAATGCAACATAGATACCAATATAAAATGTGAGGTTAGAATCAATAAATTAAAAAAAAAAAAATTACATCTAATAATAGCACCTCTGACTTGCTAGGCCACAAGCACACTACCTCATGGTCATGATCAATGAGAAGATAACAGATAGCATGAATCTTATAATGACTGGACTTATACCATCCTATATGACTGAAGAAAATAAGAGGGGTGGGGGGAGTGGAGAGAAAAAGGGAAAAAATGGTATAAAAAAAGCATTTAGCCTTTAAAAAGTACATTTGCATCTTATCCTACAAATCAAAGAGATACTTTAATTCAGGTACTGCTTACTGGTTAAGTTAATCTTCAAATCTGAAAACTGTTCCGTTAGCTATCAACTATAAATTCTTAGTAATCTGAGTTCAAAATCTGCTATCAAATATTTCAGTCTAGTGCTAATGCCTAATTATCACTGATAGTAGTTTGTCATTGTGAAACACTATCTTAACATAGTTTTAGCACTTCAGTTTTCGAAATACATATAAATTTTCATATTTAAATTTAAAATACTAAAACAAACTGTATAAAGAAAGTGGGAAGCAATATCAAATTAACATCAGTGAAGATTAGTATTATCATTTGTTATGGAATACCCTATGATCTAGTTATTCAACCTTCAAACAGATAACTTACCATTATACATAGGAGTTCAACTGGATGTTTTTTTCCATATTTATCTATATATGCATATTTTATGCAAACTTGTTACACTTTAGAAATAATTATTAAATTTTAGCATAACTAAAAAAATTTTTTGGCAACCACTCACCAGTTCTAACCACTATGTTATATTACAATTATATTTTTGTTTATAATCAGAAATTAACTTAAAAACTTTAGCTAAAAATAGCTATATATCCTTTTGTCAATTACCAGTGAATAATATTATGTTCCACTGGATTTGAAATCAGTTTCTTAAAAAAAAATTTTTTTTTAAAGTATTTCTGGAATGTCTCAGTTATATGACAAAATTCAAGTTTCCACAAATATGAACCTCAATTTATGGGTGGGAATGAGAAATGTATTGATGATTACACTAAAAGGCCACTAATTCTAGAAAAGAGATTTTTATTTTTACATTAATTATTGTTAAATTATCCAATAAAAACTTTTATTATTCATCCTTTCACTTTTTAGGGGGAAGGGGCATTATCATGAATTAAAAGTTTTATTATTTTAACTTTTTCAAATAGTATGAATATATATATATTATTTATTTATTCTATGGATATTTTTTTTCAATTACAGTAATTAAATATGTAGACACAAATCAAAAAATAGTTAGAATTTGTGATAATAAAAGTCCATCAATACTGTCTCTATATATGTAAATTCAAAAATCAGGGTATATATTTATCACAAATACATAAGTTAAAGACTATTAAATTCCAATTCAGTAGCAGATATTATTAGTAACTATGAACAGTTCTGAATCTGTTGACGAGATCTCAGCTTTAAAAAAAAAAAGGATGTCATTTTTTATGCCATAATTCCTTTGTTGTATGAAGATAATTTTGGTTAAGTTTTCAAAAAGGAAATATTGATATAAAATATATCTTAGATGTCAAACATATCTGGAGTTAGTTGGTAAGTCTGAACTGTATACGCTTTTTACACATTTTTGGTGTGTTTGTGTATCAGTAATATTTCTCATGGTAATATTTAATGGTACATAGGGAAATTTAACAGGAGTATTTTTTCTAAACACAAGTGTAGTATTCACCAATAAAATATGCTAGTGCTAAGAAAGCTGTCTTTACAGTATTTGCTTCACAATTCCAAGAAGTGTCAATCAGCTTTCCAAAAAGATTGTTCCTACAAATTATATTAGGTTTAACAATCAATAAGTTAGACTCAAGTTATCTCTCAGTTAACTTAAATAGAGTGTGTTTCAATCTTTTGTTATTGTGCATTGCATTTACAAAATATAATCCTATCGTTTTAGATAAAAAACTGAGGAGATAATCTTTGTTAGACTAAAAAACTTCACTCATCAGAAAAAAAAAATCCAAAATGTTCATAACCTTATTAAGACATTTTTCTATTTATGAAAAGAATCACTTTTGTGAAATTAAAGCAATTCCATCTGCATAGATACATTTTTTACATCATATTTCTGGAAAATTAATGATAAATATATAGCATTAATGAAAGTTGAGAAAACTGAACTGTATAGGAAGCTATGCTATAAAATTTTGTATTTGTTATGAATATTATTTGGTATTATTTGAATTTTTCTGTTGGAGAGCATTTTGTTAAGTTAATGATTTTTCTGCATTTTACAATTCAAGAGATTTTTAGGAAGAGAACATTTTTCAAAAAGAATCATAAGTAGAAGCTAGTACTAACAGCTTCATTTTGGCTTAAATTCAATGTTATAAGAGTGATGATCATTTAATATGTGCTCTAGGCTTTTGTACATACCTGGGGAAAACCACAATTGAAAATACTAAGCAATGACTTTTTTTGTTCAATAAAGAAAAAATAATCAAATGAGTTAGATGCAATTTCTTTTTAAATTAAAATCTTTAAACATTTTTTTAAAGCGATAAATGGATTTCTTTTCTTCTTTTTTAATAAATGAAAATAAAGAAAATAGGTAATGGTGTGTCATGTGTACCTTTTTTTTAAAAAGAAACCAAATGAAGTCAAAATATTAATTTTCGATGTATGTGATCTAAATAATACTACAGGTATTTTTAAAAAAAACTTTAATGAACAAGGTTTTTTTTTTTTTTTGGGGGGGGGGGGGAGATAGGTAGACCATAATGAGGAGTAGTTGTTAAGCTTGTAGAATTTTTCTTTTTGAGTTTCTTACTGTTTTCAGGTCTGATAGATTTGTTAGTTTATAAAATTGTTTCTTTTTAGGGCTTATCACAACTATATCAAACATCTGCTAGATTTTTTATGCTTAGACAGGTGACAAATATTAAGAATTAATACATGGAGGGTTTTTGTGACATTTTAGCTGGAGGGGAGGGAAAAGATCAATTTCTTTCTAACTATGGTTTCATCAAAATGAAATAAAAATAATAATTTTCTGGTATTAAATGGCAAATACTACTGATAGTATTAAAAAAACAAATGGCTTTTTCTTATTTACAAAAGGAAAATAAAAAAAATTGGTAATGGGTATCAAGTATAGTTTTTTTAAAACAAATGAGATCAAAATATAAATTTTCTGTGTGTTCTCAAATATTACATTGCACAGGTGGTAAAAATTTTTACAATTTCAAGCTATAAATAATAGTAATTATTTTTGAGATTTTAGCAGGAACAAAAAATAATTATTGTTTATCTGTAAGACAATCTTCATTCAATGACTGTTGTCTAAACAAAATCTGCATCTATTACTTAGTATTTTCAATAATGCCATGCACGGCTTCTCCTTTCTCAGAATCAAATCTCTCATCCACTATGTGCAGAGAAACTTTCCCTTCCCAAAACTAAGTTTATCTCATATTTTTCTTTGTCTTGCTCCATCCCATTTCCATAACATTATCTTTGTCCACTCCATAAATCCCCTTATCTTTTTCCAAATCCAAAATAAAAACCAAGAATTCACTTTCTGTATAATCACTTTTTTATACTTATTCTCCCACAATTTCATTATTTCTACCCTTTCTGCTTATAAATATTTACATTCAATTAACAAATGCCTAATATTTTTCATGCCTTCATTATATAACTTGCAGACTAAATCACCCACATTTCTCCATTTATGTGAATATTCCCTTGTTGCTAACGACCCTGTTCGAGTCTTAAACAGTAAATTACTTTGCTTGCTATTATCACAAATTAACACATAACCAATATTCTGTTTACTTGTATATATATTTAAACTTTTTTTTACTTTCCATATTACTTCTCCATCGCTCCAACTCCTTATGATATATTAGTGCATCTATTCTTCTATCTCCTTCCTTGCCACTATAATAACAAATCTCCACAAACATGCCACCTTTTGTATAAGTATATTGACATAGTCTTTAGCCAAATCTGCATACTATACTACCCTTCTCTCCTATTTTGTTGCCTATCCTTTACTCATAACCCAATTAAATATTATTTTGACTATTCTCTTATAATCCATAAATTGTAATCAATTGAACATTTTCATTTTGCTTTTTTGCATCTCCCATATAAAAACATGAATATCCTGTTTCTGAATTGCCACCTTGCCATCCACACACCCACATCTAATGCATGTCTTTCTACTTCTCTTTATACTTTTTCTAAATAATCTAACACCCCTTTACTAACACATAACAGATCATTACCAAAACCTCCTTCCCATACAATTCTTGCTACAATGTATTTATTATATAAAAACACTGTTAATTTCTTTATCAGTCCCTTTCTTTTCTTTGCTTCATTTATCAATTTTTTCTCCCATTCATCCAAGCAATTTCTGTGATCACTTAAGACAATTCTCAAATAGTTATACCTATTCATAATATTTAACTTTATATTCCCTAATAAAAATTCTCTCTCCTCTCTTTCCCCAGCTTTAAAAATCATCATTACTTTTGATTTTATTTCACTAAATTTAATCGTCATCTCTTTACCCACTCTTGGGTATGTCTTCAGCATAACTTCCATATGTTCACTACTTTCTGTGCATAAGAACATATTAACAACAAATAAAACACCTGATAATATATATACTTCCTTGCCATCTATTAATGGTATCTCTAATCCTCTTCCTAGTCTTTCTATTGCCCTCTCCATTTCTCTCAAATATAACAAAAACAAATAGGTGATATAGGACATCCTCGCTCAGTCCCACGTCACTTTTAACTCTGATTCTATATTTCCTAATTGATATGTATAATAAAATTATTTTCATACAATCTCTTAATAAGACCCATTAAAGTTCCATTCCCAAATTTACTAAACTTACCCATAATCTATTTCTATTAATTCTATCATATGCCTTCTCTATATCGATAAAGACCATGTATTACTGTCTCCTACTCATATTTGTAAATTGTATAACTACAAATAAACTATCTCCTACATGCCAAACTATCTCTTATACACCTATCTGATCAAAAACCTCCTTGCATTTCTCCCACTATATTATTTTCTTCCACCCATTTTGCCATCTTTCCAGCCACCATATATGCAAAAACTTTATATAACACTGACATTACCGCTATTGGTCTATAATTGTTTAACTTTCTATTATACTTACCCTTTCCTTTAAATAATAGCTTTACTCTTGTATTATTCCAGCTATCTGGAAGTCATCTCTTCTGTGCCACTTTATTAAAACATGATAATAGATTTAATTTTGTCTTATTTCCTTAATTCATCATCATCTCTGCTGCTCATCCATCTAAACCTCTTGCCTTTCTACTTTTCAATTTCTTGCCTCATTCAATTCACTTTCTGTAAACCTAATATATGTATTACTATATGCTTTTATGTTTGTTGTCACTCTGTCCTTCACATCTAACATCTTTTCTATATCCATTACATAGTTATTTTAGTTTGTCTCTAATTCTTCTCTAGAGCTACACTCTTTTTCCTCATCATTTAGTAATATTATTTCTCTCTCCCCTACATTCCTTCTTTTAATATACTTCCAAAATTTTTTATTTCCACCTCTTCCACTTTTATTAATATCCTCCAATAATTTATTATTTAATTTCATTCTCTCTTTATAATTATTTATTTTAGCCAACTTCTTTTTTTTTTAATATTTTTCCCATTTAATATTAACATCTTTTTCACTTTCTTTGTTTTTAATAGCACATTTATATTCTCTGCATGCTTTTTGCCTCTTTTTTACACTTTTATTAATTCTCACTTTTCTATTACTTTTATTCTTCTGAATGATCTCATCTAAAACCCTATTTGTCACTTTTTCTACTTCACTACACCTCTTCCATGATTTCTTCTATTTTTATTTTATATTCTTCTAACTTATTTTTATCATCCATTCTCCATCCACATCTTTCACTATTCTTTCTACTTTTAATACTATTTTCCATCACATTTCTAACCATTTCTATTATGAAGAAATTATGATCACTATTACATACTCTCTCTTCATTATCAAACACTTTAATTTTCCGTACTTTATTCATTCTCTTTTTGTCTACTAATACATAACCTATTGTGTTAAATATATTATTTCTAGATCCTGTGTATAGTCCCTCTTGTTATGATCCATGTCATTAATTTCTTCAATATGCCCATTCATATCCTCTATAACCATTATTTTCTTCTCCCTTTTTTTTTAAAACTCTGTATATTCTTAACTAGGCAGTGATATATGCTACTGTTCCACTTCATTATAGTTTGACTATCTCCAGTGGTCATATACACTATAACCACCATCCATTCTTGGCTTTGTAACCTTATTTCAAGCCACAAATGTTCTTGCCAAATTTTATTCCTATACCACAATTTCTTTTTTTTGTTGTTGTTCTTTTTTATTTATACCTTGCCATAGCATGTTTTCCAGTGTAGGTTCTTCTTCTTCTTCTCTTAAATGAGTTTCCACTACTGGTAATATCTCAAGCCCTTCATTTTTAATTGCTTTGTTTAATTCCAATCATTTTTCTGGTCTCCTATCACCTTGCATATTCAAATATCCAATTTTAACAATTTCTTTCTTTCTTACTACCCTTTTATAAATTCTTTTGACTCTTTCTTCTCTATTACATTTGTAATTAGTTTGTTTTTTACTAGTTTTACAGACCCATTCCCTCTCCACATCTACATTGATATCTGAATCAGCTACCCTTTGTTTACTTCTTATATCCTGTCCATTCTTAACCTTCTTTCTGAAAATACTGTAGTTTAAAACCCTATCCCCTTTTACAAGTTTCCCAAATTATAATATTTTTCATAAATCAAACTCCCTAATGTTTCATTTCCTTGTTATGCTAAATGCAATCCATCTTTATTGTATTAACTCCCCCTTACTAATAAAAAAAATCCCACACACTCACAAACATAACATTATTTCTGACATATAATTTTTTCAATCTCTCATTTATAGAACATGCCCCATCTAACATATACCTATTATTGAATCTTGGTAGTAATCCAATTATTCCTATTCTTCTTTTGATCTTGATCAAATTATTAACTAACCCTTTGTACTCATCCATTACTCTCTCCAATGGCTCTGACAAATTATGTCCGTATTGTAACGTAAACATCACTTCTTCCTTGTTTCTTTGCCTTATCTGCAACATCCCTAATTCTAGCTCCAGGCAAACCAACTCTTACATATCTATTTCTATTTTCCCTTGCAATTACATCACATCTTCTAATTAGTGAGTCTCTTATCAAGACTATCTTATACTGTAGTTTATTTTCTCTACTTCATCCGTAATATTCCCTTCCACCTTCTGAACTTTCTTATCTAGTTCTTCATTACTTCATCTCTAACGATAATTTTACTTCTACATCCTTTATCTCTTCCTCTATCTTACTTAATCTTTGGCTAATTATTTCCATTGCACTATTTATTTTGTCATCCATATTTTGTTATTCTGATAAATATTCTATTTTCTTTAATTACATTTTCCTCCATTTCTTCTGACTTTTTCTTAAACTATCTACACTTAGAAACTATTTTTTCATCTCTTTTATCACATTTATACATGATCTACATAACCATACCATATACCTGTTACATCATTTCTAATCTTATTTAGGCATTTTAAATGAAAAACCTTATCACATACAATACTCTACCAAAGCACATCTAATTTTCTTCTGACCATTATATATATATATATTGTAGGATACAATGTTTGGAGACTGTTCAGTGGCTCCTTTAGATATGTAAATAAGTCCCAGAGCACATACTAAATTATTATTTATAAAGTTATACATTCGCAACTATTATCAAAATTCTTATTATCATTGTGCTTTCAAACAAGTTTGCATATAGTTTTGTTTTCATGCTAAATTTTTGAGAAATTTCTGTATGAATAATATTAGTGAATAGTTTTGCTAATCATGCATTCACTTTTGAGTATTAGATTTCTTAAAAACTCTGCAAGTATGCTGTCTTATACCTTACATCTTTCCTGTTTTAAGATAATATAAGACAAATTCAAATTCGCGAGGTTGAAACTGGAAGAACATTTTACTGGAAAAGTTTGTAGTTCTGTTCTAAAAATGTTTTTTCTGGTTCTGATAATTTTGATTTAAAAATCATCATAGTTTCAATAGTTTTTTTTAGAAGTTATTTATAAATCCACCAAGTCTATATAAAAGTGTCCAGTTTTTTGACTAGATCTTGCAAAATGTTGTTTTCCATATTTTTATTCTATCTTCTTTTTTTTTTGGCATCATCAAGAGACTTTATAATCTGGTCAGCAATTTCTAAATCTTGAGTAGATAAATATTTGCCACAAGAGCACTGTTAATTTTATTCCAGCCTGGAATGAGTTACTTTTGATATCCTCAAGAGATAAGCCCTTTAACAATTGTAATAATGAGTTAGATAAATTTATTAATATCTTTTTCAAGACTTGTATTATATTGACCCCAGTTAGTCTTTTTCTAAATTTCATCATGGGTCTGAATGGTTTTCAATTATTGAAACATGAATTTTAAATTAGAAATAAAATTTGGTTTATATTGGCAGAGGAAGGCATCTTTTGATCAATATGAATATATGATGGAATGTAAAATATCTTTTCTTAGAAATTTCTGCACATACAGCTTATGTCAGAAAAATTTATTAATCAATAAAATACTAATGCAATCTTTTTATCAAGAAATAAAACAGATTCATTTAGACATTATATAATTGCTAATCTCTGACAAAAATACACAGTACTACAAGTCTTTAATTTCTCAGAAATCTCTACTTCAGGTGATATGCTTTACACTTCCAACATCATTTTCCATATTTATGTAGACATTTATCAATTTTCTTATCTGAAAGTGCAAAATGTCATAACATATTTATTAAATACACAAATATATAAATGAATATATTTCTATATGGGTAGAGATTAACCGAGAATTATTTCTATTTTTCATATATATATAATTTTAATATTTAAAAGTATAAATATGCATCAGTTGTGCAACTTTTGTATATTTGCATGTATATATGAAAGTTCATACATATAAAGTTCTCTGCCCAAACACAAGTAATTAAGAAATAGAGTATTATGATCATAACACATGATCATTGTTAGTGGTAGGACTCATCACATTTTTATCATAATTTATTCTAACATCTCTACTTCATAAAAAGGCATACTTTCTCACCTTCTTTATGCCACTTACTGTAAGCTTTAGTAAGGAATGATAAATACCAGATAATGATGCTTAATAAATCCTTGAGCTTTTAAATCCCCAAACTAGTTTCAAGCTTCGTCAGTGAGGGACTTTTGATCTAGAAACAGTGCAAATGAACTATTAGGATCAAAGGCAACTGCCTTCTAGATAATGTAACTCTATTTTATACTATCAAAACTACCAATCCTAACTGAAAAACATAAGTTTTCAAAGCCAACTTTTCTTGTATAATCTGGGGATTTTGTAAAGAAAAACACAGAAGAGGGATTTATTGAGCACTGCCATTTGACATCTGTCATTACTCAGCACAGCTTTCAGAAAGTGGCATAAAGAAGGTGAAACAGTATGCTACTAAAACAGCAATATATAAACTGAAGTCATGTGAAAGATTGACATTTTATTAGTTTATATCATACAAATGCACTGTACATTTATTTATTATACTTAAAAAGGTAAAATACAAATATGTTTTCACCATTACTGATCTAATGTAAGATGAAAGTCTCTCAACTTTAATCCAGTTACTCTGACTTTTAACCTCTCTTCCACATCACATCAAAAAACCTCCTTACTTCATCCATCCCTCTTACATGTAGTCTCTTTCTAAGTTTTTTATAATCTCTTGGGATTCAATTTAAAAATTCAACTACCCATGTATTATCATCTCTTCAAGCAATATATTGAACTCAGCTATATTTCAGTTTCTTAATTCTTTCAATCATGGCAGTGATACTTGTTTGTTATTTCATCCATGTATTTTGTTTTCAATTACTCCTAACATGCATCTCTCCTTAATTTGTTGAATAATCTGAAGGTTCACATCCATAAGTGAGACCTGACAAAACAGTATATTAAAAACTTTCCTTTTCAAATACAGAACCATATTGACTTTTATTATTAAATTATTTCTACCAGAAGCACCCCATCCATTTATGTTTACATCTGTATTAATCATCTAAGGTATTTGTAGTTATTAATTTATTCTAATTGATGATAATTTTTATTTTTTCCTTCTGACAAAATACATCAAATATTACTTTTTTAGCATTTATCTTTTAGATTAATTTTATTACTTTCATCTGATAACTCTTGCAGCTTTCCCTGAAGTTTGAAACATTATTTGCAAAAACAACCACGCAATAAAAAATTCTAAATGACTTGAATAATTTTCATCTAATTTTACTTCCCCCGACTTTCCAATTTAATTCACAAATTATTTTCTTTGTAAAACCTGCTGTAAAAAGTTTTGGAGATATGGAACAATCCTGTCGTACATGCTTCTCAAAATTAATCTTAGTATCATTGTGTAATCTAATCACTTATGTTGCATTTTGATAAATAGTCTTTAGAATATGAAAATATCCTAGATCTATATCTTGTGATCTAAAACTTTAATTATAGTGTAAATGCTTATAGAATCAAATCCCCTTTCATGGTCTACAAATCTAAAGCATAATGGCATTTCATATTCATTGGTTTTTTTCTATAACTTCTTTCAAAGCTTGGATAAAAACCACTGTATTAATACCACTTTTAAATCCAGCTTATTTTCTTTGGTTGGCTAAAACTCAAAGTTTATTGTAAATGAGTTGTAATTATCTTGGTAAAAAAATTGAATTTAACTGATAGATGCATCACAGCGGCCAAACTCTCCATACAGTAACGTCATAACAGTGCAAGCCGGAGTAATCAAAGAATACAGGAAGATTTGTGCATAAAATCCCTATCTAGTGCCTATTCATACAATATCCCCCAACTAGTTTATAGCTTGTAGCTTTCATCAGTGGCACAAACATTCCCGCATCCATTGATTACTCTGGCTTGCACTGAGTGGGAGAGTTTTGCCTCTGTGATAAATAGCATGTGCAAGCATAAAGAATGGTGATCATGTGATGTTTGATGGTTTAACTGATAGATGACTAATAGTTGGATAGGTGTGTAATTTCTATTTTTTATTACAGTTCTTAAATATCAATATTATCAATGTATTCTTCAATCATCTGATATGTCATTATCATTCAGACATGTGGAATAATTGCTAATAATATTTCTATTTCTTCTCCTGATTATTTTAAATATACATCATTTCCTAGTATTTTCCCCTTCTACATAGATTTAATTACATTTATCATCTCTTTATTTAAAATATTTAGCAATTCAAATGTAATTAGCCTTAGTAAATATTACTTAAATGTGCATTAAATAAATTTATAATTATAAAATTCTTTGTAGAATTATTCTGCATTCATAATGATATCTCTGTTTTTAATAAAAGTTTTGAGATTTTTACTCATTCATGCAGCTTTCCTTGTCAATTCACAATTATATTTTCTTATATCATTTATTTACTATTATTTTAGAAAATTCTAGATATTCAATTCTTCTTAATGAATCATTTAAAAAAAAAATTATATTCTTTCTTTTCTTTATATACTGTTTTGTTTCTGTAAAAAATTTGCAGGTGAATTGCTGTTTTTTTTGTATCAATTATCTTTTTTGCAGTTCATAATAGACTATCAGTTATGTACTTATTTATTTCAGACAAATCTGAACCATCTTTAAAGCCTGCTGATAATTTAAAATTTGTAAATGCTAATTTAAATCGATTAAAGTGTTTCTAAAAATTAAAATAACTTAATACTGTCTTATAAAACAGGAAAAACTCTCTATATGTATTGCCACTCAGTGCAAGTAATCAATGAATGCCAGAAGGCTTGTGCATAAAATTCCCATCTGTGCCTACTCATCCAATATCCTCAGAGTAGTTTCTGGCTTGTGGTCTTTATCAGTGAGGAGCCTTGGATCTGTGACGAAGGCCATAAGCCAGAAACTAGTCTGAGGATATTGGATGAGTAGGCACTAGACGAGGATTTTATGCACAAGCCTTTTGGCATCCATTGATTAGGCTTGCACTGAGTGGCAATATGTATAGAGAATTTTGCCTGTTTTAATAACAGATAAGAGCAAGCATAAGAAATGGTGATCATGTGATGTTTATTGACTTAATACTGTCTTTCTTAATAGTTTTCCTCTTTACAGTTTTAACATTGACACATCTCATTATTTAATGATTACTTCTTGGATTGAATCTATTAAAAACATTACAATCTGCTGCATCTTCATCTGGATGCTTCCATGCCCATTTTCGTTTATTTTCTCAAAAAATTCAAAATATTCTATTTTTCTTTTACTACAAAACCCACATTATTTCCATCTTTCAATCATTTATTAATCCTAGCAGTAAAGTCTCTCATGTTAGTTTTAAAATGCAGTTTGGTCTGATTAAAAGCACTTTATACAACTATATAAAAATCCTCTACTTCTACACAACCTGAATTATCTATATTTTATCTTGTCACTCTATCTGCTATACCACCAATCAATCTTAAACCACTAAACAGCACATGAATGCTATCTCATACTAGCACATAATTGTAATTAAACAAGGCAAAACTCTCCCCATATAGTAGTGCCACCCTGTGCCAATCAGAGTAATCAATGGATGCCAGAAGACTTGTGCATAAAATCCCTATCTAATGCCTACTCATCCAATATCCCCAGACTAGTTTCTGGCTTGTGGCCATCATCAATGAGGAGCCTTGGATCTGAGAGCACTGCACCTAGATCTTAGGATCTAATACAACCCTCCAGCAACCACCTTTTATCTCCATTTAGCTACAAAACTACGAGAATGAAATTGAAAACACAATAATATTTTCAATCTAAGCTCAATAGCTTATATAGTCATATGGGTCTGAATTCAATTCAGTACCCATACATTTTGGTGGCTTTAGCTCTTTAACAACCATAGCCACCACTATCCTATTAGGCAGGATTGGTGTTAAATCACTAAACATCACATGATCACTATCTCATACTAGCACATAATTATTATTAAACAAGGCAGGGTGGCACTACTATATGGGGAGAGTTTTGCCTTGTTTAATATCAATCAATCTTCAAAATGTTGTTCTTCTATTTTTTATTTATAATAATCCCACTATGGCCTAATAAAAGAGTTTATTTTAAAATCAATTATCATTTCTACTTTTCTCTTAATTTCCTACAATCCAATAATGTTTCATTTAATATTAGACAGTTTTTCAAATTTGTGCAATCTTCATTTAATTTGTAATTATAGATACCTAAATAAAAGAACATCATCAAATGGCAACCTGGATTTATTACAGGGGATTCTTAGCATCTTAAGTCACCAATTATTGTTTTGCTTGCTATTTTATAGTCTCTTGGAAATAAGGGTCATAATATCTCATGATTGTAAATATTTATATGATTTTTTTTTAAAAAAAAAAAATCATCCATACACATATTCATTTGCCTGTCATGATTGAAAATACATATAAGATTTTTTAAAAATAAATCCATACACATATTTATTCTGTCTTCAAGAAAACTCAACTGACATCTCAGTTAAATAACCATCAGGCAACTGAGAAGGAAAAATCATGACATTTCTTGATCTTAAATTCAGAGCTAAAAATTCAATAAATTCATCATGATTGGCTGATGTGGAGTAAACATTAGAAATTTGCCCTACTTGGTTTCTCTAAGGTGACAATTAAAGAGATATCAAATGATCTCTTTTTAGTTAATAGCAAACTTCTATCTGCAACCATTATACAAATATATATGTTAATTTTTCCCAAATAAGCCAGCTAATCAATTTATTGGTAATATTTCCAGACCAAATATAACATTACATTTAAAGAATCAGCCAAATAGCATAATATCATAGTTGATATATAAAAGTTATCAATAATCTAATGGTATTAAACCATTAAGCATCACATGATCACATCTCCTATACTAGCACATTAATTGTTGATAAACAGAGCAAAACTCTCCATACAGTACATATTGGATGAGTAGGCATTAGATAGGGATTTTATGCACAAGCCTTCTGGCATCCATTGATGATTACTCTGTTTAGCACAGGTGGCAATACTGTATGGAGAGTTTTGCTCTGTTTATTAATAATCTAATGGCTGATTTATTTAAATATGATTAGGAATAGTTAATATATATTATTTCCAATTTAGCATTATGCAAATTTGGTTTAAATATATGTATAGCCAAAGCTATAAAATAACTAATTTCTATTTTTATAGACATAACAAACAAGTAATTATTATTATATATAATAAAACTAGCTAATAAGCTTCTGAGTATATAAAATACTAAAATAATTTTTTAGTTAGAAATAAACTAAAATTCTTTTAAATATTATATAATTGCAAATTCCTAAAAAATAACGAATAAAATATGACTCAATATGAAAGTCTATTGAAATAGTCAGAGCATCTATGCTCTACATCCATATTTATGTTTTAAGAGTTAATTATTATATAATTTGATTACACATACATAAAACAAATAAGATACTTAAATAATGAATTAAACTCCCTAACAAAAGAATAAATTATATTTTAAAGAGTTCTAATAGAAAAAAGAAAATTACTTATCATTAATATAAGATTTTGTCATAAATTAATCCCTCAATTTCTATTTCAAAACAAAAAAAATTAAATCAAACACAATAAGCTTTCAAATGTCATTACAAACTTATATTACAAAAATATAAAAAGATTAATTTCAAAAAATTATTTTAATTTATAAAACTTTCAATATATTTTTTTTTAAATCATAATTTGCTTATTTCTTTACCAATGTAACTTTTGTTTTTGTTTTAAAGACATTTGTGATAATAATATTCGACAGCATTTTATTTGAGATTGCTATCACTTTCAACCATTTTTTTTATACTTCACTTGATTATTGTTAATAGTCATAAATCATACTGCTCTAATCACTTCATTAAAAAAAAAATCTTAAAAAAAATTACATCCTTAGATATAATTAAATGGGGGGAAAAATTATCATGTGCTGATTTATATATTTCTATAATAAACATTATACAAAAAAAAAAAAGTTCCATCAATAAATGTAAATAAATAAAGAGGATGTTGAAAAATTGTATGAACCAAGAATTAAAATTCATAATATTTAATTGCCTAGACATATAATATTACAGTACGATTTCTTCCAAATTATAGCATTATATCTTTTGTGTGTGTGTGTGTGTGTGTGAAGTGAGTTTAAGAGACTGTATAAAGCTTTGGTATAAAGTATAACTTTTTTTTTCTTTTATGAAATGACAAAATCCCTATAGAATACTTTAATTGGGATGCATTTATAAGGAGTGAATAGTACAATTATTATATAGGCTATAAAAAATGATTTCAGCAGAAAATGAATTAACAACTATGATTAAAAGAATGCATACGACTAAAAACGCCATGAATATTGACCAATCATCTTTTGAGTAGATGACTAGAGAACCACAGACATAATTATAATAATTTTAGTGACTACCATGAGTGAATAATTTTTTTTTTTCTGCCAGTAATAGACATAAAAAATAGTTCAACTAGAAAATCTATTAATTTTGCTGAATTATAGATTATCTGAATCAAAAGACAAATATTTTTAACTGAAAACCAAAAAGTATTAATAAATCATTTTACACAATAAAAATTGGAATGCATTGGAACTCAGTCAGAGCTTAGTGATTGCAAAAAGTATATTAAAACAAATTGGGCATGATGAAATTGGAAGTGATCAGAACTAAAATAATCTTGAAAAACAATCAGCTAAAATGAACAAATATAACGAGTTTTTGTTTCAATGATTTTAAGATATTCTATTAAGACAATAAAAATAATTATTGCACAATTATTTCAATTATTTCTCACAATCTTTTAGATAAATGTAATAACAAAAGCAGATATTGCTGATGAGTTTTAGAAAAACATATAATAACCAATATGTTAAATGTAAAAAAAAAAAAGTTTTCCTTTGGACTATGAATGATTTCAATGCATATATTAAAATCAGCAGAAAATTTTGGTTTGGAAACTGTCAATGATTCAAGTTAAAGATCAAAAGTCATTTATTTTTGTTTAGAAAATATGTTTTTTTTTAAATACAGGATTTTACTATCCTAAATAATGATTATTCAGATGAATAAAATCAAAATCAAATAGATAACCTTCAATAGAAAATTTCACACTTAACAAGTAAACTATATATCAGAAAGAAAAAAATTAAACATTACTCAGAATACCACAAAATTATAATAAAAAGTAGGGTTCAGAATTTGAATTTGATATAAAAATGACATTATAAATTTTTAAGCCTAAAATTCTTGTTACATACTTTATTTTAAATGATCAAATGTCAATGTTAAATATATATATACAATTATGCATTCTAATTAATCTAAGAGATTCATCCCAATGAATAAAAGTCAACAAAGTTGCAAAGTAACTAACAGGTTAGTTATAGCAGGCCATTTCAGCTAATTATTGTAATTTTAACTTTGCCCTAAAAACTAACAATAATTGTAATTTTAAAATCTTGAATTTTTTGATGCCAAAAAACTTGTTAAAAATGAAAAATTGAAATCCTACTTAAGAATTTGAAAAAAGGTTGAGATATTTATTCAAGCAAACTAAAATAATATTTGCACATTATTATAAAAATGCTTTCATTATGATAGGACATCTAACACTGCATATTATTTTTTGAATAAGAGTAAAAATAAAGCACTGTTACTATAGAGATTATTCATGATAAAAACTATGCAGAGCATGAAACAAAATATCTCAGAGGAAATGATGAATTAATAGTAACCCTTTTAAAAAAGGAAGTGAAGAATTAGAGAATGTATTGACAAAATTATATACAAAATGTCTAAATGAAAATGAATATTAAGAATATAATAATAATATTGATATTTAGGGGTGGATGGGGAGAGAATAGGAATTACAATTTATCAGTTATATAATACAAATTTTCAAGAAAAAACTTTAGATTCAAGAGAACCAAATAAACTAGCTGGATTTAGAAATACTTGAAATAAACAAATTATATACAAATGTTAACAAGTTATAATAAGAATTAGTGAATATGAAATGTAAACTTTGCATTGGATTCATAGATTACAAAATAAGTATTCAGTACTATAAAAAATTTCTGCTGTAATTAAAGTTTTTAGAATATCATAACATAAACACATTTCTCAAAATGCAATATCAATAACTAAGAAAATTAACACTGATCAGGATATTTCATTTATCCAAAACTTTTTACATTAATTTTAGGGAAAGCATTTTGTGAATTAAAATGAAAAAAAAAAACAAATAATAAAAAATATTTGGAGATTTTTGCAAATCGCTGAAAATGTTACAAGTGCTATCAAATAATAGTACAACAATTAGAAAAAATCACAGTAAAAAAATAATAACAACAATAATAATTATACATGGAAACATAATAAAGTATTTTCGATAATAAAATTTAAAAAAAAAATGTGCTTGTAAGTTTTAACAAATGTGATCTATTAGTACTTACCAATTTATCTAAACTTGAATATTTAAAAAAAAAACAATACAGAAATTAGAGTACATATATAAAAATATAAAAAATGTACGATAGGATTAACTTGGAGAAATAAAAATGAAATAATATAAAGAGAGAACAAATAAGCTATTATACTACTAAATGAGATGTCAATAGATAGATGGACAAATTGATCTCAAAAAATTTATAAAAGCTGAGAAACCAGGTAAGATAGATGGATAAATGACATAAAAAAAGTTTATTGGAATAATGTGGAGAACAGAAATAATGAATAATAAATATTAGAATAAATTCAAAGGCTTTCATTTTGCAATGGGTTAGTAATGGCTGAAAATAATGATGATATTCATCAATGTTGTAATTTAAAATTATAAATTTAAAAAAAAAATTGTAAATATGATTTAAAATATAAAATAAATATTTCATATATAATACACATAAAGTAATGTTAAAATAAACATTTTCATAGACAAAAAATGAGAATATTATTTTTGGGTTATTCCAAGAGTATGATTATTTATTACTACATATTACAGCACTGATATTGTGGCCAAACCTCACTGCTATAATCAACAAAATGTTTCCTACTATCAAGGCATCCACAATTGCTACTGACCAGCCACTTAGCCAAAACATCAGGACTTATATATAGCTAATGAAAAGCAGCCACACATCAAAGAAGCCAAAACTCTATTCACACATAAACACTTATACATACATATACTCAATATACATACAAATATAATGTACAAATTCAATAAACTTGTATGCAAAATTAATTAATTATATAAACGTTTTGCAACAACAGAAACTGGATTCTGAATGTTTATCTATAAAATAAATTTGCTCCTATTCTGAAAACAAATGTTTAGAACTTCAGTATAATCCTGGCAATACTTACATAATAATAATAAAAGGCATCATTACCATTTCTTACTTTAGGAACCCATTCGAATTTCACCACAATATATTCAATGTTTTTAAAAGGGTTTTTTCTTTTACTGGTATCATTAGACATTAATATTTAAGTAATAACATTACTTTTAGCAGAAACTCAGATGGGCACATATAATTTTTCCACCAAAAATATAAAGATGGCCCATGAGATGCAGTGATACATGTTACATATTCAAAATAAATATTTAAAAAATAAAAATGTATTATAAAACCAACAAGAATTATTCACTTAGAATTTTTCATAATTTTGGCTTATTATAATTGGTCTTTAATATACTTATTGCATTGTTAATGTAAATTTTGATAATACTATATCAACAAAATGTTTAATAAATAAATCATTTTTAGGCTCTTTTTATGATAATTGGCTAAAAGGCTTGTTCAACTTGAACATCAAGTTATAAAGGTAATAAGAAAATAAAATGATAAATTATATAATCACAGATTATAAAAAAAAATATTAAAATTAATAAACTGTTAGGACAGCAGAGAATCAAGAGAAAGCTACTATGGCATATTATGATACTGTGGAGTTCACTCAACACAATTTTGTTTTTTAGTTTGGAATAAAAATTATCAGCAAATTAATAAAAATTTAATTAAATTTTTAATACTCAATAAGATAAATTTATAAAATGATAAACTCAACATAATTATCTTTACTAAACTATAAGAAGTTTGTAATATATATCACACATTTGAAATATTTTTAACCAACTTAAAAAATGCATTTTTATTTTTAATCAAATACAATTTTTTTTTTCCCAAATACTGTAAATTATACATGCAAACAGTCAAATACACAGATCACTCTTAATTTATTATTCCAACAGTTGCTAATATAGACTAAAGATATATAATATTAAAATTTTAATATTTTATATCTTATTCAATTTACTCAAAATCTTATTATTTTCATGTGATAATATGTTGGACTATTTCCACCATCTCTCATTAAATGTTGAATATATAGAAAATTTTAAATTTTATTTAAACTTTTCAAATACAAACAACTTATTAATAATAACACACAAATAGACAATACAGGTAAGTAATTATTTTCAGTTTAGATTAAAATTTATATAATAATGCTGATAATTTTTATAATACAAATTTCTTAAATATTTTCCATCATCAAAGAATTTTATATAATATATTCTATAAAAGATGGAATTATTAGAGTTAAAAGTATAGTGACTCAATATCAGTATCATTTTAGCCAAAGAATTTCTGCCCACCAGAACTTCGGGATGAAGATGCTTTACCACTAGGAGAGCTTCCTCGTCGTTTCGGTGTTGGTGATCGTGCTGAATGGGGTCTTACTTTTTGAAGTGACTTGGACATAGAAAGAAATTTGCATTCTAAAGGAAGAAAATTATATAATTAGCATAATATAAATTAGTAATACTAAATAAAAATTATAATATGAAATTGTAGAAATTAAGTTAAAAAATTAATAATTGATAAAAAAAAAAATTTAATTATTACTTTCAATATTTTCAACATCAAATTATGAAAAAAAAAAAATACAACTAAATATACATATCTCTCAAAAATAAATTAACTTAATATATAAAATTAATATAAAATCTATCAAATATATATTAGCTTGCACTTCTGTTACAAAATTCAAGGAGAAATACCCCATTAAATTAAACATTGCAAAAATTATTTGAAAGAGAAATTATTGATGTTATAATAAATTGTAGAATTATTTATTTAATGTCAACAGTATATATGGTAGCATTAAAAATTGAAATACTTAGGAATGAATCAAAATAATGATTTCATAAAATTCAATGTGAATATAATCAATATAAGATCAATATTAAACAATGTAAGAAATAGTGCAAACTGTATTTGAAGATATATGACATATATACAATATATATTAAATTATATCAAGTACTTAACTTTAAATATCTAACTTAGCATTTAATATTATACTTTGATGGTTTCTAATTATTGTGGTATTTAATTTTATATATATTTGAATTATTGACTATATTATACTTGCAGTATATGCTTAACATAAGTTGTTATTTATAAAGCATACACTAAGCAAAAAAGGACTAGCCTCTGGTCTAGTGAAGAAATAAGATTAATTGGTTCTATCCAATTTATCTCCACTGAAGTATATAAAGAGGATGCAGGACTCAGTTTACAGGCTTACGTGATTTTTATTATAAGATATATAAGCTGCTAAGGCTTGTCAAGATAATGCAAGTACTGTAAATAATAAATATTTACTACCTTTGATACAAAACATTAATGTTATCATGCCATTTATAATTTATAATTATTAGTTGAAAATAAAATTGATTTTAGTTTATTTCATTCTGAAGTTTTATAGTTATTTTATGCATTGTTCAAATCCCATCATGTTAGATGCTATCATTCAATTACTGAGTTTCGAACCAAACATAATAATAATATAATAAACTATGGATTATATTGAAGTGTAATTAAATTTTATATATTTTGTAGTAAGAGTTTATTTATAGTATTTGTGTGTAAATGATAATTGTAAATAAATATTGTATTTAGGGAGTTAACTATGGTTAATTAATAATAAAGTATGATAGTTTAAAACACCATTTCCCAAACTGTTCTGCAGAACATTAGTATTCCATAGAAAATCAATAATTGATCTGTGAAAAAATATGAAATTGTAGCCTCATATGATTTTAAATATTGTATTAAATTGTGTTTAAATGTGTGAATTGTATTGTTCTGAAAAAGTGTGCTAGTATTGAGTTATGAATTCTTAAATCAATCATCAATCTCAAAGTAAGCAGACATAGAGCTTAGAAGGGACATTGGTACATGCCAATATCTTCTTATTTATCAAAAATTCCAACATTATTTTACAAATACTTTGCCCACTATCACTATTTAAATATCACATGATCACCATCTCTTATGCTAGTGCATAACTGTTACTAAACAGGCAAAACTCTCCACACTGTAATCCACCCTGTGCCAACCAGAGTAATCAATAGATGCCAGAAGACATGCATAAATTCCCCATCTAGTGCCTACTCATCCAATATCCTCAGGCTAGTTTCTGGCTCATGGCCTTCATCAGTGAGGAGCCTTGGATCTGAGAGCACTGCATCTAGATCTTAGGATCTAATGCAACCCTCCAGCAACCACCTTTTATCTCCATTTAACTACAAAACTATGAGTCTTAAATTGAAAACACCTTAATGTTTTCAATCCAAGCCCATTAGTCAGTACTCATATGACTATATAGGCTAAGGGGCTTGGATCGCCATGGCTCCTCACTGACGAAGGCCATAAGCCAGAAACTAGTTTGGGGATATTGGATGAGTAGGCACTAGATAGGGATTTTATGCACAAGCCTTCTGGCATCCATTGATTACTCTGTCTTGCTTAGAGTGGCACTACTGTATGGAGAGAATTTTGCCTATTATAACATACAGTATATATATATATTAAAGCAAAAATTTTCATGGGTAAACGATATAAATATTTATTTTATATTTGTCCATGTATATATTTGTTTACTGTTAATTTTAGAATTACATATAACATTTCAACTGGATTCCACTAGTCATTATCAGAATAGTAAAGATCATTCAAGAAAGTTGCAGAATCACCCAATTAATAGCAAATCCTTAAAAATCTAAAATTTACTTTAAAATGTAGGTATAGTAATTATTATTTTTATCTTTATCTTGAAAATTATCTTTAACACTTTTAACTTTTATTTAAATTCACTGTAGGCCACAGAGAAAACAGATGTGTCTAAGGTAGCAGACCATGTATGTGCCAATGAACATATGTTCAATTGGGAAAATACAAAAATATTGGATAGAGAAAAAGAAGTACAAAGAAGAAAATTTAAAAAAGCTGCTCACATCTGTGACTATACATAATGTATAGAAACACTAATCAACTTTGCTCTTAGGAAAAAGTGGAGAAATCAGGAGGAACATCATAGATAAGTATATGAAATTTCTACTGACTGTTGCCTTTGGCAGAATGGCTCAATTGGTTAGAGCGTTACCTTAAAATTCAATACTCAAAAATATAAGAGTCCATCCAGGTTCGAATTCCATGATAGTACTGTCACTGATCAGGCCAGCAACACCTGAAGAAGAGGGGAGAATAATATCTCTCGAAATATTGTGCATATACTAACCTGTTTGATGTGTTATTACTAACAGTTGAATGTCCAATATAAAAATACAACTAGAACACCATCATTACAAATCTTCAGGAAAATGCTTAAATTAATGATTCATAATATACATATGACTTAAGATTCCAGTCTTAACAGTCAATATCATAACTTATTTATTTATCCAAGGATTTTTGCATAAAGATAAAATGAATAACAGTATTTAAATCTTCTCCTCTTCTTAATATCTTACACAAGAAAAAACAAGAAATAATTTTCACTAGACATGCAAAAGCTGAATGATGAGATAATAAAACTAGACTCTAATTTAAATAGCAATATTGAGTGACTAACTACGTTAGCTATGAGCTGACTACTTGAAAAAAAATCCTAAATCTGATTGCAACCAGGTAAAATATTCAAGTTCTATTTGACTTAGATTTGAACTTAACTCATAAAGAAAATCCACAAATATTAATAACCCTGACAGTTGTCTTTTCGGTGTTGTTTATGTATTAAAACAATAAAATGTAATGATACCAGGCCGCAATTTTAAAAATACGGCGATTTTTTTGATCTTTTCAATTTTTTCTACTTCGTCTTTTAATATTTCATTTTTAGTGTTGAGCTGGTATTTTTATGTCAGCTCATACTCATACACTATATATACACACATATTTTGTAAAAATATAAATATCGTTTTATAATTCATAATTTAAAAAAAAAAAAAAAATTAACACTTAATTTTAAAATGGAGTTTTTGAGAAGATAAAATAAATTAGATTAAGATCTTGCATGTTTTTGATAAAAGTTTGTCTTTTGTTTAGTCTTTAAAAAAATTCTTAAAGATAGAAGGGAAAAGAAAGTATTTAGTTCTATTGTTGGGGCTTTGATAGTGAAGGTATTTTATGCTATCTATTACGCTAATCAATTGGAATGTTTCTTTGGGATTTTAAAATAAAATATGAAATAAAAGAAGAGAACATTAAAGGTGTGAACTGAGACTTTTAAAAAAAAACCTATAAATTACGGACTTTCCTTTTGTTTAAATTAATTGGATTTCTGGCGAGGTCAATACCTAATCTATAAGTTTAAATTTGGCTCGGACTAGTCAATAGTAAAAATCGTAACATTACATAAAAAAAATAAATAAAAAGAAAGCGCAATGAGAAAATGTTAAGTGGCTAGATCTAATAGAACTTTCCTTTTTGGGAACCTCTTCCTATTACCACCTGGAACTGCCTTGTAAATGCCGGACATCGAGAGCTAGCCGAGGAGAACGGACTGGAAGAAGATCCCGGACAAACCACGATGAATATAAAGTGAACATTCCACCCACACAGGATCTACACTGATCGATCAGGGTAAATAGACTTTTTTTTTATTATAATTTCAAGAGACATTTGCGTAATAGAATTTAAAAAAGAAAGAAAAAGCCTTCACTTCAAATATCTCAAAGTTTCAGCAATAGAAAGGGAGGGATATGTAGTTTTTAAGTAGATGTATTTACTAATTCAAATTAATCCACATTATATTGTTTTTTATTATTATTATTATTTTTTTGGGTTACGTTCTATTAATTAAACTTACCTTTAGTTTCTATGATTGTTGTTCTTATAATGTACAGATATGAATAAAAAAAATTGTATACTCGATCCAAGGACAAGTAAAAATTTAAGATGAAAAGATTTAACATTAGAAAGAGGAGGTTTGAATGCATTTGTTTTTAACAAACACACTCTTATAGTAAGTCACCCTTGAGTTCACTCATAGTTATATACCATGATATTTGATGAAAATACTGTACAATTGGTAAAGTGACGGCGCATGTTCCTTCGAGAACAATACATGTTAATTCTTGATTAGAAAAAAAAAGGATCGGGAGGGTTTGATTTGACAAGTACGAGGGAAGGGAATAACCAACAAATAGAATAAAGGTATAATAAATATTTCAACGATAGTGAAGTGTTGATTTGTTTTTTTTTTTTGTTTATTATAATTAATTCTTATAATTCATTTTATAATCTTTTGGTCCATTAAAAGAAAATTATTTTAAGATTTACATTTGGTGATTGCCGTTCGTAAATAAATTAACCGTTATTATAGAAATTTTATAATACAGTCTAGGCAGAAATGCTTGGTGGCGCCCTCGATCAGCCACCATATGTTGCAATCTCGTGAAATTTAAGAGCGTAACAAAATGTCTTGTTAGTGTTTTGTTGTTGTTTTTTTGGCTATACGGGCGTTTTTTTTTTTTGACTTCAACTTTTATTTTTGAAATTAATTTTTATTACCTTTTTTAAAAAATCTTGTCTCAGTGAAGAAAAGTATTTCTCACCTCCCCCCCCACCCAAAAATTAAAATAAGATCAAAACTTTTGACTTTTTCAACTTTTGTTGACTTTTTTTTTTAAAAAAGACGGTGACTATGCGGTGATTTTTTTTTTGGCTTTATTTCTATTATGCGATGTCTATTTTGCCATTTTAAAAAAAAAACTTTTCCTATTAATTATATTTTTTGATCCTTTCAACACACCAGCACAAAAAAAATTACAATAACATCAAAACTTCAGACTTTTACACATTTCATTTTTTCAGATTTAAAATACGGCGACTTTTTTTTTTTTGGCTGTATGGTGATTTTAATTATGCGATTTCTATTTTGCCCTTACTATTAATGACATTTTTTGATCCTTTTATCTTTTTTCCTACTACGTCTTTAAAATTTTATTTTTAAGAATGGAATACATTCGGTTGCAGGAGCCTGACTGACATTGGTAAGTGACACAATTTGTGTGCCATTTTATTTGTCTCATATAATTTCTTGCGAAAGCATGAGTTTCGCGTGAGCTCGGTCAAAACGTGTTCGTCTCTACCCTTTCCCAATATTTTGCAAATTCCACATTGGATAGGAAAGGCTGGGACAGTGTGACAATTCTTAATGACAGACTGTATAATTTAAGAAATTAAATTACTATGGTATGGAGATATCAAAACTTGTGGCCACTTGAAATCCAAACACCTTCAGACAATACGGTAGCAATTAATGAATAGTGTGAATTCGCATAAAGTGTCACAAAGCACAAATAAGGCCATAATATTTCTGTGCAAAGCCATCAAGCGGCCTGTAATGGCTAAGATAAACACAACTGTTTTCTTAGCTGTAAGTTTAGGCTGTGTAAACGGCATTTTTATGTGTTTTAACACATAAACGATGCTATTAAGTGGCCGTGACTGGCTATCAAAAGACAAACATTAATTATATCAAGTATCAATTATCAATAATATATGACTGCATTTTCATCCAAGCATTACAAATAATAATGCTTATATAACTGTATTTTAAATATGTACTTGTATATATACAATAAAGAATTTTAATATCATATATAAAACATATAAATGTCCTTAAAACTGTCACGTGATATTCGAGTTAAACATTTCTTTGTTTGATAATGTATTTTTCAAGGAAAAAAATATTATTTGTAATAAATTGTAATCATTTTTTACAAAGCATTTTATGCAAAGGAAGTAATTTCTTAAAAACAACCAATTACAAAAATATACAATGGCCTTTTCATAGGCTGGGTACATTTCTGGATTCTAAAAAAAAAAATTAGAATAAAACTTTTTCAAGACAAAAACACTCAGAAAAAAATGTGCTTTGGACTACAGTACAGAACTAAACAGGTATAGTATTTAAATCATGAACAAAATGTGATTGTAGTACATATATTCATGTTTGAAATGTGATATTTAGTGAGAGGGAAAAAGTAGATGTGATAGTACCGTATTTACATTTAGTTTGTGTAGTGTGATATTGTGTAGTTCGCAACTCCACAGTAATACCATGCATGATTAAAATTTGTTAAAGCAACCAATTAATTACAATGGTTTTCCATAGTCTGGGTACATATGTGGTTAATATATAATCCACAAGATAATTCAATCTGAAAATTATATTATGAGAAAGGCTGTAAGAAATAAATTAAAAATACACATGAATATATTGTATTCAAATCTAGATATGTATACAAGGAAAGATAATCACTCTAAAAAAAATAAATTTGATAACCCTTCTTCATTTTTCTAGTGATAAAAATTGATGATGATGAAATGCAAAAGATACAATGTCTACATGATATTAAATCATTATTTTCAAATGTACTTAACTATACAAATAACAGCATGTTTTTATGATCCCAGCAAAAACAATTGTACTGTCCTATTAGAAGATTAAAATTTCACTTAAAATAATTGAGAAATGCAAGTTAATTTAGGCTTGCTTCATTTTGAAGTTATTCTGATTTCTAAATCTATACAATCATTTCTTTTTTGGAGTAAATTGCTTTTTAACAGATCCTTTGTTAAAGTTTTTGTATAGACTCAAAGCTTTCTTTCTTAATATTCTCTATTGAAATATTCTTTTTGTTCATATCATCCAAACACAAATTTAAAGTTTGTTTCAGTCTACAATAAATTCTTATCATGTTGTAAAGATACAACTTTAGCAGTTTTAAAGCACAAATAATTCTACTATAGAACAAAAATATTTCGAATCATCATATAAAGTATTCTCACTCATGGAGAACAGACAATGAAACTGCCTAAAACAGAGACTGTGTGCACTGGAAATGGATAGAAACGAAGTAGTTATTATAACTTAATATTCAATGTATCCTAAATGAAATGATTTAATAAATTTCATACAATTGTATGGACATGAAAGATAGCTACAAAGTTTTTGGTCTTTTCCAAGAAAAAAAAAGAAAATATAAATAATCTGAAAAAAACAAACAAACACAAGAGTGGCATTATAATTTATGAAAGACTGAAATCTGTTTGATAACTGATAATACTTACAGTTGACAATCATTGAAAGTTTGGAAAATACCATACAATTATAAAATGAAAAGCAACAAGAACTGTGAACAAGTTTTCATCAAACATTAAAAATTATTATGGCCTGCATTGTTATAGTGTTCAAGATTAATTTTAAAGCAAGGATTTTAAAGTTATGAAACAGAAAAATAGTTTATTAATGAAGGCAAGTTCAAAAAATGAAAACTATACAATACATTCTTTATCTAATTTGTGATTATACCCACACACACACACACACAGAAAATATACTCTTTATTCCTTATAATGTGAATTTTGAAGTTCAATCTGTTTTGAACACAATTACTATCATTATCTAAAAGAGTCTTGACTGTTTATATTATGATAAAAGTTATTTATATTCAAAATATATTGAACTTTAAAACTGGCACTACAAAAAGCATTGACTAAACTGCCTTTATACTTTTTGCAATTAATCTTTGTGCTTTATATAGAGAGAAAGAAAAATGAGAGCAAAACAGTTGAAACAAAAGAAAATCATGAAAATAAAACCATGTCAGTTTAAATATACAAAAAATGAGATATACAATGAAACTTAATTCACTGTCTCTATACATTTTATTTGTTTACAAACTTATTTTGGTTTTTTTTTATTCCAGAATTATCTATATGTAAATACTATTACTTCTGCCTAGATCCATCATTTCTTAGCTATAATTTATTGCAATGATTGCTGCTAAAGTCCTAGTATAACATTTTTCCACATTATGAGATTTTTTACATTGAAAATGATATATAAATGTTATATACTTGGGGTATTCTTAATAATACCAACCAAGCAAGATATCAATTTAAATACTAACATTAGACAAACTTTAAAACTCAGCAACTTTATTTATCTATGCTAATGAATGAAAGTAATACTAATAAAAATAATAATAAAAAAAACAATAAGTACTCCTTTACTTTGAGATGGAGATTAATAATAATGGTTGTTTTCTAATCTATCGTGTCCGCCGCATGATGGTGCTATTTCTAGGTCAATTCCTAAAAATATACCATTCCAGCAGCCTACACCCAACCTAAAAGGTTTCTTTCGATGATAAAACACGGAAAGAGTCCTCATGGCAGCCTCAGCCAACCTAAGAGGCTTCTTTCTACGATAAAACACAGAAAGAGTTCCTGCCAGCTAGCCGGTCATGGCTTTTTTTCTATGCTAAAAGCACAGACAAATGCCTTATTGGTTGCTGTAGTTGGCTGGTGTGGATTTTAGCCTGTCATAATTATTTAAAATTTCATTACAAAGGTTTTTTTTTTCAAGTGCTCTAACCTACTGTTACATTGTAACTTTATTAACAAAGTCATGAAGGTTCCATTACGAATGTGTAACTCTCAAAAATTGCTTTTAAGGGTGTGGCAGAGAAGTATTTTGATGATCACGCAAGATGTTTTCCCGAGAATTCATCCATGACAAGTTACTTTTGATATATACGCACAAACAAAAACAACCCAGTGTCTGATTATTAATTACTGTCCAAAAAAAAAATTAGTTGGGTATTATTTTTACATTTACTATTTAAATAAGATTAGTTTTTATATGTACACACATTAACAAAAACAACCCAGTTTCTGATTAATTACTGTCCAAAAAAAAACGCAAAATAGTCTGGTATCATTTTTAAATTTAGTATTTAAATAACGGTACCTTTTTATATATACACACCAACAAAAAAAAACCACTTTCTGATTAATTACTGTCAAAAAAAAAAAAAAAAAAAGCAAATTAGTTGGGTATCATTTGAAAATTTAGTGTGAATTTTTAAATGTTTTGGGTCAATTGAATAATGTAGAATTGCGCATTTTCTATTCAAAAAAGACAGTAACTTTATATATATACACACAAAGAAAATAAAACCAACTCTCTGATTAATTACTGTCAATACCAAAAAAAAAGTTATTTGGGTATTATTTTAAAATTTATTATTTAAATAATATTTACTTTTGATATCTACAGCCTAACAAAAACACAATCCACTTTCTGATTCATTACTGTCCAAAAAAAAAAAAAAGCAAAATAGACGGGTATCATTTTTAAATGTATTTAAATAATGGTACTTTATATATACACTAACAAAAAGAACCCACTTTCTGATTAATTACTGTCAAAAAAAAAAGGCAAATTACTCTGGTATCATTTTTAAATTTAGCGTGAATGTAGACATTTTGTGTAAATTGAAAAATGTATAATTGCGTATTATTTTCTATTAAAAAATACAGTAACTTTTTATAGATACACACAAACAAAAACAACCCATTTTATGATTAATTACAGTCCAAAAAATGTCAATTATTCGGATATCATTTTTAAATTTAATGTGAATTTCTAAATTTTTGTTTTTTAAATAGTAATATTATTTACTATTAATTCCTCTAATTTCCTATTACAAAATTTAAAAAACCGATATTTATATAGATAGAATCACAGGTCCGGCCCGGAATCATAATATGTATGTGTTTTTGATTAGCATCAACGCCATCAAACGGCTGACATGAGAAAATAGAAAACAACCATAATAATTTTATGTGTGGGAACAATTTCTTTTCACACACAAACAATAAATATAGTCCATTTCTTGAGTTCCATTGACTAGTATTTATTCTACATAAAGATAACTAGTAAATGATGTCTTACACCCTTTTAAATCTGTCTTTTATTTACACTTCTATGAATTTAGAATCTCACATACCACTCTGACTTAGTCCTGTTTTTATTCTCCTTCCGAGAAACTTTATTATTTCTCAATTTGTCCCTCTTTTTATTGATAACATTCATAGTTTTAATTTCATTTACTATTTTTTATCATTTGATATGCACATTTGCTAGAGTGCATTGTTAGTGGAAGATAATAATAACAACAAGGTCTGTCTGCATGCAATTGCAAATTTCCAAAATAAACTTTGTTTACAATATATATTGTAACCATCTCTATATGAATATTAAGAATATATACATAAAAAGAAATGTTAAAATAAAGATATTATTTTCTTAAAACCAACTAGGCTAGCATGAAACAATAAATCTAAGGAAGGTCACAAAATGTCCACGAAAATAATAACTTCTAGTATCGACATTGGTTAAACTACCTTCAAAATCCATAGCAAAATATTATTAGGTAAATTTAATATTTGTAAATCAATAAATAATAATTGGGTCTATGAGATGAAATTGGAATTCAAATTATGAATTAAATGATAAATAGATGATAGAAATAAATAATAATTAAATAATGAAAACAAACGAGCTTAAGAGATAGAAAATGTGTTAGGATAATAAGTGATTAAAAGGTGATGATAGAATAGGAGCCAATGAAGGATGAATCAGTTATGATGATGAATTAAGATAAAATGAAGATGAAGAAGTAAAAGAAATAAAAATCAAGATGAAATATGAGAGCAATGTTGATAATGGATAATGAGATCCTCACTATAAACTGATATTGTATTAAATAATATTAAAGCAAAATGAAACAAGGTATGGATTCTAAGCTTGACTATACCAAAATATTTAACCATGAAGTTACAATAAACTATAAGTTTTAAAATTAAAGAAGAAATTTACATCTCAAAGTTATACTAAATTAATAAAACTGTGAAGATAAACATAACTCCAACCAAAGCACAACAAATAACTTAAGACATAAAAATTACCATAAATTCAAAATTACAATTAAGAATTAACAATTTACTTTCCTCAGGGTTCCAATAACTTAAATATTATCATTTTACAACATATATTTGGGACAGTGGGAGGGATTTTGCCACTACCCAAATATAACAAATAAAAGAGATCATATAACAAAATAGAATTAATACATAATATTTGGCAATTCCAATACCAACAGTAATATGAACTTTAAACTTTATGAAGTACAAATAAGTTCTTAATAAAGTAAGCACAATAACTTACAAACTCTCCTTTATTAAATAGTTATGGGGTGTAGGATCAAGATCAATGAATGATGTTTCTTATGGTTCAAATAATAGGTTATTTAAAATAAGACATGGGCTTAAGATCCACAATATTCTAATCAATAAGCCATAAATTCTAAATGTACTTTAGAATGTAAAAGCTTACCAAAGTCATTATGATATATTAAAGCAATATTAATGCATAATAAAATATACTGTTTTAATTGATGATGACTTTAAGATAAAAAATAATGTGTTGATAGCAATAACAATAATAATATGGATGATGATTAGCAATAAGACCACCGACAACTAAATACATTTTTAAAACAACAAGATTTATTTACACTATTTACATTTTTTTTAAAAAAAAATAATTGAAAAACATAGCTCTATTTTAGAAACAATATAAAGCAAGATATATTTCATTTGAGTACCAGTAAATCAGTTTTGATGCATTGATATATTTAGTAACACAATATCCATTTATTGTATGCTATTGAAAGCATTAAAATATAATTAAACTTTATTAATTAATAATTTGATAATGGCAATTAACATGTTAAGCACAAATGACAATTGTTACTATTTAGCATGAAAAAATTTCTTACATAAATATGGAAAACATATACCAGAAATTAAATGTATGCAGGATACTAAACTTTGCCTATGTCCATAAAATAATCATTCTAACTATTGAAAGGTCTTACCGATCCATTGGTGAACTACTGCTTGATGGAAATAAAATAACATTGCACATGTGTATCTCTTATTATGCTATACATAGGTTTTAAAATTACTACTAAATTTTGTTGGTTTGATTGTAAACTGTTGACAAAGTACAACAGCACAATACATACACTATTTTACTTAGCTAAACACTATAGATAAACAAGTGTCCCTGAAGCTAACTCTACCTTTATTCTTGCCATATAATTTTTAGAATATCAAGAACTTCACCATACACAGTGGAAAATAACTAGACATCATCATGAGGATCAAACAATAAAGAAATGCTCTTCAAAACAACATTATACAGTTGTATAATAATATGGCAGATTCCAATACTTTTTCCCTAGATATAAAGTGTGTGGACATCGTCTCAATAGAATGAAACAGAATGCATGCCATAAAAACAATCCTTTCTAGGGGTTAAACTATGCTAATTAAGTATTAACTAATTATCAGCCTCGACAATACAATCCTCTCATGGAATAAGCAATGGGAAAGTATACTCCATTGAACCATGCACACTGGCAATAATATAATATTTGATGGAATTATATGTTTCTCACACATATAAAATGGAAACTAGCACAAAACATCAAAACAATGGCAAGATAAAATAATTCTCACACTAAAAGCTAAAAGATAAATATCCTACTTCACAATATGTATACTAAATAGTGTATTGAACCAGCAAAGTATTGTAAGTCAACTGACTATAAAACATTTTTAAAAGCATAAAAACACACAGTCAATGAAAAATAGCACAAATTCTATAAACTAAAATGGACATATTGAATTATAGGTAAAATATAATAAAAATATAAAATGAGTATATTCTTGCTTATATGGAAAACTCCATATAATATGATAATTGTGTTATTATGAGTAAATACTATTATTCTTCTGGCAAGTTATTTTATCTGTTTACCCATAAATAGAATATCAATAAATTATTCTTATAAATGTAAGAGATTGGCATATCTCTCTATATAAACATAATTTAAAGTTAAATTTTAGGTCAACCAGTAAAGAAAAATAAATAAATAGTTTATAATTTTACTTTTGTCTGTTTTCAGACTCATTACAAATTTATATCATTAAAAAAATATATATACTTTAATAACCTATTCAAAACTAATATAATATAATAAAAAACATGAACAAAAAAAAAATTATATTTTACTTTATTCCCCTAGTTCATAAT
Organism: Epiperipatus broadwayi; assembly: GCA_028023455.1. Taxonomy (NCBI): domain Eukaryota; kingdom Metazoa; phylum Onychophora; class Udeonychophora; order Euonychophora; family Peripatidae; genus Epiperipatus; species Epiperipatus broadwayi. The sequence goes on along the minus strand of JAQFVV010000001.1, from coordinate 22,381,817 downwards.
TTAAGTTTCTTTACTATGAGCTGACTGATGAGAGAAATAATGCCATTATGGGCAAAATATTTTACAAATGAAGCATCCACATTTTTTTACATTCATCCCAATATAGTAAAATCAAATCATCAAGATTTTATTGTAATACAATAACGATGTAATAGTGCTTATAATTATTTTCTACAGAATTTTGGATCCATCTTATTTGACCAAATTGTAGTTTTAATAATAGCTTCAAGTTTGATAGCAAGAGAAAACTTTCACAAAAGCATTTTTTTATTTTATTTTATCCACGGTAATAGATTTTAAATAGTTGGGGATGACTTCAGCATTTCAAAACATTTTGAAATTGTTTATTAATACTTAAAACCAGGGGTGGGCAAACAGCGGCCCATGGCCTGCTAAGAGTTTTTATGCGGCCCACCAAGACAATCAGAAAAATCCGCCTTGAACTGACATTTCCTTTCCGTGCATGACCGAAGATTCATCTCATATTTTCCACTAGGATGGCCATGTCAATACACATGCGCAGTGTAGATACAATGTGCAGTGCTTTTCCAGTTGATCTGTTAATTTCAATTTTGTCTTTGCATCAGCAAATATATACATTTCCAACTTTAGTGAAACCATGAATCCCCAGAAAAAATGTAAAATCAGTGATGAATGTCATGTGTTTAATGAAGAATAAACAAGCAAATATTTCTTTGGTAATACAGGGAATAAAGCAGTATTTTTATTGTGTCATGGAAAAAAGTGTGGCCCTTTGCTAACCTTCAGTTCCACAAAGTGGCCCCTGAGCCAAAACAATTGCCCACCCCTGCTTAAAAATAATATTAATTCCAGCGTTCCACCTCAGTGATTAAGAAGCTGATATTTAATCATTTACGTTTTTATATCAATATTATTAAATATTTTCTTTAATAATATAATGAATGGTTATTGTCTTTCTTCTTATCAGGATTTCCATTAAATATCTTTAATAAATGTGAGTTAAACATTTATTTCATTTATCAGTACAGAAATGTATTTCAATTTTCATTTTTATAGACGAAGCAAGTTAGCATTCCAAAAGATTTATCAGACAATTTTTTTTTTAAAAAAAAAATACAAACTAAACTTACACATCCTATAAAAATCAGTAAACTTTGTTACTCATTTAAAGTAAATTTTACTTTGTTCAATTAGGATTTTAAAAGTTTTATCCAAATTATTTTTTTAAAATCAGATTTTTATTAGCACTTTAATATAAAAGCAAAATGTATTTTTTTCATTTATTTAATAAATGAACGCACAGAATATTTTTTTCTTCCTTTGTCATTTTAAACAACTGATGCGGGATTTTTAAATGTACATAATAATTATAATGATAAAAATTGTAATGATATGTGGAATAAAATTTCATGCTTACGATATCTTTTCGGGTTTTGAATTCAAGGTCCCTTTTGGTAAAATACTTGTTTTTCAAAATGGTTTTCTCCCAGTGTAAAATCCTGGAAAATGTTGATTGATGGTTAAGGAGATCATAATGCATACAATGAATTAAAATTTTCTATTCCATGATTTAAGAATTACAATATATTTTAGCTTTGGTTAATTCAAATATGGTGTTATCACTTTTTCAGCTCCTTCTTGGTTTCTTTAGTTAATATATCTCTTCTTGTTCATTTTTATTAATAGTCCCCCCTCTACTACTCATGTTATTTTTCCTTTTTATTACATTTAATTGTAGTACAATTAAAAATAGACGAATGACAGCATAGTGTGTGCATATAATTAATACTTCTATATTCATTAGTGATAATTAATCAAACTATCCAATACTATCTTACATCACAATAGAAATATGCTTAAGGAATTGACTACAAATGTTAATTTAGATGAGTTATAAATTTAAATCTTTCTAACTATTATTATTTAATAATAATAAAGTAACAAAACAGACTTAATAATAACAATAATAAATTATCATTTTAATATTACTGAGAATTAATCCAGCTGACAAACTGCATATGAAATCTCATACATACCCTGCCAGAGGACTTAGCAGATCTTGAACAATTCGAGTCTTTATCACTTTCAGGAGATTTACTGTTTAAAATTTACTTAATTTTAAAGCACAATTTGGCAACTACTATTACAGACCACTAAGATAATACAGTGGTTTTAACATATTACAATCAATGTTAATTAAAATTTTTCACATTTGATCACTTAAATAAGGTTTGACAAACATCACACCCACCCATATAGTTACAATATATATATATATATGCTTATAGGCACTCTAATAAATACTATTACTATATACACAACATAATATAATTAGTTCATTCATAAATAACATTCCAATTATTGAATTTTCATAAATTTTGATTATAAAGAATAATCAAGCTTATAATTTTCCAAAAACATTTTATAATTTTGCTGCTTATAAATTCTTTTCATATTTCTTTTATATCTAAGATCTAACTTACGAATATAATAAAGCATTATTATTGAAAAATAATTAAAGTTTATTTATATTTTTAAAATTCAATCACAATATCATAGTCAGAATCAAAACACAAACTGCCCAAGTGCTTTTCAGTCACATTAGCCATAGTGTTATTTAAACCAAATATAAAAAGATAGAGAAAAATCCTATGGAAAAAATGTGTCAATATTGTCAAAATCTTGAAATGGCTCCAGCATACCAAACAGTATACTTTGAAAAGAAGCTAATACCTACAAAAAATTTTAAGCTTTATTTAATTCATTTACTCTTCCCACTCTTACTTGAAAGATTCTAGTGATAATTTCAGACATATTTTCTCTTTTTGCACTGGATTATAAACTCACCTACTGACAAAAATTATTGAATGGAATATTTCATTGAATTCCATTTTAAAATGGAAACAAATTTCAGTTGAGACATCAAAAAAATGTTTTAAATTCAAAATTAAACTTAATATTATTAATATTTTACAAAAAATTTCATCAACATTTTGAAATTAATCCTTATTAGCCAGTAAAACAACTTCCATGTTATCATATATAATTTTATGACTTGTCTTCTTAAAAACAAACATTTTCAAATAAAATCTAATTGTAATTGCATATTTTTTTGATTTAAAATAAATATTTTAGAAATATGTAAGTAAATTACTGAAAATTACAATTATTCTTTCTGAAATACTAAGACCAAAAAACATAGAATTCCCTCAGACTAAATTAATCTACCAATTAATGATACTGTTGGTTTCTTTGTATTACAATACAACCATCAAAATATCAGCCTTTATGCCAAAAATTTGAAAGATATTCATTCGAATGTGTACAATACTGACATTTTCAGATTTTTAAAAAATAAGTTCAGTTTTGATTTCTATGCAAAAAAAAAAATATGAATAGTTAACTAACATAGATAACTGTAAAATAGCAAAGAAAAGCACTTTATAGCTCAGTCATTTCTCAACTCATGTATCATTACATCTATTTTCCAGAAAACAATTTGACATCTCATTCTAAATTCAAACCCTTTACAAAGCACAACTAAAAATTTAAATTATCTATTGAATCATTAATCAGCTTAATCTAACACTAGTATACACAAAAGTAATTGATATTAATTGTGATCATTAAATAATATTTTGACCATATGTATATTTGTCAATTTACAACTCCAAATCTCTTATAGGGTATGAATAAATTCTCATAGCCCCACATTGGGCACCAAAATGTAATGGAAACAATTATAAATATATGAACAATGCTAATCAAGCAACATTGTCTCATAAATAGCAATATTCCCATGTTGAACAAGCAAATATTGTAATGGACAATTAATAAAATAATGGATGAAAAGCTGCCTGACTTACAAATGCCCACATATTTGAGCAAGCTAGAAAATATAATGGATAAATGTTATACTTAGGCAACTAAAAAAACTATAATTAATAAACAAATAAATGAATTAATCCATAAATTGGCTATATGACAGTTTGGATTTATATCTACAATGGACTCATGAATTTGTAAGGCACTAATGGATCTATAGTAAGTATATCCACTTAGGAAAGAAGATAAAATTCAATAAATATTTTACTTACCAATGAAATATCATATGGAATATATACTTAAATATTTTAATTGTAAATAAACTGTGTAATAAAACAGTTTTATAATAATTTATGCAATAAACAAATCTAAGTACTTAGGTTAATAATATTTATTAAAGTAAACATTAACTTATGGAGATGGCTAAAACCAAGAACATAGTTCAAATTTTATCAATTGTAATCTAATATCACATAATATATCTTTATAATTTACCCCAGCAGATTGCAACTAATGAAAATGGTCTATGATTAAAATTATTACATATACAATCATAAAGGATTAATTACAAAATCCTTCTCACAAAAAAAAAAAATGTAATAATTTGTTAATATTATTATCTTTTATATATTTTTTCTTTTAATAAATTTTATATCTTGGTCTTAAGTAATGCTGTTTTATAATAATTATTACATAATTTAAATAAAATATTATTTATTTTGATTTGTTTTCAAAAAATTAATACATTGACAATTGATTTAAATCTTAATTACATAAGTTTATTATTTAAATTTATATCGAATGATACGATAAAACTACCTCATAATTAAGATTATTAATATATAAAAAAGATTTTGCTACATATTTTATTATTAAGCTACCATTATATTAATAAATGAAATTTATTTCAATAATTTTTTAAAAAAATTTCTCTTAGCATATCACCAAGTATAATTTTAGCTTAGATTCCACTATCCCATGACATCTTCCTTGGCACATTGATGATAACAAAACATAAATATAGGGCTTCATGAATATTTTTACCTTTAAATGATATTCAACCATTCATTTTTCAATATTATAATCTATGGTAAATTTTCATAGTTTCATAGCTTCATGGTGGTTAAGCATAGTGTTTGCTGTTATAATCATTCCATTTTAGTCATAAAGGTATCAAATGATGGGAAGTCTGTGTTCATTCCCCCTAAATAATTTTTCTATCCAAAGTACATATTTCCTTATTATAACAGTTCAGAATCTATGTGTAACAATTAGGTAAGATAAAACACAAAATTTTAAACAAATAATAGTATTATGTTCTTGCTGAATTCGTTTCTATAGTTTTAGTAATACAAAACGCAGTCTTCCCCCCCCCTTTTTAACACTAGCTCATGAACATATGATTAACTTTTTTTGTAATCTTAATAAGGTATTGTTACCATTCGATATAAGTTAATGAAAATTATTTCATTTTTAAATTTAATAAACAAAGTCTCCACTCACTCTCCATTTATCACAAATTAATAAACATATTTATTAAATATAAAACCTTTAATTGTTCTCTTTATTTAGTTATTTATACACTACAAAGGGGACTATAGATGGCAACATGTGTATATCACAATATAAATTCTATTTATTTATTCATAAATATATAATAAAAATAGATAAGACAATCTAAAATAAATGCCATAAAATATGATGGTAGTTGTCTATTGAAAAAGAGAAAATGTTTCATTTCAAATAAAACAAGCTCATAAATTAAATTTGAAGGAGTATAATTTATTGAATGTTTGAACATAAATGTGTTCAAGAAGTGAGACAGAAAAAGATCTTAATGAAATAAATAAAAATTCAGTTTTAACATAGAAGTTGTTGAAACAATGTTTGCAAGTAGGAAAAAAGTACAAAATTTTATTTTAATACAAATTATCAAAATAAAAAGCATTAGTCTAGATTCTATGATGACTCTTAATACATGTATCTGCTAAAATCAAAAGAGTCAACTCCTATTATTTAAAGTTATATTTTTTATTCATGCCCCCTTTCTTGCAGCTGTTTCAAATTATACCATAGTAATTTTTACAAAAAAAAAGTACTTTTATTTATAATACTAAGTAATGGCTGAGATAAAATGGATAAAACAATAGCAATTTATCTCCTTAAACTTTTACCAAACACTAATAATCATAATTTTTAGAAATCACTTAGTTTTAAATTTGAAGCTTTTGAGATAACTTTTATCCTTGAATATTACTTTTTTTTTATTTCCATAAACTAGAAGAAAAAAATTAATAGTAATATAACATGCTTTGACAAAAAAATGTAAATGAATAAGGTTATTAATTATATTTAATATAGTACTTGCAATCAAAACTAATTTGCATAGTAAATATTACAATTTTAATTGATTTCTTTCATGTTAAATATACATTTATTCACTAAGCTTAATAAACATTTAAATTTTCCACATTTCAATGCCAATTTGGCTGTTTTGAATATATGCATTCAATGAAATTACTAATAATAATTGCATTCATATATATGAATGGAAAGGTTTAACATTTAAAATGGGAGAATGTATAAATGTCTAACCAAATACATAAAACAAAATTATGAAAAATATAAAGTGCAAATTTTAATAATTATACATACATATATAAATAATTTGACTATATTATGGGAAACACACACACACATATTACCAAATATAAAATAGTATGTAAAATGTCAAAAAAAAAAAATATTGTTAAGTCTAAAGTACAAATTATGATTTACAGTTTCAACTACATTTATATACATATAACATTAGCAAATTTAGAATTATATTTTTCTGATACAAAGATAATCATCCTTCACTCAGTTTGATACCACACTAATAAAAAAATTCCTAAATTATTTTTTTTGTATATATATATCCTGGATATTTAAAAAAAAATATGAAAAACTAATGAAAGAAAAAACAAAAAGACATTTGCTTACAAAAATAAACTAAAATCATCATAGCAACAAATTTACAAATCTTAAAATAAAATTTAAATTGTCTCAGATATAACAAAATAAATAAGCCTAAAATTGTATTACTAGACTAGTTAATATACATTAAGGCTATAACCTTAAGACTATGCGCCTAGATGCGACAGTAAGAACCTGTACAAATCTTTAACATAAGATTAACGACTTTAAAAGACTAGAGCAGCCACTCTTATCTTTGACCTACTTTTTAATTATATAGCGAATCTAAAGCATTTTGATTTGAGAGCATGAAGCTACTAGATACGTCACTGATAAAGTTCACAATTTCTATACAAGCCAATGTACACAAAATCTTTCAATTTACAGTGAGTCAGTGTGAAGCTCTTATAATTAGAAATCTTTTAAGACTAGGAAAAAGTAAGAAAAATTATATAATAAAAAAAAAACATTTTTAGTAATAAAGAAACACTATCTTTATTTACTATTAAAAAAAAAAAATAGAAATTAAGAAGTAAACTTTTTTTGAATATAGTAAAACCATAATCCATTATTAAACAAGATACTAAAGAAAATACATGATATTGGGATAAAAGCAATTTAAAGACAGTATAACTTAAGATTATGGTTTCAAGTTAAAAGAATGGGCAGCTACTTTAATAAAAATAAATACATATCATAAACTTTTTCTTTAGCCAATGTTAGAAATGTTTTGGTCAATTTATTACAAACAAGAATGAAAAAGATAATGAATTATATATATTATTTGCAAAATGTGAGTATATTACAAATTTTATATCCCAATAATTACATATGTATAATATAAAAAACTCATGATTAATATAAAGAATGTATATACAGTGATTAGATCAGATCTTTCACATTTATTTTATAGTAGTTTTGATTTTAATTACAAATAATAAAAAATAAATGAAAATACTTTTATAGTCATAGTTCTAGAATTTATAAATTTTTAAAAATGTTTAAAACATTAGTTTCTGGGAAAAACTTTTGAGTGACATTTGTTTGAATAAACTTTATCCCCACAGTCAGTCACTGTGCTATGCACATTGCATACATAACTAATGAAGCTATTCTTTGAAAACTTTTACTTTTGGCAACATTTTATGAGTCTCCGCAAAGTTCAGCAAAACTTCAATTTCATAATATCCTTCTAATAATACTGTAAAGAATTAATAAAGCAGATGCTAAGAACAAAAAGCAAAAGTACTATGTGTTGTTTCATATTATAACAGAAATAAAATTTAATAAATCAGATTAATAGATGAAAGCTATACACATGAGTGTATACAGAAATGTATGGAGTGAATTGAAATTTAAAATGAGACTCCACTAATTAGTTTTGATGAAGAATTACTCTCAACACAATAGCATTTTCAGGAGTTCATTTAGCAAAGAGTACTATATGTTGTTTCAAATTTTTTTTTAAAAAGAAAATGTCAATGCAGGAAAAGATTATAATGGGAATTTAATTTGTCAATAATCAACACAAGAAAATAACAGTTCAAAAAAGAATTAAGACAGAAAAAAAAATGTATTTCTAAGGTGCTGATTCTAGGAACAAAGAAAGCAGATGAAAGATATAAAAGCAATGAATGGTGATTTCACTATCCCCCCTTTTTTTATATAGATTTAAAAATTGTATTTTAATACTGAAAACAAAAAAATATAAAAATTCCATTCTCACATGATAATTTCAGATTCCTGCAAAATTTATACTAAAAGACAGCTTGTTCATAAAAACTGTAATAAAAATAATTTTTTTTAAAACGTTCAAAATTCAATTAACTAACTTTTTCCGTTAATATAAGTAAAATGTGCATAAGTTATAGACATTTCAATATTGCAGAATTTAGTTGCTTATACTGATTAATAAAAATGATAAGAATTTTTTCTCACCAACAAATATCTTCATTAATTAAAAAAACAAACAAATAGTTTGAATTATTTTGTGTCAAATTTTTTCTTGATAATAGAGAATTAGTATTTTTTTAAGATAACTTCATAATTGTCCTATACATATTGCATTCAAATCAATATCACAATATCATGTGTCACCAAGTGGACGTTATTAATAATTTTGAAGAAAATAATGATTATAGACTTTATGAAGGAGATTCTTACACAAAGTGATATAAAAATAAAAATGGCAATTATCAAATTCTATCAGATAGTAAATGTGATAATATGTTGGACTATTTCCATCATCTGCTTAGATGGTTAGAGCATTGCCCTAAATTCGATATTTAAGAATCTAAAGGTGTGAGTTTGACTCCTATTTTAATACAGTCATTCGTCAGGCCAGCAACACCTGAAGAAGAATGGAGAATACTACTACTCAAAATGTTATGTCATTATTAACCTATGTTTCTATTTGTGCGTTATTACTATTAAATTGTTTGCATTTGAAAAATTAAAATAAAGTTTAAAATTTTCTTTACATTCAACATTTGTTGATAGATGATGGAAATAGTCCAACACACTATCACATCTAATTTTCCAGCAAATGTATATATTTGAAATTTGGAAAAATCTATATGATAGACAATACACCTGGTCAAAAAATAACTATTTATTTATTAGATTATAGATTAATATATAAGAAGGGAATGGATAAAGTAAAAAAAAAAAACATTTTTGATAATTTCTATAATAGATATGGATAGGAACTTGATGGAAAATAATAGTGAATACACTAAGAGTATATAGTATGGTATTGAATGAAATATAGAAAATTTCAAAATGTACTTAATAAGTTGAAAAAATAGTAAATATGATTTTATGAATATTAATATGATAAATATAATGGAAAATTCAGAATTAGCAAAACTGTAATAGAAACAAAGAAAAATTTCTACAGAATATAAATAGGCCATAATGAATAAAGAAAATGAAATTAAACTTTAAAATGAAATATAAAAAAAAACATTGACTAAGATTAATAATTATAGGATGAAAATTAAAATAAATAAAGTACAGAAAAACATTAATAAAGATGATAATGAGAGGACTAAAAATTGTAAACTATATTTAAAATAAAATAAAAACTACTTCATAATAAAAAGAAAAAAGATATTACAATAGATATGTAATATTAATGATTTTGAATAATTACGTTATAAATATAGATAAAAAATTGAAAAAGCCAAGTAATAAAGTAATACAGTTAATGAAAAGAAATGATCAAGAATATGAAACACTCATGATGATGAAGATATTAGATGACTAACAGATTTCTTTAAGACTAATTGACTCATAGGTTCTTATTACAATGAAGAAAAGAGAAAAGGAATTCTCCAAAAGTTTTCTGTACAGTATCATATGAAAAGATTTAAAAACTTATCTTCATCCAATCAGGTGGAATGAGCTAAATTGGATATGTTGACATAATAGTTGATGTCATAGATGATAAATGCCAAAGATGACATCTTTTAAAAAAAATGCAATCTATCACATTTCCATTATGTTACTGAATTCTCTATTGCCTCAACATCTAGATAAAGAAATAATTGACCAATAATAAAAATTGATAGTGATTTCAATTCAACAGATTTGATACTTATAGAGACTTCATGATAAATCAATGAAAATGATATTTATTTATCATGTTTGTTCTAAAATGGATCCAAACAGTTGTATCTATGCTGATAAGAAAAAGCTCAAAAGAGAATAGGAGAAATTAATATGCTTTACAATATATAGCATTCATATTAAAAGATAAATAAAATTTGATCGTTTTGCATCTTTTCTGCAATTTATATACTTGTATATATACAAAATAATATTTAACATACTTTTAATAAATCATATAAATCTTTTATAGTAATCCAAGGTTTCAAAAAAAAAATTAATAGTTCTAAAAATATTAATAATTATTATCAATTACAAAATATAAATTAAATTACCATCAGAATCTAAGTCAAAATCATCATGGGCAAATTTTTCAGGACCGTAGGCTATAAAGATGTCATCCTCCTTGAAGAAGTCGGCAAGATGTGTTATCTGTAACAAAACAAAAAAAAAAAAAAATCATAGTTACTTTATCTCTACATCATAAAACATTAAAATAAAATTCTGTAAAAAAAACCTGTTAAAATGCAAATTAGTCTTTTTTTTTTTTTTTTTTATAAAAAAAAAAAAAACTTTCCTAATTTGAATTTATTAATTTATCAAATTTCAAAAAACCATAATAATAAATACAAAGAGGTTAAAAACATTTCATTCAATATGCTTTTGCATAATCAAGATTAATTCACAGAATGAAAATTCGCAAAAATAAAATCGTTTCATAATGGATTCACTAATAGAATATATATTTAAGTGATTTAAAAATACTATAGCGATTTACAATAATATACTACATATTTATATGTACTAGCACTGAGTAGTAAAATTTTCTATAATAACAGTTTGCCATAAGCACTTTCTAAATTTAAAAGAAAGTATAGATATCATCTGTTATTTGAAAATATAGTACAATAGTAATGCGACATATTTAATAATTAATTTAAAAACCAAATTTAGTAAAAAAAAAAATTCAAGATGAAAACAATAGAAAAATAAATTTATGATTACTGTACTGAAACAAAATTTTAATTTTGAGAGATAAAAGAAGTCAAGAAATAAAAAAGAAGGTACAATTATTTTTTTAAAAAACTATAAAATTACTTAACTTTGATAAGCTGTTCATACACTAGTAAAAACAGTTAACTTATGAAAAGTGATTATTAAAAAAATATTGCCAAATCTTAATTATCATTTATTTCACTGTATAATGTAATGGTTTGCATGTTCATACAACAAGATCTAGAATCTAAGCACAAGTACCTCAATCAGATCATGTTCGAGATACACAGGTCAGGAGCACTCACCACTTTGCCCTGTATGTCCAGTTTCCAGACCCAACAACTTATGAGCAGCAACTCTGATGGCATCTGATTACTTTTAATTATTTCCGGCCGGCAGCCAGCGGAGAAACAAAGATACTCTACTAAAATGGTGATAGGATAGTTCGCATGTATGGCAGAGAAATATATATATTTATAATCATAACCTAAACAACTCTCTAAAATTACTTATCAAATTTAACTGGATAAAATCAACAAAAGAAATTGCAATGACCCAAAATGATTAACTTTAAATAATATTTTAATAACAACATAACAAAAAGATAATGGATTTACATATTAATTCCTCATTAAATAGTTAGCCTTATGTTACAAGCTTGGTTAATTATGTGCTTATTTCGCACTTAGAAACAGATATATACAAATATTTTACACATACATTAGTTTTGGTGCAGTTTAGTGATATGTCAATAATTGTACTAGCACAGTTATATAAACACAAACAATTTCAATAATTCACTCTTAATATAAGTTAGAAGCAAACCTTCAATTGTTCTCAGTATTTATTTATATATAAATCAGTTAAATAACCTTTAAATTTTATTATTAGCTTTATTTCATTAATGAAAGATATATATAATTTGACAGTTTATTCATTTAGCTTAATGGAAGCACTTATGTGGAGGCATTTATTCTGAATGAAGATAATCCAGGATCAATGAACGATGCACTAGAACGAAAATTAAATGAATGATGGGAATAAGTTTAGCATGATCACAATATTGCGGCTTATAGATTTTTATAGGTTTCTATTTTTAAAAGGAGTATAATAATATTGAGAATCACGGTGCTACCATGCAGGCCAATTATGATTTTGAATCTGTTCCTAGGAGTCCGATTGAATGTTTCATCATTTGAACACGTAGAAAGCTGACTTGCTACTCTCACAATTTTCATGAGATCAGCTTCTTGAAAGTGAGGAACCTGAATGGAGATGCTATGGGCTGGCTGTCTTGGGGTCATCCCATGCAGAGCTACCATTGCACAGGTATATGTTCCAGGATCACTTGTTGCCTTATTTAAAGACCTAAAATGAAGAGAGAATGAGCTCGGATTTTCCGACACACATCTATGACAAAGCATATTTTATAACGAAGAACCTATGCTAGCAATGCTTGGGATAATAAATAATCATTCAATTTATTTATTTAACTTGTTATCTATAACAATATAACATCAGGCGTGATGGTGTGATTGAATTACTAAACCCAAATTATCTGGAATTATTTTTAGAATATCTCAAATTTATATTAACAAGATCCCCCCCCCCCTATTTTGTTCTCCATATAACCCCCACATATGTTGGATATAGATACAGTATTACGACCAGAGATGAGCTTCGATTAATTAAGAGAAACATTTCATTTGGATGGGTGATGGTCAAAGAGACTTTACCCACATTTGGAATAAAGTATATAATTAATAAAATGTTTATTTTATAATTTCAAGACTGTGCTAATAAATTATAAAATGATTGAGAGTTGTCTGAATATTAAACTTATCAAAGGTGGAACTTTACTCCCCCTCTATTGTTTATGCAAATATATAAAAATTAAAAAAAACATATTTGAAATCTTCTCCCAACCTGGCAAGCGTCCGTGGTTTAAAACTTGATAAACAAAATGATTAATGAATTGGCATTCCCCTTTAATGGCGGGTAGCTAAGCTAAAATAATTATACTTGCAAGGGTGGGAGTTTATTGGCATATAATATTGAATTTAAAATACACATAAACAATAAATAAAAGATTTTGCCGCACCAAATTAAAATTTAGATTAAATTATGAGGCTAATAAAGACTATTTTAGAAAGTGTTATAGAGAGTCAAATATATCAAAGAAATTACATATTATTTAGAAGATTAACTAATTTTAAGATCAATAGGTTATAATTCATAAAACATTAAATATTACACTCTTAATTACATTTTGAATTACTAGAGAGAAATTAGAGCCTATGAGGGCGGCATTCTTATGATTACCTTCAGTTTTTTATGGTTTCCAATTCGGTGTGGAGTCCACATTTCATTGTGCCTCATTAAAGTGTGCATGTCTTTCACTATCATATTTAAAAGCATGTAGCAGGATTCCATGGGTCAGTTTTTAAAGCAAATCATAGCAATTCATGGTTGTTCAAATATAGAGCGGCATTCTGGTGGGAGTTGTTTCAGGAATGAATAATTGGCATATTAAAGGTTTGAGTGGCGTGGATTAGTTAAATCGATGCTTCAAAAATTTAGACACTGAACGAACTGGAATAAATTTGAGCCCTATTTATTTGATCCCTTGTTATGTCAGGAATACTTTTAAGATACTTTTAATTATTTGATCCCTTGTTATGTCAGGAATGCTTTTAAGATACCTTTCCTGAGACGTTTCACTTACAGGAAATCCAGTTTTGTTCTGCAGGTAAGACAAAACAATGCAATCGGGTTGATAAGTTCTAAACGATTGCTTTAAAATCTATTTCTAGATTTAGAAAGATTTTTTTTTTTAAATGATAAATTTTTCATTAATGGGTGCTATATTGACTTTATCAGATTAATAGATCATTTCCTAATGAGACTAATGGATTTTATAATTAAAGATTTGGAATGCTTCTAGAACTTTCGAAACCGATATCATCCTGTGACCGCCATTAAATGAATATAGATTTGAATATAAAATTTTAAATATAGAATAAACTATAAAATATTAATAGAAAATGTAAAAATATGATTATATATGTTAACATCTATTGTTTGTTATATATACACGTTTCTCCACACATACATGACTCTATTTATCCATTATTTTATGGCTATTATATATATATCCCCAAATTTACTATGTGTATGATAATAATAAAAATATAAAGAGATGAGTGTGTGTATCTGCGGGAAACACCCGGGTTTAAACCATGTTTGATGGTACAAAGTTTAGATAGGGTCTTGAAGTGCAGTCCGACTCTCAGACCGACCACTTCAATAATAATAATAGGTCAGGTTCTAAGCATCCTTTCAAATATAAATATAAAAATATTAAAGTATGAATATAAAAATGTTACTAGCAAAATTTATCTCAAAAATTAGGCAAAACAATAAGCTTTTTTTTAAAAAAAAAAAAAGGTCAAAGCAAGAGAAAACTATAAAAATAAACATTAACTTGAAATAAATATATATATTTTTAATTCATAGGTTGTGCTTATTATTATTTTAAACAAAAACTTAACTTTTAGATTTATATACACAAAGAGCTATGCTAGTTGCTCAACAAGCTTTGTGATAAATGCTTAGCAAGAGAAAGCATTTATAATATGTGTACATTGCATAAATGTATTATATATTAATATAACTGAAACACAGCCTTATTGTATACCTGTGTCTATATATGTAATATATAGGGTATATGAGCACAGACTTTCACACGACCCACCACTCTCCATACTATCTCATAACACTGATACACTTGAACACATATATGTTGAAAAGATAAATAATCACCAACTGATGATTGCTGGCTTAGCATGAAATACATATATTGGTGATTATTTATCTTTTCAACATATATGTGTTCAAGTGTATCAGTGTTATGAGATAGTATGGAGAGTGGTGGGTCATGTGAAAGTCTGTGCTCATATACCCTATATATTATATATTAATATGTAAAAGTAAAACCATAGTTTTACATTATTCCTATAGAAATTTGATCCATTATTCTTTGCGACTTTGTTCATCAGCCTACTTTTTTTAATCAATCAATCATGTTGAACAAGAACTCTTGTATTTGTTGGTATGTTTAATTTATTTTATTAATAGTAATGTTATCATAAACAGTTTAGTTTTACTTCACTTATGCTTTGTAATCTATATATTGTGCTTGAAATGCAGATCCATGAAGATATATTAAAAGTTTTATAATTGCTTAGCGCTTTCAGGAAATTCGTGCTCCCATATTCATAGCTTATAATAATAATTGTTGTTAGCTTATCTAATAGAGATGTATGCAAATATATGCAAATCACCTAGATCGCCCATTTTTTTGAACTGGAGAAGCAAGCACCTCTCCTATTAATGGAGTCGGAATCTTCTGCTATAAAGATCGCCTCTTTTATCTTGTGCTTGGTGTCATTCCGCTCGGTGCAAACCATTTCAGCCATCATAGGTTCAAACGTATGGCCTGTGGACCTTTGTTGTTTGAAAAATATTGAGCTACCTTCAGATTTGATTCTTGTCCTGTTATATAAGTATCGATATTGCGATACTCTGGTAGCGATTGTGGCTCATATTTCTCCATAATATACGCACTGCAGCCGTTATGGAAGCATGTAATTTTGTAAACAGCTTGAAGAATTTTAAGTGCGATCTTGTCTTTTGAATTATTGATTAGTCTATTAGTGGCTGGTGGTATGTAGAAGCTTAAATTGAAATCTGTTGAGAGTGTTTTAATGAGTTTTTTAGCCAAGGTGGATATATATCGTAAAAGCATACATGGTTTATATTCTTTGGCCGGGTTATTTCTTAGCTTGTTATAAAACTGTTTGACTTTCCTGCTAATGACTCCATGTTTAAATCCAACGTTCATCAGGTTTTTCAGATAGCGAGTTAAATTGTTTTTTCTATCCAATTCAAATTTACAGAAATGATGGTTTCTAAACAGGAATGCTGCCAAGACCATCAATTTATGAGCTCTTGGAGACTTCTAATTCGGATGGATGTAGACTCATATTTCAAGTGGCTTGATGATCATGCAGTAGTTGAGTTGTAATGTGTCTCTTTGCACTTGTATATCCAAGTATCTAATTTCTTGTTTTTCATCCTCCCACATCCCATTCAATATTAACTTAGTGTGTGCCTGGAGATCATCCTGAATTCTTACAGTAATGTTCTCCGGTGCGGCTATAAACAGATCGTCCACATAGCATGTGTACAGAATACACATGGGTCTCATTTTATGCAGTAGATAGGTTCCACAGAAAACCTGCATTAAAAAAAATCACACAAAAATAGACTTAACTTACTTTGAAAAATGGGGGATAGGTGCTGTAATTTTCAGAATTTGCATAAAAACAAAGCAACAAGAAAAAATTACTTTAAAATTCGCATTAAAAAAAATAAGCAAATAAAGTATGACTAATAAAAAAATTTCAAATATTTGAAAAAACTTAATACAAGACAAACTTTTTTTACTTTTTGTATTAACTACAGTATTTAATTTTACATTTTTCATACATATTTTAATCATTACCGTGAGCATTCGTTTGTAAACTGGTAAGAAATCAGACTTGATGTGATGTATTGTGGCTTCTTAAATGAAGTCAAGAATCTCTTAGCAATTATGCCCAGAGAAACCTGTTAGCCACTTTATTTTTATTCGTCATGTGATGTATAACTAGCGCCACTTTCAGTCTTATGCTGTGTTAATGGTTTTCTGTTTCTATATTAAAAAATGAGATTGTAATCACAACAAAAAGATTATACATTATCATTACAAAGATTATTTTCAGTTTATAAAATCTTTGTTTTTTATTTTAAAAATCTAAAAGATAATTTATTTCTGTTATATATAACAAAATACGTTTTAAAAGTTTAAATTTTTTGAATATTTATTGCGGTATTTTTATATGTAAGTATAAATCTATTATTATTTACTCATTAGTATAAATAGGTTATTTACATAGAAACTAACATTCTAAATACAACTTCAGGCCATATTCACATTAGCTGCTAATATAACGTTATATTTTTGAAAAAAAAAAAAAAAGTATTTCAAGTCAAAATAAGTTATCAATAATTTAAATTTCTTGATATCTAATAAATATAGTGAAATATGAAAGATATTAAGAAGAAACATGAATTGCATAACTTCAAAATCGCATTAAAATAATCCGCATAAAATGAGACCCAGGTGTACTTGGTTCTGCATTGTCATATTTGGGTAAAAATTGTTTCTTATAATGATTGAGAAAAATGTTGGAAATGATTCCACTCATTGGCCTACCCAGAGGCCATCCATCTTTCATGCGGAACCATTTGCCATCAAACACCACCATAATATTATCGTCTAGCCATGTCAGAAATTCCATGCTGAAATTAATAGGTGTCAGTGGACAATTATTGTGCATTAATTCAGTTTTAATTATATTAATAGACTGTTTCCGGTTGATGGAGTCATAGAGCTCTGTAATATCCAACACTGCTATTTTGAAACTCGGTTCCAAAGCTGCATTCTTAATTTTGTCCACAAACTCAAATGAGGATCTATTTGGGTAAACACCAAATCCTATGCTATCAATAAGCCATTAATTTACCAATTTTGCAGTATTAAAGTAGTGCACCCATCCTAAATCTAACATGAGCCTCAGGGGCGCATTTGGCTTGTGCAACTTTACATTAGCAAACATTCTCGAGGGTGATGAGGAGGAAGGATAAATATGATAGTACTCCAACTTGGAAAAAGCTATTACATTAACAAAAATCAACAAAGGGTGATAGTTTGAATTTACTCTTTTATTTTTGAGGAGAGGTTTAAATTACTTAATGAAGTGCATTCTATCCAAAAGTTCAAAAACTTTTAACAACTATTTTAAACGCAACAAACATATAATTGTGTTATATTGTTTTAAAATTATTGTTATACTTTTGTTTTTAAAACCTATTTTTATTATTTTCTTTCCAAGATTTTGATTTATAGCAATCTTTTTAGGATTACTAAAATTATATTTTATTTTTTTCACAGCTTTCAATTTTGTAATACACATAAAAAAATCTTTAAAATACAACTATCTTTTAAATAAATTTATCTAGCATGTAAATGAATCTATATATAGATGTATACTGTAATAAATAGGGAAACAGTCACTAACCATGGGTTTTTTCAGGTATCATTCTTTTAATATTCTACTGTCTTCCTTAGTTTTCCAATGATGATGATGATCTTGAACACTGATGATGTTAGAGAGAGTAAATAAAGCAGCAGTGAAGATATTCTAGGAAGTATACTATCAGCAGGTCTTGAGCCATTTATATGGCATTATCCATTTCTTCCTTTATGGCATTATAGGTGTTGCATGAGCTGGTTTTTCATACTTCAGTGCTAATTTCTGGATCCGACTACATTTTCCAGGTTGTTTTAACTGGTGTGATGTTTGATATCTAGTCCCACATAGTAAATTGATTTCTTCTAAATAAATTCATCATACTGACTACTATAACTGAAGTATTGAAAAATATTGTCAAATACGATTTACAATGGAAAAGGAGTATTAATCAGTGACCATTTCTCTCTTCTGTATAGATTATAGCAATACAGCTGCAAAAGTAGACTGCATTGAAATGAACTGCTGGCTCCTAGAATTAGAATGATAATAATAAGAATAATTATGCCTAGTAGCTTGTTTCTGACCTATTTATAACAAACCAATAACTATTCAACAACATGGTTTTCAAACAACATATATGTCACTAGCTAGAGAAGATATGGCATTTGCGTTATTATAACAATATATTTTCTGAAAAACATTCCCTTTTACTCTCTCCAAAACATCTTGTGGATACAAATTTTAGCACATTACATGTTTTATATATATATAAATAAAAGAAGACAATAAAATAGCATGACTCTTTCTCACTTTCTTTATCTTTGAGAAGAAAAATACACTGTTGACTTTTACTTTTTTAATTATAACCTAAAATGTTATCAAATCTAAAATTTTAATTTTATTTTTGGTTTTGCTATCCAGTTTTATTATGAAATGTGAGATATTTTATTTAAAACTCAGTTCAGGAAAGGCAAACTAGAACAGCTTCTAATTTAGATTTTTCTTTCTTCCTTTACACTATTATTATCATTCCCTTGTTTTTCACATATTACAAAATAATACTTAATAATCTTTAATAATGTGCATGAATTAATTTTTATTTTAATTTAGACAGTCTATACTTTTATTTCTCAAGTGACACACATATACTTGCACACACATAAATATTTACTAGTCAGTTTAAAACATTTTTTCTTCTTCTCTGCATTGTAGCATAATCATTGTTATAACTACAATATATATTTTCAATGTATTTATATATTGGACTATTACCATTATCTAACATTAAACATTGAAGAGTCTTTAAAAAATTTAACTATATTTAAATTTTCCAATTATATTCAACTGTTAGTAAGTATAGGCACAACATTTCAGGTGATGGTATTCTCTTTTCTTCAGATGTTTCTAACCTGACTAATGACAGTACTAGCATGGAAGTCATATCTGACCCTTAGATTCATGAATACTGAATTTTAAAGTAATGCTCTAACCAATTGAGCCATCTTGCATAGTTTTTGTCTCTCTTCTCTTGTAATATATTATGTATGATGAAATATAAGATCACTTCCTGTCTTAATACAGTCTGTCAGCAGGAAATCATATATACAACCCATATATCCTCATTATAAAAGCTTTGCTGATAATCAGTTAAATTTTAAAAATATAGATAATTTAACATCGTTTAATATTGGCACAAAGTAAATTTAAAATTTCAGAAGTGCTAATAAGAATATTAAAAATAAGAGATGAATATAAAGTGAATGATTTATAAATTCACACTTTCACTTCTAGAAACTCAAGGTTGGCTCATATAATTACATTTGGGTTCACAAATAAGATAACCACTCTTATTTCCTTAAAATCCCTATCACAGCTGGACAAGAGTATCTTTAATGATTGAACACTAATGTTTAACGGTGCTCATGAGGAAAGGATTATTTAATATAGTTCGTTAGAGTACATCTACTATATTTGAATAAAAAGGAAAGATACCGTATAAAAAAAACATAAAACCCAACATAAAAATATATTGAATAATTGCAGGACATACATATTCAAAATGAGAAAAAAAAGTTTTTTAATTTATAGAACTACATTAAGCCTTCATAAAAAGAGAAATCTTATCTTAAAGAATCATTAATAAAACATGTAAGTTTGAATACACAAAATTGTTCACACCCATAGAATCAAAATCCATCACACTTTATATGGGAGTCAGCAGTAAATTAATTGAGTATGCATTTCAGCATTTGCTGGAGCCTGTTGATGAAGTAAGTATAATTCAAGTATAATAAGTGCTCATTCTAGAATTCAGTGGTAAGTTAATTCTGTGTTTATATATGTATAAATTGTATAAGAAATTTTTTTTAAAATTTTCTCTGGAATTCAGTGCACCACTTTTTGTGCATTCACCATAGGTAGCCATCCCTGCCTTAGAAAATGGGCTAAAGATTGCAGATATGAGGGTTTTTGAGATGAAATACTCATTCATCATTATGCAGAATGTTTGATGACAGGCATAATAGCTTTTAACTCAGTCAGATTTAATGTAAGAGATGCTATTAAAACTTGAATAGCTTGTAAGCAAATGTCAAACAAGCATATGCTTTTCAATATACAGCAGATGAGAGCCCAAATGCAGGAATTCATAAAACAAATAAGCAAATCACAAATATGCAGAAATCAGTACACATAAAGCCATTTGCTAGATTAGTAGGAAAGCAGGACACAGAATAAAAGATTTCAAGTGAAAAAGAAAAAATGCTTTAAATATAAAGTTAAAGGACATTCAGCCAATGTATGTAGAAAAGCTAGTCAGTGGGAGAACCATGCTAAAATCTAGCCACAGAAAAATAAAGGTAAAATATCCAATAAGCAATTTATTAAAAACATGAAAATTGATGGAGTGAAGTAATTTATGCTGAAATTGCAAATTTGTGAGGAAAATTTTAGCTTGAAAATAAATAATGCCTCAGGGATATCTATAATGTTGGAGAAAGATTGGAATGTGATGTCAGCTAACTACAATAATATTCTAAAGACAGAGAAGACAAATGTTAAAGCTCAAAATGCAAGTGGACATTCAATGAAATTAGTCAGTCAAGTAAAAACACCAATAAAACATCATGTGAAAATAATGCATTTATCATTATATATAATAAAAGAAAAAAATAGTCATATAATTGTCATATAATCAGTAGAGAATGGTTTCATGCGATAAGACTTCACATTATTGTCAAAAAAAAAAAATGTTAGAACAGAAAATCCAAAAGAAATATCCAGATTTGTTTAATAAAAAATTAGGTACAATTTTAAGTAGCCCAGTGGAGAAAAAACTATTTAAAAATGCCTATCTAATAGTTTGCAATTCGTACAAAATTCCATTCGCATAGAAAAGTAAAGTGGAAGAGAAAATTCAGGAATTGGTTGCTAAGGGAATATTGATGTTGGTTGAAACTTTCAGAATAGTTCTACATCTATAGTGGTAATAATAAAATTTAATGGTCCAATCCAAGTAAGTGGTAATTATAAAGTAACGGTAAAAAAATACTTCAAGCAGGAAACTTATCCACTGACTGCAAAATGTGAGAGAAGTATTAGCCAATCTTTAGAAAGCATCACACTTTGCAAAACTGAAGCTTAACTTTGTCTTCCATTAAATACTTGTTACAGACAAATCAGTAGAAATATTATCCCTGATGACCTCTATTGGATTATTTAAACATAATCAGCTACCGTTCAGCATTATAATGGCACCAGACCCTTTACAGGCAAAATTAATGCTTTATTATAAAGATTGGATACATAATACTGTATTTTGATGACTTAGTTATTACAGATAGTTTGGAGGAAGAGTTATGTCAAAGACTTTTTAAGGTATGCAGCAAATTAGAGAAATTCAGAATCAAATTAAATGCACAAAAAAATGTAAGGAATATGAAGGAATTGATATTCCTAGGTCATGTAATGTCAGACAAAGGTAAACGATCATTGCCTGAGAAAATGTGAGTAGTGAAAAATGCAATCAGACCAGAAATGAGTTTTTTAAAAAACTCTAGGCAATTCTTGTTCTTATAAATTGTTTTGGTAGTAAAATCTCTTTGCAAATTACTAAAAAAAATATCAGAAGTGAAATTGGTTACAAATTCATGAAAAAGCATTTATACAAACCAAAATGCAGCTATCATATGAAAAATTATTCATTCATTTTAAAAACAATCTAAAAGTATGGTTAATTGCAGACTCTTTAGAATGATGAATAGGAACAGTTGTATGTCATTCGTGTCATAACAACGAACAAACTATAGCTTACATACTTAGAATCCTTTTAAAAGCTGCGAAAAATTATAGCCAGATGAATAGAAAGACATTGGCTATTGGCTATTATGTTTGGTTAGAAAAAAAATCAATATTTTTCTGGTTACCCTTTTCAAATTGTGACTGATCACAAACCATTATTGGAAATATAAGCAAGTGATAAGCTGTCTCTGGACAATCTGAGCCCACATATGGAGAAACACCCTATCAGCATATGATTATCAATTGATATATAGGAAAGGGAAAAGAAATTTTAAATGCTGGTGCTTTATTGAGAGAGAAATTCACATAAAGGTGAATCCCATAAGATAAAATAAAATAAACTATATTTAGAAAAAGACATTTAACTACAAAGAGCTAATAAAGGTTATCAGCTATTTATAAGCTGAATAAGGAATAGTTCCCAGTACCTTGTTCCAGCTTTTTGGAGGAATTGTGAAATTTTACTGATCAACCAAGATTGGGCTATCATATTACCTGAGGATAAATAAAAAATTATTAAATGTACATTATTCAGGAATTTAATGATAAAGTGCTTTTTATAATCATAGACGCATATTCTAAATGGGAAAAGAATTGCATCATAAAGAATACAAGAGCTAAAGAAACAATACAAAAATGTCTTATACTCATAGATGCATATTCTAAATGAGTAGAGAATCGAATCATAAAGAATTTTAAGTGTCAAAGAAACAATACAAAAACTTGGAATAAAAAATTTTTCAAGTCATAGATTATTTAAGTGATTATTTCAGCAATGCCATAGGGTTTACTGCCCAAATTGTTTTAGACTATTTCAAGAATAAAGGCATCAAACACATCTGTACATTACTGTATGATCCAGGGTTGAGCAGATAGGCTGAAAATGCTGTTAATAAATAAAAAACCATTTAAGAAAGACAGATAATGTGAATATGCAGGAATCCTTATATGCTGCAATGTTACATCAACATTCTGCACCATCAATGGTTTCAGAAATATTCAACAAAATTATTGATGGGCAAAAATATATTAATTAATAAATTGACAATGTTAATTCCCAAAAAAAAATAATTCAGATACAGTCATAAAGGAGACAAATTCATAAAAAATGAAAAAAGTTTGGATATATTTGTTTAAAAAGAAATGATTAGAAGTGATAATCAAAAAAAAAATATCCAACAAGTAGTAAAAATGTAAATAATGAGACAAAATATCGGAGACATTTAGAAGAAAGAGTCTCCCAAAACAAAATTAACTGCTAAAAATGGAACAAACAACTCTTGTGAAAAACAAAAAATAGTCCAAAACATTAACATTGAAGTTTTTTTTCTTTTTCCTTAAATAAATGCTTTTTTTTTGTCCTTATTAGAATGGTTTCATGTAATAAGAAAAAAAAAGATGATACAGAAAATCACGCATTTCAAGAAAAGTGGACCGACACATATTTTGCAATTGAGCAGAAGAAATCAAAGAGTCTCAGTTGTTTGGACAATATTGCAGTTAACAAAAAGCATAACATTAGGAGACACTATTTAACAAAACATTCGAATTATGAAAAAGATAATGGAGAAGAAAGAAGTGCAAAAATAGAAAATTTGAAGAAAATGTTATTTGATCTCAAATTTCTATTAAAGCCAGTTTCATAATTGCAACGAAAGCAGCACAAAATTCAAAAACATTTTCTGAAAGAGTATTAAAGTATGTATGCTAGCTGCAGTACAATTAGTTTGACCCGAATATAAAAAGAAGTTCGATAGTATGAGTTTATGGTGAATAACCATTACAAGACAAATTAAAGAATTGTTCACTAATGTTTTAAAAAAGTCATTGAAACAAAAAATTATGATTTGAATTGTATTCATTGGCATTCGACAAGAGTACTGATATAACGGATACTGCTGAACTATCAATTTTTATTAGAGGAAAATTTCAATGTAACAGAAGAAATGTTATCTCTTGCACAACTTGATGCAATGCCAACAGGAGAAGAAATATTTAATAAACTCAAGGATGTTTTGCAAAAATACAACCTTAATTATCACAACTTATCTGGATTATCTACTGATGGGGCCAAATCCATGGTTGGGAAAAATAAGGGCGTTTTAGCATTTTTAAAAAATGACATGGGTGAAAATGAATTCAATAAATATATTTTTCACTGCATTATTCACCAGCAAAACTTGTGATACAAAATTTTGAATATGCAAAAAATGATGAAAGTTGTTGTTAAATGCACAAATGAAATTAAATCCAAATTGGTTCTTGGTCACTTAGAATTCAAGGAACTTCTTAAGGGCATGATGATGAATATGCAGATTTGGCATATTATTATGAAATTCGATGGCTTTCCAAAAGGACTATGTTAAAAAGGCTTTTGAAATTAATAAACGAGGTGAAACTAATCATAGAAGCCAAAGGAAAATTCATTCCTGAACTCTCTAATGAAGAGTAGATAAGTGCGTTATACTGAATAAAAAGTTGCAAAAAGAAAATCAAATAGCCTTTCAAAATAAACTAAAGCTATTTCAAAGTCAATTAAATAATAATTTTATAAATTTTGCAGCATTTAAAGAAAAATTTAAAGATAATTTTGATAAACAAAAATATATTGACATTTTAATTATGCTCAAAAAATGAATTCAATGAAAGGTTCACTGATTTGGTTGTGAAAAAAAAAAATTTCAAAATATTTTCCTCTCCATCATAAGTGACATAAATAAAATTCTGGAAAATTTTCAAATGTAAATTCTAGAACTTAAAGAAAAAATTTAAAAATGAAGTTAATGGAATGTTCAAGTAATGATTTTTATAGAAATCTGGATAAGCAGGAATTTTCTAATTTAATTAGTAACGCAAAAAAATAACATATTTATTCAGAAGCACATATAAATGGAAGCATTTCCCCCCCAAAATGTCATTTACAAAATCAAAAACAAGATCTCAAATTACAGTCGAAAATTTGGAGCACACTTTACAAATTGCCAAAACTAATATCTCACTGGATATTAATAACTTAACAAAAAATAAATAATGGCAACCGCATTAACAAAATAATTTTGCATTGAATTAATGTTTATTTTGTTTATAAAATTAGAAATATAATATTGTTATATTAGAATTGTTATTATTATTTAAGTATTCAAAATATAATTTTGTAATATGTTTGTGATTGTCAACTTTAAATAAAAATATATTTATTACATAAATATAAAAATTATAATGTATATACATTTTTATTCTTTTAAGTTGAACAATAGAAAATTATAGCCCTAGCTTACATCAGAAATGTTTGATGTGATCTGTGACTAAAAAAGCCCTCCCTCCCCCAGCTATAAGTCATCAAAAATACAAAGTTTAATCCATTATTCTGCCTTTTCATATATTTAAATAAATCATGCAGTATAAGATAAAATATCTTAACATAACAGCAATAATTAATGCAGAAAAACTATTTTCAGCAAATATTGATTTTTGCCCATTATGTTCGCATTAATTTACAATTTAAATTCACATTGCATACATAGAGACATCTAACTTTTTTACATAAAATTAACTAGAACGAATTGTCACAACTAATATATTAACGGATATTAATGCCTTAACAAAAAGTAAACAATGGCACTTTCACATTAACAAAATAATTTTACATTAAATTAATGTTCATTTTGTTTATAAAATCAGAAATATATTATTATTACATGAAAAAGTAAAAAACAAGGATTTCATGAAGAAATATTATTATTTACGTATTAAAAATATAATTTTGTAATACATGTTTTTGTAATTATTTGTCAACTTTAAGTAAAAATATATGTATTATATAAATATAAAAATTATAATATAAATTTTTCCTCTTTTAACTTGAACATAAAAAACTACAGTCCTCACATCAGAAAAGTTTGATTTGGTCCACCACTAAAAAAGGTTGTCCCCTACAGCTATTAGTCATCAAAAATGAAAAGAGGTTTAATCCATTATGCTGCTTTTTCATACATTTAAATAAATCATACAGCATAATATAAAATAAAATATTTTAATGTAACAGCAATAATTGTGTATATATATATTGTAATGCTAGTGAGATATGTGTTACGAAACAAACATATTGTAATGGTAACCACGATGATCGAATGCTAACTTCCCTTTTATTTATATCTAATACGGATTCTTTAATTCAAAATCATCCACCTTCCGTTACCACAAGCAAAGAGAACATATGGACATAACCGAATCTATATCCATACTTGACTGAACCTGTGACTATATGGATATTGCCCCAGGTTATCTTTCCCAGTCAACTGTCTCTCGACTGCTGTAATATTTAATGAATTACAGCACTTGGATAATTTATAAAATTAAATGGGATCAAAAATACTGCCCACTAGCCTCACGTGTTATTTTAGTATTCAAAATAGAGTAATAATTATCACCCAAAACCCTATGGATATATTACTGTCTGGAATGGCAAAGAACGAGACAAAACAGATAAAATAATTAAGAAATATTTAATATAATAAATAAACAACAAAAATCAATTGAAATATTTTACACACAATAGAAACAAATTATTGGATATAATGCTATGAGTAAATACATATAAAAAAATCCTATAAATGATTATACATTTATAGTCATCATTCCATGTATTAGAAAAGAGTTTAATTATTGTCTATATCACTAATATCTGGAATTGGCAATTGTTAAAGTATGTGCACATATGTCTATAAAGGTGTGATATATAATTTACCTAGGTTTTCTTTAGTCT
Organism: Epiperipatus broadwayi; assembly: GCA_028023455.1. Classification (NCBI taxonomy): domain Eukaryota; kingdom Metazoa; phylum Onychophora; class Udeonychophora; order Euonychophora; family Peripatidae; genus Epiperipatus; species Epiperipatus broadwayi. The sequence continues at coordinate 22,354,247 of JAQFVV010000001.1, read as the reverse complement.
CTGAAGTGAGTTAAGATCCTGCTGACCATCACATGGAATTCCTCCACTTCTTTAGCAGGGAAAGGTCATTCTTAGGTTGGACGTGGTTTGTGGTGACTTCTCCGTATTAGGACATCAAGGGCATTGGGTATGGCAAGCGGATCATCCAGCAGGCGCTACATCAATAGTTGTTACATGGCGATGAGAACCATTCAAGCACGGTGAGTCTGAATCGGCCAGCGATCATGATGGCCCTTAGCCACACATTCTTGAAGCATCACGTGTGTTAGAAATCATTTTCCTGTTCATACAGTGATCCATTTCTACGTTGGAGTCCTTTCACTCCGTTTCTGGTTTTTCTTGGTTGTTTTTTTTAAATTTTAAAGAATTCTTATGTCTGCTTTCTAATCTATTATATCTGCTTATTATCAGAGCAATGTCTTCACCAAAGTCTCCACGAGAACTCCTTGAACTCCAATAATTTCATTTCTTGTTTTTCACCTTCTTTTATTCTCTTGATCCTTTTGTTTGTAGCTTTCCATTCACAGCTTTCTTTTTTAATACGCCTTCAGCAATTTATACAAATTTACTTTTATACAATCTCATAGCAATATTTATATTTATTTCTTTTCTTTTCCTTTTAATAAAATAATTTTTTAATAAAATGATTTTTATTTTGACAAGCATTAATTATTGCTGTCTTTATCCATACTTTATACATACTCTACACAAGCATTTTGTTTTATCATCAAAATGTTTTATGGAATAGATCCTTATCTTTTGTCATGTTTTAAATTCTATTTTAATCTGATTTAAACTCTTCAAACTTTTACTTTTCCTTATAAATAATTTTTTAGTTCTTATTTTGTTCATATTTCCTCTTTCATTTTTTGATCTTAAGCCAAATAGACGATTTCAATATTTTCTACATTTAAAGATATTTCTTGTTTTTTTCTTTAAAATATGAACTTTGGAGGGTAAACGATAAGAATCTTTTTGATTCTATTTCCCTCTCTTACATTTTATTACATTAATAAATTACGACCTTTTATTTATTTGTTCTTTTTTTTATTTATGAAAAGTACGACATTTAATATTGTTTGATATTAAATATATATATATGTGTGATCGCATTATGTGCAATCATCAAAATATATACTAGCGTTACATATACATAATTTAAAAATAAATGATTAAATTATTAATAGAAACGAAATAGAAAAAAAAAAGTATTATGTTTTAGAGTAGTTTTCTTTTATATTAAGAGACGCAAACTTGTAAAATAAAAAGATTGCGTTACATTTTGTTTTGTTTTTTTAAATAAAATAAAGTCTTGAGTGGGGGGAGGGCATTAAAATAAAAAGATTTAACTCACACTCTCCTTTTTAAAGAAAACACTCCTTTTATAATATAAAAATAAGGGTACTATTGTATTAGCTTGGGTCAGCTGCTTGATGGTATTATTTATATGCAAAAACACAAATATGCCATGTATGCGGATAATGGCATTATTTCTATATAAAAGAGCAGAAAGAGGTCATTTTGCATGCCGTTCTGGCAGCCGTCCTGCTGCTTCATATTACACACTTTATCCCAATGCTCACAATTCAAAGTTTGCTACAGTATTGTCTGAGGGTGTCTGGACTTCAGCCTGCCACAACTCTTCAAATATGCATGTCAAAGTAATTAGCTAACAAGTCATTTGACTTCTTATGGAAGTAATATAATTTTCCACTTCTTTTCCTATGTATTGATTTCTATATATGTCATTTGACCTACTATTACCTCCTAACAATTATAAACCTGTTGCTACACTTTCCTACTCAACGTGGAACCTTCAAAAAATTTGGAAAGGGTATGTCCAAGCAAGAATTCGACCAGTGCTCGTTTGTGCAAGAACACATCCGTGACAAATAAAATGGCTGACTGCAAAACCGAGCCATTCAAATTGTGCCAACTGCCATCCACAGAAGCTGGCGCGGTGGCAGTTTTACAGGACAACATACTCTTACATGCCAAAAAAATTGTGCCAACTGCCATCAACAAAAACTGGCATGGTGGTGGTTTTACAGGACAACAACATACTCCTACATACCAAAAGATGTGTATGCAGTGAAACGACGAGACTGGAAATGTCCAAAACCATCTCGCAGTTCAGATACAAGTCCTGTTCCTGTCGGTGAAAGTGTTCTCTTTGAAAAAAGACCTGCTTCGACAGCTCCAGAATCCTGTTCATTTTGAAAACCTTAGTATGAGCCAGGTTCAGGAATGAAGCATGCTTCGGTAGCTTATGTCCATTTCTTTGGTTGGCCCATTTAGGAGTTCACTCTGGGCATCTCCAGTATTTATGGATTGGCTGATGAAGTATTTTGGAAAGCAATAAAAGAACATAGGTAGACACATGGTATCAAGTACTACACAGTATTGCAGATACAGTCAAACAACCTTATTAACATTATTAGTATATAGGGATACCATCCCATATATTACTATGCTACAAAAAAAACCCATTATGAAATGAATAAAAAAACCCTTTTTTCTCAAAGACCTTTAATTAATTTAGATGCGGGTATTATACCAGCATTTTATTCTTAGCATGAGTAATTATTAATAGCTCTTGTCATTGAACCATTTATGCACATAGACCTGATTCTTATTGAATATCTAAATCTATGAAAAAGATTGCACGGTACATCTTTATTCCAAAGATTAAATTAGCAAATATGTAGATAACTATTGGCCTTTTAATGCGTAATTAATTAATTCGTATCTGGTTTGATTAAATATACATATATAATAAATATAACTTGTTTAACTTATTTACAAACGAGTTCCACCTTACATAGTAGGGTGAGAGTAAAATTTGAAGAAAAAATTGTTTTGAACTTATTTTAATTTCTATCATCCAACTTCTTCTCATTTATATACATATATTCCACATCATTAACTAAATAACAAATAAACAAACTGTAAAATTTCCTTCCACTTCTTCTCATTTGCATTGCTGAATTATATATAATTTAATACACCACATACAGTTTAACATATAATTTTAAACTAAATCATATGTTAAACTGCATTGTAGAGTGTCATTTAAGGAGTATATGGTGTATTATATTTTGTAGATACGCTAACATACATTAATATATAAAGATATTAAAAATTAATTTTTATGCTGGCGGCCCAGTAATGTTGTATTTCTGTTTTGCATAGCATCAACACCATCAAGCAACTGACACGAGCTAATAGAACAGTACCAAACTAGGTAAATAGAGAAAGTTAGAATAAAACTTGTTTGTAAAAGAAATCTTTCGAAAATGTAATTAGTTTAAAAGATCAATAATTGAATAATTAAAAACTATGTAAACTATCTCATAAAAGCAATAATAAATTAATCTAAAGAAAAGATTAGATTAAAGAAATATAAAACTTAATTTTAAAAAAAATATTCACGTTATGATTAAAATTAAAAATAATGATAAGAAATTAAAATAATGGGAGAGTTAAGATAAAAAAGGATGACTTATCTATTGTTCTTCAATTCTGGCCTTCATATTGTATTGAATTAGTCTGGCTGCATTTTGTGATTGAATTAGTCTGGTCTTCAATCTGTAATTCAGTCTGGTCTTCATTCCATTATTGATTCAATTCGGATTACTATTATTCAGTCAAACAGAATGCAGAGTTTTTCATTGAGAATTCAAGTAACCAGAGATCTAGATATTTGGAAACTGTAAATGCAGTAGTAAGCCAGTCAATTACTGCTGTGGTCAACATCAACACAGAAGTCACAGAACAGTCACAGGAGTGTTTGACAACTTCAGGCTCCAAGGTCCTCTGCTAAAATCAACTGTACTCGCCTGGAATCAATGTCTGGAACAAAAGCCTAAGCCCTAAAAAAGACACTGCTATATACTCTCCATTGTTAAGTCAAAGAAATGAAGACAAGTCCTGGAATCATTGATGGAACCAAAAAGCTAATTGGTTAGAATTAAAACCAATGAAAAATATACACAAATGAAACTTGTCTATAGACACTATTTATTTTAAATGAACTTTAATAATGAAGGACTATTATAAAATTTAGCCTGAAACTAATCATTTATATTTATGTAAAATATTATATTGCTATATTGTTAGATATGTGTGTGCTTGAATAAATATTAATGCTTACTTAAATATTATTTGGTCTATTCTCTCTCTCTCTCTCTTGTCACTGCATCATAATTAATTTCAAGTTATAAATGCTATGTGTTAAGTTAAATATGCTGGACCCTGGTACAGAGTATGAGTTAGCCTAGGATATTTCAAGTGCTGGATTGTGTACTTGTCATCCTTAGCATGCCGGCTATATAATATGGTCAGATGGTACCCGAGTTTGATTCTCAAAACAAATAAAATGTTTTACATGGCAGGGGTTTGATTCCAGTAATCAAGCTAAGCCATGGTCAGGAAATGTGATTGTATTATGCTCTGTACAGCCAGATCTGACTGTGGGTATCATTGATGGCTATGCTATCAAGGGTATTTTCACCTCTGCTTAAAGGGCCGGTACATTCCCTTAATATTAAAGATATAAAAATACCAATTACCAAAAGATATTAGTATTCGGAGGAACCCGGTTCAATATATATAACAATAGTGCAGAAAAGCTCTTTGGCAAATATTGATTTTTGCCCTTTTCACTGTGTTTGCACTAATTTACAATAAATCCAGATTGCATACATAGCGACATCTATATTTTTTACATAAAATTAACTAGAACCTATTATAACAATAATACAGTATGTACCAGAGAAAAAAACCTTTATAAATGAATACTATACAATTTTTCATTCATTTATCATTAGCCAAGTGATAGTTACATTAATTGATGTTTTATATATATTCATGAAATTATGTTTGTTGTAATTAATGTAATTGGTTTATATTACAACAAACATAATTGAATGAATATATATGTAATATCAGTTAATTTAATTAGCCCTTGACTAATGATAAATGAATGGAAAATTATATAGTATTTATATTTATACAGTTTTTTTCTTTTTCTTGTACATATTGTATTATTGATATAATAGTTTTTAGTTAATTTTATATTTATATATAAGTAGATATCACTATGTATACTCTGTAGATTTAATAGAGTGAGCAGATAAAGAAATTATTGGATAGAAATGATAAGGAAGCCCAGACGATGGAAGAGAATGTTATGGATGAATTAGGGAAAGTAAACTAGAAGACAGTATTGATAGGAGATTTGTTAATTAGAGAATGTGGAGATATAATTGCAAGGGAAAATAGAAACAGGTGAGTAGAGATGTATATGTTATGGTAGGGACAAATAATTTGTCAGAGCCATTGGAGAAAATAATGGATGAGTACATAAAATTGATTAGGAATTTGAGTAAGATTGAAGAAAGAGTAGGAATAGTTGTATTACTACCAAGATTTGATAATAGGAATGTTAGATAGGGTATGTTCTATAAATGAGATTGAAAAAATTATGTGAGAGAATTTGAGAATGTGTGAGATTTTTTTATTAGTAAGAGGAAGACATCTAGCAAAGATGGATTGCACTTAGCAAAACAAGGAAGTGAAGTATTTGGGAGTTTGACTTACAAAGAATATAGTTCAGAAACTAATAAGGGGGGGGGTTTGAATTGCAATGTTATTAGAAAGAAGAATGAACAGAATAAAGTAGATGTGGAGAGGGAATGGGTTTGGAAAAATTAATGGTAAGCAAGTTATTTATAAATGTAATGGAGAAGAAAGAATCAAAAGGATTTATGAAAGAGTAGTTAGGAAAGAAGAAATTGTTAAAATTCGATATTTGAATATGCAAGCGGGGTAGGAGACTAGAAAAATGGCTGGAATTAAACAAAGCAGTTAAAAATGAAGAGCTTGAGGTACTAGCAGTAGTGGAAACACATCTAAGAGAAGAAGAATCTATACTGAAGGACTTATTATGGCAGGGTATAAATTTAAAAAAAAAAGGGATGGTGGTATAAGAGTTATGTCAAAAAAATATTTAAATACTGTTAAATATCAAAAAAATTTGTAGTTTGAGATTAGGTCAAGAAGACAAGAATGGCTGGTGGCTATAATGCATATAGCTACTGGGGGTAGTCAAACTATAATGGAGTGGAACAGTAGTATATATTGTAACGGTCAGATTCGGGTGATTCGTTAACATAGTGCAGAATTCGACCATCACACAGAACTGCAGCACCATCTAGGTAGCGAAGCCACCCGTAGTACTGAGTTCGAATATAGTTTATTGGTTCCACAATACAATCTACGAAACAACGGATCTGATGCTACATTAGTAAATATTTCTTTAGGCACGGTGGTCAGGGAGATGCAAGAGATTCAAGAATTTATTTTCGAGTTAGCCAATAATAACACTAATATTAAACATTTATATTTTACAGAATTGAGGAAATATTATATTGAATGGGTATCAAATAAATAAGGACGTAAAATTATTTATTTAAAACATTTTATACTAAATCATCTAATTAATAATATTTTATTTTATTTAAAATCTCAGTAGCAGTATTTCTGATACTGTTATACTTCACAAAGATATACATTTATTTATTTAAAATATTTGATACAAAATCATTTAATCAATAATATTTTGTGATATTTAAAATCTCAGTAGCGGTATTTCCGATACTGTTATATTTTACAAAGATATACATTTATGTGGCTGATGTAATCCAGCTACCTAAATTCTCGAGCAAGTATTTCACGAGTATGTCTTCGGGATTTATATCTTTGCAATGCAAGAGTCTAAAGTAGAATTAATAATCGTAATGGCGGACATATTTATTTAATTAAATAAGATATTTATAAGTTACTATTTATTGAGAGTGAATTATGTCCCCAATGCAGAGATGGAGTTATATATTGAATAATATAATTAATAAGAAGAAACACGTGGTACGTTTAGAAAGGCGATATGAAGGTGGCAGTATGTTAAAACTGTGAAGCCATGGATGAGTTTAGAACGGGATGGCGTTTGCCGTAGGCCCAAAGAGATAAAGTGTCACATAAGCATAACCAGGGGCAAGTGGTTCATGCCACAATTACTTCCTGGCTATGTGACGGTCGTCAAGTCCTACGGAAACATTTATTTGTCTGCTTGTGTAGGACGACTGGGATTAATTTCAATCCTATAGAATCCGGAGTATCCAAGGCTTATAATAGGTCATCACGTCTCCAAAACGTAACACATGTATAATCTACAGACTATTCAGTTAAGATTTAAATATATTTTATAACTCAGCCCTACATCATCAACATTTAATAAAGAACGTTTTTGACTCTCAAAGAAATACGATTTACGGAATTATTACTTAAAAACTTAATAAAATATAAAACAATAGGTAAGTGGGGTGAGTATTAATAACTAATATGTCAGCCATTTGCTAAGTAGTAGACCCCTGCATTACAATAAATAATGCATTGAATGCGTGTCGATTTATATGAAAATATTAAGTAATTTATAGAAATAAATATTAATGAGGATTCGCAGGACACACATCCACTGTTTCAAGTAATCATGAATTTGCATTTAGAAAATTATGGAGATTTCCGAACTGACCAGCCAACAGGAGTATATAATGAAATATATTAATAGGTTGTTAGACAAGGTGGCAACCATCTTGATTAAAATCTATATTTAAATTTGGCGAGGTCAGGTTGGAAATCTTATGAGCATGCTATAATTAGATAATAAAAATGTAAAATTTAGAAATACGTACCCAAGAAAAGATAGAATTAGGCAAGCGAGATTATTAAAGAAATTTACATAAGGAATTAATAATTAAATTCATAGTTTTACAAGTTATATAGAGAATGAACTATAGCATGATATTATTTAGAGTACTCTAGGGCTTGGGTACAGGTACCTGTTTTATACGAAGTTTTCATATTCAGTATTCAGTAGCAAATTGTTCATGATTTCAGAAGTAGCAGTTCTTTCCAGCATTTAGATTATTCATTTATTTTAACAGCAGTAGCAGCTTTCTAATTGTTTGGGCAGCCGATCTTGGTTGGTATTATGGAGGGCACATGTGAAGATTAGCGGCATATAATCGACCATCTCCGGGAAAAATAGTCTGGGCGCTTTCTACTGGAACATACTGTGGTAGGTAAATTACTTTATGATTTTTGGAGACTCTCAACTGATCGAGAGCACAGCTAAAGTCTTACTAAAAGTTCTGAGAAAATTCAAAAATATCCTTTTTTCACTTTTGTTCGATTTTATTTTTGGATCCACTCATTTGCCCCGAGGAGAATCTATGCATTCTTGTACGTTTAATTTATATAGAAAGCTGCATTTCTATTGTTCAAGTTTATTTTTACATTTACATTTTTGTAATTAAAGATTTTAGGGAATTTTTCTTTTTAATTAATCTATTATCTCTCACCGACAGTTACTTTTAAAATTTCAAATACAAAAGGGAATATACAATTATTTTTACTTTTACTTAAATTACAATCAATTTCTAAATTTATTATTAAATATGAAATTTAAACACAGCAATAAATAACAAACTTTATAATTTAAAATAAATGGTTAAAATTATATTTTTTTTATATAACTAAAAGAGAAATACAAACTATATCAATTATTTTTATTTATTGCTTTAAATTTGTTATCGAAATGTGTGTGTGTTTATGGTGGATTTTACATATATTTATACATTTTTAATATTGCTACACACCCAATTTGACACCAAAAAAGTTTAAATTTGGGTATGAGAGGGTGGTGAGTGAACGACGATAGAAAAAGGTGAAGATTTGAATGCGAATCTTACTGTTTCAATATGATTGGTTAGTTAAGGATATACAGAGTTTCAAAAAAAAGGGGGAAGAGAATAATGGTTATAGGGGATATGAATGAGCATATTGAAGAAATTGATGATGTAGATAACAAGAATGGTCAACTTTTGAAGAATTTTTGTCAGAGAGTAAATTTGAGCATTGGAAATTTGTCAAATATTTATGAGGGACAATACTCATGATCTAGAAATATTATTCACACATTAGATTGTGTTAGTAGAGAAAGAGGGAATGAATAAAGTATAGAAAATTAAAGTGTTTGATAATGAAGAGATTGTAATACTAATCATAATTTCTTTATAACAGAAATGATTAGTAATGTGATAGAAAATAGTAATAAAAGAAGAAAGAATAGTGTAAGATATGAATGGAAAATAAATGATGAGAATAAATTAAAAGAATATAAAATAAAAGTTGAAGAAATCATGGAAGAGTTGGTTGGGGATGAATATAAGGATTGGTGTGGTGAAGTAGAAAAAGTGGCAACTAGGGTTTTAGGGGTGAATATGCAGAAGAATAAAAGTAATATTTGTAAACTAATATTTGTGTTAATACGAAAATACACATGTATAACAAATATATATAATCATCGTAAATCAAATGAATGACAAACTTCGATTTATTCGACCACTTTCAAAGGTCTAAGCCTTCATTTTCAACACGTAAACTATGCAAATTAGACCTTTGAAAGCGCTCGAATAAATCGATAAAAAGTTTGTTATTTATTTGATTTACGGTGATTATATATTATAACAGTCGGGGAGAAACATGGAGTCTTTCCATATCTGTCATACAGGGCACCACCAGGCTATTTGAACCTGGAAAATTTATATAGTAGGCAGATATGTAAGTTAAGATCCCACTTTATTTTATATTTCGACTGTTAGCCCCTGGTCACTAGCTCAGTGAGACATAGAGATTTATAAAATATAAATTCTTATTTAAAAATATTTTCAATATTAAAAAAAAATAAAAGAAGCCACTGCCAGTAATAACACACACAAACATTCATTAAACATGTATAAAATTTAGAATTATTTTAATATAACTTTAATTTTTTTTTATAAAACATTATAACTTTATTTTAGATTTTAATTTACAATTTAACTTTTTATTTTAGAAATTCACACAGATGAATTTAATATTTTATTTGAGTGTCGAGTATAAATAGACTACATAGATTGCATTTGAAAAGAAAATATTCTACCCCTAATTTAACCTTAGGCCAAAAGTTTGCAGTCAAACCAACGCCAATCTATCTGATATTTCGATGTATTCAATGCAGCATGAATACGACAGCACAATACCATACTGTCAGGAATGCACATCTGAACAGCATGGTTATAGATAAGAAATTGTCTCTCGTCCAGTACAGGAGTGTTACATCTGTCTGGCGAGAAGAACAATAAAAAAAACTCCACAGGAAGGGATTGCTGTCCTTTTTGCTATCTTACTATCCCATTCCATAGGCTAAAGGGGTGATCCAAGGAGCAGGAAATAGTCTGCTTCTGATGGTCAGTATGAAAAAGGATTTAATTTGCCCAAGTGCGGCATATAATGTGATCCTGCATGTAGCAGATCTTCATACTACATTTACTAATTACACCAATATATCCAATTCATTAACCCAATTTAATTATGAAACAAATAACCTAAGATTTACCCTCCCTTAAACTAACTTAACTTTATGAATCTATGTAGTCATTCACGCCCGACTTAAATTTAATATGATTTAATTAAAAGTTAAGCTTAACAGAAAAAACAAAAAAAAATCATAATAAAAACTTAAAAGAAAGGAAAAAATAAATTAATGAAAATGATTTTTTTTTAAAAAAAAATACAATCAATAAAAATAATTAATAATTAATTTAGTCAGATAGGAAATTCTACTACTTCTGTTTAAATATGGAAAAGTTTAGAATTTAGAGTTCTTATTGTTTTCAAATACTGGAAAGTTTTAGAATTAATATACAGTTCTTACGGTTTTAAAAAGTTCATCTTTAACAGTTGCTTGCCATTTGGGATCCAGTGTTAATTGTCCCAACGTCCTGGGGAGACCAATACGCTGTTGGCCGTTTTATTGATTCATCCAGAGGTCTTTTTCATTAGCTGGTATTTTATTTCCGGACCCCGATAGCCTGTAGTCCGCATTATGGGAAAACGATGTCATTTTTTTTTTTTAGAAAAACTGAAGGAATTAAAAGTGCATCTTTCAATCCCTTCTCCTTCAAATCTCCCCGACTTAACACATATCACACCTCTCTCTCTAACACGTCTTTCTTTTATTATATTAATTTTTGTGGATTGACTCAACATTATGTCCTGATGATGATGATCCTTTCGTTGAGGTCCGTTTCCTGAGGGATTTCTTTCATTGGCCATTCTGTTCCAATTGTTTTTTCTCTCCTGACCTTTAATTATACATTTTGAGATGCCCAAGGACTAGTTTACTTTTACTAATTGAAAATAATCATTTCCATTTTACACAATAGCATTAATTAAATTATATACATTCTTAAAGATATATTTTTATCTTTAAATCTCTTAAGTTTTTTTTTCTGAAAATTTAGTTTTAAAATACTTTTTTTTTTCTTTAATAAAGTTTTCTTTTAATAATTTTTCATCTGTGCGATTTTATATATATATAAAGTTTAGATGACTTTAATTTTCAATTTTTAATTCTTAAAAAAATAAGTTTTTATCTGCAAACTTTTATTTTTAATGTCTAATATTTTAAAAAATAATGTAACGGCGTGTGTGCCCGTTACAATATATTTAAGTTATAGTGTGTATTTTCATATTAACACAAATATTAGAGTTTACAAATATTTTTCTAACACATAGTTGAACGTTTAAATATTTCAATAAAAGTAATAGGAAAGTGAGAGTTAGTAAAAATGTAAAAGAGAGGGGAAAAGAATGAAGAGAATATAAGTTTGCTATTAAGAACAAAGAAATTGAAAAAGATGTTAATGTTAAATGGAATAAGTATTTTAAAAAAAAAAGTTGGCTAAAATAGATATTTATAAAGAGAGAGAATGAAATTGAATAGTAAATTATTGGAAGATTAATAAAAGTGGAAGAGATGGAAGTAAAAAACTTTAGAAATACATAGTATTACTAGATGATGAGGGAATAGTGTGTAGCTCTAGAGAAGAATTAGAGGCAATCCTAAATAAGTATGTAATGGACATAGAAAAGATGTTACATGTGAAGGACAAAGTGATAACAAACATGAAAGCTTATAGTAATGGAAATATTAGGTTTACAGAAAATGAACTGAATGAGGCAGGGAAAAAATTGAAAAGTGGAAAGGCAAGAGGTTTGGATTGATGGGCATCAGAGAGGGTGATGAATTTAGGACCTAGGGCAAAATTAAACCTATTATCATGTTTTAATAAGATGGTACAGAAGAGAGATTTACCAGATAGTTGGAGTAATATGAGAGTAAGGCTATTATTTAAAGGAAAGCATAAGGATCATAGAAAACTAAGCAATTATAGACTGATATTGGTAACATCAGTGTTATGTAAAGTGTTCGCATATATGCTGGCTGGAAGGATGGCAAAATGAATGGAAGAAAATAATACAGTGGGAGAAATGCAAGGAGATTTTTGATCAGCAAGGCGTACAGGAGATAGTTTATTTGTAGTATAGATGGCTGAAGAGTTAGAGGAGATTGAAGCCTGCCCATTGAAGTATAAGGATTTGCTATCTTAATATTACTGAGCACTGATTGTATATATCAGGGGTCCCCAACCCTATGCCTGCGGGCACCATGGCGCCTGCAGAGCATTTTACATGTGCCCGCCGCTATCCGAACATGATAAAAAATTATTTATCTGATACAAATAAATTTGATTTTTAAAATTTCTTATAAATTATTGTATTATATTGTAATCAAATTGTAGGGCATACTATACTTTTACAGTGTAAAAATATAAACGTTAATTATATGTTAAAATTTAATTTTTGAAATAAATATTTTTTTGTACATTATGTGTATTATTAACAATATTCAACTATAAATTTACATTGAAAAAATAAATGGTGCCCGCCACCTGGATGAAAAAATAAGTGGTGCCCGCCACCTGACCGGTATTATAGAATGTGCTCTTAAGTGCAAAAAGGTTGGGGACCCCTGGTATATATGTATGGGAGATGATAATCTGGACAAACTGGTGAGTACTGGTTCAGCACAAAATACATATATTGCTAATTATTTATCTTTTCTGCATGTGTATGGTCATGTGTATCAATAATATGAGATAGTGTGGATAGTAGAAGTGGCTTGAAAGTCTGAGTTCAATTCCCCTATAGTTACACAACTTATAGATATGAGTAGAAATACAGGTAGATAGTTATATATGGATTTTATAGATATAGAGAAGGCATATGATAGAGTAAATAGAAATAGATTGTAAGTTTAGTAAATTTAGGAATGGATGGAGCTTTAGTGGATATTAAGAAATTATATGAAAATAATTACTATATGTATCAATTAGAAAATATAGAATCAGTTAAAGTTAAAAATGGGGTGGGACTAAGGCAAGAATGTCCTATAGCACCTATTTTGTTGTTCTTGTATTTGAGAGAAATGGAGAAAGCAATAGAAAGACTAGGAAAAGAAGTAGAGATACCATTAATAGGTGGCAAGGGAGTATATACATTATCGGATCTTTTATTTGCGGATGATGTCTTCTTGTGCACAGAAAGAAGGGAAGATATGGAAATTATACTGAGGACATGGATAAAAAGATGGGGATTAAATTTAGTGAAGAAAAATCAAAAGTAATGATGATTAATACTGGGGAAAATGAAGACAAAGAATTTTTATTGGGATCTATAAAGTTAAGTGTGGAGGATAGATATAACTATTTAGGAATAATCTTAAATAATCAAAGAATTTGCTTGGATGAATGGGAGAAAAAAATTATTAATGAATCAAAGAAAAGAAAGGGACTGATAAAGAAATTAACTGTTTTCATATAATAAATACAATATAGCTAGTATTGTATGGAAGGAAGTGGCAGTAGCAGGGTTAACATATGGTAATGATGCACTGTGTTAGTAAAGGGATGTTAGATCACTTAGAAAAAGTACAGAGAGAAGTAGAAGACATGCATTAAATACAGATGTGTGGATGGCAAAGGAGACAATCCAAGGAGAAATGGGATAGTCAAGTTTTTATATGAGAGAATCAAAAAAAAAAATGTTTGGTAGATTGCAGTTTATGGATAAGAGAATAGCAAAAATAGTATTTAATTGGGGTATGAGTAAAGAGCAGGCAACAAGATGGGTGAGAAAAGTAGTCCAGTATGCCAAGGATTTGAATAAAGAATTTTTCAGTATTCTTATACAAAAGGTGGGATGATTGTGTTAGGAGAATTGTTGAGGGTTATAATGGCAAAAAATGGGATAAAAAAATAGATGTATTAATAAAGAATAGGAAGTTGAAGAGATGAAGAACAAGTATGGAGAGAAAAAAGAGTTTCAGTATATACAGAAGTAAGTGGAATATTGGGTGTGAGTTAATTTATGATAATAACAAGGCAAGTAGTTTACTGCTTAAGGCTCGAATAGGATCTTTAGCAAAAAGGGAATATACACATAAATGGAAAAATATGAGTGATTTAGTTTGCAAGTTATTAGATATCTGATAATTGAATGTAAATGCCTGAAAGTATAAAGGATACAAATAATGAAGTTGTGGAAGAATAAATATAAACTAAGTGATTATACAGAAAGTGGATTATTGATTTTATGCTAGGTTTTGGAAAAGATAAGAGGGATTTAGATATAAAGGCCATGGAGTTGACAAAGATTATGTTGTGAAAATGGGATGGTGCAGGATAGAGAAAAATATGGGGAAAACTTAGAGCAAGAAATGGAAAGGGAAGGTAAAGTGGCCAACATGTTTCTCTGGGCATAGTGGCTTGTAAAATCGTTCAAAAACATTGAAAAGAGCAAAAATCAATATTTGTCAAAAAGATCTTTTTGGTATCATTATTGTTATTATATATGTACAATTATTACTGTTATATAAAGATTTTTTTTTTCCTTATATTGTATGATTTATCCTACAAATTTGTAAAAAATTAGATGGTAGTAAATATTATGGGAAATACAATAAAGCACAGAATATAATTGCAGAGAATTTTATCATTAAAAATACAATATATTGTATCGGCCCATACTTCCCTGCGGAATTCTGCTCCTAATCTTGCATGGAGCATGAAGTGATCAAGATTTAACAGGGAAAGAAATGGATACCAATTTAGCTGATTGTCTGTACTCATATATATTGATACTTCCAGCTAAACTGATAAAAAGAGTGAATTGACAGGACTCTGCCAATTAAAACCCCCCTTTAGTTGATATCTTACTTGAATGCCCGAATGTTTAGGACCTATGGTAAGTACACACCTTTGAAAAGTCTATTTACAAATAACTTTTGTGCACCACTCTTAGAAAATAAAAAATGAATTTCCCCCCCTCCTAGAAGGATGTGCAATACCATATGTTCAGCGGAGCATAAGAATAAGATTTAACACCCCGGTAGAGCGATATCCCATGTGGCGAGCTCAGTACTCTACATCTAGGGTCTTCAATGGGTAAGTTAAATGGTTATTACAGGTATGTGATTGATAAGGAAAGAGTACATTTTATCAAATAAATAATAATACGAAGACAAAACCAATTTAATATTATGATTTATTTAATCCCAAATACCCACCACCGTTTCATACTTAAAGTGATATAAAAATAAATAAATAAATTATTATCACAAACTCTTATATATATTTGATGCTTTGGAATAGGGTAAATATATAAATACAATTTAAATGAATAAGAAGAATACTAAATCCCTAAAGTTATTTACAATGTTTCATAAAGAATGGAAGTGGCCTGAGCTTTTTGCCTTGTGGAAGTAATTTGTACTTTGTGTGATTTGATATATATTTCTTGGATAAAAGATTTTCGGTTATACAGACACACACTTCTACTCAGGACTTTAAAACCTTTTTTATTGATAGCAAATCTAATAATTAAAAAAAACTATGCATGCATATATCTGCACTATAAAATATTTCACTAATTTAGTATTTTACATGTCAATAAGGTTGCGTTAGCTCAGATATCATAGAGCACTCAACATGATGTGCTGTATCACGATAAGTTCTTATACATGTATATATATGCAGCACAATTATACACCCACTACTATTCTAAATATAAAGTTATTAATGGACATGCTTACGGGAAATTCACAATAAATAAACCTTTGGCACTCATCATAAGATGCCGCAATGACAAAAATTAACTTAAAAGGATATACGGATAAATACATTTTTAGACACTCAACATGAGGTGTCGTATTTACCGAATATTACCCGTGTATGTGCATGTATACACACATGTATATTTATGTATGACAATTTTCAACAAGAAGAAAAACAAATAGCAATAAAAAAAAAAACTAATTGCAACCTTTGCTGAAAATACTAGAATTTGGGATAGAAACATGAATTAAAAGATTTAAGTAAAAGTTGTATCATTATGCCTGTAATAATCGTAAATTCAATATATATATATATACCTGGGTCTCGTTTTATGCAGTAGATAGGTTCCTCAGAAAATACGCACAAAAGAAATCACACAAAAATAGACTTAACTTACCTTGAAAAATGGGGGATACGTACTGTAATTTTCCAAAAATCACATAAAAGTAAAGCAACAATGTAAAATTACTTTAAAATTCGCATAAAAAAAAAAAAAATGTGATTAATAAAAAATTTCAAATTTGAAAAAAATTGATACAAGACAACCTTTTTTTACTTTTTTTATTAACTACAGTATTTAATTTTATTCAAAACAATATATTTTTATGCGTAATTTACATTTTTTTCATAAATGTACGGTATTTTAATTATTATCGCTATTTGAGACATCAGATTCGTCATGATGTGATGTGATGAGGTACTGTAGCTTCTCCTTAAACGAAGTCAAGAGGAAATACAACTAAAACATTTTCCAATCGCTGTTAATCCTTCCCATTTCGCTAAGTGATCTAAAATTGAAATTTTTGTTTCCAAAAAAATTCATTTTCTTGGGTGTTTTTTTTCTCTCCATTAGAGACTAAAAGTTTAAAATAAAAATAAGAACTTTGACTTATGCTAATAAAAAGACACCGACTCATCACTGTTAGGCAAAATTTAATTAAAACTAACAATTAAAAATTAAATTCTTATTTTTGTCTTTAATTTTTTAATTTTCAATTCCGTTTAAAAATCAAATTTCATCGTTTCACATCACCTCGTTACGTAATTTTTAAATTGTTAGTTACAATTAAAAATCAGATTTTAATTGTCATATTTAATTGTGCCCACCACTATTACTCACCTTTTAAAAATAAATTTGCGGACACTAAATGATTAACTGATTACGTATTCGTTTTATAAAAAGCGAAAATTGAACATGATTTAAAATGCAAAAACAACAACATACTTCGTATAGGAATCTATAATGTTTGAACAGATTTACATTATAATCTTGTAAAATTTATTACTTGCGGACACTAAATGATTAATTAATTACATACTCTTTTTATAAAAAGCAAAAATAGAACATGATTTAAAATGGAAAAAAAAAAAACAAACATAGTATTTTTCATTTATAACGTTTGAACAGATTTACATTATAGTCTTGTAAAATTTAATGTGTGTATATAAAATGAGGAAATTCTGATTTTAAGTGAATTATGAACTTCTTTATTACATAAAATCTATTACAGTACTATTATAAAGTGCTGAAAATATTGAAATTATTAGATGGAAGTCGAACTCCAATAATGGGCTATTACTTTAAATATGACGTGAATGCGTGAAATTTATAATATTTAAAGTAATAGTGCATTAACGGAGTTCTACTTCTGATCTAATAATTTTTATCGCATAAAAGAAAACCGCATACAAAAATATTAAGAAAAATCATGAATCGCATAACTTCAAAATCGCATTAAATAAATCCGCATAAAACGAGACCCGGGTGTAAATATGTGAGAGACAACTCTCTCTTTTTAAATGATTAATAATAATAAGAAAAATATATATATTTCTAATTATCGGAAATATCTGAATGAATTAATTCAATAATAAAATATTTTTTAAAAAAACTTAAGTGGGCGTCTTCATCTTCTCCTGACTGGGATTTGAGCGGGCTTCAATTCAACTAGCTGTGCGGTGAGGATTTCATCTCATTCAGGCATAGGCAAGGTGGCTTTTGTCATCATCGTGGCCGGCTGGAACTGGCGTGATCACATCTTGGCGATTTGGACAAAGAAAGGGCAGGTGCATTGGCTGGTTGTCTACCCCATGGTCATTTTACTGGAATTTCTAGTAGATTGCTTCATATTTTCTTTACTTTTTTATTATAATAATTATGATTATTATTCAATTTTCATCTACTATCTCGAATGGTTACTCAAATCCACAAGAAAGTAAGAGTTCTTAAATGGATTTCTTCTTAAGAAATTTCAGGAGTCAAAGTGGTAAATGACTTGGCCAGAATGACTGCCAAAGAAAGAATGAACTGAATTCCACAGCACTGACTAAAACCTATCAATCCCACTCATAAGAACCAATTCAGATAGCCCCCTGAGAAGTATGAATCAGCCAAAACTCTTATTTTACTTTATCATTTAGATTATAACATTGCTTTCTATTTTTCTGATTAAATTCTATATTTTAGGGTTTGATATAATGATTAGTTTTCATCTTGGATACTCAGACCACTTCATTACAGATATCAATTCAAAAGAATTTCTATTTTATCTATAAAAATTTTTTTTTTAATTACAACATTTATTATCAAACATTTTGCTTTTGGGTCAGATTTTTACCAAAGTAATTTACATTTTTTTTTTTGATTATGGAATAAAATTACAGTTTTTAGAAAAGTAATTTAAAAAAATAAAAATATATATACAAATATGTTGGAACAATTGCTTTAATTATTTATTTTACTAATATGTTCCAACATTTGATCCATTTGTTTAATAAAGTTTGCTTTTCTCTATTTGAATTTTTCAGAGAAAAGCAAAATACATAAAATGATATATACTGAAAATATACAAAACAATAAAAATAAAATACAAAAAATACATTAGTTTATTATATGTGTATTTGTGTACAATATTTTAAATTTGTGTGTGTGGGTATTCTAATGCTCAGACCCAGCACATTTATGTATTTGTTGTGCTTAATATATACAGATTTATATGTGTATCTGCTGTAATGTTCTTTTCAACAGATTTTGTGCATGTACATTTGATAATGCCTGGCACAATATAGATATATCGATATTTTGTAAACATTGAATGTATTAAATTAATAGAATTATAAGATATATTGAATCATTAGTTTATTGCATCCTTGTATTTATATTATATATTTTAATTGTCAGTTTTACTTCTAGAAAATATGTTTTTTTCTAAATAAATAATAAGGAGTTAAGACATAGCAGTAAATACTTTTAAGGATTAAAATGAGAAGCTAAGGAAGAAAAAAAAAGATTATTTAAATCATTACATTTTAAAAATGATGTAACTGATTTTGCAAATTAAAGTTTCAAAAAATGTTATATAGTTGCTAAATGAAAAGAAAAAACATGTAAAGATAAATGTTAAAAAGATTAATATTCAATGGTCATTTACACAAAAAACTAAAAATTGATATTCATAAATTAGAAGGTAACAGCCACAAATACTATGATTAAATAATTAATGCAGATGGAAATACAATTAATAAAATTAATATAAAATTAAACTTAGCACCTTTGGCAGAAATAATTTATAAGAGAATATTTGCTATGAGTTTGAAAAGGAAAATTTTTCAGAGATGGTTTTACCAGCTCCTATATTTAGATCTGTGACTTGAGTGCTTGACAGACGAGCAATACAAACTTCAAACAACACAATCAAATATAAAAAGTTGTGTTAGAATTAACAAGGGGACTGAAATGAAAGTGAGCCAGACATATTGTTAGAATAGATATAATAGATGAATAATTGAATTCTAAACATAAAGATTTCCAGAAATTGTAAAGGACTTAGAGACTTTATGTGAGATGGATGGATAAGGAAGTTTGCAGAAATAACATGGAGAAGTGGTAGATAGGACAAATTGGATTAAATTTGGAATCATTTTATAGTGAACAGTTAATAGCTGAAACTCATGACAGCTTTTTTCTTAAAGATTTTTCAAATATGACATGAATGTATATGTTCTATTAAATTGTTGAAATTGCTATTTCATTAGCATCCTTTCTCCCTGGCTCCAAAATGTAAAATCAAATCAATCAATTCATTGATACATTAAATAAACACTTTGGCAAATTGTATGAATTAAATGATTTCTGAGTTTTAGCAAAATAAAAAAATTATGATTTATATTTTTTCTTTAAATAAATACACAAATACGAATTAGTGTTTTTAAAAAATCTTAAGGTAAAATGAGATTTTTGTTGTTGTTTTTTCTACCCTTTTTTTTAAATTATTTTTAATTTTTGAAGATAAAAGAATAATTATTTGAAGATCTACTTGAAATAATGCATTTGTTCACAGACAAAATTAAAAAGAAATTACTTTTCCTTGCAATAGTGACAATTTCTTTCAAAATATCAGAATCTGTTTAAATAAATACTGTTTATTTTCTTATAAAATAAAGCTTAACTAGCATCAAAATATGCTAAGAATGCAAACACTTGTATGAGGGAACCTCATGCATACACTTGTATGTGTGAATCTCATCTGCTATAAACTCTTCAAGATTTGAATAAAAGACAATTTAAGATTGATAGAGCTGTTCTTGATGAAATTTTTTACCAAACAAAAAAAGTTTAATTAAATAAATAAATAATTCAAAGTATTTTTGGGAAAATAAATCCCAGAGTGAAAGCAAACTGCCATGGTGTTGAATTTGGTGAATAGCAAATTTAGTATCATCTGTTCTTGAAATTCTTAGATGAAACAATAATTAATGATAAAATATATTTTTACACTGGTTCTCATGCCCATTTTATCAATACTATGATTCAACACTAGATTCAGATAGTTCAGAGATAGAAAATTTTGTCTTGTTAGATAGTATTATATATGACTGAATTTTTTATTGGAAATTTCAATACTCATGTCATTAGAAACACTATACTAGAATCCAAAATTATTGGTAATATGAGCTCCTCTTTGAATCCAAAGTTTTCTTTTTATTGGATTTTTTGCACAACATTTAAATTGACAGGCACAGAGACTTTAAGATTTTAAAAATCACTAGTAAAAAACTTGAATGCAATCAAAATCAAAACAATGAATATTTTGGCTGGAGAATATTCATTTACTTAATAAAACAAGTCATATAAGAAATAATCTGGAAATGTTACATAAATATTTGCAGGTACAGATTGTTTCACAATCATGTTACAAGTTTAAAATAATAATGGCAATAAAAAAATGTTATATTTCAAACCTATTGGTATAAAAATTGATATTTCTTCTTAAAAAATATCTATCTATTCATGCTAAATTTCTACTTATTAAACCCTAAAATTGCCAATTGGAATTAAGAATTTTCTTAAGAATTGTGTTGTAAATATGTCTATTCTTGAGTTTAATACAAAAAAAAAAAATCCTAATTGATTCTCTGATAATAATATTGAGTGCCAAACTCTCCATATAGTACTACCACTAAATGCAAGCCTTTGTAATCAATGGATGCAGGAAGATTTGTGCATAAAATCCCTATCTGGTGCCTATTCATCCAATATCCCCAGACTAGCTTCTAGTTTGTGGCTTTCATCAGTGAGGAGCCTTGGATTTGAAAGCATTGCAACTAGTCCTTAGGATCCAATGTTATCTCCATCAGCCACCTTTTATCTATTTGGCTAACTATAAAGCTAGGAGCCCCAGACGAAAACCCATAATGTTTCCAATCCAAGCTCATTTGCTTGCATAGATATATAGATCTGAACTCAGTTCAGCATCCATATATTTTGGTATCTTTTGTTTTATAAAAACCACCATCACCATTATCCTATGGACAGGATAGGTATAAAACTAACAAATTATCACATGATCACCATTTCGTATGCCTACATATGCTTTTAATAAGAATACCAAACTTTCCATACAGTAGTGCCACCAAGTGTGAGTCTTTGTAATCAATGGAGGCAGGAAGGTCGGACATAAAATTCCCATCTAGTGCTACTCATCTAACATCCCCAGACTAGTTTTTAGCCTGCGGCTTTCATCAGTGCATCAATTGATTACAAAGACTTTTACTTTGAGCACTACTATATGGAGAGTTTGATACTCTTATTAACAGCATATATAAGCATATGAAATTGTGATTGTGCGATGTTTTGATAGTTTTATACCCATCCTGCCCATAAGATAATGGCGACCAAAGACATCAAAATGTATGGATGCTAAACTGAGTTCAGATCTATATGTCTATACAAGCTAATGAGCTTGGATTTGAAACATTATGGTGTTTTCATCTTGGACTCCTAGCTTTATAATTAACCAAATAGGTAAAAGGTGGCTGCTTGGATAGCACTGGATACTAAGGTCTAGGTGCAATGTTTTCAAATCCCATATTCACTGATGAAAGCCACAAGCTAGAAACTAGTCTGGGGATGTTGGATGAATAGGCACTAGATAGGGATTTTATGCACAAACCTGCATCTTACAAAGGCTTGCACTTGGTGGCACTACTATATGGATAGTTTGATCCTATTATTATTAGCATGTGTAAGCACATGAAATGGTGATCATGTAATGTTTTGATGGTTTTATACCTATCCTACTCATGGAATTATGGTGATTGTGGTTTTGAAAAACAAATATACCAAAATGTATGGATGCTGAACTGAGTTCAGATCTATATGTCTATAAAAGCAAATGAGCTTGGGTTGGAAATATTATGATGTTTTCATCTTGGGCTCCTAGCTTTATAGTTAACAAAATAGGTAAAAGGTGGCTGCTGGAGGGTAGGATTGGATCCTAAGGTCTAGGTATAATGTTCTCAAACCCAAGGCTCATCACTGATGAAAGCCATAAGCTAGAAACTAGTCTGGGAATGTTGGATGAGTAGGCACTAGATAATGATTTTATACACAAACTTTCCTGCATCCATTGTTTACAAAGGCTGGCTTGCACTTGATGACATTACTGTATGAAGAGTTTGGTATGCCTATTAACAGATATGAAATGTAAGGATATGAAATGGTGATCATGTAATAATGATTTGATTTTAAAAAGAAAAACACATGGCATGTTCCGATTGACAGAATAATAAATTAAATGAAAACCTACATAAGCAATATAAAGATTTAAAGGCAAAAGATCAACAACTATTAAATTTTTAAAATGATTAATGATTTAAAACTGCAAAGAAAATAGTTATTTGTTGATCATGGTCATTTTAGAGGAAATGTAAAAAATGATATAATTCTAATTACTCATTTGGATTTTGATTAAAACAATCAGTTTAATGAAGTTAAAACTGCCCTTTGAAATCTTAAAAAATATTGAAAAGGTTTATAGAAATAAAGAGAATAGAAAAAACTGTAGTAATTATACTGGCATAATTATTATCCCAATCTCTCACCACCACCCTTCCAATGACTGTGATCTTAGGAATTACTAATAGACAGCAGTATGAAGGAAATATCAAGATGCAATATAGATTTAATGATGGTTATTGATTTTTAGATTCAAAGTATACAGATGACTATGCTATACTTATCAATCCAAAATATGATCTTTATTTAATATTCTTAATATTTTAAAAACAACTTAGAAAGACCTTGATTTAGTAATTTATGTTCAAAAATTCAGTTCTTTATATTACAAGAAATAATAAAAAAAAATCTTCAGTAACTTTTAAAGCTTTTTTAGGTAGAAAAGCTAACTTGAATATCAAGATGCAATATAGATTGCAATGTGCTGTACCTGTATTTAATAAATTAAAAGAATGTTTTTATCATAATGATATTGTTGAAAGTAAATTATGTGTAATCAGGGTTATCATTTGCTATAAAATCAATAATTGTAATAATGGATTGACCATGAGAAGTAAATAAACTATTTTATGGTGAACTTGAGTATGGATTTTGTGAGAAGCACATCCCATTTAGTTATACTTTGAAAAAATACAATCGTGATCTTTAATTGAGAAGAGAGAAATACAATGGAGAGCTATAATTAAGCAAGATGCTAAATTGTTTCAAAAACTACAAGTCATGGCTGCAGATTTTAAAAGACAGCATTGCAAAATGGCAGACTAAAGCACCAGGTTGATATATGTGTAAGATTTCACTGATTGGTTGTGTAATCATCACAAACTCATCTTTTAATTTTTTATTCTTTGCCCTTCCTGTTTTTCTTCTGGAGTTAAAAATAACTTTGGCTGCAGAAAGGAGTTTGCTATTAATTGAAAGGAGACCCTTTAATTCCTCTTGGAGGCCTTAAGGATCCAAGCAGGACAAATTCCTAATGTCCACTCCATACGTTCTTGTCATTGCAGCTGTTATTACTATGTGATTATTCATATAGTATACGAACATGGATGGGCTGCTCACCAAAATGCATTAGCCAGCTTGGTGAGTTTATTGGCTTTTTATCTCGGAGTTTAAGATCAAAAAACACCATATTTCTTCAGTTGCCTGATAAGGCAGAATGAATGTTTGTATAAATGATAAATATTTTTCCAACATATACAATTATGACAGACAAAAATAAATCATGGCCCTTATTCCCAGGAAGCTGTAAATTCATCAACCAAGGCAGAGGTTGGTGGCCAAAGGCGGAGGGTGCTAAGAATCCCCTGATTACGGACCCAAGCTGCCATTTGATGACGACTTTTTATTTAAGTACTTACAACTGCAGATCACTTTCAAGAAAAAGATTTCAAGAATTAAAAGAACTGTCTTATATTAAATGGGACATTATTGGAGTTTTGGGAAATTAGAAGAAAAGGTGAAGAGACAATTGATTTAAAAAGTGGACAAGTACTCTATTATAAAGGTACAAATATTGGAAATGCAAGTGGAGTAGGACTCATTATAATAAAAAGTGGAAGAATAACATTGTGGAGATTGATGGTGTACCAGACAGAGTGGCAAGATTAGTTATACAACTTAATAGCAGATACTAAATGCAGATAATTCAGGTTTATGCCCCAATTAGTTCTCATAGTGGTGAAGTAGTAGAAGATTTTTATATGGATGTACAAAAGGCTTTTGATCAGAGTAAACAATATTTTAAAATTTTTATGGGAGACATTAATGCTAGAATTGTGCTGTAAGTAATTTTTGTTATGGCAATAGAAATGAGAGAGGACGTAGACTTGTGAAGTTTGCAGAAAAAGAAAAACTTTATATTATTTCTTTTTTTGAGAAAAATGTTAAAAGGAAATGGACATGGAAGCATCCAAATAAAGGTACAGCAAAATTGGATTATATTTTGATTAACAGAAAATACATATTTAAAGGTACAACAGAATTGGATTATATTTTGATTAACAGAAAATACATATTTCAAGATTGTAATGTTCTTAATAAATTTAACACAGGAAGTGATCATCGATTAGTAAGATGTAAGATACATGTTAATGCAAAACTAGAGAGACAAAAATTATTAAGAAAAACAATATTTATAGAAACATTCTAATGAATTTAAATTAGAACTTACAAATCGGTTTCAAAGTATTAGTAGATTTTGAACATGATTCAGATGTGAATGAAATTAATATAAAATAACTGATACACTTTTAAAAACTGCAACAAAGATAGCTAGTAGAAAAAGCAGCAATTGACCAATAAAATTTCTACTGAGACTAGAGAATTTATGAAGAAAAGAAGGAATATGAAGATATACAAAAATGATGCATTAAAAAGAATTAAATATTTCGAATTTTGTAAAATGGTGTGGAAAAGAGTTGAATATGATATAAGAAAGTATAACTGTGAACTAGCAAGGAAAGCTGTAGAAGAGAATAAAAGTCTCAAGAGTATAAAACAACATTTTAATATTGGTAGAAGCTGTAGAAGAGAATAAAAGTCTCAAGAGTATAAAACAACATTTTAATATTGGTAGAAAATTTATATCTGCAATAAAAAAAAAAAAGATGGAATTATTACTAAAAAGAGAGATGACATCATGAAATGGGTAGAAGACTTTTATCAAGAATTATATAGTAATAAAAAACAAGTACCTCCTATATCTATTACATCTTCTGAATTGCCCAGTATTTTAAATGAAGAAGTGAGACATGCAATTAAATATATGAAGAAAGAAAAGGTTCCAGGTAATGATGGAATTACAAATGATATATTAAAAGAAGCAGGTGAAGAAATAATTTTTTTTTTAGCAAAGTTATATACCAAATGTCTAAATGATGAGGATGTACCAGATGATTGGAAGAATGCAGTATTAATATTAATATTTAAAAAAGGTGATAAAGAAGATATTAGAAATTACAGACCTATCAGCCTTTTATCAGTTTTATACAAAATTTTTACCAAAATAATTGCAACTGGTCTACAGAGAACATTTCCACCAACTAAAAAAAACAAGCTGGATTTAAAAGTGGTTTTAGCACAGTAGATCATATCCAGATATTGAGAGAAGTTATAGAAAAGACAAATGAATACGAGTTGCCATTATGCTTTGGATTTGTAGATTATGAAAAGGCATTTGATTCTATAAACATTTCTTCACTGATTAAAGCACTGGATCATCCAGGTATAGATCCAGGATATTGTCATATTTTAAAAAATATTTATAAAAGAGCAACAGTAACAATTAGATTACATCTAGGAAAGTGTTAGTGACTCCATATCCCCAAAACTTTTTACAGCAGTGCTGCAACAAGTATTTTGTGGATTAAAATGAGAAGTTAAAGGAGTGAAAGTAAATGGAGATTATTTAAGTCATTTAGATTTTGCAGATGATGTACTTATTTTTGCAAATAATGCTTTGGAGCTGCAGGAAATGTGGCAGGAGTTATCAGATGAAAGTAGGAAAGTAGGACTTAAAATTATGACTAAAGATAAATGTTAAAAAGACTAAAATAATGTTTAATAGATTTTCTCAAAATATGAAAATAAAGATTGATTATAATGAGTTAGAAGAAGTTAACAGTTATAAATATACCTTGGTCAGATTATTAATACAGATGGAAACATAATGGATGAAATTAATCATAGAATTAAACTTGTTTGGAGTGCTTTTGGTAGTTATTTAATAATTTGATACTAAAAAGAAATATACCTATGTATTTAAAAAGAAAGGTTTTTAATAAGTGTGTTTTACCAGTTTTTACTTATGGATCTGAAACTTGGACATGTTGGGAGTAACAAGAAGAGATCAAAAGCGCAATATATGGGTAAGAGAACAAACAGGTGTTACTGACCTCATTGAAAAAATTTAGACTGAAGTGGAGTTGGGCTGGACATATTGCTAGAAGAGATGATAATAGATGGACAATTGAAATCAAACTGGATTCCAAGAGGTTGTAAAAGACCCAGAAAGAGACTGCATGTGAGATGGATGGATGAAATAAGAAAGTGTGCAGAGGTGATGTGGAGAAGAGAAGCTAAAGATCGGAGTACATGGATTGAACTTGGAGAGACCTTTTATCTTGCAGTGAATAGATAATGGTTGATGATGATTGATTGATTTTAGATATGTAATGCATTAGAATACATGAATAAGTATATAAAATAATATTTATACATCACAGGAAAATAATAAATAAAAAAAATCACTAAAAATGAATGCAATGGATTCATTTTACATAAATCAAGTTTTGTAAATATCGAAAATTGTTATTTTTAGATATCGTTGAATTTTAAAATAATTTTAAAATAAACAAATTGGATGCAACTAATAAAAAACAATTGTAATTGATGTTATGAGAGAGTGATACTAATTGAATTGATTAAATTTCTATTTATTTTTAACTTGCCATTAAAATAAAAAAAAACTATTTATTATCCAGAAAGAATAAATAAAATATTTAAAATAATAATAATGACACAATTTAAGTTTTTCAATTTTATATAAATAAAATATTTAGTAAAACTGCATGCAAACAATTCTTTTTGAAAATAATTATTTGAACCCCCCCCCCCTATAATGACAAATTGCTCTACAAAATTCATACTATTCTATATGTTAAAATTTTTAAAAATATATAGCCAGTGAATTAGCTGTTTAAAAAATAACATCTTAGCAAGTTTTCAAATATAATTAAGAGTAAAAAAAAATTAAGGAAAAAGCATAGAAGTAAAAACAAAGCTAACAAGCATTGCCAAAAACATAATTAATAATAGAGAATATCCTCATATTGCTGAATAAATTTAACTTATTAGATTGCATAATACTAGAATGCTACAAATAATGAAAATAACAATATCAAATACCATAATCTTTATTCATATTTATAGAAATGGTTAAAAAATAAAAATGATAAATTAGATTACTGCTGATCAATAGAAGTCATGGGTTACTTTGTTTCACCCATCATTTTGTCAAAACTCAAAAATGCCTACAATTTAATTAAATAAAATCATTAAATTATTTAGTGATAAACAGGCAAGAACACTTGGGTTCAAAATTTTAGAAAGTAAAATTTTCAAGTTGTTAGCTTGAATAATACATTACACATAAGAAGAGACTACTGGATGGTAAAGAAGATTAAGTGCTAGAAACCAAAAAAAAATTTGAATTAATGATATTTCTTTAGTGTTGTGCATATAGCTAACCAGCAATAGATGGTGCTAGAAAGGAGACTTGCTCTTGATTTATGGGTATAGTTACTAATTAGTAAAAAATTTCAAACATAATCCTTATAAAAATGAATCCAAAAATGAATAAGAATGTGAATGGGAAAGATCTATCTGGAATCTTATATCTAACTACCAAAGCTGAATATTTACATTGGTAACATAATATTGGTAGATTTTTGATAATTACATCATGAATGATTTATTTAAAGTGCTATCAAATCAATCAATGTTTATTATATCTACAGAAACAAAATTAATTATGCTGAACATTTATGGATTCATAAAATGCTGATACATGCTACCAAGCTTCATAATACAGCTTAAAATTCTTATTCACAAGAGATATTTTCAACTGACTGTATAATATGAAATCAAATTTTGTTTCATCAATCTAAGAAATTTTATATTTTTCAAATCCAAAATCTTAGTAGTAAATTTTGTTTCCCTACTCCAGTTCTATCACTTAGTGTAAGATTGAGTAATCAAAAGAAGCCCGACTATAGTTAATAAATCCCTATCCATTGGTATTCTATTTATATGCCTCAGACTAGTTTCTAGCTTATGATTTTTATTAGCGAGAAACTTTGGATCTGAACTTAGTGCACCTGTGATTTTTTTTGGATCTACTGCATCTTTCCTCCAACAGTCTTCTTTTCTTCTTTTTTTTTTTTGTTATTAAGATATCAGCCTGAAATTCAAAAATACTACCATCTATTTTCTGTAGAACAGGTACTGAAAAGCATTGAGGAAGCTATGGCCATAAGATGTTCTGTTGGTGTTTATAAAAATCTTAACCAAAGGATATAGGTGCCTATTAAAAAATATCAAAATTTATCAAACCTATACAACAATGCAAACACCTCGGTTTAGATTCAAAATTTTAAGATGTTTTTGAAATTGATACCAGTAATTTGATAGTAAAAAATGAAGTAAAAGATAACTGCTGGAGGAAGGATGCACTAGGTCCAAAACAATCTGTTGCTCTAGTTCTACAATCAAAGATTCTCAATGATGAAAATCATAAGCCAGAAACTAGTCTGTAATATAGAAAGAATAGGGACTTATTAAGTATTACCATCTGGCTTCTACAGGTTACCAAAATTACACTAAATAGCAGAACTACGGTAAGAAGAATAAATTTCCATAAAATTTGCTATTGAAAAGTATTATATAAACTAGGATCATATAATATTCTCTTGGTTTTATAAAATCTTAATTACATATGTTCTTAATAATTTCATTTCCTATTGAAATGCTTACCAAAACACTGTTCCATAATGTTAAGTAATGAATCTCAATGGTGTCAGCTTTTTTGTAAAAGACTGCTAATTAGCCATTTGATTGTCTATATATTACTAATGGTTCTGCTTTATATTTAAGATTACAAAACAATTTTGGGCCTCATTCCCAGTTACAGATTACAATATTATCCAATTTTCAAAGTTAAATCAATTATTCCCTAAGTTTACAAAAAGGTTTACATGCAGTGACAAATCTTTACATGGAAATATTAATATAATCTAGTTACATGTCTATTGGTATATTGGTCAACATGGCCCAACCACGGTGAAGTCATCAGAAGTCCAATGATTCCCATTCCCCGGACCCTGAAGTGCTTCAGCTGGATAGGCAAATTCTGCTTTTGTATGGATAATTCTGATTTAGGAAACTAATGAAATAAAAATTAATAATATTTTTTTTTTCATAAAGACGTTTACTATTACTCATTTTATAACTTACAGATTATCATATTAGATATGAATTATAAGACTTTTTCATTTTTGTATATAAAAGGTAATCCTTCCCATTATAAAACATGTTTGTTCTTTGTATTTTCTTTTAATTCACTTATGAATAAAATAAAAAAAATCTTTTGTTAATTATTAAAATTCTAAAATTGAGGTGGAAGCGGTTAATAGCTTGTTTGTTTTTTAAGAAATAAAACTTTTCAAATTCTTTTATAAACATAATAAGGGCATGATTTATTTCTATTAACCTTAGATTTGTCATCCATCATCAAACTCACATATATTTTCATTTCAAGCTTCATATAATTTTATTAATCTAGTTCATACACTGTATTGTTAATTTATTTTTACTGCTTGGAATGAAAATATTTCCATAGCAAACCTAATGCAGTTAATTTTACTCTACCCAATGATAATTATGTAAAAATATTCACTCACTGTGTCATACAACAAATGCAACTAAAATAAACAACTATCTATAAACAACTATATCTAAAGATGTGATTTTAACTTCTATGCGAATATTGTTATTGTGCATATCAGATCAGCAACATCTGAAGAAGTAACTACTAACTTGTGTTGTTTATTTGTGTATATATTTATATTTATTTATTTGTGTATATGTTTATATTTGGAAAAGTTTAAATAAAGTTTAAAATTTTCTACATTCACTCATAGATGATGGAAATAATCCAACATATCATATCTAATAATATACCAACATCACAAACCTTCAGGTATATCTCTATTTTTATCTCATCATCATCATTATCAACCATTATCAATCCACTGCAGGATGAAAGTCTCTCCAAGTTTAATCCATCTTCTCTGATCTTTAGCTTCTCTTCTCCACATCACCCCTGCACACTTTCTTATTTCATCCATCCATCTCACATGTGGTCTCTTTCTGGGTCTTTTACAATCTCTTGGAATCCAGTTTAAAATTTCAATTGTCCATCTATTATCATCTCTTCTAACAATATGACCAGCCCAACTCCACTTCAATCTTTTAATTTTTTCAATGAGGTCAGTAACACCTGTTTGTTCTCTTACCCATACATTGCGTTTACGATCTCTTCTTGTTACTCCCAACATACATCTCTCCATACTTCTTTGAGTGGTCTGAAGTCTCTGAATTGCTTTTCTATTAAGTGTCCAAGTCTCAGATCCATAAGTAAGAATAAAAATCTTCCTTTTCAAACACATAGGCATATTTCCTTTTAGTATCAAGTTATTTCTACCAAAAGCACTCCAACCAAGTTTAATTCTATGATTAATTTCCTCCATTATGTTTCCATCTGTATTAATAATCTGACCAAGGTATTTGTAACTGTTAACTTCTTCTAATTCATCATAATCAATCTTTATTTTCATATTTTGAGCAAATCGATTAAACATTACTTTAGTCTTTTTAACATTTATCTTTAGTCCTACTTTCTTACTTTCACCTGATAATTCCTGCAACATTTCCTGCAGATCTGAAGCATTATTTGCAAAAACAACTACATCATCTGCGAAATCTAAATGACTTAAATAATCACCATTTACTTTCACTCCTTTAGTTTCCCATTTTAATCCACAAAATACTTCATGCAGCACTGCTGTAAAAAGTTTTGGAGATATGGAGTCACCTTGTCTTACATCTTTCTCAATGTTGACTTTCCAGTGTCATTATGTAATCTAATTGTTGCTGTTGCATTTTTATAAATATTCTTTAAAATATGACAATATCCTGATCTATACCTTGATGATCTAATGCTTTAATCACTGAAGAAATGTTTATAGAATCAAATGCCTTTTCATAATCTACAAATCCTAAGCATAATGGTAACTCATATTCATTTGTCCTTTCTATAACTTCTCTCAATACCTGGATATGATCTACTGTATTAAAACAACTTTTAAATCCAGCTTGTTCTCTTGGTTGGTGGAAATCCAATGTTCTCTGTAGACGAGTAGTAATTATCTTGGTAAAAATTTTATATAAAACTGATAAAAGGCTGATAGGTCTGTAATTTCTAATATCTTCTTTATCACCTTTTTTAAATATTAATATTATTACTGCATTCTTCCAATCATCCGGTACATCTTTATCATTTAGACATTTGGTATATAACTTTGCTAAAAAATTTTCTATTTCTTCACCTGCTTCTTTTAATATATCAATTATAATTCCATCATTACCTGGAGCCTTTCCTTTCTTCATACATTTAATTGCATGTCTCACTTCTTCATTTAAAATTCTGGACAATTTGGAAGATGTAATAGATATAGGAGGTACTTGTTCTTTATTACTATATAATTCTTGATAAAAATCTTCTACCAATTTCATGATGTCATCTCTCCTTTTAGTACTAATTCCATCTTTTTTTCTTATTGCAGATATAAATTTCCTACCAATACCAAAATGTTGTTTTACATTCTTAAGACTTTTATTTTCTTCTACAGCTTTCCTTGCTAGTTCACAGTTATACTTTCTTATATCATATCATTTTCAACTCTTTTCCGCACCATTTTACAAAATTCGAGATATTCAATTCTTTTTAATGCATCATTTTTGTATATCTTCATATTCCTTCTTTTCTTCATAAATTCTCTAGTCTCAGTAGAAATTTTATTGGTCAATTGCTGTTTCTTTCTACCAGCTATCTTTGTTGCAGTTTTCAAAAGTGTATCAGTTATTTTCATATTAATTTCATTCAAATCTGAATCATGTTCAAAATCTACTAATACTTGAAACCGATTTGTAAGTTCTAATTTAAATTCATTAGAATGTTTCTGAAGATTAGGAATATCAACTGTAAATATTGTTTTTCTTAATAATTTTTGTCTCTCTAGTTTTACATTAACACGTATCTTACACCTTACTAATCGATGATCACTTCCTGTGTTAAATTTATTAAGAACATTACAATCTTGAAATATGTATTTCCTGTTAGTCAAAATATAATCCAATTCTGCTGTACCTTCATTTGGATGCTTCCATGTCCATTTCCTTTTAACATTTTTCTCAAAAAAAGAATTCATAATATAAAGTTTTTCTTTTTCTGCAAACTCCACAAGTCTATGTCCTTTCTCATTTCTATTACCATAACCAAAATTACCCACAGCACTTTCATCTTTCATTTTTTTACCAATTCTAGCATTAAAGTCTCCCACAACAATTTTAAAATGGTGTTTACTCTGATCAAAAGCCTTTTGTACATCCATATAAAAATCTTCTACTACTTCATCACTATGAGAACTTGTTGGGGCATAAACCTGAATTATCTGCATTTGGTATCTGCTATTAAGTTGTATAACTAATCTTGCCACTCTGTCCGATACACCATCAATCTCCACAATATTGTTCTTCCACTTTTTATTTATAATGAATCCTACTCCACTTGTATTTCCAATATTTGTGCCTTTATAATAGAGTATATGTCCACTTTTTAAATCAATTGTCTCTTCACCTTTTCTTCTAACTTCACAAAGTCCAATAATGTCCCATTTAATATAAGAGAGTTCTTCTTCTAATTCTTGCAATCTTCCTTCACTTGAAAGTGATCTGCAGTTGTAAGTACCTAAATAAAAAGTCGTCATCAAATGGCAGCCTGGGTCCGTAATCAGGGGATTCTTAGCACCCTCCACCTTCGGCCACCAACCGCTGCCTTGGTTGGTGACTTTACAGCCTCCTGGGAATAAGGGCCATGCTTTATTTTTGTCTGTCATAATTGTATATATGTATTGGGGAAATATTTATCATTGACACAAACATTCATTCTGCCTTATCAGGCACTGAGAAGAAAGACCATGGTGTTTCTTGATCTTAAACTCAAGAGGTAAAAAGCCAATAAACTCACCACGCTGGCTAATGCGTGTTGGTGAGCAGCCCATCCATGTTCGTATACTATATGAATAATCACATAGTAATAACAGCTGAAACGACAAGAACGTATGGAGTGGACATTAGGAATTTGCCCTGCTCGGTTCCTTTAAGGCCTCCAAGAGAAATCAAAGGGTCTCCTTTCAGTTAATAGCAAAACTCCTTTCTATTGTTCAATAAATTTTCATATATAACATTCTAGAAGTTTTTCCTTAATCTACATTTTTATTATTTCAATATAATACATCTATAAAAATAATCAATTTACTTTTATCAAATCCTAAGATCAATAAATAAATACAGTAATCTCTTTTTTTTAACTAAATCTTTCAACAGTAGTTAGCACAACTCCAAAAACTAGTCCCTTTCCACATTCCATGTAAATAAATATATTTATTAACATAATCTATATCTTAGCATTACAACATGCTAAATTTATTTGTATAGACAAATTTAATATATACTGAAACCTTTATATTTCATTAGTTAAGTCTTTTCCAGAGAAAAACTTTCTAAAAAAATCACCATGTACATAATTATACATCTTTATTTTGATTAACAATGGAAATCTTTTTTTCAAAATTCATTGTAAATCAAAAATCTCATAAAAAATAAGCAAATATTTTCTACAATAAAAAATTTAACCACTATTACCATGGATTTAAAATAAGCCATTGACTCTATTAACTAATAAACAGAATACAATTCAAAGTTATATATTTTTAATGGCAATTTTAAACCTTTTACTGCATGTAAAAGTTATATTGAAAAATTATACTCATTAAATTAAATATTTGAAAACCAGGCACTCTTCACAAACCTGGAGCTTAATTGTAAGTATAGGGAATTTGAACTCAGATTTTCAACATGTGGGTGGTCATGTGTATCAGTTGTAAGAGATAGTGTGGATAGATGGAGGGTGCTTGAAAATCTGAGTTCAAATCCCCTATACTTATCATTAAATTAAAATAATACATATAAAAAAATGAAATTGAAACAACAATTTAATTGATGTTAACATTTTATCTGATATAATACATAAACTGCTTACATAAATAGTTCTATTGTACATTAATTATGAAAATGCCATCAAATTAATTATAAATTAGATTAATAAATCTAATATTATTTACAGTGTATATTTTTGAATCTATTTTTGCAGTAGTATATTATTATATTTATTCTAATTTTTTTTTTTTTTGTGAAATATTTATATTTATGATGGGGCATTTTTTCCTAAATGATTTAGCAATTCTATTATTATAAGTTATTAAATAAAAATTAGGTAAATAACTTTTATTTTAGCTCATGTACAGTAGAACCTGCATATCCACTATATTTTGTTCCAAGAGATTCTAATAGATAGCATGATAGCAAATAATATTCATCTTTTATTTATGATCCTTTACAGAATTATTAAAAAAAATTACATAAATAAAAACATTTCAGCACACTTATAGATATAAATAAACATTTTAACATATACATCCATCTGTAGGGTATCTGAAGAAAATTTTCCAGGAGATAGAGGCAAACAAAACTTAGAAACAAACAATTACATTAATAAATTTTTATTTAATTATTATTATTTTTTCCACAAGTAGATTATAGAATACAGTATTGCATTAATACCAACACACATATATAATGTATATAAATTTACAATGTTAAAAAAAAAACAAGAATTGCATATCACATAAGAATTGATTTCTCTGTCTATTATTTGCAAATGTAATGATGACATTTTCAATAAATTTCTTTATAGTCTTCTTTTTCTAGTTTTTCCCTATGCATAATACAGTAGAACTTAACCATAAAGATTTTTTTCAATGGTACAGATCATAATAAGTCATAATGTCCCAAAACTTTTGATAAAGTTTGAGAAATAGCAGTTGAAAAAAAAATTACCTATTTTTTATATTATATTGTTGCCACATTTCTAAACATTGAAAATTATATTTTTTGCTTATTGTTTTGCAATTTTATCTACTTTTAAAACATTCTGTGAATGAAACTAAAATATTAAAAATACTATTTCATTAATTGAGGAAAAAATTCATTTTAAAGGTGAAATTAAAGAATATAAATATGGGATAAATAATCATTGCCAATAATAATCTTCAAGTATAATTCCAAGGTAACTGCATCTCTATTTCTGTCAGATCAACAACCGGATATTTCTATTTTTATAATTAATTTTCCAATTATATTTAATAAAAAGTTTTTAAATTTTTCTTTTGTTTTTTTTTATATGAAATGCAAACATTTTAAATCCTCAATATGTTGATGAGTGACTAAAAAATCTATATCTATGGTTTTAATACTTGGATTATTGTTTCAAAAATAGCAGAATATTTTGGTAGTATATATTTAAATAAATAATAAGACACAACTGCTACATGATGTTACTAAGCAATGTTTCTTGATGCTGTTCAGTTCATAAACATTTCTTCTAATCTAGTAAAAATGAATTAAAAATTATTTTGATATATCAAAGTTCACCTAGTTTTCTGAAAGTAAAAAAATTGTTGACATGATAGATTTTCATTTAGGATATTTTCTAAAAAAAAATTTCTGGTATAATATTTAAGTCATTCATAATTAGGTTTAATTTGTGAAAAATATGAGATATATAAGTAGCTTTTGAATATAATTTTTTTATCTAGGTTTGAACATCAGTTTCTTGTCTTGTCATATTTTTACAGCTATCATAATCTTTGTCCAATTAACTTGTTCATATCCTAACCATATTCAATACATTTATTTAAAATAGCAAAACAATTCTTTTCATATCCATCCTAAAAAATTCTATCTTCATATTTTTATTTTTATCAACAAATCTAATATTCTAGCTCAACGTCTGCAGTTTGTAATTAAGATCAAAAATCCAATAGATTTAATTGTAACAGATACAATGTTTCTCAATTTCCATTTCACAAAAGATTTACTAGTTAATTTCTTACAAAAATGTACTGGGCATTTGCAGGAGCTTTCACCAAATAATGTTTTAAAATTAAACTTTCCACTTCAATTCACAATTGAAATAAATCAAGTATATTTCCAGAATCAATCCTTCCCCCCATAGCAAATTGTATTAGCTATAAAATAGGACTGACAAAATATAATCTAATTTATAATTATAAATTTTATTAAACGCACATTCTTATATTAAGTAATATTTATTAAGGCAGTAACCTTTAGGAATAAGCCTCTTAAAAATTCAATGGTAGGGACCTCTACAGGTCTTAGTCACAAGCTTTCGCTATGAAGAAAATTTATAATTACAACTTTAAATTATCGTAATAGATTTCTTTCTATAAGATCTTTCCATTAACTCGTTGTAAATCGTAAGATTTCGCGAGTACTAATGTATAATAAGAATTGTGGATTTAATTAGTGAAGTATTGAATAGCTTCACACTCTTAGATCTAATCACTTCAGCTTTACCTATTCATATATAAAAGTAGGTTGAAGTATTTTTTTTCTTAATTTGAATGTAATAATAATAGTAATGGAAAACTATTCAGGAAAATTTTCATGAAAATAATATCTAAACACTGCTTTCGACCAGATCGATCATAATCAAAGAACTGTAATAAAATATACAAATAAAAATAAATATATACATTAAAATTAAATAAGCCATTTATGATATAATGCAATGCCCAAGTCTTTCTTGTTTATTATGTTAATATTATTTGCTGTAAACCATGCCTTTTTATATTTTCTTTTTTTGATCATTATATTCAGCACAAACAACGTCAATATTAATAGGAACAAAATTATGTCCAAATTTAATTTCATGTTCCAAAATATAGATTTAACCTTAGAGTGTGTTTTAGCATATATATATATTGTAATGATCCGGAGAATAGGGAGACTTAAATGTATCTACACTACAGGGCACCACTAAGCATTTGAACCTAGAAAATTTATAAAGTAGGCAGATATGCAAGTCAAAAAAAAAAAATTTTTTTTTTTTTATATTTTGATATCCGGTCTTTAGCCCATTGTCACTAGCTCAGTGGAATAGCAGAGATTATAAGTTCGCACAGATGGGTTTATAAAAGTTTCTTTTATAATGTTGAGTATAGATCGGTTAGATAGATTATGTGGTTAAAAACATTTCAAATTAAACATTACCGATCAAAATACAAAGTCATTGATAACGTCAATTGCAGAGGGAATATAAGAAACCCAATAGCATTCATCATAAGATGCCGCATTGACATCGATGACCTATATATTCCAATCGAATATGAAAACCACAAACATAAGTAACTGATAACGAATCCATGCAACGTCCATACCCAACTTAAATTTAATGCATTTTTAGTTAGAGTGTCGAGTATGAATAGACTACATAGATTTGCATTTGAAAAGAAAATATTCTATCCTTATTTAACCTTAGGCCAAAAGTTCGCAATCAAACCAACGTCAATCCATCTGATATATCGATGTATTCAATGTAACACAAATATGGCAGCACAAAAGGTTAAGAGAAGAAATTGCCTCTCGTCAGATAGGAATACTACATCTATCTGACAAGAAGAGCAATAAAAAAAACTCCATAGAAAAGGACTGCAGTCATTTTGCCGACTTACGATCGCATTCCATAGGCAAAAAGTGTGCGGCGTATAAAGTGATTCTGTCCATAGCGAATCTCGTACTACATCTACTAATTACACCAATATATCCAATCCATTGACCTAATTCAACTACGAAACGAATAACCTAAGATTACCCTCCCCTAATAACACTTTACAAATCTATATAGCCATTCATGCCTGACTTAAGTTTAACATTTATATAATATTAAATTAGCGAAAAACAAAAATCATAAATAAAACTTAAAAGAACCACAAAAATAAATAAATAAATGGAAATGATGAAAAAAAAAAAGAAATACATCAATAAAAAAAATTAATAAGGAATTTAGTTTGATCAGATAGGATTCTATTTCTATTTTTTTTTAAATACTGGGAAAATTTATATTTTAAAGTTCTTAGTGTTTTCAAATTAATATTCATTTAAGATCATAACGTGCTTACGTTTTTAGAAATGTTCATTAGTTATCCATTGCTTGCCGCTTGGAATCCAGCGTTAAAATCCCTCGATGATCCTGTGGTCCTCAATATAGGAAAAGCGATGTTTCATTTTCCTTTTTTTTATAACAACTGAAGGAATTGAAAGTGCTTCTTTCAATCCCTTCACCTCCGACTCTCCGACTTAACACATCTCAGTCTTCTCTTAAATTTTCTTCATTCACTAAAAATTTTATTATCAAATTTTTTCTTTTATATGTAACTTTAGGATCCAATGGACATTACGTCATTGATGATGATGATCCTTCCGTTGAGGTCCGATTCCCGATGGATCTCTTTCATTGGCCATTAGTTTCTATTGTTTTCCTATCTGACCATTGCTTATACATTTAAATGCCCAAGGGCTAGTTCACTTGGACTAATTAAAATAATCATTTCCATTTTTTCAATAACATTAATTAATTTGTTTTGTACAAACTTAGATATACTTTTATCTTTAAATCTTTTTAAGTTTTTGCTTTTAAAATACTTTTTCTATTTTTTAATAAAATTTCTTTTTTTAATAATTTTTTTCATCTGTGCGATTTTATATATATATGAGTTTAGTATAGAATTTTTATTTGCGAACTTTTATTTTTTTCATGTTTACTAATAAAAAAAT
This sequence comes from Epiperipatus broadwayi, assembly GCA_028023455.1. NCBI lineage: Eukaryota > Metazoa > Onychophora > Udeonychophora > Euonychophora > Peripatidae > Epiperipatus > Epiperipatus broadwayi. Next base: position 22,314,239 of record JAQFVV010000001.1, on the reverse strand, counting down.
AATGTGATGTCGTATGTGCCCGTTACAATATATATGTTGTGCTAATCTTGTAGCACAATTGGCATGAGATTCTTCATAATAAATTGCATTGCATTTTGATTCATTACATTTAATTTTATAAACTATTTATAGAGATTGGTTTGAAGGCAATTTATCTTTATTATTATTTAAAATTTTATTAAAATTAGATTTTCTAAAACTGATATTATAATCATTGGAACAAATTGTTTTTATCCTTTTAGATATATTAGGTGTATATGGAAGGCTGATCCATGCATTATTATTATTAAAGTTTTTAGTATTCAAAGATGAATAAAAAAAATTAAGTGTTTTGTTTAATAAATTATAATTATAACCTGATATAATTAAATCTTTTATATAAATTTCAATGTTGTTTCTTTTACCTGCTATAAACTTACATAATTTAAAGTTTCTATACAAAAAAAAAAAACAAAAAACATTTAAATCCAGCTAATTTATGAAAAGCTGGAGTAAAAGAATGAAGGTCAACTACACCACAAATATTGGTAGGCTTTACAATTATTTTATAACTAATTTGTGAAGTATGTTGAATATGCATATCTAAAACTTTATACTGCCAAATTTATCTTCATCTATTATATCAATAAATGTTTTCTCTTCAGCATATATAAGAACATCATCTACATATCTTATATATAAAGGTGATGTTGCTGTAGCAAATGTTTTTGGAATAACTTCTACTTCAAATTTATTTAAAACTATACTACAAATAATTCCACTTAAAGGGTAGTTCCATAGCCATCCATTTAAGATCAATAATAAAATTTATTTTGTACTTATTAAAATTTAAATTAATTAAATTATTATTAATAATATTAATAGATAATTTTTGTGAAACTGAACCATAAAGTTCTGTTATATCTAATGAAGCAAGTTTATTGTTAGGATTTTATGTTTGTGAATTTAATATTTGTGCACATTCAAATGAAGATTTTATAGCAAATTTTCTGAAACCATTTGTTCAATTAACCATTCAGTCATTAGTTTAGCTGTTTTGTAAAAATATGTGCCTCTAAAATCAATTAAAAGTCTAAGAGGTTGATTTTCTTTATGCATTTTTAGATTTGCAAAAAAGTAACAATTCAAATTTATCTTTTTCTCTTTTAAAATTATATTCATCATGTAATTTAAATTTTAACTTTTTAATTTGATAATAAACTTTATTGTTATAATCCTTGTTAGATAAAAAAAAACAACAAATATATTACCTTTATCTTCCTTTAAACATTTAATATCATTATTAAAAATGATTTAGATTCATTTAAAATCCATAATATACATATGTGCTTTGTGCACTGATAATGAAGCTGATAATAGTAAATAAAATAAATAATATACAATTATTAAAGCTGAGCGCTGGGAGAATTCATACTCCCATATTCATAGCTACTAGATTAAGAACTATACCAATGTTAATGCAAATGTATGCAAATTAATGTAAAATGGCTACAGAGACCATTTTCGAGAAAAAGAAGAGCAGGCCTCTCTTCTATTGATTGATGTAGGATCACTTGCTATGTAGCATGCTTTCCTGATCTTGCGTTTAATGTCATTTTTCTCAGAGCAGACAACACTGGCAGTGGTTTATTGGAAACTATGGCCAGTGGCTCTTTCATGTTCAGCAAAGATTGAATTATCTTCACATTTAGTTTTAGTCTTATTATAAAAGCATCTATGCTGTGCTACTCTGGTTGCAATGTTGGTCCTGGTTTCTCCTTAGTATGATGCTAGGCAAGTTCTTTGGGGGCAAGTGATCTTGTATATGACTTGAAGAGTCAGTTTGGATCTGATCCTATGTTTGGTGTTGTTGATGAGTCTATTGGTGCTGGGAGGCAAATGAAAAGTGACTTCAAAGTTGCAAGAGAGTTTGTTAATAAGACTTTTAGTTATTGAACGGATATATGAAATGAGAATTATTTTCCTGCTGAGGGATTATTGAGTATGCTCTATCTTTACTAAATGTGCAATGTAACTGATGAGATTATTTCTTTTATCTGCTTCGTATTTGCATAAATTATGGTTCCTGAACAGAAAGGAAGAAAGAGCTGCAAGTTTGTGAGATTGGGGTGTGTAAAAACTAGGGTGTGCTAAACCATGTATTTCAAATGGTTTTACTATCATATAGTAGTCTACATTATCTGCATTTCTGCTGACACATATGTCAAGGTGTTTAACCTGATGTAATTGGTTTTCCCACATTGAAGTGAAAGTGAGTTTAGTGTTATTCTGGAGGCTGTTGTGAAGATCAGTAATGATGTTATCTGGAGCTGCAATGAATATGTCATCATAATATCATGTGTATATCATCAACACCAAAGATAAGATCAAACCTGAACTTATTCCTCAAGTCATGTACAAGATCACTTGCTCCCAAAGAAATCGCCTAGCATCATACTACGAAGAAACCAGTACCAACATTGCAACCAGAGTAGTATAGCATAGATACCTTTATAATAAGACAAACTAGATGTGAAGGTAATTCAATCTTTGCTGCACATGAAAGAGCTACTGGCTATAGTTTCCAACCAACCACTGCCAGTGTTGTCTGCTCTGAGAAATGACATCAAACGCAATGTCAGGGAAGCATGCTACATAGCAAGTGATCCTACATCAATCAATAGAAGAGAGGCCTGCTTTTCTCTTTCTCAAAAATGGTCTCTATAGCCACTTTACATTAATTTGCACAGCCAAAAACCTTATTAATAAACTATTAAGTGACTTTGAAAATCACTTTTCATTCACCTCCTAACACCAATAGACTTATCAATAACACCAAGGACAGGATCAAATCCAAACTCACCCCTCAAGTTGTATACAAAATCACCTTCCCCCAAAGAAATTGCACGGCAACATGTTATGAAGAAACTAAAACCAATATTGCAACCAGAGTAGCTCAACATAGATATCTCTATAACAGAACTAAAACAAAGCTTGAAGGCAATTCAATTTTCATTGAGCATGAGAGAGCCACTGGCCATGCCTTTCTACCCACCACAGCCAGTGACATTTGCTCTGAAATAAACGATATTAAACACAAAGTCAGAGAAGCTTACTACATAGTAAGCGATCTAGCAGCAATCAATAGAAGAGAGGTCTGCTTTTCTCTGTCTCGAAAATGGTCTATGTAGCATCTTCACACGAATTGGCATAAATTTGCATTAATATTACAGTTCTTAACTAAACACAAGTAGCCATGAATATGGGACTATAAACTGTCCCGAAAGCACTTGGTGGTAATTTTGATAATTTTACTTACGTTTAATATCTTCATTAACTGTGTGCAGAGCACATATATATATCAATTTGCATACATTTGCATTAACATTGGTATAGTTCATAACAAAATTCTAGTAGCTATAAATATGGGAGTATGAATCCTCCAGAAAGCGCTCAGCTTTAATAATTATATATTATTTATTTTATTTACTATTATCAGCTTCATTATCTATACGCAAAGCACATACATATATTATGGATTTTATATGCTAATGAAGTAAAGCTTTAACTAATTCATTTAAATTATTATATCAATTTTATATATTACTATTTAATATAAATGGATGTAGATATAATATTTTTGAAATATATTTTCTAAAGACATTATTGATAAAATTTCAAAAGTATTATGTCTATATCCATTTAAAATGAATAGTAATATATATATACAATTAATATAATAATTTAAATGAATCTAAATAATTTTTACAATATAATATTAAATATTTCAAGGAAGATAAAGGTAATAGATTTTTTCTTTTATCTAAGAAGGATTATAAAAATAAAGTTTATGATCAAATTAAAAAGTTAACATTTAAATTACATGATGAATATAATTTTAAAAGAGAAAAAGATAAATTCATTGTTTCAATATTAATACATTATCAAAACAAAGCAATGCATAAATTTGAATATTAAAAGATTTATCAAACTGCAGCTGCTATTCCTAGAATTTTTGCAAATGTAAAAATGCATAAAGAAAATCAACCTCATAGACTTTTAATGGTTTTGGAGACATGCATTTTTATAAAACAGCTAAATTAATAGTTAAATGGTTAATTGAACAAGTTGATTTAGGAAAATTTGCTATAAAATCATTTAAATGTGCATAAATATTAAATTCACAAATGTATAAACCTAATAATAAACTTGGTTCATTAAATATAACAAGAACCTTATAATTTGGTTTCACAACAATTATCTATTAATATTAATAATATTTTAATTAATTTAAATTGTAACAAGTCAAAATAAATTTTATTATTGATGTTCTTAAATTGATGGATAATGATACTACAGCTCTTTTTAATGGTGAATTTTATACAATGGAACATGGATAGTCTATGGGACTACTTTAAGTGAAATTATTTGTAGTATAGTTTTAAATAAATTTGAATTAGAAGTTATTCCAAAAAAGTTCCTACACAGCAACATCACCTTTATATTCAAGATATGTAGATGATGTTCTTATATATGCTGAAGAGAAAATATTTGATATAAAAGATGAATTATCTCTTTTATCTTCTTTGGTTTGGACTATAGAAGATGAAGATAAATTTGGTGATATAAAATTTTTAGATATGTTTAATATTCAGTATACATATTCATAAATTAGTTATAAAATAGTTATAAAGCCTATCAATATTTGTGGTGTAGTTGACCCTCATTCTTTTACTCCAGTTTCTCATAAATTAGATGGAATTAAATGTTGTTGTTTTTGTATTAGAAACTAAATTATATTGAAATTTATATGAAAGATTAAATCAGGTTATAATTATAATTTATTAAATAAAATTCTTAAATTTTTTTATTCATCTTTGAATACTAAAAACTTTAATAATAATAATAATGTATGGATCAACCTTCCTTACATACATACCTAATATATCTAAAACAATGAAAACAATTTGTCCAAATGATTATAATATCAGTTTTAGAACACCTCATAATCTTAATCAAATTTTAAACAATGCTAAAGATACATTATCTCCAAACCAATCTCTACAAATAGTATATAAAATTAAATTTAATGAACCAAAATGCAATGCAATTTATTACGGAGAATCTTATGCAAATTGTGCTACAAGATTAACACAACATAAATATTTATATAAACATGCTAAAACAGATTATAGTGTTAAATCTATATTTTTGGAAGATGAAATTAAATCTGGACCTAATTTTGATCTTATTAATATTGATGTTGTTTGTACTGAATATAAGTGATTGAAAAAGAAAATATAGAGGCATGGTTTATAGCAAATAATATCAACACAATAAACAAAAAACTCATCCAGTGCAATACCATGCAAATGGCATATTTAATTTTAATGTATATATTTATATTTGATTGTAGTTCTATGATTATGATCGACCTGGTCGAAAGCAATGCTTAGATATTATTTTTATTAAAATTTTCAACTTTCCTGAATAATTTTCTGTCACTATTATTATAGCCTAATTTAACTTTATTGAATACTATAGGGTTTTTTTTGTATTGATTTCAGTTTAACAAATTATATCTTTTTCTGGATATGTATGGAATGTTACAAAATTGTGTTATCAATTAACAGTTTCTTTGTGCTACTGAGATGATATGATTTCTAAAAGTTTGATTAAATCATAATTTATAAATGGAGTTTTTATAAATGCACTTTGACAGCCCTGGTGTACTTTTGATGCAAACACAATGCATTATTGCAAAACACACCATTTTGTGGTCTTGAATGACACCTTCCTCTACCAAACAAATCTAAACTAATTCTTACTGGGAATAAATATTAGAAAAAATTTCAAATTTTAAAATAGGTCTTATTACAGAAAATCCGGTGTAAGAAATATATTTTAATAAATTATTTGATTAAAATGATTCATTTTGAACTAATATGCCAGGATTTGAATCAATTTATGTGACAAGTCACTTTTCATTCAGTGACACAGGGAAAACAAACTAATCGCTATTCACAGCCGTAATGAACATGGTTTTCATATATCAAAAAAGATGAATCAAAAATAGGAGAACATTTATTATTGCTATGGATGAAACATATAGTATTTAAGGCCAAAATTGGCTAACCTGTAATAAAATTTTCAGACAAAATGTCCTAGGGTCAAGAATGTAAGGTTATATATCTCCAATTACTTATATAATTATAATTTGTACAATTTTTTTTTTTTTTGCAGAGGGAAGAGCAAGTCTTTATTTGTCCCCATCTATAGACAACCATGCCTATATGATATAATTTACAAATTATTATATTTTATAAATTTTTAAAAATTAATAAAAATGGAGAATGCTTTTGTATTTAGAATCAAAATTAAAATGTTGTTTAGAAACATTTGTATGTGTGAAAATGTTTTTGTTAATGATTTATATATCTTCTAATCATAGAAAGACTGAATTAAGTTTTTTTATAAATAAATTTATTATAGAGCTTTATACAATAGACTACTATTTAAAAATTTTAAAAATGCTAGAAACATTTTTTTATTATTTCAGCTTAATTTTGCACTGATCTTTTTTATTCTCTCCCACAACTTTAAAAGTGAGAAATTTGACATAAATTAAAATCTATCTATTGTATGTATAAAAGTGAAAGTTTACTAAATAAATATTGCACCAATGTACAATTTTCTTTCTTTTTTTTTTTTTTAGAGAATTATATAGACTATGGATTTTTGTATTAAAGTAAGTACTTGATTGTTTTAAAAACTTTGATAATTTGCAAAATAAAAATTTGTCAGAATCATAACCATTTTCTAATGATGCCATAAAAATGCAAAAAAAAAAAAAAAGAGGGCAGCACTGAAAAAATTACAGACAAAAAATAATGTGGCCTGAGAATTGAAATATATACTTGTGAAATGAAAAGAATTAGTTTTTGGTAATCAGAGATAAAAATTATTACATAAATATATTTTAAATTAATTAAATTTCATTTGGAACATATATTTAATTTCTACTTGCAAATGGAGTTTGAAAAAAGTACTATGATGTTAAAATTTAAAAATAATATTATCATGTGACAAATACATTTAAACTGAAATCCTAAATGTTGATCAAATTCAATAGTAGAATTTTAGTTTTTGATAAAGCAAGGTAAAATTTAATTTTGTATATATATATTAAGTTAATTAAATTTTGTTTGTACCACATATATAAAGTGAAATCCTAAAAGTTGATCAAATTTAGTAGTATAACCGATTGATTCTGTTATTGACAACTCATGTATTATTAAAAATGCATCAAAATCATAATCATTTTCAAGTAAATATTATATAAGTATATAAACTGTGGGAATAGCTACATACTGCATGATCTTAATTAATCCTGCATGCTTTTCTTACTTTTTTTTAAAATGATATTTTGTTTTAAAAACTTAGATAATTTCCAATAGAAAAATGCATTACAATAGTAATTTTTAATCGAACAAGCCATGAGTATAACAAGAGAAAAACAAATAATGAAAATTGTCATTTATAATAAATTATACTGCTGAATTTGATTAACTTTTAGAATTTCAGTTTAAATATATTTCTTATATGATAAACAAAGTTTAAGATGGATCTGAAATTTTAACATCCTGGCATTTTGTTCACATTCCATTTGCAAGCACTTACAAGTGAGAAATTAAATATGCAAATACAAATGAAATTTAATTAATTTGTCTATTTAATAAAGGCTGTTAAATTTTAAACTATTCAAATTAATACCATTTTATTTGACATATAATATTGTTTATAAAAATGCATTATAATAGTTATTTTTAACTGCTGTTGATAACTCATGTAGTATTATTTCATAGAAATATTACTTAGATATATTTTAATTATCAGTTACATTATATTCTTTTATTATACTAATGCCAAAAAAGCTACAGAAATTTTTCATCATCTAAAAGTAATATTTTCTAGTTTATTGAAAAAAAAAATTACATATATTAAGAATAGTAAGTTCATGACCATGAGTGAAAAGACTTGAATATTTGTTTTGTTAAACATTTTTAATAGAATTATTTAAAATATTGTAATGTTATTCAAAGTAATTTTTAATTACTAAAAAGGTAATAATAATCTTTGATTAGTGTCAAATTTATAAAGCACTTAATAAAAGATTGTTATGTTATTATGGACTTTGCTTTATTTTCAAAAATACATAATTTAGAAAAACTGCATCCGAAGGATTGATCATCTACATCTTCTAAACTTAAAGGACTTATAAAAGTGAGCATCAGTAATACATGTTATAGTAACAATCAAATATTTCAATAAGGATTAAAGGACTTACAAAAGATTTACAGTCTACAACCAGGATAAACATCAGAACTCTAAAACAGGATTCAGGAATATTTTTATTTCAAGCTTATTTAAATTAAAATGAAACACTATATTAAAGATGTGCATAACTTATTGGCAACCTTTTACCCTTTATCTATTTTATATATACACTTGAAAGTTTTTGTTAATAACCCAATAAATATTGTGCAAATCTTCATAAATTTTGAAAAAATGTTTTCTTTTTTGGGGAGAGATCATTTGGTAATTTTCTATTAACACAAGTGAAGTCACAGGGATAATTTTAATATTTATACTTGCCATGTTGAAACTATGCTAAAAAATTAATAAAATCAAAGTTTAAATTATAAAAACTACTTCTATATGAATGTCCATAACATTTATTTAAATATTGATATATATATATATATTTAAATAGTTCATTTATATATATATATATTAAAATGAAATACATGCACACTTTTTTACAACTAATAGGTTGATAAAATTGATAATACAAAAAATACAATATCTAAATGATAACTAATAAACACATATCTATATATCATACCACCAAGCTGTTTAAATATAAAATAAAATATTAAAATGTTGTTGTTTTGCATATTTTTAGTTTTGTTACCTATTTTTTTTATTTTTGGACAGTTGGTAGAGGAATAAGCAGGTGTTGATGTAATATATGTCATGGATTTATTATAGACATTTTTCAATTTATTTTTGGTGCCCTTTATTACTTAATATGATCAAATGTCTTTTAAGACTAATTTTTTGATTTTTTAATATCTATTTTCTTCCTGATTTCATCTATTCATATTTTTATAAAATGTAACATCAATTCAACAATTATATAAATTATGACTAGCATATATATATATATCATCAGTAGTTCAAATTATCCAAAAACTTTTTTAATTGAAAAATTGAATTGAATAAAAAATTTTTTTTAAAATAGCAGAATTATAATTGCTTTTTTTTTGCTATTATTAATCTAGTTTTTTCCCCATTAAATACATACACATATTTATTCAGATATACATTTACACATGAGTGTATCAAGGCAATATATATAATAATTAGAAGAATTTCACAGGATTTTTACATATAAATAATAATCTTAATAAAATTTCTCTATGCATTTTTTAGTGCATTTGAGCTATGATGTAACAAAGTAAAATATCAATTAAAAATTAGCATTGCAAACTAAAATCAAACCATCTAATAATAGCATTTGTCCGACCAACTTTTTAAATCAAAAATTAAACTGCTTTTAATTTATTGACTAGAATATATTAGCTTTATAGATCAGATATTTACTACCTTAAATGCTTACAAACTAAAAAATATCGTAATTTCCTAAATACTTTCACAAGATTCTCCCATAAAAAGTTATAGATAATAATTAGATTTTCTTAAGTTTTTTAGATATAAATATTAATAATTTTAGCAAAATTTCTACAAAATATTTTTTAGATCTTTCAACTATAATATAATTAAGCAAAGTGCTAATTAAAAACAAATGTCTATCATATATAACATCTATATAATCTATGGTAATAAAGTAAAAGCATTTCCACTTTTAATTTAAAGGTGGATCAGACTAATACTTTTTTTAGATAGCATGATACTTTGCCAAGTTTTATATACAGTATATATTTATCATAACTAAAATTTATCTAAAGTAAATAGAGGAAGAAATTCCATTAAAATTACTATTTTTATCCCAAAAAAGCCTATGAAAATCATCTAATTATAATCTCTAACATTTTACAGGAGACTGTTTATTTGTAAAAATTCTTAGGAAGTAGTGATATTCCAATTTTGCTACATTTAAAGTATTAATGTTTGATCTATAATCCTTATATAATCTAAAATAAAATTAAAAGCAGCTATATTTTTGGTGTCAGACAAATACTATTATTTGATGACAGAATTTCAGTTTGCAATGACAATTTATAATTGGTACATTGACTGTTTACATTATAATTGAAATTGATTTTAAAATTACACGTAAATTGTTTAAATTATTAATATTTACATACATACAGCAACTTATAGAAGGAAATTAATCTTCACACATGCAATATTATATTAAATTTAAATGCACTCATCTGTCAATAAATGTTTTAAAAGCTTAAGTGTAATATTTATAATTAGAGCTTATTTTTATACAAACCAACCCTTATTGTCCATGCTTTTTAAATCAGGTACTTAAAAATAAGAAACTTTCTCTTCCATATGAAATATAAACAAAATTTGTATAAATAATTTGTCAATTGAAATACCAGGCTCATAATAAGTTCAAGTACTGATTAATGATTTATATAAAAATAATCTTAACAAATTAAAAATCCTTCTCCTTTTTTTTTTCAAAAACTTTATTTTTTTATCTCAATACTGAACATATATATACATTTATATAATACAAAACTCCAACGTTTCAACTGTTTTATCTCATACAGTCATTTTCAAGGATAGCAGTGGGAGAAAGATATCCTTGAAAATGACTGTATGAGATAAAACAGTTGAAACGTTGGAGTTTTGTATTATATAAATGTATATATATGTTCAGTATTGAGATAAAAAAATAAAGTTTTTGAAAAGAAAAAGGAGGATTTTTAATTTGTTGATATTATTGTAGAACATATATATTTTAAAAGAAAAAGTGGATGTACTTTTGCTGTGTTATTATATATGATAAAAATAATCTCTAAGCATAAGTGTTACACATGCTTTTAAAATACTTATTGATAGGTGAGTGCATGTAAATTTAATCTAACAACACGTGTGAAGATTAATGTCCTTCCCTAAGATTACAATTATATACATAACTAAATTATTTATTTACATAAGTATGGTATATATATTGATTTTTGAAGCCATTCTATTTTTTATCAAATTAAAAATCTGCTTTATTATTTATATAAAATAACATGAAAAAATATTCTGATTGTTCATTAAACTATGGATTGAATTAACTAAGCATTATCAAGCAAGAATCTTTGATCATCATCATTGCTAGTTGGTCATTGTTTGTCAGCTAATTAATATTCTACTATCTCAACTTTCTGCTTAATTATCATTGGAACAAATGCTTAGATGAAAATATTTTTTTAATCATTAAAATATCATATGATCAACAATTCTCTCCATATAGTAAGATCACCCAGTGCAAGCCATAGTAATCAATGGAAGCCAGAAGATTTGTGAATCAAAATCCCTAGCTAATGCCTATCCATAGCTTATGGCTTTCATCAGTAAGAAGTTTTGGATCTGAGATCACTGCACCTAGATCTTTGTATCTATTAATTAAATATAAAGCTATGAGCCTAAACTGAAAATGCATTGTTTTCAATTCAAGCTCATTCACTTGTATACTCATACAGGTCTGAACTACCTATACATTTTTGTGTTTTAGGTTTTTTAATAAGCATAGTCACCATTACCCTTTAGGCCAGGATTGCTGTTAACCCACTAAAACTTCAAATGATTAGTTTCTTATGCTTACACAAGCATGAAGTGGCACTACTGTATGGAAAAAATTGCTACTGTGTTAAGCACAAGAAATGGTGATTATTTTGATCTTTTAGTGGTTTAACACTAATCATGGCCAAAGGATGATGGTCATTAAAAAACCAAAGACACCAAAAGGTATAGATACTGAAGTGGTTTCAGATCTGTATGACTATACAAGTGAATGAGCTTGGATTGAAAACAGTGTGTTTTCAATTTGAGTTCATGGCTTTATAGTGAAGCAAAAAGGTGGCTGTTGGAGGATAGCACTAGATATAAAGATCTACATGCAATGACCTTAAATCCAAGACTCTTGACTGATGAAGGCCACAAGCTAGAAACGAGTCTGAGGGTATTGGAAAAATAGATATTAGATAAGAATTTTGATGCACAAAGCTGGCATCCATCAACTACTACGGCTTGCACTGGATGGCATTATTGTTTGGAGATAGTTGCTATTGTGTTAATATATTCTTTATTGATTCCATTTCCTAGATAATACTTAAAACAAGGTATTAAAACTATTTTCCTGTCCATTTAATAAAATATAAAATTTCATTCTAAATTTTTCATTGTTATCAGCCTGCTTAAAAATTAATAAAATCGTAATATTTGAAATCCAAAATTATCTGCATCTTTTCCTTGATCAAATCATGAAAATATCTTCTTTTTTTTTTTAAAATGACAATAGCCTACTTATCAAAACAGAGCAATTTTTTGATAAGATGGGCTATTTTTTTTGTCCCTTTACAATTTTATGCCTAAATTTTTTTTGAGACTTAGCCCATTGGATTACAATCATCATCATCATCAACAACAACCATTATCAATCCACTGCAGAATGAAGCTCTCTCCAAGTTCAATCCATCTTTTCCGATCTTTAGCTCCTCTTCTCCACATCACCCGTGCAATCCATCCATCTCACATGGTCTCTTTCTGAGTCTTTTACAATCTCTTAGAATCCAGTTTAAGATTTCAATTGTCCATCTTTATCATCTCTTCTAGCAATATGTCCAGCCCAACTCCGTTCAATAAGGTCAGTAACAGGCTGTTTGTTCTCTTACCCATATATTGCATTTTCAATCTCTTCTTCTTACTCCCAACGTGCATCTCTCATAGTTCTTTGAGCGGTCTGAAGTCTCTGTATTGCTATTCTATTAAATGTCCAAGTTTCAGATCCATAAGAAAGAACTGGTAAAACATATTTAATAAAACACTTCCTTTTCAAATACATAGGCATATTTTCTTTTAGTATCAAGTTATTTCTACCAAAAGCACTCCAACCAAGTTTAATTTTATGATTAATTTCATCCATTATGTTTCCATCTGTATTAATAATCTGACCAAGGTATTTGTAGCTGTTAACTTCTAACTCATCATAATTAATCTTCATTTTCATATTTTGAGAAAATTCACTAAACATTACCTTAGTCCTTTTAACATTTATCCTTAGTCCTAATGATAACTCCTGCAACATTTCCTGCAGCTCTAAAGCATTATTTGCAAAAACAATTACATAATCTGCAAAATCTAAATGATTTAAATAATTTCCACTTACTTTCACTGCTTTAGCTTCCCATTTTAATCCACAAAATGCTTCTTGCAGCACTGCTGTTAAAAGTTTTGGAGATATGGAGTCACCCTGTCTTACATCCTTCTCAATGTTGACTTTCCTAGTATCATTGTGTAATCTATTTGTTGCTGTTGCATTTTTATAAATATTCTTTAAAATATAACAATATCCTGGATCTATACCTTGATGATCCACTGTTTTAATCATTAAAGAAATATTTATAAAATCAAATGCCTTTTCATAATCTTCAAATCCAAAGCATAATGGCAACTCATATTCATTTGTCCTTTCTATAACTTTTCTCATACCATTTTTAAATCCAGCTTGTTTTCTTAGTTGGTGGAAAACTAATGTTCTCTGTAGAAGAGTTGTAATTATAATGGTAAAAATTTTGTATAAAACTGATAAAAGACAGATAGGTCTGTAATTTCTAATATCTTTATCACCTTTTTAAAATTTAATACTGCATTCTTCCAATCATCTGAGACATCTTTATAATTTAGACATTTAGTATTTAACTTTGCAAAAAAAATTTCTATTTTTTCACCTGCTTCTTTTAATATATCAATTACAATTCCATCATTACCGGGAGCCTTTCCTTTCTTCATAAATTTCATTGCATGTCTCACTTTATTTAAAATTCTGGGCAATTTGGAAGACATAATAGATATAGGAGGTACTTGTTCTTTATTACTATATAATTCTTGATAGAAGTCTTCTACCCATTTTATGAAGTCATCTCTCTTTTTAGTAATAATTCCCTTTTTTTTTTCTTATTGCAGATATAAATTTCCTACCAATACCAAAATGTTGTCTTACACTCTTGAGACTTTTATTCTCTTCTACAGCTTTCCTTGCTAATTCACAATTATACTTTCTTAAATCATCTTCAACTCGTTTCCGCACCATTTCACAAAATTAGAGATAATGCATCATTTTTGTATATCTTCATATTCCTTCTTTTCTTCATAAATTCTCTAGTCTCAGTAGAAATTTTATCCGGCAATTGCTGCTTTGTTCTACCAGCTATCTATGTTGCAGTTTTTAAAAGTGTATCAGTTATTTTCATTATTAATTTCATTCAAATCTGAATCATGTTCAAAATCTACTAATACTTGAAACTGATTTGTAAGTTCTAATTTAAATACATTAGAATGTTTCTGAAGATTAGGAATTATCAACTGTAAATATTGTTTTTCTTAATAATTTTTGTCTCTCTGGTTTTGCATTAACATGTATCTTACATCTTACTAATCGATGATCACTTCTTGTATTAAATTTATTAAGAGTATTACAATTTTGAAATATGCAATTTCTGTTAGTCAAAATATAATCCAATTCTGCTGCACCTTCATTTGGATGCCTTCCATGTCCATTTCCTTTTAATATTTTTCTCAAAAAAAGAATTCATAATATAAAGTTTTTCTTTTACTGCAAACTCCACAAGTCTATGTCATCTCTCATTTCTATTACCATAACCAAAATTATCTACAGTACTTTCATCTTTCATTTAATTACCAATTCTAGCATTAAAGTCTTCCATAACATTTTTAAAATGTTGTTTCATCTGATCAAAAGCCTTTTGTACATCCATATAAAAATCTTCTATTACTTCATTACTATGAGAACTTGTTGGGGCATAAACCTGAATTATCTGCATTTGGTATCTGCTATTAAGTTGTGTAACTAATCTTGCCATTCTGTCCGATACACCATCAATCTCCACAATGTTGGTCTTCCACTTTTTATTTAGAATGAATCCAAACTCCACTTGTATTTCCAATATTTGTGCTTTTATATTACAATCATGTTCACTTTTTAAATCAATTGTCTCATCTTTTCTTCTATCTTCACAAAGTACAATAATGCCCCATTTAATATTAGACAATTAAGTTCTTCTAATTCTTGCAATCTTGCTTCACTTGAAAGTGATTTGCGACTGTAAGTACCTCAATAAAAAGTCATCATCAAATGGCAGCCTGGGTCCACAATCAGAGGATTCTTAGTACCCTCCATTTTCAGCCACCAACTGCTGCCTTGGTTGGTGATTTTACAGCCTCCTGTGAATAAGGGCCATGATTTATTTTTGACTGTCATGATTTTATATATCTATTGAAAAAATATTTATAATTTACACATACATTCATTCTGCCTTATCAGGCAACTGAGAAGAAAGACCACTATGTTTCATGATCTTAAACTCAGACGTAAAAAGCCAATAAACTCACCACGCTGGCTAATGCGTGTTGGTGAATAGTCCATCCATGTTCATTTACTATATGAATAATCATATAGTAATAACAGCTGCAATGACAAGAACGTATGGAGTGGACATTAGGAATTTGCCCTGCTCGGTTCCTTTAAGGCCTCCAAGAGGAATCAAAGGGTCTCCTTTCAGTTAATAGCAAACTACTTTCTACTATCAAAATAATAAAATAGAACTTACCAAAAAGCCAAGGAATTAAAAAAAACTATTTAGATTATCCAAATTAAAGACTGCAAAAAAATACTATAACAAAACAAAAAAAATTGTAAATAAAATACAATCAAAGAAAGATAACTGTTTAACAAATAAGTTTAATATTCAAAAATCATAATGAACAAAAGCACAAAGTTAAAAAATTTTGTGCAACTTTTTAATTATAAAAATATTTTTAGCATAAAAAATACTTTGAGGAAAAAATCCAAAATATACACATTTTTATCACAAGTCTGAAATTATCCAATTTAAGCAATACAAATAAAATAAACTGTTTTATATCAGCATATTTTATTATTCTGGCAATTATATTTTAAAACACAATTTGAAAAAGATAAACTTTTAAGTATTTTAAATCATTTCACATTCAAAATGGTACCTCTCACTGCACATTACACTCTGTGTGTGCGTATATATAAAAATGACAAATGCAAAAAAAAAAAACAGCAACACAATTTTCAATTTTATCTTTATAAACAAAATCATTCTACTAATTAAAAATTAAATGAAACTAAATTTAATCTATTTTTAATAAATGTTTTGCAAAGTAAAGTTAAATGACCACATTTTAAAATGTTTTTATTTAAATTAGAAACTCTGTTTGTTTAGGTAAAATTTTGAAATCTAAAATATACTTTTATCAAAGAAATTCCCTCAAATTTTGTAAGTTTTAGAAATCAATGAAAATGCAAAATGACATGAAATACTTCAGAGTAGTGCCCTCATTTGTTTATTGTAAAGGTATTGGTGAACTGCATTTCAAATTTGTTGATATCACTTCAGGAAATTTTCAGTGAAGTGCTCAAGAGGGTTGTATATATATATATATTTTAAAAAAAGCTTAGACTAAAAAGTGTCTTAGTGATCATTTAAAATAAAAACAAATCTTGATTTATCTTGATTGTAAAAGTTTATTTTTAAAATTTTTCATAAAAAAAAACAATATTGTAAACAATTATTAATGTTCATGAATTAGTTTATAATTTCTGTTTTAAATTTTGAATTGGAATAATTACAAATACTATCAGAATATTAAAAAATAATATTGATATCTATTTTTTTATAAAGTAAACTTAATTAACAGAGAATTATATAAAAGTATTAACATAATATAGAAAAAGAATTTAAATTAAATAACATTTGATATCCAAAATATAAAAACACAGGGAATACAATTACTATTTCAAGGTGGATGAAGAATGATTCAAACTTGAAATAATATCCTATAGGTGGATGTATATTTTATTTACAATTTATATACTTTACACATATTAAAATTTATAAAACTAAGTACTTGTTTTTGTCTTTTCATGCTTGTCAAATATTTAGTTCAAACAATCAAATTGTTTAAAATACCTAAATCCTAGATTGAGCACAACAATTCCATTCAATTTAGCAATTATTTTTTGACTAATCATTTTCACTGTTTTGGTTAGAGCGTTCTTATATTTACACAATAAAAATAACTTCTGTGGATTAAATAAGTTCAGATAGTGTTGAAAACTATACTTAATCATAACATAGGATAAAAGAAAGTTAAAAATTATCAAAATAAATTAAAAGATTCTTGAATGCAATTTAGACAACTTTTATCTTTAGATAAAATTAAGAATAATATTGTAGTTATAAAATCTAAATGGATATAAACTAAAAAAATTGCAAAAAAAATTATATCAATATAATGAAATCAAATTCAATATTTATTTATGATGAAATACTTCCAATCATGAATGAAAAAATGAAATATTTAATCAAAACAGCAGATTGGTGTATTTAAAAATATACTACTTTGTGAAAGTACTAATTAACATACAAAAAAAAAAATTCTAAAAATACAATATAATAGTATGCACTCAGGGCTGGATATGAGCCGATTGGACATAAGATTGGACTGATTATGTCCAATCAGGTTCCATGCTTGAAGGGAATCCTGTTACTATCAAAATTTATGTAATCAAAAATCATATTAAAAAAATATATAATTCATTTCACGAATTACAATAATCAGAAATACCCTATATATATATTCACAATTTTTTAATTTTTATATTATTGTCAGTTATCTATATCATAGCACAGAGTTGAATAGCAGATTCTGCCAACTCTCTTGCTGCACTTAGTATCCATATAGCAAATTATCTTTTGCTCAGTTGTAAAAGATAAAAGTATGCCATGTGTTAGGTTTAAAAAAATTACATTGGCCAAATAAATTATTTCACTAAATTGTGAATTAAATTATTTATGTATGTGTGAATTATTTTTATATTAAAAGTAACAAATTTTAATATAACTTAATTATTTTATATGAACAATATAATAAATTTATCTATACTAAATTATCGCTCTTTTTTTTTTACATAAAATATTTTTAAAAAAGTCTTAGTTGTTCAGTTAACTGCTTTAAAATCTTAAAAATTCTAAAAATATAAAATTAGAAACAGCTAATTTACATTGATAGTGGCAATTTTTCAATATTTTTAATTCAATAAAAAATTATGAAAATGATTTTGATTATTTTAATGCAAACATTTAAACCAATATAAAAATATTTATTTTCAATTATTGTTTACCTTTAAAAAGAAATCTTAATAGTGTAACAATTTTTTCATAGAATGTCCAATTCAAAAGGAGGAAGAGATTTGAGTAGAAATACCAAAGTAACAATACAAATGAAAATTAAGCGAAGTAAAGAAATATCACAGCTCAAAAGCAAAAAGGCACTTGGCACAAATTTTTAAAAGTTCACAATGATGACACAGAGTCAGAAATAAGCAATTTAAGAAGACGAATGAAAATGTCTCTAGAAAATATGTTCAGGATAGTAAGATGGATATAGATATTAATCATGAAGGCACACTTTGTGGTGTGCCTAAAAATATATAAAGAAATAGTTAATGAATTACTAAATATAATAAATGATACTGCTACTCAGCTAGGGAGAATGAGCCACCAAATAAGATTATTTAGTGAAAAAAGACACCAAAAATTCTTGTGGATGAATTTCCTGCCAAAATAATAGAACTCACTTTGCAAAAATGTACCTTTAAAAAAAACTTCCAAATGTTGAAATCATATATTATCCCTAGATAATATAAAATATTTTATTATTATCATCTTTTCTATGAAGATATAATGATTACTTTGTCCAAGTCATGGCAGAATCTGAAAAATCAAAGCATCACATTTGGTTGCATTGTTAAAATGTAAAAGAACTTCAAAAAGACTTTAGCTGTTGAAAAATACAACAGAAATTACTGAATCAAGAAAATTGTGATTACGATAAGTTTTTAAAAGATTATTATAAGTAATATAATTTCTAGATGAATGTAATTTGCCATTTTGAGAATCTATCAAAAACATAGGTGATTCCACATAATGTAAACTTTTCAGAAATTATTGAACTTCTCGGAAAAATCTGATCCACTAACTCAAGACCATCTTCGATGAATTGCCAGTAAAGAAGGTCGAGAACATTATCTAAGCAAAATAATTCAAATGAGTTAGTGAATTTAATGGGAAATAAAATCCAGAATCAGATTATAAATCGAATAAAATCAGCTAAGTATTTTGCTGTATTTTCTTAATTATACTCCAAATATCAGCCTCCAAGAACAAATGTCTCTTATACTCAGATATGTCTCTTATGGTAAAAAAAATATGATTCAAATATTGTTTATGAAGAGTTTATTAAATTTATAAATGTAGAAATATGTTCTAGAGTAAACTTATATATGTCTGCTGAAGCAAGCAATTAATTCTTTAGAATTAAATATTAATAATATCAGGGACAAAAATATGATAATAGTTCAAATATGAAGGAAAAAATTTCTGGAGTTCAGGTTAGACTCTTAAGGGAAAATTCAAAAGCATTTTTTACATCCTGTACTTGTCATAATTATAATATTGTTTTGGCAGATACAGCTCAAACTGGCTCTGATGTGTTAACTTTCTTTGGGATGCTTCAACATCTATATTTTATTATCATCATCCATAAAGTGATGGTCAATCTTCTATAAATATTTTTATGATCTTACTATGAAGCCTCTTTATAATACAAGATGGGAATGTCGCATTTGAAATGGTAAAATATCAAGTAAGTGAAGTCTATGATGCACTTCTTGAAATATCAGAAACATCAGAAGATCCTCAATTTAAAAGTAATGCAGAATCACTTGCACACTCAATAAAAGATTATACGTTTATGTTATCCTTCATTTTTTGGTATGATTTATTTTTCCAGATAAATTTTGCTAGCAAGAAAACTTCGAAGTGAATCAATAAATTTCTGTAACACTGTCTTCATTTAAAAATCTATTATGTTGATTGACCAAATACAGGGATACTGGGTTCAAGCATGTATTAATTGAGGCAAATCCATTTGCAAAAGATTTGGAGATAATTCCAGAATTTCAAAATAGAAGGCTGAGGAAAAGAAATATTTTAGTTATGAAGTCAATGGTAAGCCAATTGTTAATTTTTGCAGAATTGTTCAAAGTAAATTTTTTTAATGTAGTTCTGAATAAAACAAAACAAATCATTACAAACTTGATTTGAATAATTGAAAAATCATATGGATTTATTTAGATTTTAGGGGAATTTTCAAAAATGGGAAAAAATGAAC
Organism: Epiperipatus broadwayi; assembly: GCA_028023455.1. Lineage (NCBI taxonomy): Eukaryota > Metazoa > Onychophora > Udeonychophora > Euonychophora > Peripatidae > Epiperipatus > Epiperipatus broadwayi. The sequence continues at coordinate 22,293,725 of JAQFVV010000001.1, read as the reverse complement.
TAAAAAAGCATGCAGCACAGAAATTGCTCTGGTGAATACTAAAACTACACAAGAAGGCAACTACTGATTTTATAAAAAAAGATGAATTTAGATTGCAATATGTTGGTGACAAAATGAAAGTTCTAAAAATTATTCTTTTGTTAGAATATTATAGAAAGTCTTCTAAAATGTTTCAATTTCTAGTAGAAAATATAATAGAGCTATAGCTTTTCCTAATCTCTTTATCACTGTCTGTTGCTTCAGGAAAAAGAACATTTTCTAGGTTAAAAGTAATAAAAAAATATTTAAGATCAACTATAACCCAAGATAGTCTAAACAGTTTAGTAATCCTATCCATTGAAAATCAAAAGCATAGTAGCTAGATTTTGATTCAATTTTAGAAATCTTCTTCCAGCAAAAAGTTAGAAAATATTTTTATATATTATTTTGTATTGTTTCAATACAGATGATATATACTTTGGTTAAATTATATTTATTTAATTAATAATTTTTCTATGTTAAAAAATGAGTATTTATTTATAAAAGTTAGAGACATATTTTGAAAGGCTCAGCAAAAAAATATTCAATTGGGTCTTACACTAGCTGAATCCAGCTCTGTGTGCACTCTATTTTATTTACATAACTTGTGGAACCACTGAAACTATATTGAAAATACTAATCTATAAATGGAACATTTTCTGATTACTAAAAAATTAATGGGAGTATGTGATTTTCTTTTTGTGTTTCCCAAAAAAGAAAAAAAAGTGAAAATAAAATTTTGTGTATTTTTATCAAACTAATACTAAAATACATATGGCAAAAGTTACTTATTTTTAACAAATAAAGAAATACAAAGTTGTTTTTTTTATTTTTTTGTTTATCTTCCTCTTTTAAAAAAAAAAAAATTAAGTAAACAATGGCAATAAAAATAAACTAAATATATACAAATGTCAACAAAATGAATCCCAACAATATAATCAATGGTTTTTTGTTTGAAACAAAGTAACAAAAAAAAAAGTGGTAAAGAAAACTTTTTTTTTAATATTATAAATAGCATGATGAGGAAAGTTAGAAAGAGATTTGGGTTGCTCCTATCATTCTACTGTGACATTTTTCAGCATGTAAACTAAATGAAATTAATAGTTTAGAGGATGTGTTCCCACCTTTTTCAGAATTTTGCATTTGACTTCAGTTCAAACATGTTCAATTGCCTACATGTGATTTCCAGATTGACATAATTCAGTTAATAATATGAATCTCCTGGCATTGCGTCATAAGTGAATGACTGGATCAAGCAAGTATTCAATCATGGCCCACATAGAAGGAATGGCAAATATAAGCTATCTTTTCAAGTCAAACACCCAGGGTCCATATACTCAATGCCATGGTTTCTTCCAGTTCACAGCATAAATATTGGAGTTGGTCACCTTGCAGCATCCTCCCTGATTGATTGACAACATCTACACAAAAATTTGTCTGAATTATGCATTCATCTTTAATTGCAAAATACTTTTTTTTTCATTATTTATGTATTTATTTTCCTATTATTTTATAAAAATCAAGCAGCATTCGATATTTTGTATTATTGCAAAAGTATGCATCAAATTTAACATTGTCAGTAGTTTCCGAATGTCACCTTTTATGAGAATGAGAAAATATTCCATTTATCACTTAGTACTTTTAGTATGGCTTTGGTAGCTCCACATGGTTATATAAATAAAACATAAGAGTGCATACTCTCTCAGTTCCATACAAAAATTCATTTTATGAACACACTGAATTCTTTAAACAGGAAACTCTTAGAAACTTAGAATTGAATTAGGAAATATTTAAAAAATTATATGAATTTTATTCATTCAATTTATAAAATAAAATTATTGAAGATATAATAGAAGAATTTATGATCCACCACATAACATCACTAGTTGATTTGTTTTATTTTTCCATAATATTTGTTTTTATCTTTGATTATAAAACTTTAATTATAATGCTCTAAATTGTGACTTTTTTTTTTTAACTTTTTTTTTCTTAATGATATATTTCTCTCTTAATCCTAACCAGTAAATTAGTTCTAATTAAGCTTTCAATCGATTTTAATTTAAAATTTATATATCATTTCCCTTTTTTTTTTTAGATACATAGATAAGCAATTAGATATAGAGTGGATTGTATTAACACAAGATGGAGAAGTCTTAATTTTTTAAAAGAATAAAAATGTGTCATTTGAATTTGCTATTACATCAAACCTATTATCAAATTAAAAAAGGCTTAGGTGTTAACATAGCAAGTTAGCACTATTAAACATCAACATTATTATTGGTAATTAGTTGTAAAATTACTTATCACTTATTTATTTAATACAGTCAAAATTAATTTTTTTAAATTTCTTTATAAAGTTTATGGCAGACATTCAAATATATTTAAACTTAACTACAGTTATTTATCAAATTTGTATTAAAAGCGAAAATTCTCTATTGAAAATTGTTATTCTTCAATTATTATGCAGTTTATAAACACATCAAAGATCCTTTTTAATAACTTCAATATATACTTTAATACTTTATTGAAACGTATATAAAACAAAAGGGTGGTACTTTATTATTAAACCTGCTATGATGAAACTCGACCTCAACCCAGTACGGCTATGATATTTCATAGCAGGTCACTTTAATATTAAAGTACCAAAAGGGCTTCTAACATTCAGAAGCTCAGACGCATTACGAAATTTGCTTCATAATAGCTGCGCCAATAATATACATGAAGTTCATTTAATTTAAACATTTCATTATTTATATATTTCAACTTAATTTTCCTTAGCACTTATTATTAAAGACATTCGGAAACACATAGTAGCAGTTTCATTATTTATATTGATTTTTTTTTTTTTTTTAAATGACAATTTTTTCGCGTGAAACATACCGATTAAAAATAAAATTTAGCTATCTTTAACAATCAAAACAACGAGAATACGATTGACTTTCATATATTTTTTTAAATGAAAGCAACAGATAAACTTACAATCTTGGAAAAAGCAATACAGTGTAATTAAATAAATGATCGTTACAGTTTATGACATAGCTTTAAAATTGTGATGATAAAATAAATTATGTGGTAAGCTATAAGACACTACCTCCTATCATGATCAAATTTTAGCCTACTTATACTTCCTGCATTTAGGCAAAGAACATATACAAATATAAAATCATCGTAAATAAGTAGCTCACATTTCAGATAATAAAAATTCAATTAACAGTTAAAACTAATCATAACAAACAAGCGAAAATAACACAAATATTTAAAATAATATAACAGATTAAATGAAAAAAGCAGCTTACCGGTTTTCCATCAATGGAAAATATCTTCCTCACAGCTCCGGTATCTAATTTAATTGCTTCTGTCATATCATTAAGAACTTGTTCAAAAGAGTGGGCAGTTTTTTTATTTAACAGCATTCGAACTGCTTTTCTAGGTTTAATTCCATTTCTAATTATCGTTATAAGTTTTGGTCTAATAAAATCCTTGGGACCATCGGGATTCATTGAGTCCATTTTTAAAACACTAATGTCTTGTTCATGTTTAATCATACCAAAGTTCCATTGTGGCACTTCAATTTTATGATAATTTATTTTACGAAAGGCATCAGTTGAGGCACATACATAACTTTTACCTTCTTCCAAATCATCTAACGACGCTATTTTAATACCGTCAAGAGTAAAGATATATCGAACACCATTAGGTAAACTAACTTTATCAATTAGAGATCTGGTTAAATCCTCCAAGAGGGCTTCAAAAGTTCGAAAACGTTCTGATGATATAGCATATCCTAATCCCTTAAAATACCGGTCCCCATTCCTAAAAAAACGAATTTTCTTCGCTTTTTTCTCAGCACTCAGTTTTCGAAGACTTGATCGAATTAGCGCACCGTGAGCACTATGAGATGGGCTCGATCTACCACTACGGGTCCGAGGAGCATTTCGCTCCCGTCGCTCGTCAGAAAAATGTTCCGAGACTCCGTTTGCCGCCATATTGAGCCGAAACCTTAAATAAAAACATTGAAATAAAATAATTAAATGAACTATCAATATATTAAAAATTAATTTTAATACTATACAAAAAATTATACTATAGGATTCATTTTTTTGTTACACATGGTAAAAAGTAAACAGGGAGTGTTCTTTTTTTTTTCATAATAACGTTCAATGGAAATCAACATCTTTGTGGAAATAATGTAATAAAATAATAAAATATTGATGAAAATGTACATATAGCAATACATATATAAAAATACACGTACCCAATTTTTGATTACTAGCTAAGATGCTGAAATATCATTAGCAATAAAAATTTTGGGGCATTTTTAAAATAAAGAATAAAAGAAGCCGGCGATTAATATTGGTAGCTCGAGCCTTTAAATCTTCATGACTCAAGCCTCGTTATGATTGTTAGATTAAGCCATTCTAAATTCAGGGATGCCAGTATTCCATCGTTTAAATATTCTAACGCATTAAATAAAAGAAAATTTTCAAAATATTTTTTATTATTATTAATTTAGTTAGATTTTTTGTTAAATTTCAAAATTATTCATCGTGCTATTTAAAATATTTTAGATTAAAAAAAAAAATCAGTACATTTTCATCGAAATAGTGAAAAACAAATGTAATTACGTGTTTATATATAAATATTAAATATAATGTTAAATTTTTCATATTGTTAAATGCAGCCTACCAATCTATTTCATTTAATCAATATCTAAAATAAAATTTCACATCATTACATCACTAATATTACTTCAAAAATTACTCATTTCATAGAATAACTCACTCAAACTTATTAATAAAAAGTGAGTAAGAAAAGATTATCGATTAAAAAACGCACTCGCACAAATTTTAAATCCTTAAAATACTTTTTTCCCTTTAATATATATATTTTTGTTCAGCGAAATCATTTTTGCGAAATAATCTTACAATCATTCATTCAGACACACTTGTGGATTTAATATATTTATGCTATTGAAAAAGTACCAAAAAAAAACTGAATTTTATAAACAATACAGCAAAAAAAAAAAAAAAAAAGAACAATGGACAAAAGATAAAAAATTCAGAAAGCTTAAGCATTACAAAAAATTATTTTTTAGAAGTCTGTAAGCAAAATATTTTTTACTTTTAAACACGCGGTCTTTTGTTTTAAAAATTAATAAATGCTATTCTTATATTTATAAAATAAAATAAACATAATATATATACTGTATTCTATGACACCCCCCCTTCTATATCCTATATATTGTTTATCTTTTTACTAATGTTTTCACGTAGCTATTTAAGATTAACTTCAAATATTATTTATATAAGAATACTTAATAACATATAATGCAAAACCATAAAACAATACTAGATAAAATCCAAAATTTTTACCAAAATCCTTAAACGACCATGGTTTCATCTATTACAAATAGACCTTATCAAGTGAAAATCAAACTAAATGAACAAACATATATATACAAAGAAACAAACCTTCCCATAATTCATTTCAAACACCACTTTCCCTTAATATCAAAAGATGTCTTCATAAGATTGACAGCCTCAGATTCAAGTTTTATCATCAAAGTCTCTTATATTCTTCTTTTTAATTCATTCTTTTCATAAAAAATAACCGATGCATTGTTAAACAATATTCTATGACCTGTATTCAATTCATGAATATATAAAGCTGAGTTAAGATACCTATGTTTAACTCTACTTATATGAACCTTAATCCTTTCATTAAGGCTAAACTTACTCTGACTTACATAAAACTTACCACAACTACACAGAATCTTACAAACAGTACCAGGAATAGACCTACTATCAATAGATTGCTTTGAACCATTAAGTAACGAAATCAAATCAGAACCTTTCTTCCATGCAACCTTCATTTCTCCTAACAAGTGACTATTCTTATAAACTAAATTATATATTGAAGACTTAAATGGTAAAGACATATACTCATTATCCTTGCCAACAAAATTCTTACCAGTAAAATCATGACTATAAACATTATTATTAAATACATCATTTCTAATAAAATCATGATTACAACCCAATTCTATATAATCAACAGAAAATTGACCTCTTTAAATATCAGCATTAACATTAAAATTATTAAGCCTTTTATTCCTACAACAAAAAGACATTTTTTTAAACATAAAAGGCTGATAACTATTAGACTATTCATATTTCTAAAATTTGTAGGTTTTATAAAATGACTATAAAACAAAACATCATTAACCTTCTCAACATTTAAATCCAAAAACTTTAACTTTACAAAATCAAAACTAGCACCCTCAATGGTAAACTTAATACTAGAATCAAAAGCATTCAATCCACATAAAAACTCCTCTAGTTTTTCTTTCTGAATAACAAACGATCATCAACATATCTAACAAATAATTTTAAATAACATGAAAATTGATTAATAACATTACATTCAAATAATCGATATAGACAGCACAACTCAATGGAGAAATAACATAACCAATAACCCAACCCTCTCTAATCTTATAAAATAAATCATTGCACATAAAATACATTGAATTCTTTAACAGCAAAAGCAAATCATGAAAAACCTTAATCTTATCTGCAGAAAAACATTCCAATTTATTTAAAATTGAAAGCAAACATCAATACTTTTTAATCTATTAACCGATTGATATATATTTTCAATATCTAAACTACCAAAAACACACTCATCATCCAAAACAAAAACATTTATTTTCTTAAAAGCTTCAAAAGAAGAAACACAAAATTGACCCAATATCTATATAGTCTTTAAAAAATCTTATAAAAGTTTTTGATATTTTATCAACAATTCCTCCTGTAAAATCAAAAATACATCTCAAAGGAAAATTATCTTTTTGATATTATTTGTATGTTATTTATTTTGTATTATTTATTAATAATTATTTATTTGTAATTGTATCTTTATATTATTAATTTTCTTTCAGTATGTGGCAGATTTTATATGATAATTTTTCTAGTGTAGAAATTTTATAAATAAAAAAGTTAATTAATATGTCTAATAAAGTAGAGTCTTTAAAGGCTCAGGTAAATTTTCTTAAGTCTCCTAAGCTTTGTAATGTTTGTCCTAATTCATGTAATATTAGGTTGGATAGGAAATTGGTATTATTTTCTAATTGTGATTTTAATTAAAATTTTTAAAGATTTATCCTTAAACAATTTATTATACAGATTATATATGGGTAGTTTATCTAATTTAATTGATATGTTTAAAAACAATTACATGAGGGTTAGATTTTAGAAGTAATTTTAATTATTCAGTTTTGAATTCTTTGTTAATGTGGCTTAGGACTAAATGTGAAATCACTTATAGTAATAAATATTTTTTAAAAATTAATTGGTTGGTTGGAAAGTCTGGAAATAAAAGTTTTGTGAAACAAAAAAGAGTTTTGATTTGGGAGTTATAAAAATAGGCCTATTGCTTCATCTGTTTTAAATTTATCAAATTATGTTTTGAATTTATCTGATTTGACTGTTTTAAATAAGGGTCCTGTTTTTGTTCCTTTTGTTAATAAAAGTTTAGTTTTTGATTTCATTTCTGCTATTGAAAGTAGTAGTAATATTTCTGATGAAAATAAAGTGTCTTTACAGGTTATTGTGAATATAGTCAATTAAAAGAGAAAAATTTGTTTCTGCCCCTAAGGAAATTAGTCTTGTTAAAAAACGATTGAAAATCAATGATGTTATCTTGTTGAAGGAAGATAAAGGTGGCTGGTTAGTATTGTTAAATAATATTGATTTTAAAAGTAAAGTTTTTTTTAGAATTAAATAATGAAAAGAATGTTATTTTAGATTCTGATCCTGGTAAAAAAAAAAAAAATGTAAATTGATTAAAATTATGAAAGTTATGGAAAATAAAAAGATCTTTGGTAGAGCTACTTATTTAAGTTGTTATCCTAGTGATTATGTGGCTCCAAAGGTTTTCTTTAATTTGAAGTCTCATAAAGATAATTTTTCTTTAAGATGTATTTTTGATTTTACAGGAGGAATTGTTGATAAAATATCAAAAAAAATTATAAGATTTTTTAAGGACTATATAGAATTGGTCAATTTTGTGTTTCTTTTTCTTTTGAAGCTTTTAATAAAATAAATGGTTGGTTTTGAATGATGAGTTTAGATATAGAAAATATGTATCAATCGGTTGATAGATTAAAAAGTATTGATGTTTTTCTTTCAATTTTAGAAAAATTGGAATGATTTTCTGCAGATAAGATTAATATTTTTCATGATTTGCTTTTGCTATTAGAGAATACAATGTATTCTATGTGTAATAATGTGTTTTATAAAATTAGAGAGAGTTGGGTTATTGGTTATGTTATTTTTCCATTGATGTGCGCTGTCTATATTAATTATTTGGAGTCAGTTTTCATGTTTTTTAAAATGATTTGTTAGTTGTGTTGACGATTATTTGTTTGTTTTTTAAAAAAAAAAAATTAGAGTTTTTATGTGGATTGAATGCTTTTGATTCTAGTATTAAATTTACTATTGAGGGTGATGTTTTTGATTTTGTAAAATTAAAATTTTGGATTTAAGTATTGAGAAAGTTACCGATGTTTTGTTTTGTAGTCATTTTATAAAACCTAAGAATTTAAAAAATATGATTAGGCCTGATAGTTATCAGCTTTTTACGCATAAAAAAATGTCAAATTTTTGTTGTAGAAATAGAAGGCTTAATAATTTTAATGATAATGCTGATATTGAAAGAGGACAATTTGCTGCTGATTATGTATAATTGGGTTATAATCATGATTTTATTAGAAATGTTGTATTTATTATTATTATTATGATTTTAATGGTAAGAATTTTGTTGGTAAGGATAATAAGCATACATCTTCACTATTTAAGTCTTCAATGTATAATTTGGTTTATAAGAATAGTCATTTGTTAGGAGGAATGAAGTCTGCATGGAAGAAAGGTTCTGATTTGAATTCGTTACTTAATGGTTCAAAGCAATCTATTGATAGTGGGTCAATTCCTGGTATTGTTTATAAGATTCTGTGTAGTTGTGGTAAGTTTTATGTAGGTTGGAATAAGTTTAGCCTTAATGAAATGATTAAGGTTCATATAAGTAGTGCTAAACATAGGTATCTTAACTCAGTTTTATATATTCATAAATTGAATACAGCTCATAGAATATTGTTTAACAATGCATCAGTTATTTATTATGAAAAGAATGAATTAAAAGAAAAATAAAGGAGACTTTGATGATAAAACTTTTTGAATCTGAGGCCATCAATCTTATGAAGACATCTTTTCATATTAAGGGAAGATGGTGTATGAAATGAATCTCATGTTTGTTTGTAAATATATATTTGTTCCTTTAGTTTTATTTTCACTTGAGAAGGTCTCTTTGTAGTAGATGAAAGCATGGTTGCATAAGGATTTTGGTAAAAATTTTGGATTTTATCTAGTATTGTATTGTTTTATGGTTTTGCATTTTATTTATTACTAGTATAGTGTTAGGCAGCTTTGGTTTTTTAATATAATATATACAATTTATATAATTATTGCACTAAACAGAAGAACTGACAGTTCATATACATCAGGTTCAGAGAGAAGACATGAATAATGAAAAGTTGATCATATATGTATACACATTGTAGTTATCTGAAAGTTAGTTATGATAGTATTTTACTTACAATTATATGTTAGATTATTTCCATCATCTACAATTATTAATTGTCTTTAGAAAAATTCAAATTTTATTTAAGTTTTTCAAATACATTCAGTTGTTAGTAATAGAACACAAGTTAGTATATAACCCAAGGCTTCAAATGATAGTCTTTTTCTTTTGATGTTACTGGTCAGAGCAATAACAATTTTAATATGGGAATCTAACTTGATATGTTTAGATTCATGAATACTGAACTATAGGGTGACCCTCTAATCATCTAACAATCAGTAGAAATTTTATATACTTATTTATGAGAACCTTCCTGTTTTTTACATTTTTTCTTCTAAATAAAATTAATGTGTGGTTTCCAAACATTATGAATTACGACATAAAATTGATTTGTGAGGTTATTTGCCACTATCATGTGAGTCTTCTTTACTTTTTCTTTCAGTTCAATATTCTTGCCCTCTCTCCTCCCAAATGAATATTTGTTCATTAGAACATGCTGTGCTATTTTAGACCCATTTGGTTTTTTTTTTTACATTTTATCATTACTTTCTAAATCTTTTAATTATTTTTCAATGATTTAGCTAGTTTCACTGATAAATGTCCTATTTTCACATGTGAAGTTTTTGTATTCCAAAATTTTTAATGTTTGGTTTCATAGAAGTTGGAATTGCTCATAATATATTATGGCTTTGGAAAGCTGTTTTGAGATTATACTGATTGCAAATGTTCTTAGTTTGTCTGCTATTCTTTTTCTTTTTTTTTTTTTTATTTAACGTTTTTAATTAACGTTTTTAATGATAGCTGATGGATAATTATTCTTCATAAGAGTTTATTCTATATAAAACTTTTCTTTTTTCAAATCACAAAAATATTTAAAAATGCCAATTTTTATTCTTGTTCTGATTTTATTATGAATTTTATTAAATGGGGATATTTTATTGATATGTGTCCAAAATGATTGTATCAATGCTCTGTCAAGAGGGCATGTAACAAATACATTATAAATATAGTGAAGCCAGTCTTTATATGGAGATTTATGGCTGTGGTTTCAATTTCTTCAATATAAATGTTGCTGTTTATTGATGACAGCAGTGAATCCATAGCCATTGCATTGATTTTGTTGGAAGAATTCTGTGTTGGGTTGAAGGTAGATTGTTGTTATGCAAAATGTTAAGAGTTTGATTATATAATCAATAGGAAAAATTGTTCTGGTTTAAAAGTTATTATCCTCATTTTATTTTTTCCTTATATTAAACAATGATTTATTACTGAATATATTTGCAAATAAGCTTTCCACATCAAAGCCTATCAACATCCCAGTTCTTTGAATTTATATGTTCTTGATTAATTACACAAAGTGCTTAGAATCTCAGAGAAAGAAGTGTTTTGTATGCTAAGGGTGTAAAAATAAGTTTTGCCATGAAGAATATCTAGAACTGAAAATAGGTTTTAGTGCAATATGATTACTATGGTTTCTAGATAAAATATTAAGATGTATAATTTTGTTAAAATACAATATTAATCTACTTTTTTCTGAATCAGGAAAACTAAACAGGCGAAACTCTCCATACAATCGTGCCACTCAGTAAAAGCCAGAGTAATCAATGGATGCCAGAAGGCTTGTGCATAAAATCCCTATCTAGTGCCTACTTATTCAATATCCCCAGACTTATGGCCTTCATCAGTGAGGAGCCTTGGATCTGAGAGCTAGATCTTAGTATCTAATGCAACCCTCCAGCAGCCACCTTTTATCTCTACTTAACTACAAAACTATAAATATAATATTGGAAAATACAATAATATTTTCAATCTAAGCTCATTAGCTTATATAGTCATATAGGTCTGAACTCAGTTCAGTACTCATACATTTTGGTGTCTTTGGTTCTTTAATAACCATAGCCACCACTATCCTATTAGGTGGGATTGGTATTAAACCACCAAACATCACATGATCACTATTTCTTATGCTTGCTCATAACTGTTATTAAACAGGCAAAACTCTCTATATAATAATGCCACTCAGTGCAATCCAGAGTAATCAATGGATGCCAGAAGGTTTGTGCATAAAATCGCTATCTAGTGCCTACTCATCCAATATCCCCAGACTTAGTTTCTGACTTGTGGCCTTCATCAGTGAGGAGCCTTGGATCTGACAGCAATCCATTGATTACTCTGGCTTGCACTGAGTGGCACTATTGTATGGAGAGTTTTGCCTGTTTAATAATAATTATGAGCAACCATAAGAAATGGTGATCATGTGATGTTTTGTGGTTTAATACCAATCCTGCCAAATAGGATAGTGGTGACTATGGTTATTAAAGAACCAAAGACATCAAAATGTATGGGTACTGAACTGAGTTCAGACCTATATGACTATATAAGCTAATGAGCTTAGATTGAAAATATTATTAAATTTTATTCTCATAGCAAAAGGTAGCTGCTGGAAGGTTGCATTTGATCCTAAGATCTAAGTGCACTGCTCTCAGATCCAAGGCACCATATTGATGAAAGCCACAAGCCAGAAACTAGTCTGCAGATATTGAATGAGTAGGCACTAGATAGGGATTTTATACACAAGCCTTCTGGCATCCATTGATTACTGTACTCTAGCTTCAACTGAATGGCACTACTGTATGGAGAGTTTTGCCTATTTAATAACAGTTATGAGAAAGCATAAGAAATGATGATCATGTAAATCAGTAATATTACATGTATTGCTTTCTGGGTAATGTTTGGAGCTTTGTGTCTATAGCTGACATAGAATTTTTTGCTACTCTTTTGTAATGGCTTAGTGTGAGAAGATCTCATATTTTATTATTATAATCAGTAATTGTAGTGTTTGTAAAAATGGTAGACATTTTTGTGCACTCCAGAAAAACTAGAATTTATTCGTAAGGCTGTTTTTAGATTGCGCTCTGATAGCTGAGGAATTTAATTAGTGCATTGATGTGATGGTGATCGACAATTCCTAGAAATATTTGCTGATTACAAATATTTCTAGATAAGAGGCGTTACTCTATTGGTCAGTGCATTGATTGATTGTTGCAGTTGTCAGAGAGTGATAGGAACACTGGGTAATAACTAGGCAGTGTAATATAGAGAGCAGTCACACAATTGAGTAAGCAGTTTTAAGTAGAGATATCTTGCATTAGTGCTGGCGGTTAATGATCAGCGCCCAGTGGAAATGTAGTTCACGGGTGTAGCTGAAAAAGACCGCAGCAGAGATATTGAGACAATTCATTGGAGAGTTTCGTTGCAAACCATTGTGTTGGAGAGCTTCGTTGCAGACCAATTTGTTTGGAGAGCATTCATGGCAGACCAATTCATGGAGAGCATTCAATGCAGACCAATTCAGCGGAGAGATTGCAGACCATTTCGTTTGGAGAGCATCCGCTTGCAGACCATTCATTGGAGAGCAGTCGGTGCAGACCATTCGTTGGAGAGCATATGCAGTTGAACATTAGCGAACGTTATTGGATAGCCGCACAGTATGACTGGCAGATTATAACATTGGCACAGTCAGAAGTGCGGATATAACATTGGCACAGTCTCATTTGGAACCTGGGAGTAGCGAATACATTGAACTATAAGTTTAGCCATAGACGGAGAAACCGGGCAAAAATGACAATCCCAATTAGTAACGTTAACATCGGTGAAAGTTTGGAAATAAAAACGTTTGTGCAGTTAACATCGGAAGCTAACGTAATTGGAAAAAAAAGTTTCAGCAGCTGTTAAATCGCATATTTCTGAGTGAAATAACAGGAAAGTAGCGAGAGAAAAACAACACCAAGGAATAGCAACAAGGGTTTTTCTGGAGTGGAGGGAGGAGTGTAGTGTTTGTAAAAATGGTAGACATTTTTGTGCACTCCAGAAAAACTAGAATTTATTCGCAAGGCTGCTTTTAGATCGCGCTCTGATAGCTGAGGAATTTAATTAGTGCATTGACGTGATGGTGATCGACAATTCCTAGAAATATTTGCTGATTACAAATATTTCTAGATAAGAGGTGTTACTCTATTGGTCAGTGCATTGATTGATTGTTGCAGTTGTCAGAGAGCGATAGGAACACTGGGTAATAACTAGGCAGTGTAATATAGAGAGCAGTCACGCAATTGAGTAAGCAGTTTTAAGTAGAGATATCTCGCGTTAGTGCTGGCGGTTAATGATCAGCGCCCAGTGGAAATGTAGTTCACGGGTGTAGCTGAAAGAGACCGCAGCGGAGATATTGAGACAATTCGTTGGAGAGTTTCGTTGCAAACCAATGCGTTGGAGAGCTTCGTTGCAGACCAATTTGTTTGGAGAGCATTCATGGCAGACCAATTCATGGAGAGCATTCAATGCAGACCAATTCAGCGGAGAGATTGCAGACCATTTCATTTGGAGAGCATCCGCTTGCAGACTATTCATTGGAGAGCAGTCGGTGCAGACCATTCGTTGGAGAGCATACGCAGTTGATCATTGGATAGCCGCACAGTATGACTGGCAGATTATAACATTGGCACAGTCGGAAGTGCGGATATAACAATAATGTCCATTACAAATATCACATTGTTTTTCTCATCAGAAAGAATAATAGGATTATCTTATGTGAGAGCTTTGATAACTCCTCAATGTAGGTAATATTTGATTTAATCTGTTAGTGCCACTCAGATGTTGTTTTTATTCCCCAATATAATTTGAATGCTTCTTCTAAAATCAATTTTTGAGAACTTCATCAGTTACTTCTATTATATTACATTATTTGATGATAAAATGTAATTCTCTTTTTTAAACAAAAGTTTCAGCTTCTATTAGATGTTTAGACTAATAATTTTGCAAAACTGATGTTTGATATGCAAATATAGTTTACAAGTTTCTTCTTTTGGCATTCTTTTATTTTTCAAGTAATGCTGGAATATGATTTTTTTTTATTGATTGAAAAACTATTATGAAGTTTTCACATCATCAACATTAAGGCATTTAAAAAAAAATACAATGTATAAAAAATAATTTTATACAAATGTACATTTTTATTACTTGAAGTTTAATTATGCCCTGCTATGTATAAAAAAAGATGGTATTTCAAATCAGCAAAGAAAGTTTAACTTCCAAATTAATTAAAATACCAACTGATATTAAAAAAATGTAGATGCTAAATTCTAATTTTAGAATTTATATTTTGTGTAGCATTGTCATTACAATAAAAGGTGACAAAAGTGTAATTACTGGGGATTTGATAAAAATCAAAGACAGTCGGAATTTAGTTAAGAAATGCAATTAATAAATTTCAAAATTAAATTGGATTAAGATTCTTTTAGATAATAAAGAAAATAATTTTACTAAAGTTTAATTAATTAATTAATTTGGAAAGATCCGAATAGCTTTTGTTTTTGAGATATATGTAGGGCAAAAAGAAGAAAGAATTAGTATTACTTTAAACTTCAGAAAAAAGACACTTTTTGTAGAGTTTAGTTACTGTATATTTCTAGAAGAGTTTTATTTGTAAAGTTTTTAAATTATTAAATTACATCACGCTATGAGTGAGTAGATCGCCCAATTTCTTTGCCCAGCTCCGGTGCAACTGAGTATGGAGTTCCCTCGTATTATAGGATGCCGTGCAGATGATAAAGCCTTTGTCTCATTTAACAATCATGTTGCTGACATGCTATGCCGTTGCTATCAACTCAAAGCGCCAATGTATAATATCATGTAATGACCAGCCAAATCTACTGTTTGCCAACATTCTTCAAAAGTCTGGCAAAATACTAATTTAATATAATTATTAAATAGTTAAGATTTTACTTCATTAACGCTTGAATAAATTAATATATATATGTGCTATGCGCACAGGTAATGAAGCTATTAATAAATTGTCAAAATGTTTACTGCCAAGCGCTTTCGGGACAGTCTACAGTCATGAATATGGGACTGTAGACTGTCCCGAAAGCGCTTGGCAGTAAAAATTTTGACAATTTATTAATAGCTTCATTACCTGTGCGCAGAGCACATATATATATATTAATTTATAATTATTAAATGATAAAAACCTCTCTAATATTCTCTTCCTTTGCTTTAAACAATTATATATTAATCATTCTGTAAAATACATTTCTTATCTATCGTCTTATTCAGATATTATATTGCCTTATTTAAATATTTTATTGTGTTATAACGCACGCTTAATTAATCGTTTATAGTAAGGAAGATGTTTCTTAAATTTTGCTAGACTTATTATTTAAGAATCAGACTGAGGTAAATTTAGGGGAAAAAATTTAATGATTAAAATAATTGACATTATTTAAAGAGAGTCCAATAATTAAATAAAATAAGATATTTAAATCTCCCTCCCTCTGATTCTAGTTTGTGTTTTTTTTTTAATTTCCTATTTAAATTTGTCTATTCAAATCGGTTACTTCAAATACATAATCTGAACGCCATTAAAGCAATTACGAATGGTTCATAAACAATTTTTTTTTAAAAATAAAATTTAGTTTAACAAAATAAAAGTTAAAACTTTATTTACTATTATAAGAGATAAATATATGTGTATTCTGCGTATATGTGAATATAAACTACTTTCAGTTTTTAAAATAAATTTAATGTTCAAAGTTGAAAGCGAAAACTTCGTTTTTCTTTTTCTTTTGATAAATAAATATGTGTACTGCACGATACGATAGTTTAATTCTTTAAATCTTTTGACTCAATTTTAATATAATATCATCGTAGGCTATCGTATCAATTTCTTTATATCTAGGGCAGACCTCTAACTATGCAAGGATTAATTTCTTTATAAAATCTTTTAGGTCTTGATTTAGCCTATAGAATATATATCCGCATATGATAAACTTATGGCATGACCATTTACGTTTTATAGATTTAAATTTAAGTCCAAATGTTTATTGTTATATATAAATATAGCGTTACTGGGTTGTCTAATTTCTTTATTATTTTACTGCGTTTTTTCAGCAGGCGTATCTCTGCTTCGGAAAATTTAATTTGATGGATTCATGTTAAATAAGTTCCACGCAATTGTGGGAACATTCCTTTTATTTTTCAGATCCAGAGGGGCTTATTATTTATAGTTAACAGTGCCGAGGATCGTTCCTGCTTGTTAATGAGAGTTATTAAGGGTTATGTGAAGATGCTCATTCCTTCATTCTATGACCCAAGACTTGGATATGACATCGTGGAGGCGATCATATTCCAGTCTACCTCGTCACTGGATGTATTTATTACTGAAGCAACCCAGTACTGCTTTCCTTTTTTGTGTATGTTAAAGCCTGGTATTTAGACATTGGTTGGTCATGAGAGTTATCCATTTATCTATTTAACCATATTTTTCTATAGTTAATTAAACTTACTTACTTATTATTATGTACCTGCTTGAGGGACATCCAAAGATCAAATAGATACATCACCCGAGGTCCCTTATATATATATATGTTAGACCATTGAAACCTTTACATATGTAATCATCTAATTAATGTAATTCCACCATCTTATAAGTCTAGCAACTAATTAAACCGTAGTCATTTCTTTTGTTTGTTTGCTTGTAATTTTCTTAGTAATAAAGTATTTGTATCTTTTGTATACAATGCACTGGGTGTCTTGTTTTGCCACAGGGAAGTCATATAATTGGAATCTAATTTTAATAGTCTCTACTTCTCCCTGATCACCAAGCCTAAAAAAAAAATGAAGTAGTATGTAGTTTGGAATGAATTGTGGTGGTTTAAGTCACCCTGGTGGTGATTTTGCAACTATCAGCTCATCCTGACCATTACATTATTACTAATGAAATTCTAGATTTGATGTTTGAAAAATCTTTGAGCATTTGCACTTTTTCTTAACAATGTCTTCATTGCTCTCAGTAATTTTCTCAACTTTCTTGAAGTAAATTGGAGGTATTAGTTGCAAGATTTACAATTCACATATACAAATTAAATGATTTTCCATTTTGGCAGTGGGCCCAAATATAAAATCAATTAATTTTCATATGTAAATATAAATCTGAAGGGTTTGTCCTTAAAACTTGCAACTAACTTTCAGAGAGCTGAGAAGATTTACTCAGAGAGCGAGTCTCTGTAAGAGAAAAAATAAATGATCAAAGATTTTTCAAATATCAAACCACATGTTTCATTAGTATTATAAAATGTTCCAAAACACAAACTTACTGATGTGAAGAGAGTTTTTCAATCAGTAAAAAATATTCTAAATTTATATGAAAAATAAGAGAACGTCAAAATAAACTTGTAAACTACATTAGATAGCAAACAACAGATTTGTCAATTAAAAATCTTAAATTCTAAACGTCTATTATTAGATGCTGAAACGTTTGTTTTGGAAAAAGAATTAAACTTTGTCATCACATAACTAATATCCCTTTATTAAATATAATGGATTGAGGAAGTCTCTCAAAAATTGATTTTAAAAGAAGCAATCAAATTATATTGGAGAATCAACTGATTAAATCAAATATTACCTATACTGAGAGAGAAACTATCAAATCTCTCAAACAATAAATGTATTATTCTTCCTAATGACATTTGTAATGAATATTACTGATTATGATAATAAAATAAGAGAGCTCCTCACAGTAGGCCAATACAAAAAATAGCAATAATTTTATATCAGATATTGAAATAAAATAAAACAAAAACATTACTTAGAAATCATCTCAAGTATTTCACTGCTTTAGAAAAAAGTAGATAAATATCATATTTCAGCAAAATTACATCTTTATGGACTAACCTAGAAACAAAAATAATCATGCATTAAGACCTATTATTAGATCTAGAAATTCAACATGTCAAACTTATCATCATTTCTTCTTGACATTTTAGTTTTCTGTTAAACAAAATATTGTCCATTGCCAGAGATTCCAAGCATTTTGTGGAATTAATCAAGAACATACAAAAGAAAAGATGACATGTTGATAAAGTTTTGGATGTGTAAAGCTTACAAATGCATTTTTCAATATTTTATTTTCCAATATAAAGAAAAAATTAAATGAGGATAATAATTTACACACAAGAACAAAACAGGCAAAACTTTCTCTCTCTTCTCTCTCTCTCTCTATATATATATATATATATATATATATATTGCCACTCAGTGCAAAGTAGAGTAATCAATGGATTCCAGAAGGCTTGTGCATAAAATCCTCATCTAGTGCATACTTATCCAATAACCCCAGACTAGTTTCTGGCTTGTGGCCTTCATCAGTGAAGAGCCTTGGATCTGAGAGTTTTGCCTGTTTTAATAAGTTAAGAGCAAGCATAAGAAATAGAGATCATGTGATGTTTATTGGCACACCAGAACAACCTTTTCTATTGATTATGTAATCAAACTCTTAACATTCTCCACAATAACATACTTTTAATACAACACAGAATTCTTCCAACAAAATCAAGGGATGATATGTGTTGACATTGCTGTAAACCATTGATTAGCAACATTTACATTAAAAAACTTGAAATCACAGCCATAAATCTACATATAAAATCTGGCTTCACTATGGCCTCTTAATGAAGTACTGCTACAAACATTCTGGACACATTTTTTTAAAATAATGTTTTTGTGACAAGAGTCCCTCATAGTAAAACCAAAGGTATAATTTACAGGCTCCCTCACCCCTACACACACACAGAGAGAAAAATACTTAACATATACATTCAATCATGGCAGAACACCAAAAATTGGAGATTTATACTAATAAGAAATTTGTTCAGAAACCAATATTTGGGGGGGGAAAGGGTCTTACAAAAAACAAAATCTCATAAAAAATGATTATCCATCAGCTATTATTAAGAAACCTTAAATAGTCAACAAAAATGTCAAAAAAAGAAACAATTCTAAAAATTATAGTGTATTCTCACATTCCAGGGATACACAGAAAAAGTAAGAAAATCTTCAATCAGTATAATCTCAGAACAGCTTTCTAAAGCCAAAGTACATTATGAGCAATTCTGATTGACATACAACCCAATGCTGAAAAACAAAGGCTGCATCTATAAAATACCATGTGAAAGCAGATGGACATATGTCAGTGAAATTAGTCAAACAAAAAATGGTTAAAAGAGCACAAAATAGTCAAGCATCGGTGGTCGAGAGGTCAGTGACATCTGCTTTAAAGCAGTTGTCCCGGGTTAGCGGGTTCACTTCCCGGCTGGTGCTATGACACATGAGGAAAAGAAAGAGCACAAAGTATTGTTTAAAATAGAAAAAACAGATGTTTCTAAAATAACAAGCTATGTCTTGAACAAAAAGAAAAAATTGTAAACAAACTTCATATGATAATGGTAAATAACCCTATAAATAAACCTAATGTGGTAATTCACAATGTTTGGAAATCATTCGTTAATCTTGCCTTTAAGAAGAAAATGAAATTATCAGGAGGACTCTCATAGTTAAATATATAAAATTTATACTGTCTGTTGCCATCAACAAATAGCTTAGTTAGTTCGAGAACTACCTTCAATTTAGTTTTCATGAATCTAAAGGTCAAATATAAGATAATGAACTTCAACAAAGTGATCAACAAAATAGTATAAACAACTATGATTTAACTCGAGTAAATAAACAGTATAAGCTGAACAAGCCTAATGTTAAAACTCTGTCAAACCACCCCAACTCAAAACACAAATAATAACTAGGGCAACTAATGACAAGAACACTTAAGTAGTTAATTCTAAAAACAAAACAGAATCTAAAATAGAAAAATCCAACACTGAAACTTGTGTAAACTTAACAGAGTTAGAATCCAGTAAATCTAAAGAAAATGAGCAGACTAATTCGGCTTATAAAAGAACCCATCCAAATGTTGAAAATATACAAACCCATACTAATTGTGGCAGTATTTCCTCTCAAACAAATATGATAAATAAGATTAAAACATTTACAACTGATCATAACCATGAATATGCATTAAATGATAACACACCAAATTTCTCACAAGAGGCACTAGAACAAATATTCCATAGAACACGAATAATCAATAAAAAAATAAATAATGAAAATGATATTGCTAATGCAAACAATTCTAAAAATTATCCTACATATAAACCACCCAAAACCAACATATATCAAACAGGTAAAGTCGATATAACACATAATAAAACCTCATATGCAAACATAACAAAAATAGGAATTCCACAACAATTTAATGCATCACAAAATCATAATTTTTCATATAATGTAAATAATAAAATACACAATTTCAATAACACACATGTAAAACCTCATGACCTAACAATGTTAGATTTATTAGAACAAGAATCAGAACAGTTAAATAACAACAAACAACGTGAAATTAGCAATGCTAATTTTATCGTAATGGACCATACAGAAGAACAATTTCAAATAATAAGTTCTAAATTTAACCAATCAATCCCATTGATTCTACTAAAATCACTAGCAAATTACAACAGTGACAGGAGTCTGATCTTAGCTGTGACAGACACCAATTGAACTTACACAAGTTCCCAGTCAATGCTCTTTATGACCTAATTAGGAAAAATGATATCACAGAAACCGTCTATCGTATCCCAACTCATCGAAATGACAGATACATAGCTGTTGAGTTCACATCATGGGCAAACAAACATTCATTTAAAAACAGATTTAGAGTGTTGGACAATAAAGTTATAATTCAGATAGACAAACCCCGAATTTCAACACTTTCAGGCATGTTAAAAAATTGCACCACTGGCTTGGATGATATCCAAATGCAAAAGTTAATGCAACCATTTGGCAAAAGTAGACAAATCAGTTAGTTCAATCCTATCAAACACAGCAGTTTTCAAATTAAATCTTAAGAAGGGCATAGCTCCCACTGACATTCCAACCATTATCAAAATGA
Source organism: Epiperipatus broadwayi (assembly GCA_028023455.1). NCBI lineage: Eukaryota > Metazoa > Onychophora > Udeonychophora > Euonychophora > Peripatidae > Epiperipatus > Epiperipatus broadwayi. The sequence continues at coordinate 22,272,235 of JAQFVV010000001.1, read as the reverse complement.
AGGGTGCATCTGCAGCGTGAAAAAATACATTTTCACAAGTGCAAAGAAACCCAAAGCACTCCACCACTAAACTCAACTTATAAAGACACATTCTCTTCAAATAATAACCCAAAAATGATTCTCAATGACGAATCAGAAGAATTAAATATTGTAACAAGCAACACAACAATTATTAAAAGCCAACTGAACAGAAATAACATTGCAGAAAATAGTAATATGACGAGCCAATCACCAAAAGATGCATCAACCAACTCTGATAAAGCTATAACCCAAATAATCTCAACTAAAAGTCGACAGACTATAATTGCAAAAGGAAATTCCCAGCTCTCAAAAAATAAAGAAACACCTAATCTTGCAAGCTTAGATCATTTTGAGCAAGAAAATCATATTGAACATGATTGCCAAAGATCACAAACACCAACAACATCTCCTTATTCAAACTCAGAAAATATAGGCAATCTACAGCAAGTCAGGCCACCCATAACCACTGCAGCCTTAACTGGCAAACCAAAGAAACTGAGTACCGAATCCAAAGATGACATAAGCCACAGTAACAATGGCACTGATGTGGAGTCAAGACATGGAGCTGAGTGTTACTAACATAGCAAAACACATAAGGAAATCTAATAGAATTTTTAGAATAGCCCAGAAGAAGGAGAACTAACATCATACTCAAAACAAAAACCAAATAAACCCATCCCTTCATACAAAAACAAACCAAACATAAAAAAAAATGCAATGTCAACCATATTACTATTAGATTTTAACTGATTTATATCTACAAATGATCTAGAAAATCAACCATATAACAACCCTGATAGGCCAAATCTAAATGATGATAAAGAAGATGATAATAAAGAACAAAACTTCAACCTCCCTATCCAAAATATCACTAGCAGTCCAGTCAAATAGCTCTAAGGTTAATGGATAGTTATTCTTGTAAAATAGTAGGCCTGAACATGAGAGGTCTTAACTCACGTCAACGTATTTATGCAATTAGGCAGTTTTTCTCCTCGGTCTCACCAAATATTCACCTGATCCTCTCCCAAAACAGAAACATTTTCATAGAGACTATGAAGAAAATCCAAAATAGGGATAAAGTCCTTGCCTCAAAATTTCTTATAGAAAACACATGGAATCTCTTCAACTTCCCAAACATATATATCCAAGTGTGAATAACTAATTGTTCCAGCAGGCTACAGTAACTTTCACAACAGACCAAATTTAATAAGATTTCCTGGCTTTCTCATTGTGTAACAAAATATAATAAATTTAACAATAAATAATTTTTATATAAAAAAAATTAGATTTCCATCCAATACTGCCACTAGTCAAGCCAGCAACATCTGAAAAAGAGAATACTAAATGAATCATTATATTACATACTCACATTAACAGTTGAATAAATCTGAAAAGTTTAAATAAAGTTTGAATTTTTTAAAAGATATTTGGCAATTCTAGATGATGGAAATAGTCCACATTTAATTACAAATATACATATAATGTCTATATATGTATATGCTTCTGTACTTTTGCTTCACCATAATTTTTCCGTAAATAGAATACTAATAAATACAATTAAAGCTACATACTCAGAGACGGCCTTATTATAAGGTTTAGAATACCATATGTTAAATGACTTGCAAGAAAAGCACAGATATTCATGTCAATTATGATATCATACATCTTATCTGCATTTTATTTCATTTAAAAATAATATTAATAGATTGGTAAAAGATGTTTGGAAAAATATGTGTCTCACTGCCCATTTAATAATAGACCTTAATAGCAGATAGAGTTTTATTGTTTTGAATCAGTTCAGATAAAACTTAGAAACTTTTCTAAATAGGATTAAGCTTTTTTCCCAGATATCAGCCCAAAATATAAAGCTAACTAATCTTAACTAATAGGTAAAACAAAAAAGGAAAAACATTGAAATTCTAATCTCATGGCAGTTGGTATGATTGATGAATAATGTTATCTCCTCCATTCTCCTTCCTCAGAAATTTATGAAGAAGTTCTTTCTCTCAGCATGGAAATATTTAAAAGCTGTTTCTATTGTATGCAAAAAGAAAAGGTTTGTTATTAGCTAAGAAAAGGAATCTTTTAATTTTTCTACAATGTCCACTCTATACATTTTCGTTTACGCAACGACTATTATCACGAGATAATTCATATATAAATAAATGCAGATAAATCCAAACATTTTCAAGAGTGATTTATTTATCATTTTTATCACTAAGTTTAGGATAAAAAAAATCAAATAAGCTTTTAATTGGATCATTTCTTAGGTTTACTTGAAGGCAGAATGAATGAATGCACAAATGTGTAAATACTGGTCTTCTTTATAACCCTTATTCTCTGGAGGATGATAAATTGTTTATAAAGGCAATAGTTTATGAGCAATATTGGAAGCTGTAAACCTCTTGGTCATGAACTTGGGTTGCCATTTGATGATGACTTTTTACATAGGTGCCTTCAACTGTAGATTACTTTCAGGTAAAGAAAGAATGATTGAATTAAAAAAAAGAAATAGTCTAACAATAAATTCTACATTACTTTACTATAATCTTAAAAAAAAAAATTAAACCATAAATGGAGTGAGTCTCATTATAAATAAAAGTTGCAAGAGCAACTTTGTGTCAGTTAAACAGAATGATAGCCTAACATAAATAATTGAAATTTATGCCCCACAACAGATTCCCATTCTGTTAAAAAAAGCATAAAATTATTATGAAAGTCTGGAAATATACTGAAAAATAAAAATACTATAGGATATTTTAGTTATAGTGTCAGAAATGAGAAAGGGAATAGATTCATTGAATATGGTGGTTTAAAAAAAACTATATTGTGAATTCCTTTCTCAAGAAAAATGCCAAGCAGACTTTAATATGACTCAAACATAAATGAAATCAGTAAAATGATAATCAATACTCTAATAAAAACTGCTACACAGATATCTGGTACAAAAAAGCAACAATTCATTAATAAATGTGTGCATAAAGAAAAGAAATATGAAAATATTTTAAAATGAGTCAATTAGAAAACTGAATATCTAAAATTTTTGTAAAATATTATAGAAAACAATTAGCGATACCATAAAAGTATAAAATTTATAAATGTATTAAATAATCTCCACACTACCACACATTCTTTGGAAAACAAATAACTAAAGACACAATAAAAGACAAATGCCCCTCAAGATGTATTTCATGCCAAATCAGATATCTTTATCACATGTACGGTATTTATCAGTAAAAAAGTTGTTACATTTTTTATACAAATGTGAAACTTATTCCACCCAGAACTTTGACATAATACACTTTAGATAAATACATAATAATTATTATTAATCATTTATTAAAACTCATAATTATCTTTAGTCCAAATATAAGTTTTAAACCTCTGTTAAAGATTAATATATCTGATTTATTTAATTTAACACATACAAGCATGGAGTTATGAACATTTCTCTTTCTCATGTGTCATATCCTTATAAATGTATTAAATAATCTCCACACCACACAAATAAAGAAAAATGATTCCAAGATTCATTTTATATTGAACCAGCACTCATCAGTTGGCCCAGGTCACTTCTCTCATATATATCTTTGTCATATATATAGTATTTATCAATAGTAAATTGTTACATTTTGATATACAAGTGTTAAACTTACTCCACTCACAACTTTGATGCAATCCACTCTAGATAAATAATGATTATCATTAATCATTTATTAACCTAGAGATTATTCCTAATTCAGTTATAAGTTTTAAACCTCTTTTAAGAGTAATATATCTGATTTTTTAATTAAACACACATAAAAAATATAATTGTTAAATGGCAAGAAAGCTATAAAAGAAAACAAAAGTCTAATATATATTAATATGTTATCCTTTAAAAATATACTATACATAACAGTTTTAAAAGTATAATAATGGTAAAAAAATAAACAATAATAATATATAATTTACACAGAAGTGCTTTCAGTTGCTTAGATTGTAATCAATATCTATTCAACTTATGTAAATGATCTAAATAATCAAAAGTATACTACTACTACTACTACTACTACTACTACTACTACTACTACTACTACTACTACTACTACTACTACTACTACTACTACTACTACTACTACTACTACTACTACTACTACTACTACTACTATTATTATTATTATTATTATTGTTGTTGTTGTTGTTGTTATTGTTGTTGTTGTTATTATTATTATTGTTATTTATTTTACTGTTAGTAAATTTTAAAACTATTACATACACAAACGTATAAGATTATTAAATAACAGTGTTTAGATGTATATGTAATTTAAATGAAAAAAAGCTACACTTCCACCCATGCATTATGAATAGACAACATTCCACATCAATAAATGATTTAAAAGAACAGGTAATCCACCCATTCTTAATAGCCAGATCTTAAAAGTCAGTATATAACTTATAAAAGTTCAAATTACATATCGCAGGACAGAGAAAGCATCTCATGTATACCAACCTACAATAATAAACATTAGTTTATATAATTCTAAAATAATAGTGTTTATATATATATGTGTGTGATTTATATGGATGAAAACTATTCTTCCACTCATATGTAATTAATAGAAATATTTAAAAATCACTCATGTTATTTATTATTATTTACTCCAATGTTGATTTTTGCTTATGCTCATCAATTGTGATGGTGAGGATAATGATTTACATTGCCCCATGTTTATCTCATATTACATACCATACAAATAATGCCAATGTGGGGTCCGATAATGATCAAGTTTTAATAGCCAGTTTTACAAAATGAGCACATATGTTGGAGTTCAAATATAACTTTATACTTAAATTAAGTTCATTTTTATGAAAAATTCATAAAGAAAGCAATTAATTAATTAATTATTGTAAAATATATAAGAGAATATGTGATGATTTGATTATTCAATGATAAATAATAGATATAGACACTAAACAGTGTTATTGAAGTATGTGAAAAAAACAGGTTTATACTTAAAGCAGAACAGAAGACAAGCAAAGCAAGATTTTTGGTGTTTAGATGAAGATTTTGGATGTTGGCACTGATTTAGTTGTACTTTCAGGTCTTGAGATGGATGGAAGATTTGATCATTGTCTTGAGAATGCAATGTTTTCATGCAACTTCATAGAGTGTTTTTATTCCCGGCACTGCACTAACCCACTTTCAAGTTTTTATATTTTTGTTTTGCATATATAGTTAACAAAACCTTGTGTCATGAGCCCCAATTCTAAGTCTCAAAAAGAAGCAAGGCATAATTTTCAAGTTTTTATATTTACAAACTTCTGACACTCAAAGAAACAAGACTGTGCAAAGTTATTATTATTACATGTTTAGGGTTTTAAGTAACTTGTAGGGTTCAAATTGAGGTAGCCTTCTTGAAATTTATGCCATATAGGGTATTTAATGACTGGTGGTTGGATTCATTATCCATTCAAGAATTACAGATCACTATTTATTATTTTTAATTGCTGAATTTCAGCAAATAATTGAATATGTGAATTTTATTTTAAGCATGTATGTATATGAAAAAAATCAGTCACACATATATAAAGAAAATAAACTAGATAGTAAAGCAATCAATGTCTAGTCATCATCGATGCTTCACGTTACACCATTTAGACTAACATCCTAGGGGTCCGCAATTCAGACCTTGCTATAAATATATGCTATTCACTCACACACTGTATGCCTAATGATTAGAGAAATTAATAAAATTAAAACTATTTAGTAAAGTAAAACAGTAGTGTACATGATGCGTATATATATATGAATGAAGCAATAATGTTATTAATGTTTATTGCTGACAACTAAACATTTTCTTTATATAATTGTAATTTTTTTTTTTGTTATATCTATATGTATTTTGATTTAAAGTATTTAATTAAACTATTGGAATGTAACAACAAAGAAAAATGGGGAAGGCTTGAAATACTGAAATTATCTTTATCTCAAGTCAGATTGTTGTCTATAATTAAAATTTATAAATCTTAATTAAGATCGAAAGCAAATCGTTCATCAGTTGTTGTCGAATGATTTAAAATAGCTAAAAATGGTATTTTGAGCCTTATCTGTATAAAAACATGTTGTTAATTAAATGTTGTTTGTAAAGGAATTATAGAGATAGTGTATAAAAAGAGCCCATAAGACTTTTTAAAGGCAGTCGGTGATTTTCACTTGATAAGTTAGTTACTTGATAAATCAGTTAGTTACTTTTGCTTGATCAGTCAGTTACTTTTATGTTTCTGATTCAAAAAGTTTTGCCAGACCATCATTTAAAAAGTCAAGAGAAGTTTAGTGCAATGGAGCATGAGTAGTGGAGCCATCCGCCTCTCCTTTTCTCTCGGAGAACTGTCTACTAGCTGTAAAATTCCATCTTACCGGCCATATGAGATGACGTAGAATTGCCAACCTGCCGGCCTGCCGCTATGCTGATATCTTAGGTAAAATCATGTAATGTAGAGCTGCCTTAATACGAACATTCATGGGTGATTTATAATTTATAGCTAAATTAATTCATAGATCCATTTCTGATATTTTGCTAGTTTTGCTCGTAAACTCTCTATAATCCTTTATTAATACTTATGTAATTCTAAATATACGTTTGCTTTCACGCTCAATTTATGTTTATATCACTTTATGCGGTTAAATTAAATGTATACTACTTATTTTGTTTAATATATATATTATTTTCTATAATATGTCGGTATCAATCAATCTCGTGACTTTAATTAAATTCATTAGTAAAATTATATTCATTTGTTTATTTAAAATAAAAATCGTTCGCTAGGTTGGTTGTATACCTAAAAGTATTTTATTGTGGATGCTTATTTTATTTTGTTGTTTAGTTGCCTTTATAAAAGATTGCGACACATAATATAAAATTCCACCTTCTCTTACCATTGCCCAGAGGGCTAATTCTTTAGTTAATACGTATATGGAAACCAAATCTTAAATGTAAATTTTATTAGTTTAATGATGTAAACAGAGTTATTATTTTATTACAATTGGTTAAATGACTCATAATTGAAAACAGATTATTGCACAAGAGGTTAGATCCTTTCCAAACTTTAAGGAATAATATAAAATTATATAAACATTGCTGGCATACCTTTTCTTTATTCTGATATTTTATCTTTTCCATTTCTTGATTGTTTTGTTATTGGGGACATCGAAAGCTTGATGCTCCCATCCTACTTTTCAAAATCGTTCATAATCAGAGACACTACTGTCTGTGGAATATAAGGTTTATGAGGATTATGTGCTGTGGATGGCAGTACATAATGATCTGGGATCTCAAACTCAGCCTCTCCTTCGATATCGCTCCGCCAGATGCATGGACATATCAAATCTAAGTTCGTCTCAAGTATTCCTTTAAAATGATAAAATATCCACAATCACCATGAGGCTTTATTTCGTTATCGTATGCTAGTACCGTTACTCTTGTCGTTAATTTGATCCCGTCCGCCTAACCTTTAGTAAGTTGCAATGATGTGTTAAAGATAATGGTTCATTTCATAAAAATACGTTCAGTTCAGAGTTAAAAAGCTTTCTTTGAAAAAAACCGTTATCGATTCCATAGATGTAGACAAAAGTAAATTGTTTATTATATCATGTAATCTCGTAAATAAAGCACATTGTTTGTTTCTTATTTCTAAAAGACGTCTTTGCCAAACAATGCGAATAAAAGTATAAATAATGGTTCTCCTAAGAAATACATGATTGAAATTATATATTTTGCCCATTATCAAATAAATCATTTACTGTTAAAACTGTCACGATCTTTTATATTTATTTTTGGCATCCACGATGTTTCATAGGAAAAATTTTCTTGAATTAACTTATCAACTCCGCACAAGTTATAAAACACTATAAAATTGTATCTGTAAAAATTGTATTTATTAAATGAGTGATAGAGGGGATTTTATACAACAAATTCCCAAGTCTTGTAGATAAACAATATTGTCCCAAGCGTAAAACTATTTGGTAAAATATACATACGTTTCTTTAATCTTTTGTAATATATATATGCGTTTGTTTAATATTTAATAAATATATCTATTTCATGTAAATCCTAGTTTGTCATTGAATTATTAGTTTCGAGTTAATATTTAGAACTATTTTTTTTAGCTAATAGCTTAGCATTAGTGAATAAATAACTATAATAAATGTAATTCCTAAGCTACTCCAACCTCGATCATCATCATCAGTCTGATCTTATGCGCTTCTGCTTTGCTTCTGGGCACGGATTTAAAATAATTTTACTGTGTCATCAGAATTGTTGTTTACAGTGTCAGAGATTTGAAGAATAGGCAAATAGATTAGAATTCAGGACTGCTCCAGACCTGTGTATTTTGAACAGGATCGGATTCGAGGTACTTTTGCTTAGGATTTGAATCTTGTTAAGTGAACATACTATTTTGACTGGTACAATAGGTAGGGGAAGGAGTGAGACAGTCAGGTTCAAAAAAAGTAAATCATTTAATCCATATGATCTTTGATTTACCAAAAGCTCTTGCCAAAAGAGAAGCACTGTTTTGTAAAACATGATTGTAGCAGATGAAATATTAAAGTAATACAATCTATTTTAATATATTGTTAATGCTTTGTTTTTGCTACTTTCAAACTTTATTCTTTCACAACATCATTAGTGTATATTATTTATCTTGTATCACTACATAATCACAGTTTTTCCATCCAATTATTTAATTATACTTTCATTTCATCTTTTAATTCTTTGGACTGGTTATCCATTTTTTTAAATATTTCTTTAAACATATTCAAAACATCATCCTGGTAAATCATTCATTATCCCAAATCTCTAGAAATTCTTGATTTTTTTCAACTTCAATTCTAGGATATCAGCTATTAATATCATTCATTCTGATACTCCCATTTCTTCTGACATATGAGTCTTCTATGTTTTCATATTCTCAGCTCTCATCTTTGCTAATTGCTTGTTTCTTTTCCTTATCATTTAATGGTAAATTTCCCACCATCTTCATTTTGTAGTCTTCTTTGTACATCTTGGATGACTATTTCTTTTTTTAACTTAGTAGACTATTTATTACCTGCTCTATTCTAATTTCATTTTAATTAGTCTGTGCTACTGTACTTTTTATTCATTTGTTATTAATTTCCTTCTATTCTGAGACAATGTAATATCTGGTAAAATGAAAATATTCACAGAAAGGTAGTTTTTTAAATAATATTTAGCTTTGTTACTGTCTAGCATGTTTTCAATATATTTTTACTATATCATATTCATGGCATAGATACCATGAATATGATATAGTAAAATTATATTGAAAGTATACTAAGCAGTAATAAAACTAAATATTATTAAAATGCATGAACACAATATAATAAAAAAAATATTGAAAGCATGCTAGGCAGTAATAAAGCTAAATCTTTTCTGAGTGCATTTTCATTTTATCAGATGTACTTTTTATTTTAATTAATCTGATTAATTCTCCCTTCTTTATTCTCTCATTTCATTGTATATATACTATTTTTATATATATTTATTTTTTGTGTGTAATTAACAACTCTTTAATTTTAAGATTGGATGTGTAATTAATCCTCATATTTAGGCCATTTTATTAGTAAAAAGTTAAAAGACTTGATTTTGATTGAACTTACCATAGAATTAACATTTACAATAAGCTGTTAATAATTTACATGCATATTAAAAATGCTGGAATGAATTCCACAATTTTCAGAATAGTAATAAATAAATAAATAAAACAATAGCCGGCTTTGATTGCTATCCTGAGTAACAATTTATAGTTAAAATTTTATTTATTTTAAAAAAATCCATCAAATTAAAGTTACACAATATTGACTTCTCACATAAATGGCCAACTATCAATAAATTTATTTATATTTATACAGTTATGTTCTGTATTTTATATACATATTTTAATTAGCTGGCTACATAGCTGCACTAAAAATAATTAGATGGTTGGTAGCATTTTCCTTAGGTTTAAGTATAGAATTATTTAATTATCGGAGGCAAAACTCTCATAAAGAATGGTAATCATGTGATGTTAGATGGCTTAATTATTTAATTGAGAAAAATAATATTTAATTTTCCCATGCATATTTTTTATAATAATAATAATTGATATTCTACTAATAATGTTTTATATCTCAATATAATAATATGAGAATTCTCAAGCATCAAATTTGTTAAATAATATGATTTTAATATGTAAATATTTTAATAAGAATTATAAATGATTGTAAAAAAAAAAGTTGTAAAAGAATGTAAACAAGTTTTTTAATTCTCTCTCTTCAGTAATTATAATTAATTAGTAGTTTTAATTTAAAATATGAAAATGTACTAAGAGAAAAAAGATAATTTTATTTTTTGTAAATTATTTAATAGATATTAATTGTAACCTTAAAAGAGATTATTTTATTTTTAATAGTATTTTTTTTTTTTAAAAAAAAAAGAATACTTTTGGTAAATTATATTTTTAAGTAATCAGAGTTGTTTCTTTTTTTTTTATCTCTCATTACAAAAAAACAAATCAGTGCAATTAACTGATTATATTGTTTTCTTTTTGCAATAAAATTTTTTAAATTAGAAATGCCAATAGTTTTATGATAATGTTTAAGTTCTTGACTTGTTTTTCAATGTCTGTGATTAAGAAAAGAAATAGTTGAACAATTATATGTGCAAAAATTTACCTAACTGGTTATAAAAATGATCAGGTTAGAGACAGATTGTGATTAACTTGTAGGCAAAATTGTTATAAAAAATAATGGAGGTGTGAATAAGTTAGAAGACCCAAGTGCCTGATAAGAAGATACATTTAACTTAGCTGTTGAAAAAAGAACAGTCAACTTTTAATCCAGCTGATAAAGAAGTCTTTATCAAGCTGCCTTCATTGGAATAAAATGTAGAGAAAAATAATTTATCCCTAAAATAATCTGCAACCTTTCTTCAATCAAATGCATGAGTTTTTGTGTTAGCCTTACTTGGGAAATTTATTGGAAATTGATAAATTTTTACTGTCATTAACCTGAAAATGAAAGGACAAATTAATCATGTTCATGTGTAGAAACCTTAAAAAAAAAACTCAACTGGAAAAACTGGAAATTATAAATTGGAAAGGACTCCACAGGAAAAAAATAAAACCATGGTTAAAGATATTTGTTATGTGTGCACCCTGTATTATTATTAATAGTAAAAAAGCCTTGTTTTTTTTATATAAAAATAATATTTTTTGTAAGCGTTGATAATGTTAAATATTTTCATTAAATTAATGTTTTCAATGTGTGAAACTTTTTTTAAACTTAATTTTTTTTTTGTGAAACATTATTTTTCCCTACTAAAAACTGAACAAAAACTTAATTAAACTAATCATAGATTGTTATATTTGATTTTTGAAAATGTTTTTTTCAAATCTTAGTTATTTTAAAGAAATAACTTAATTAATTTAAAGTTAATTTATGAATAGAAATCAACTGATTGATTACAATTTTTATGAAAATATATTTTTTTATGAAATGAATGTTTAAAATTTCATACTGTCATTTCATTTTTTTGTTTATTGTTATCTTTTAGTCTTAATTTTTTTATTCTATCCAATTCTTATTTCATAAATTGCAGTGTGTGACTTTATTTTATGACAGCTTAATGTTCTCGGATTTTTTAATAATCCCAATAAAATTATTTACTTATAATATGGTAAACCTAGGAATTATTTGAAGTGATTTATAATAAGCTGCTTTATTTATTTATTTCTCTTTTGTTCACAATAATAGTTTATAGAGTTCTTGCTTTCTGAGCTAGATTTGTGCATAAAAGTTATATAGAGTAGGGGTTATGTTTAGTATTATGGATATCCATATGATACTGGTGGGTAAAAAGGGGATATCCTCCATGCACTACATTTCATTTTATTTATTATTTCTTTACAAATTTAGCTTATAGTTGGCCAATACTATGTGGCCAGAGCATTAATGAAAGTCAGAATGTTTTTAGTATCTCAGCATTATTTGACTTATTGTTGTATTTTGATGGAGTAGCACCTAAATATGTGTATCCAGATAATTATTGTTTGTATTTCTAACCTAGGTTTGGCAGTGGCTAAATAATTAGCCTGGTCTATAGTGGACCAATTTAGTACAGTCACAAGATTGACTGTTAATTTATTTTTATTGTTGATTATTCATGATGAGGAATGATTATTGATTTTGTATAATGCTTGGTGAACTTATAATTAGTTCTATATTGATTTCTCATACTCATCCCTTTTATATTTAAATTTATATTTTGTTTATTTGTGGATAATGAGGGTTTCCCTTCTCCTCATAATTCAGCCTAATGTGGTATATTAATAGAAATTATATAACCTCAGATTCTCTCTCATTAACCCTTATTTTCCATATAGTTACAATTGCCAACCAACTTGTAGAACCACTATTTCCATACTGTTACAAATGGCACCCATCTTAGGGCACCATTTATGTACTGTTATAATATATATAAAATAGAAATAATAGAAAGTTTCCACAGCATTACCATTACCCATATTTAGAAATACAAAGTCTGAATCACACACCACACACCATAGATAAAAGGAACTCTTTAGCATTAAGTGTTTAATACATATATATATATATATATATATATATATATATATATATATATATATATATATATATATATAGGTAAATTTTTATCAGGCCACTATCTTAAGGCATCACAGGTAACAGAATGTTTTCTGGTTCAAATGACAACTTGCAGCATATGTACTAGTAAATGAAGATAATGCCACATATATAGTATATTAGGAAGCGTATTATGTTACATTAAGGCTTCAGTTATATCTAATTTGAAAGTTACTAATTATGATCAAAGCAAACATTCTCTGATACTTGAATGATTTCTTCATGTTATCTTTTCAGATTATTGATAACATTTCCAGATACATAATTTAATTCTAAATGGTTGATTAACAAAATATCTGCTAAAAATAGTTTTTTTATTTATATCTAATGCTTGTAATAATCACAACACTGCTTACCACTTCAAATTAAAGGGTTAATCTGTGAATTTGATCTTAACCTTTCTGCATTTTTATTAAATCTTCTCATGTTTGTGCTTCAGCATTGTAACTAACATTGAAGTGACAAATCTGTGGTACATATTTAACTTCACTGCCTGATGACATTCATACTTTAAAGTAGGGTTTGAACCAGTTTATATGTTTGTTTGGTCATCTAGAAATGTTAAGCACACACATATACACATATCACTTCCACGCTGTTTATTCAAAATGGTTATGTGTAAACAGTTGAATTATTATTTTAGCTTAAGTATATTTTATTTTTAAGCTTGTAAATTCCCTTCACTTAGATAATTGTGTATGTGCATATATGTATTACAGATATAAAAATAAATACAATTAATGTAGAGCTAAAGCAATGCCAGAAATTCTAGAAAGTATTATTACAATTTAAAAATGTCATTCTCATTTAACTATTTCAAGTCAAACCAAAAATCATATTCTAAAGTTATTTGCAATTTTAAAAATACGTTTAAATAATGCTTTCTGGAACATAATTGTTTACATCTTCCAATATTGCCAAATTTCAAGTATAGGAGGAGCAGAAGTTCTAGGAACGTGCAGAAGGAGTTCAAATCACTCTTCTCTTATGTTCGTTTAGAGAGTGGAAGCAAAATGAACTGTGAGTAGAAGGAATTTGCCTCCCTGATCTTAAATCGCATTTGTCCTGCCTTCCTGCCATGCCATCACTACTTGAGAACTGTTATATTTAACTGTGAAAGAACTATTGGAAGATGTTTACAATTATTTTGTTAACATTGTGCCTTTGCATCCAAACTTCGTGTCGTCATTCTAAATGGCTGCCATAAATACTAAAGGTAATCCGTTTTGCCGAAGAATGAACTCTTTATATTCCTCACTTCTTTCCTAAATCTTAATTGTAATCATAATGTAATCTTTATTTATTTGGTAACTGACTATAAACTTAATTATCGTTAAATTTGTGATTTTCTCTCTTAAGTTTTTAAAACTTGTTCTTTGAAATGCTAGCACAGAATTATGTACTTTAAATCTATCATTAGCTTTTTAAGTTTCATGCTCTAATTATTTTATTTTCATGCGGCAAAACTTATTTTAAATATGTATTTTATTAAATTAATTTTGGTATGCTAATGCTTAATCTAGCGAACTTATATTATTTTAGCCACTATTCCGATATTTTTTTGGAAAAGTTAAATGTAAAATTTCTTATTGAACGCTAGTTCGCTTGATTAAATATTTTGAAATAAATGCTTAATGCCGGATTGTTTAAAATGTCATATTATGGGATAAGATAAACTTTTTGTTGTTGACACTATTTATTTAGATGCATTCTATGTTTTCTAAAATAATTTTAATTATTAACCTATTTTAAATAATTATTTATTGCTTTCATGCCATCGAGCATTAACTTGCTTATGATATATTGTCATTTAAGAATACTTGGGCTTGTTAAATAGGAAAAATAATATTTTTCCCTCTTCTATATTCGACATCCTAAATTTATTAAAGTTATATGTACGATGCTGAGTGGGTTATTATTTTATCATGGCATTACGCATGATATTATTGCTTTATTTAAGCTTAGATTATTTCATTAGTCATTTAAGACTTAAGCCATATTCGTGTTGCTTACTTATGATAGCATTTTAAAGAATTTATATTTTGCTTTATCATATTTATTCATCCGAACTCCGGATTTTTGTCACGTAACTCATCTAAGAATGAGGTTTGGTAGAACCGATCTCAGGACAAACATTAGAGTATTAAGGCTCTGCATGTGAAACGTCGGCAAGCGTACCATGGAATCCTTACCACTCATATTTTTGAATACCGCCTTGTGATAAATACAAGTGGAATCATATATATGATAAAGCCTTTCAGTCCAAAGATGGACATATTCTCCATTTTAAATGCTATCATTATAGTTAGCACTGCGAGTTCTTTTATGTGTAGTTCTCATATTATCTATAAGACGTGGCGCCGTGATGTTTGTAAACCACTCATTTAATAATTAGTCGAATATTTTAGGATTATCACAGTAAAGCTTATTTAGGCTAATCCATTCCTCATTTATACAGGCCCAAATATGCTCATGAACGATAAATTACTTATTGGTCATATCAAGAGTAAACCTCTCTTTGGAGATGAATTTATAAACATCCTTATCATTACTTAAAGTAATGATCATAGCATTGATAACATTAATTTATTATTATTTATAGATCATTAGCATACTAAATCAGTTGCCTATATGCAAAGTAATAACCGCATTAAATCTGTGCTATGCTTCTGATGTAAATTAAAATTGTTTATGTTCATTAAATTATTATGTTGATAATTACTTATGCGTTTGTGTCTTACTGAATCTCACTCATTGAATCCCATTTAATCTTTATAATAGTGTTAGTAATATTTAGAAGTTATAACTGATTATTTTAAATGGACATTTATCTCTGGATTGTTCTGTTCTTGCTCATTCTGGATGGATACTATTTTATAATTCATGTTTCTTTTGCAATGCTAGCTGTGTGCAATTCATTTAAAATTTATAAATTGTCCCTTCACATAAGGTATTTGATTGAGCCAAGATTTGATATTCTTTATTTACATTAATTACCCTGTAGATCTCATGTTTCTCCGCTGTGTCTCCGGGACTGGAATGAATAAAATTTCATCTGTTATCATCAGAAGTGTTGTTTATAATGTTATAGTTTTAGAGAAGAGCAAATAGGGCAGAATTCATGATTGCTCCTGACCTGTGCGTCTCGGGCATGAGTGGATTTAGGGTTCTTTTGCTTAGATTCTAAACCTTGTTAAATGAACATACAATTCTAACTGGTACAGGATTTTTTTTTCTTTCTTGGGCTTGGTGACCCAATTGTTTGGGGCCTTGATTAGTTAAATCTCACACCCTGTAGACTGCTTATCTTGTCGTTGGCTCAATCATTAGGGTCTATATTAATTAAATACCATACCTTGTAAAGTGCTTATGTTTTTGGTGGCTTATATTTTAATGTCTCCAAGATTATCTAAATCTAGGTTCATTAATTAATTTTGTTGGTTAAATACCATAAGCTATATGAGTAAAACAGTATTGTTAGTCAAAATAATTATTTAAAAAGTAATAAGACAGTTAATTTTTATTTGGATTAAATAATATATATATAAATTAATTATATGTGTATCTTATACTATCTCAGTGTATATATATTATACATTTGTTAATACGCATTCATGACAATAAGGAGAAAGAAAATTAAAGTGTTAGAAAGGTAGTAAGAGTAGATTGGAGCAAGGGGTAGAATAGATGAAAGAAATAATTTTTTCTTTGTCAAAATTAAGTAGTGTATATCTCAGTTTTGATATTTAGAAGTATCCAATATCGATATTATGTTAAAAACTTTAATATAAAAGTATTGCTTGCTAGCAAGTATTTAAAATGTTCGTTTCCTATTATTAGTAGCCTCAAAGCAGGTGAAGATTTTCAAAATAGAATTGTATGTCAAGTGGTCCGATGTAGTGGACATTATGCTTCAATGACATTGATTCTTAGAGTAACCTCAAAGCAGGTGAAGACCCTTTATGTAATTCCAAGCAGACAGATGCAGTTGGCAAAATGCTTAAATGGTTTACATGTTCTCATGCTAGCAAAAGAAAAGTTGCTTGCTAGTTGATATTTTAAATGTTCGTTTCTTATTATTAGTAACCTCAAAGCAGGTGAAGACCTTTTATGTAACACCAAGCAGCCAGATGTAGTTGGCAAAATGCTTTAATGGTTTACATATTCTTATGCTAGCGAAAGTGAAAATTGATATCGATAAATACAAATTACTGGAAAGAATATTAATTTTGAAATTTTTATGATAGCCTCACACTCCTTGGAAATGATAGATAATTGAGTTAAATTCCTATATTCAAACTTAGGTTAGTCATGCATTGTTAGTTTGTAGTAAATAATAACTATTCATGAAATAAATTGTTTTATTTTAAATTATGTCAATCCATGTTGTATAACTTGCATATTGTCATAATATTTTCTTAGATTTATTTTGCTAGATTATAACATAAAGTCAACTTAAACACTATTTTATGTATACATAAATTTTATTTATGTGAAATAAATTTTATAGCTGTTGCAGATTATTGCAAAGAGATAAATATAAGGATATATCTTGCTGATTTCAAAATAGCTTTGAAAATAAAATATATATTTATTTAGTATAATAATTGTGAATTATTTGATCAATGCAAAAGGAAATTTTGGTATCCATCTCTGTGAGCATGAATAACCTAAATATTATGTAATAAGTTATTAATCTTGCCATGTTGGCATGGCGCCTTGTATTTATACAATTATAAATTTTGCCAACCGGTAAGTTCATGTGTTAACATAACTTACATTGAGTGAGATTCAAACGCAAGCAAATATTTAAAAGAGAGAAAATCATACTTTGCTTTGGCTTTCTGTTATACTTTGTATTATCAATTTACTAATAAAGATTTTTAGTCAATTCCAGGTGCAAAGAGAACAGATGGAAAGTGGCAAAAGAAGTGAAGGCATGGTAATTTTTAAATATATTTTGTGTTATAGAATTAATAGTTAATAATTTTATAATATATAGCTTAAATGATATAGGCAGATTCAAGTAGTGAGAAGAGTAGGCATAAATAATAAAGTGGTTGGGCATCATATAAGTTAGGCAGGGCAGGAAGAAAGTAGTAGGTATGGTGGAAATGGTAGTATAGAGGCGATTGAGGAAAAGGGATAGGCAAATAACCCATAGCAAATAATAATGAGTCATAGAGTTAGCGATATCAGTAAAATGAAACAATATGAAATAAGTAGTGAAGAATACAGACACAGAGATTCAGAAGAGATTAACAAATTAGAAGATGAGAATGGAAGCAGTAATGGGGAGTTGGAACAAGATTTTTTAGGGGATGTCAATTCAATGGATGTTCTAAACCTGGAAATTACTTTCAAGGAGACAGAGCTTTTATTTGGCGATATCAATAAGGGACCAGAGGTCATCAACAATAACCATCAATTATTTATGATGATGCAAAGTCTATTAAAGCAACAAGCTGAGGAATGAAAGAAAGAAGCTGAAGAACAGAAGAAAGAAGCTGAAGAATGAAAGAAAGAAGCCGAAGAATGGAAGAAAGAAGCTGAAGAATGAAAGAAAGCTGAAGAATGGAAAAAAGAAGCTGAAGAATGGAAAAAAGAAGCTGAAGAACAGAAGAAAGAAGTTGAAGAATTCTGGAAGATGATGCAGGGTCTATTAGAAAAACAAGTTGAGGGTCTATTAGAAAAGCAAGCTGAAAGACAACAGAAGATAGAAGAATGGGTTAAACAAATTGATGAAAAAACACTTGCTATAGAAGGAATAAAAGAGGATTATCAACAGATTCATGAGCAATTTCAGCATTTCGAGTCAATATTAAAAGTAGCACAACAGGATGTAACAAAACACGGGGGACAAGATATTCAGGTAGCTCAGGGGGAAATTGAAAATCGACTTTATGAGATGAGTGAAAAGCTAAACATGACTATGAGACATCAGAAAAGAAAATAAATGAAATTAAGAACACACTTCAAGAAACCCAAATGAAAATACAATTGGATCTTAAAGACACAGTGGAAGGTCTCCGCAAGGAATTGGAACACATACCAATTGGTACCAAAAGGGATATTGGAAGAACAAGGTGAAGTGAAATATCCAGTTAAGACAATGCATCCAGAGCCAGAACATAAATATCCACCACAGGGAGATTTTAGAAAACAACCGGAAATGAAACTTGGGAATATGATGGTGAGTAGTGAGCCAGTTATTGCAGAGAGGAGTCATGATGTAAATAATTGCCCATTTAATATGAGAGGAAATTCTAACATGGCAAAATTTATACAAATACAACATTTTCATGGAGACCCTGGAGACAGCCCACAAGAGCACTTGGGAAGTCTTAAGGAGCTGTTTTTTTTAATCCTGCCAGTCATGAAGAACAAGTAGCCATTGTGAGCCATTATTTAAAGGGAACAGCAAAGGACTGGTGGAACTCCTTGCAAGAAAAGCCTCGGACCTTTGGGGATTATAGAGCAGCTCTCCTTCAGAGTTATTGGAATGAAGAGTGACAGGATGGCCTTCTGTACACCTTGTCCATGGCAAAATATAAGCCTAGCCCCAGAGAGACTCATACTCAGTTTTTTGTGCATCAAGTTGCCAGATTTAGGTCTTTAACAGCATTTGCTTATTCTGATGCTCGAATTATTAAGACCATCCATCATAACATGCCACCATGGATCCAGAAAATGATGTTAGGAAGCCAGATCACAGATGTGGACCAAATGACCCATTTCCTGACGTCCATTGACAATGGTCACCTTACCCCAGAACCACCAGAGAAGTCATGAAGGGTGGATGAGCCCAGGGTCCAGATGATTAGGATGAACAATGAAAGTAGGAATTATAACCAAAGAACTCAACAAAACCCAACTGTGTTAAAAAGAAAGATGTCGGAAAACTTCAAGGGGTCCCATTAGGCCATTCCTTTCTGCAGCACCCCAGAGAAAAAAGGAACAAATCGACTTACGATAATAACCCCATTACTACACTCATCCATAAAATGGACCAACCAAAAGACAAATGGAGTTCAGAACCTATATCCAACTGTGAATGTTAGTGTAGGAACCCATAACATTCTTGCATTACTAGACTCCGGGAGTCAAGTGTCTCTCATTTCAAAATCATTGTTCATCAGGTACAGTAGCCAAGAGAAAAATATAATGGAACTTCCAACATGCCCTACACACTTAATGCTAGCCAATGGAAGAAGGGTCACCACTGAAAACCACCAAATTTGGTTAGAGGTGAGGTTATGTGAAGAATTAATAGGACACTCATTTCTGGTTGTTGCTGGACTTATACATGAAATGGTTTTGGGAACTGATTTCTTAACCCAGCAACAATGTATTATAAATTTTCCAGAGAGGATGTGTGTGATAAAGGGCAAACCTGTAAAGTTCAATACAGAAAATGAACTTCCAGCATTAAAGACGGGATGTTTAACACAACCCGTCGATACTGCATTGATCTTGGAAAAGGTTGAAGGATCTACTCTAACTGTGCTTAAGGATCGAGATCAATTGGCAAAAATCTTGATGGAGAATAGACAAATATTTTCAACTGTCCCAGAAGAAATAAAAGGTTAGACACACCGAATTCATGTTAAGGAAGATTTGTATGTACAATCACGAACCTATCCAATTCCGTTCCAGTACCACGAGGAAGTTGAAAAACAAATCTGTCAAATGGTAGAATGGAACATTATTGAGAGAAGCCCTTCACCATATAATAATCCATTAGTAGTTGTTAAAAAGAAAAATAGTATTCTTCAATTGTGCTTAGATGCCCGGAAGTTGAATAGTATGACCATTTTAGAATGTGACATACCTCCTTCAACACAAGAGTTATTTGTAAAGTTAGTGGGCAAATGCCTGTTTTCTACCGTAGATCTTACTGCTAGTTATTGGCAAATGGTTTTAGACCCACGAGACCATAAGTACACAGCATTCCATTATAATGGGCAAACTCGTGTTCAAAAGAGTGCCATTCAGACTTATAAATAGTGGAGCCAGACTTATGAGATGTCTAAGCCAAGTTTTATCAGAAGACTTGCAAAAACATTTGGTTTCATATTTTTATGACATCGTGATTGCATCTAAGAATCCATTGGAACATTTGAAATATTTAGAAATGTTTTTAAGGAGTGTGCTAAAGAGAACATTTCCATAAATTTAAAAAAGAGTTTGTTTGGTCTCAGGGAAATAGCTTTCTTGTGTCATCTAATTGGTGAGCAAGGAATACAAGCACACCCAGATAAAATCAAGGCAATAGAGGATTTTCCATGCCAACTACTCGCAAACATATCTGATCTTTCTTTGGTTTGTGTAATTTCTACCACAAATTTTATCCTGGTTTTGCTCAAGAAACATCCAACATGTTAGAGTTACTACGAAAGGGGCAAAAGTGGAATTGGAGCAATGTACATGACCAAGAATTCTTTAATATTAAAAGGAAATTTCTTGACACTGTGATACTTCATCATCCTAACTTTAATCATCCATTCTATGTCCAGACTGACAGCAGTAGGAAAGGTTTGGGAGCTGTACTGTTTCAAGTGGATGAGGAAGGAAAACATAAAGTTTTATATTTTTGTAGCAGGACATTAAAAGGAGCAGAGAATAATTATACTACAACTGAAAAAAAAGCACTTGCCATTGTTTGGGCATGCCAAAAGTTTCGGAAATTTCTCGTGGGATCTGAAGTTATCATAGTCACGGATCACAAATGTTTGGAATTCTTAAATAAAAGTTTCCTTACAAATGAAAGGCTCATAAGATGGAACCTCATTTTACAAAAATTTAACTATAGTATAGTTTATTGCCCAGGTTATGAAAATATAGTGGCAGATATATTAAGCCGGAATCCCATATCAATGTCACTTCAAAGTCCGGAACTTGCAGACCAAACTGCTAAGGTAATGGTCACAGCTAATGAGATATCTGTTGATTCTGATTTAAAGAATATAAGATATTGGCAGGAAAGGGATCTCCAATATGGAAATATCATTCATGCAGTGTTAAGGAAAAGAGAAGAAAATGCTTCCAAACTGAGTGCCAAAAGGATATGTTGGTATCAAATAAGGGAAGGAATATTACATATTAAACAGAGAAGACAATCCATGAAAAATCATGGTACCACACTGCATGAGGAAACAAATTATAAATGCAACTCATCTAAGTCTTGGACATTATGGACCCAGAAAAACAGAAGAGGCAGTGAGACATAGGTTTTACTGGCCCAGAAGGTATGCTCAAATTTTGACCATATTAAGGTGTTCCTTATGTGCAAAATCAAAGCACCTTACAAAATTGTATGCAGGGGCAGTTATTCCTATTGTTGCTTCCAAGCCAAATGAATTATTGGCTATAGGTCACTATGGTCCTTTGCCCTGATTCAGACGCTTCCAGTATCTGTTAGTTACTTACGATATTTTCGCTAAATATGTTCAAGCATATCTGGTACCATGAGCAGATTCCAGAAATGCAATTCAGGTTTTACAGAACAAACAATTCCCTGAAGTAGGTAAACCTGAAATTTTGCTATCAGACTGTGGTTCCGCATTCATATCCAAGGAGTGGCTAGCCTGGATTCTTCGACGAGGACTAACACATCATCTCACATTGGTTAGAAACCCCCAATCTAACCCATGTGAATGTGTAATGAAAGAGATAAACTGACTATTCCACACCTATACTTCTGAGAATCATAGAGGTTGGGTCAACAATACCAAGAAGATAACAGATTTCATTAACCAATCAGTTAATGAATCAACAGGTTTTATGCCAAGGCAACTTCACTTTGGCAAACCATGCCCAGAGATTTTCAAATCCTTACCAAATGAGGATGTTTGTATTGATCAAAAATGTGACCAGCAACATGCTCGATCAAGGTTAGCTCATATGGCCAAAATTAGAATTAGGAAGGGGCATATTCCTCATCATAGATTTTGTGAAGGAGATCAAGTGTGGCTTAAAGTTCCTAAGCGCAGTAATGTCACATGCCAAGAGTTCCACAAATTTTTCCCTTTATATAAAGGTCCTTATATAATTAAGAAGAAATGTGGGGAAAATGCTTTCCTTTTAAGAGAAGGAGAAGTAATTAAAGGCACTTACAATGTGTTCCAACTAAAGCCATATATACTGCCTGACCCAGGGAAAGAATAGTAAAAAGTGTTTTGAGATATTAGGAAGGTCCATTGATTTTCAAAAAAAAAAAAACTTAAAAGAATAAGATCCCAATTAAAACATTAGAGTTAGAATTCCATGAAGTGAGACATAAACATAATAGTGAGGAATAGACAGACTAGTTTACTATTATTAGGTGATCATGTGTTTCTTTGCCACTTGGAATAACAATTTTTAAAGGTATAAGCAAAATCATTTTTTTTAACAAATTTTTATTTGTTTGTTCCTCTAATTAGGAGAATGTGAAGTGGTAAATTTGTGGTACATATTTAACTTCACTGCCTGATGACATTACATACTTTTAAGTAGGGTTTGAACCATTTTATATGTTTATTTGGTCATCTAGGAATGTTAAGCACACACATATACACATATCACTTCCACTCTGTTTATTCAAAATGGTTATGTGTAACCAGTTGAATTATTATTTTAGCTTAAGTATATTTTATTTTCAAGCTTGTAAATTCCCTTCACTT
The DNA here is from genome assembly GCA_028023455.1 of Epiperipatus broadwayi. Taxonomy (NCBI): domain Eukaryota; kingdom Metazoa; phylum Onychophora; class Udeonychophora; order Euonychophora; family Peripatidae; genus Epiperipatus; species Epiperipatus broadwayi. The sequence goes on along the minus strand of JAQFVV010000001.1, from coordinate 22,248,847 downwards.
AGATAATTGTGTATGTGCGTATATGTATTACAGATATAAAAATAAATACAATTAATGTAGAGCTAAAGCAATGCCAGAAAATTCTAAAAAGTATTATTACAATTTAAAAATGTCATTCTCATTTAACTATTTCAAGTCAAACTAACAAAAAATCATAAAAGTTATTTGCAATTTAAAAAATACGTTTAAATAATGCTTTCTGGAACATATTTGTTTACATCTTCCAATGTTGCCTAATTTCAAGTATAGAAGGAGCAGAAGTTCTAGGAACGCACAGAAGGAGTTCAAATAACTCTTCTCTTATGTTCATTTAGAGAGTGGAAGCAAAATGAACTGTGAGTAGAAGGAATTTGCCTCCCTGATCTTAAATCGCATTTGTCCTGCCTTCCTGCCATGCCATCGCTACTTGAGAACTGTTATATTTAACTGTGAAAGAACTATTGGAAGATGTTTACAATTATTTTGTTAACATTGTGCCTTTGCATCCAAACTTCGTGTCGTCATTCTAAATGGCTGCCATAAATACTAAAGGTAATCCATTTTGCTGAAGAATGAACTCTTATATTCCTCACTTCTTTCCTAAATCTTAATTGTAATCATAATATAATCTTTATTTATTTAGTAACTGACTATAAACTTAATTATCGTTAAATTTATGATTTTCTCTCTTAAGTTTTTAAAATTCATTCTTTGAAACGCTAGCACAGAATTATGTACTTTAAATCTATCATTAGCTTTTTAAGTTTCATGCTCTAATTACTTTATTTTCATGCAGCAAAACTTATTTTAAATATGTATTTTATTAAATTAATTTTGGTATGCTAATGCTTAATCTAGCAAACTTATATTATTTTAGCCACTATTCCGATATTTTTTTGGAAAAGTTAAATGTAAAATTTCTTATTGAACGCTAGTTCGCTCGATTAAATATTTTGAAATAAATGCTTAATGGTGGATTGTTTAAAATGTCATATTATGGGATAAGATAAACTTTTTGTTGTTGACACTATTTATTTAGATGCATTCTATGTTTTCTAAAATAATTTTAATTATTAACCTATTTTAAATAATTATTTATTGCTTTCACGCCATCGAGCATTAACTTGCTTATGATATATTGTCATTTAAGAATACTTGGGCTTGTTAAATAGGAAAAATAATATTTTTCCCTCTTCTATATTCGACATCCTAAATTTATTAAAGTTATACGTACGATACTGAGTGAGTTATTATTTTATCATGGCGTTACGCATGATATTATTGCTTTATTTAAGCTTAGATTATTTCATTAGTCATTTAAGACTTAAGCCATATTTGCATTGCTTACTTATGATAGCATTTTAAAGAATTTATATTTTGCTTTATCATATTTATTCATCCAAACTCCGGATTTTCTTCACGTAACTCATCTAAGAATGAGGTTTGGTAGAACGATCTCAGGACAAACGTTAGAGTATTTAGGCTCTGCATGTGAAACGTTGGCAAGCGTACCATGGAATCCTTACCACTCATATTTTTGAATACCGCCTTGTGATAAATACAAGCAGAATCATATATATGATAAAGCCTTTCAGTCCAAAGATGGACATATTCTCCATTTTAAATGCTATCATTATAGTTAGCACTGCGAGTTCTTTTATGTGTAGTTCTCATATTATCTATAAGACGTGGCGCCGTGATGTTTGTAAACCACTCATTTAATAATTAGTCGAATATTTTAGGATTATCACAGTAAAGCTTATTTAGGCTAATCCATTCCTCATTTATACAGGCCCAAATATGCTCATGAACGATAAATTACTTATTGGTCATATCAAGAGTAAACCTCTCTTTGGAGATGAATTATAGACATCCTTATCATTACTTAAAGTAATGATCATAGCATTGATAACATTAATTTATTATTATTTATAGATCATTAGCATACTAAATCAGTTGCCTATATGCAAAGTAATAACCGTGTTAAATCTGTGCTATGCTTCTGATGTAAATTAAAATTGTTTCTGTTCATTAAATTATTATGTTGATAATTACTTATGCATTTGTGTCTTACTGAGTCTCACTCATTGAATTCCATTTAATATTTATAATAGTGTTAGTAATATTTAGAAGTTATAACTGATTATTTTAAATGGAGATTTATCTCTGGATTAGTCTGTTCTTGCTCATTCTGGATGGATACTATTTTATAATTCATGTTTCTTTTGCAAAGCTAGCTGTGTGCAATTCATTTAAAATTTATAAATTATCCCTTCACATAAGGTATTTGATTGCGCCAAGATTTGATATGCTTTATTTACATTAATTACCCTGTAGATCTCATGTTTCTCCGCTGTCTCTGGGACCAGAATGAATAAAATTTCATCTGTTATCATCAGAAGTGTAGTTTATAATGTTATAGTTTTAGAAAAGAGCAAATAGGGCAGAATTCATGATTGCTCCTGACCTGTGTGTCTCGGGCATGAGTGGATTTAGGGTTCTTTTGTTTAGATTCTAAACCTTGTTAAATGAACATACAATTCTGACCGGTATAACATTAAGCATAGATAATGAGAATAATTATTGTACATATTTACTACACTTAAATAATTAATTATAAGAAAAAACATATACACAGACTGACAATTAAGTTCATAGAATGATGCTGTAAAATAAAAACAAAGCCATTTTTTTCACTTTTTTATTTTACTTATTTGAAATAATCTCTTTTTGATTGAATTGTATTTGTAACATTTATCTAATAATGATTCAAATGACTTTTCCAGTTCATCTCGTATTATAGACTATAATATATGTGTAGATTATGTTGGAATGCAGTTAATGTCATCAAAATATTTTCAATACAATTTTGAGTTTTGGAAATAGAAAAAGTTGCACAGTTTTAAGTCTAATGAATGCAATGAATGAATTACCACATTTGTAAAACAATTTTGAATTAGTATTTGGTATTTTATCATGAAGCAAACACTGACTGTCAACTTCACCAGTCCTTACTATCAAACATTTTAAAACTGTTACATAAAACTCAGAAGTGATTGACTTTGTGCAATAACTTCTTTATGGTTAATGTTTTTGCTACCACAAAAACAATGAACTCTATTTTGATTTTCGATGCTTTTTTTATTTTTGCTATCACAAAAACAATGAACTCTATTTTGATTTTTGATGCTTTTTTTGTTTTTTTGTAAGTTTTGGCTTTTGATGATTTTTTCAACTTCCATTCAACATTTTGAATTTTGTTTCCAGATCATATTAAACTATATCTTATCACCCATTGTAATCAATTTTAGGAGATTTGATCATTTCTATTGGCTCAAACAATTTATCTGGAATATTAAACCTCACCAGTTTTTATATTATAATAACATGTTTAAAACAAATATTGCACAAATGTTTATTTTTCCTAAATTCTCTATTAAAATTATTTCATGATTGATAATAAAAAAACTTGTACCATGATTCTAACAGTTGCATGATGATCATTTTTAACAAAATCAGATACTTTTTCTATCACTTCAGGTATTCAACTTGTTGATAGTCTTCCTACATGATCATCTTTTACCTTCTCTCTACTTTCCTAAAATCATTTATGTCACTTGAAGACTATTGCACATTTCAAATAATTATTACCATATATGTTTTGCATCATGTCAAGTTTTGCATGGGATTTTCTCTCTGTTCTGTTAATTTTCCATTTTACTGCATGATTGTGTTTACTACTACTATTTTAAAAGTCATTTACTCAAGAATGTGATGTTCTATCAATTCAAGCACGGGCAAAATCTTTTTCATAAACTGAAATTTAAAAAACGTATTTAACTCATAGATGGTGTGATTCATTCTTGAATTGTAAAACCAGTCTATGAACTTTACTGCCAGACTGTGTACATAGATGAGAAAAAATGAGAATAAACTGATTTATAAAAAAATATACAAAATCCATGTAACTATACTTCAGTTATATGAATGTATATTAGATGGTTTGAAGGTGTACACTTATGAGATATATACTTATTTTATAATTAAACACTAATTTTATTTTTACTCTACTTCATTATTATCCACTAATATTAATCCATTTTTTATATAAAAAAATCTTTATTCTTTATACAATGCTTACATAACACTCATCAACATCAACAATAAAATACCCTTGATAGATGAATCATCAACAGCATAACCTATGATCACATTTCCAGATTGTAGCATTTTTTGACTGCTAGATTCAAACCCCTGCCATCCAAAGCATTTTATTTGGTTTTGAGAATCAACCTCAGGTGCCAGCCAACCATAGGTTATAGTCAGTATGCTTCAGATAACAGGCACATAACCCAGTGCTTAAACACATTTCCTGATTAGCTCACCCTTTGTCTCAGAGTCCAGCACATTCATTTAACACAAAATAACTCTACACTAATTTACTAGTGATGCAGTGATGAGAGAGAGAGAAAATAAACAAAATGATAATTAAAGTAAACCTGAATATTTATTTCCACACACATATATTTAGCACACTATAACAATAATAAATTTGATATAAGAAAAATATAAATGACTTTAGGCTATAGTTATAATAGTCTATTAATTAAAATTCACTTAAAATAAAAAGTCTAGACTGTGATCAGAATATATTTAAAAGTATCTATCTAGTTTTTTATGATGGTCAGTTTCCAACCAGTTGGCTTCTTAGTCTCTATCAATGGTTTCATAGCTTGTTTTCCATTCTTTGTTATATCAATGAGAGAGATATAGAGAGAGTTTACAGCAGTGTCCACTTCACCATTTTGGCATTAGTTTCCAGTGAGGGTTCAGATAGGGACAGTTGATTTGTGGAGAATTTTGGGGCTTAAAGTCCAGTCAAACACTTCTAAAGATGAGCTAGCAAAACATTTTTGCTAGATCTGCAGTTTCTGCAATGATATTTTCTGCAGCAGTACTGAATGGCTATATCTATCCTTGGATTTCTGGATCTCTGAAGCAATGAATAATGTAAAACACAAAATGAAGAGCAGATTAAATTTGATCACAAAATGAAGAACAGAATGATTCAGCCACAAAATATGAACTAAAATGATTTACTGATTGCAGCCCTGACTAAAGAACAATAACTGAGATGTAACTTTTATACTTTTTTCGCTCATTGTTTTAATTCCTTATCATATTTTTAATTTTGAATGTAACTTGAAATCTGTCTTTTAATTAATTATTTTTACATTTGATTTAATCTAATCTTTTGCTTAGATTAATCTATATTGCCAATAAGATAGTGTAGTTTTTTAATTAATTCAACTATTGATTTTGATTTTATTATCAATCTAAAATTTTATAAATTAATTAGTTACATTTTTGAAAATTTTACAAACATTTTATTCTTACAGACTAATTTTTAATCTGATTTCACATTTCCTTATTTTATACATTATAAAAGGAGCTTTTTTTTAGAAGAGAGAGAAATTTTAAAAGTTTTAAAATTTTCTAATTCTATTTTAGATTTCTCCCTCATCTTGCTAAAAACAGTTTTATTCTAAAAGAAAAATATGACACAATCTTTTGCTTTTGCAAAATTTGCATCTTAAAATCTATTTTCATTTTTATTAATAACTTAATCATTTGTTTTTAAATGAAAAATATGTAACATGATTATATATGTGTAGCTTTAACATATATATTTTTTGCTCATGTTACAATACATTATAATTATGTAATATTTTATCTTACTACTATTACTATCAATTTTACTATATACATGAATATATATATATTTTATATATACAATTGTATTTACTTTTATTTGTATTTGTTTAATTTATAAAATGTATATATTTAATATACATATATTTTAAACTCTGAAGATAATCTATTTATAAAAAGGTCAAAACATTAAAAGTTCATAAAAAACATCTAAAAAATAATCATAAATTGTAATATATATATATATAAACTCACAATGTATTATTAATGTCATATAACAGAAGTAAACTTATTATTTGCAGACTAACACATTTTTGATATATATTATCAATAATTTCTTTGATTTGATTCAAATCATGGAATTACTTCTATTTCAATGTTAGCATGTTTTGTAGATACACTTTTTCTGCTTCTGTTATTAAAATATACATATAAATTTACTATTATGCTTTGACTATTTTGCATACAGGTCATCTTTGAGGTATATTGATATATACAACTATAATTTATTAAAATTTTTGTCTAATATTTTCACATTGAGATTTTTTGTATTATAATGTCCTAAACTGTCATTTGTCTAATAATGTGCAAAATCTAATCCTATTCAACCCTAATTATTCATCAGCATATATATAAATTATAATTATTACACAACAAGAATAGAAATAAAAATGTAAAGAAATGGTCATTACTTCGTCACTACTATCATAAAATCATTTGTAAAAAAAAAAAAGTAAATTAAAAAATTATTTACCAAAAAATAAGTTTACCAATCTCTCAATTCTTACTTATTTATAAATGTTTTAAATATTTAATGTCCTGGGTTTATTACTTTCAGTTTTGGATTTAATATTATATAGAATCATAAAATGTTCTCAATGCATAGTACAAATAAAAATCCAGTTAACTGAAATATATTGATACATTACTTGAATTAAACACTCTCTCACACAGATATATCTACATTTATTTTATAAATGTAAATTATAAGAATTAATTTTCCAGATATTTGATTAAGATTAGATAGATTTTATAAGTTCAAAATTCACTAACTCTATTTAATGTAACAGAAAGAGTCTGGAATGCAATGATCAATACATCATTTGTCATATCTTAAACTGGGATTTAAATTGTATAAGATTTCATAGGCAATCTAGTTAACCATTTGGTTATTGGTCAGAAAATGGGTTTCTATATATTCTTAACTAGAAGGTAAATTAAGAAAATTAAAATTCTTGAAACACTTATCAATCTTAAGAAAATTAAAATTCTTGAAACACTTATCAATCAGAAGTTGATTATCTGATGAGTAATGTATTCCCCTTATGAAGAAGCATTAGCGATTTATTTAACTGATTTTAACTTTCTCATGAAAACTAGTAATATGTTTAACTGTTTTATATTATTCGATTTTAAAAACAAACCTTATAATATTAATAGTCAAAATAAGAGTTAAGTTTTGGCTCTGGCTAAGCATTTAACACAAAGCTTGTAGAAGAATTGGCAATCCTCATTGTTTTATAACTTATAATATTAACTTTCTATTTTTCATTAATTATAAACAATTTTAAATTGTATGAAGCAAATCTAATCTAATTCTTATTTCAAAATTAACTAATTAGCTATGCAGCGTGAGTTTGGAAATTCTTTATAATTAATTAAAAATAATAAGTTAATTGTATATATGTCACATATACATTTGCTTATCACTATATATATCAGTACTTGTCAAAGCAAATATATTTTAATTTATATTTTGATTAAGTATTCTCAAAAGAAAATTAAGATTGATAATGATAAATTAAAAGAAGTTTACAACTACAAATATCTTGATAAGTTTATTAATACGACAGAAACATAAAAAATGAAATTAATCCTAGAATTAAACTTGACCGGAGTATATTTGGTAGTAGAAGTAACAAAATATTAAAAACAAATATATCTATATGTTTGTGTTTTACCAATTATTACTGAGACTTGAACATTTAACAAAAGAGCAATACAGAGACTTCAGACTATTCAGTAGAATATGGAGGGATGTATGTTAGGAGTAACAAGAAGGAATTTAAAATGAGATACATGGGTGAGAAAACAAAAAGATATAACTGACATCATGGAGTTGGGCTGGATATATTTCTAGAAGAGATGATAATAGTTAAACATTTAAAATTTTAAACTGGATTTCAAGAGATTGTAATAGAAACCACATGTGAGATGGATGAATGAAATAAAGTTTGTTGGTGTGATGTGAAAAAGAGAGACTATTGATTAGAAAAACTGGATTAAACTTTGAAAAACTCTCATCCTGCAATAGATTAATAATGGTTGAAAATAATGATTATTATTTTCAGTTATATATGTTTTAAGTATTGATTACAATTTGTCATTTCACCCAATTTGTTGCTATAGCATTAAAATGTAATTATTATATAAATTTCCTTATATCTTTCTTCTATTTACTTACTGGAACCTTACAAAGAAAGAAAGTCATTGTCATATGCTCATTTCAGTCTAAAATATAATAACATCACAACAAAAGCTGACATTTATTTTTCTGGCTAATAAAAATTGAACATTTTTTTGTCTCATTAAAGTTGAAATTAGAAATAAGCTAATTGTTTCATTTGGACAGTAACTTTACATGGAGCAAAAACTTGGGAAATAAGAAAAAGAATAGAATAAACTAGCTTTTGGAATGTGAGATTTGAAGAAAATTAAAATGGATGTTGAATAATAAAGTAACAATAAGGAAGTTTTAAAAAGTAAATAAGATTATTTAAGTTAATTTCTTATGTAGTTTAGCTCAGTAATAGATAATGGACTAAAGAACTAAAGGTTGAGCTGAAGTTTAATATACCATTTCTGATGTTTAAGTTTCAAATGACCATCAAAGTGACCAAAAGCATTTAATAATTATAATTGAGGAAATTTTGAGATAGAAAATAGATTAAGCACACAGTGTAGATATAAAGGAATTATGAAAAATATATTAGGCTTATAAATGGTAAAAGATATAATTAAAAAAAGTAGATAAAATATAAACTTCTGACTCTTCCAATCTTTAAACTGTATTAGTCCAGTGCAGTATAAATGTCTCTTTAAGATTAATCCAGTTTATCTGATCTATAGTTTGTCTTCTTCACATCACTCTGGAAAACTTTATTTCATCTCACATGATATCTTTTTAAGTCTTTTACAATTTCAATTATCCATCTATTGTAATCTTTTCTAATAACATATTTAATCCAGGTTTATTTCACATTCTTAATTATTTCTATGATGTTAGTGATACTCCTCATACCTGCATTTTACTTTCAAGTCCTTTTTATTTTTCCCAACAAACATATTTTGTTTTGAAATGCGAAGTCTCTGCAATTACTTTTCTATCAAGAATTCCAGATTAAGATGTTATATAAGCTCCAGTAAAACATAATTATTAAAAATGTTTCTTTTGAAATACAGATGCAATTCCTTTAAATATTATTTCTATCAAAAACATTCTCTCAAATTTAATTTTTATTAATTTCATTCATTACGTTTCCATCTGTATTAATAATCAGAGAAAGGTATTTGTAGTTCCAATTCAATACTTTAGTATTGAAGCAATGGATCTGAAGTCCGATCCATGCTTCACAGCCTCCTATAAACTTAATTAGTATTATAGGCCTAAATTAAGTTTATAGTCCAATATCAGCAGGGTTTTGCATTAAAGCTAAAATTAATTATGTTTATTAAATTTGTATTTACATTTAAATATTTCGTGTTAAATAAATTCCATTCTAAGATTAGATTTCTGTTAATAAAAATTACTTGTAAAACCTATTAGTCAAACATATATATACGTCAAGCATATATATATGAGTTAATGCAAAATTCTGCTGAAATAAAATGCTTATTTTATTAAAAGAAATAATATATTTTTTTGTTAAAATCTTGTTAAAATATGGCGTATGATTTCATTTTGAGATAAGCCCACCAACATTTTCTAAAGGAATGTATGTTTTAATTAGTGAGCCCATTCAAGTCAAATTAAAGATGGCCTTCTCTTTCTTTCTTTTTTAATTAATAAAATTCAAACTTTAAAGAAAGAAATTTAGAATAAAAAAGTAAAAGTTATTTTTAGAAAGTGTTACCTTGAAACAAAGGAGCGCGGTGGGGCTTATCAAGATCTAAGATCATACAAACAATAGAAGGTAGCTGACAAAGAGGGTATAAATAAAAGTGAGAACAAAAGACTTGGTTATTCAGAGTTTTCTTGCTGGCATTCAGATTTCTCTTTGGAGAACTCTTTCAGATTTTGCTTGTGGAGATTTTATTCCAAAAAGTTAGACAACTGTCATCTTCAAAATCATGGAGAAGTTTGAACATGCTCAAGCTAAAAGTCATATGAATTTGATGGATTCTACTATGCTTGGCTAGGCAAATAAATAGCTTTGCCTATCGCCGAGGTTCCTAAATACCATCAAAATGCCTTAGTATCCACTCAATAGTCATCTGAACTCTGTGCCGTGTCTGTAGGACTTTTCATAAAAGCATGCTACTTATTTCCACTTTCCTTGTCCGGGCAAATACCTATCGATGGTCGGATCAAGCCACGAACGCTGTAGGAAACATGACCAAGGAACCAGGATGGTAATCATATCTCTCCTCCATTGAACTATTTACTTTCTACCCTTTTGTTCATACCTTTCTTAATTGAATTATATTATGAATTGTTTTATTTAATGATATTTGTAATGTAACCATTTTTATTAGACTAGTCTTAAATATATATATGTGTGATCATCTATCTATATTTAACCTTTTTTCCTTCACTATTCTTCATTACTAACATGTGTAAATATTTTGTATTCCATTGCGGTTAAGTTTAAAAGTTAATTTTTTTCATTTAAAATCTCTTTCCAATTTTATTTATGTTTCTAAATTCCATACGAGTAAGTTTCCTTTGTTTGCCAACTTGATCTCCTCAATAACGCCTCTTTTGTCTGCCAGTAGCTTATTACGTATATCTGATTTAGCTATATACATTTTAAATAATTTTTAAACTGTCTGTTTTTAGCGCAAAGCAATTAGAAAATGCTTTGCGAAAGATTTTTACTATTGTACTTTATCGAGGAGATTCGAGTTGACAATTTTATTAAAATTGGGAAGAAAAGACTTAGACCGCAAAAATATTATATCGTTTAATCTGTTTTCATTGTCTAATTAGTTTTCATGAATTTAGGGGAATAGCAGAGGCCATTAAATCATTATTATTTTAAAGTCATTAATTAAATATCTTATTTAACTAACAAGCTTGAGTTTGCTAATTTTATTCTAATGCTTTATTTTACTTTTCAATGATCCAGGCACACACAACACATGTTTCTTAGTACTTTTATTGCACATTTAACTATTAAGCTCCGTAGGTGTTCCCGTCCATGTTTCTCTCCGCTGATGCTAAGCTTTGGGTCGGTGAGAAAATAATTTATGCGTGTCTCAGATAATGTTGTTGGTTTGCAGTTAGCCTCGAGAATAGGTGAACAGGGCAGGTCATAGTATTCTTGATTTAATATCTCACGTATGGATGGCCTCGAGGTACTTTTGCCTAGTATTCAAACTGGGTTAAACCAACATACATCATCTGACTGTCACAGTTAAAAATTTTTTTTCTGCATTCTGACGCCAACAATGTGGGCCGAATTTCATTTTTTTATTGGAAGAATAGGAATAGGGGATTTGAAGTAATAGATATATGTAAAAGTTTTCTCCGAGTTGTCGCAGTGGGACGTATGTCATTTTTTAAAAAAAATTAGTACCCTGAGAAGTTTGTTTTAGTTTAACATATTTATATAAAAATATAAGTATAATTTTTCCGAGTTTTGTTTCCTAATGTGAGCCAAATGTCATTTTTTAAAATTAATTAACAAGTTAAATGTGTCATAAAGTAAAATTTTTTTTCCAAGTTTAGTATATATATGAAATGAATATTTTATATTTAAAAAGTTAACACTCTGTCAGTTGTTTTTTTTTTGTGATTATAAAATGAGATTTCAGAGTTATAGCAAGATTTTTTTTCCCCTAATGAGTAGTTTTGTCATGACCAGTTCGTCATATTGTTGTTTTTGTCGTATAAAGTATATAGCGTCAATGAGGTGGAAGTGTCAAATACATACCCACCTGCCCTCCCTTAAAATAGCTTTCGTACTTTATGTTATTTAGTATTGCTTAAAAATGAGAAGTTTTAATATAATAATGTTTTTTCGAAATATAGTATATTCGGTAGTGTTAATATTTTAGTAAAAAGTACAAATAGATAATAGAATTTTTTTCCGTTTGTATAAATTTTTGTAAAGATTCTAATAGATAACATTTTTTATTTTTTCTAAGATCGAAAGTTTGATAACTTCAAATTAACACGTGTCAACGTACGGTGTTAGCAAATATTTTTTTTCACTTTCTCTGCATTTCGTTTTTATATATAATGAATAATTTTAATCATGCAAAAATTTTTTTTTCACTTTTAAATATTTTGCAGTTACGTTTCCTAGCAAATAATATAAAATAAGTTGTGTTTCAATAATAGCAAACTTAATTTTCAACTTGTGAAATAGTAAATGCGTATGTTCATTTTAATAAATATATATAAGATATATTTTTGTATAACATATATGTCAGCCACCTTTAGTTAAGATTTTTTTTTCTCAATTCGGATTATGCTATTGAATCATTTATTGAGTAACCATTAGGTGAAGACCCTTTGAAGTAACCGTTAGGTGAAGACCCCTTTGAGTAACTGTTAGGTGAAGTTGGTGAAGACCCCCTTAGTAACCGTTAGGTGAAGACCCCTTACACTGTAGAGTTCTCAATTGCTGAGTAGCCAGAAATAATAGGTCTATGTCTGCAATTGTCATTTCCGTGTTATATTTGCGACCAGCGTTTACTAGCCTGAAATAATAGGAGTATGCGGTCTGCAATATGACGAATCGTTCCAATAAAATCATGTACATGATAATAAAAGAAATGTTTTTATAGGTATATCTGTTTGTATATTTATATGTAGTCATATATATGCTTATTTAATGTTGTACTATTCATATATATGGGTGTATATGGTATACACTGTGTTACAGTTCGGTAAAACCCGTTTTTATATAAATGTTTTTTAAACACTTTTTGATCTCAATGTGTGATTCTGTAAAATTGCTTGATAATTGTTGATCTATTTCAGGTTGTGACCAAAATGGTAGTTGGTTTTAATCCCAGGTTCATAATTCGGAGTGGCGGTTATCATGGGATTTTATTTTAATTTTTTTTTGTTGTATTTTTTTTGTTTTGTTAATCATACTTTGGCTGTTTGAATTTTTTTTTGTGTCATGACCAAAATTGGTAACTGGTTTCGAACCCAAGTCAGACATGTTACCTTACCGAGTTGTATACATCTTAGACTTAATATTGTCATTTAAAATAGCATTTACTTATTCATGCAGAAATTTTTTTTAAAAAAGTGAAACTCAAAATAAATTTTAATCGCGTTTAAAATTTATAAATCCTTATCAATGTGTGTTTGGATCATTATCCATTAATGTGTATATTTGATATGGCCATTGTCTTGTCGACTGGCGCCCTTATCAAATAAATTTGTCGGCAAGTGCAATCTCTCATATCGGAATACAAATAAACAAACCATAGGAGGTAGATGATCAAAATAAAAATGTATGTGTAGTGAGCCAAAATAATTTTTAAACATGACTTATGTATATTTTGCTCACATATTCCTTTATATATATACTTGTATTAATGTAAATGCATTTTTTAGTTGTTTCAGGTGTCAGAGAAAGCCAGGTCAAGCTGTAAGTGTGTTATTTTAATCATATTGTGACAAAATAGCAGAGATATTTTAATGAAATATAAAAATAAATAAAGTAAAGTGAGGAGAATAATATGTAGTATAAATATTAAAAACAGATACTGCAGGATTTTTTTTTTTTTTTTCATGTACAAACAGATACATATAGGCATAGGTTTAAGTAAGGACTTTGTGAGATAGGCAAAGTTAATTTCTGAAAACATATACATAAAATGGATAGTTGGAACTTAGAATACTGATTTAGTTTAGAAAGAACTAAATTTTTTTTATATACAGAAGGATATAGCTCCTAGATACGTGTGATAAAATATACGTATCTAGATTGTTTATAAAAAGACTAAAATACATTTTACAAATAAGGTGGGATTGTTATATAACAAAATAGCCAATATTAGGCAAAAATGGAGGAACAGAAGAGAGGCGAAGTTTATAGATCAATATGTACTCATAGTGACCAAAAGTATAACTTGGAAGCTCTCATCAAAGAAATGAGGGAAGAAACAAAAATGATGATAACCATGTTCCAAGAAGTTATGAAAATTACATCAAAAAGATTGGACCGTTTGGAGGCACATATGGAACTCCATCAAGAACAGAGTATTGTGATAGAAGCGTCACCAGAAGATGATACTAAAAAACAAGATGACACTGATATGAAATCCTCGAGTGATTGTGAAACAGGTGAAGCCACTCACCAGTGGAATTTCTCTGGACAAATGAATGAGGATAGTAAAAAAAAAGATCAACAGCTGTTGAACCAAATCCAGGCGCAACAAGGCAGTGAAATCTTTACTGCGACAGTAATCAATACTATAACTCCTGTGGCAAGGATTAGCAACATAAAATGTTTTAGAGAAGAACTGGGTGGGAACCCTAGACACCACCTAGATAGCTTGAAAATCTGTCTCAAAGTCCAGAACATGACTGAGCAAGAAAAGAAGGCAAGGGAAAAATTAAGATGTATGGCTCGGCATTGCAAGAATCGAAACCGGCAATATAAATTCAGGAAAGGAAACCAAGCATGGCTAAGAGACCTTAGGCCAAGTAGTAAATTGTGGAGGAAAGTTAAAAAGTTTTTCCCAATATATAAAGGCCCTCACGCATTAAAAAAAGGAGTGTGGAGTAAGTCTTTTGTTTTGGAAAAATAATCTCAGCCTAAAAAGAGAGTATAATATTAGAAACAGAAGCTTAAAACCTTATGTATCACCGGACCCCGAAAAAATTAAAAAGTAAAAAGATAAATATAACTTGTTAGACTAAAAACAACACAGACTCAATTTAAGATACAGGAGATTGAATTATGGATAAATTGTTACTTATATAGTAAAAGAAAGAAAGACTTAGTAACAAATTAAATATTACAGCAAATAAAGAGTAGGCTTGAACTCACCTGGCACAAAATTTTTACCTCTGACCTGAAGCAACAGCATTTTTTTAACATTTTTTTTTGCTCAGTAACTATTGGGAAATGAAGCAATGGATCTGAAGTCCAATCCATGCTTCACAGCCTCCTATAAACTTAATTAGTATTATAGGCCTAAATTAAGTTTATAGTCCAATATCAGGAGGATTTTGCATTAAAGCTAAAATTAATTATGTTTATTAAATTTGTATTTACATTTAAATATTTCGTGTTAAATAAATTCCATTCTAAGATTAGATTTCTGTTAATAAAAATTACTTGTAAAACCTATTAGTCAAACATATGTATACGTCAAGCGTATATATATATAAGTTAATGCAAAATTCTGCTGAAATAAAATGCTTATTTTGCTAAAAGAAATAATATATTTTTTTTGTTAAAATCTTGTTAAAATATGGTGTATGATTTCATTTTGAGATAAGCCCACCAACATTTTCTAAAGGAATGTATGTTTTAATTAGTGAGCCCATTCAAGTCAAATTAAAGATGGCCTTCTCTTTCTTTCTTTTTTAATTAATAAAATTCAAACTTTTAAAAAAGAAATTTAGAATAAAAAAGTAAAAGTTATTTTTAGAAAGTGTTACCTTGAAGCAAAGGAGTGTGGTGGGGCTTATCAAGATCTAAGATCATACAAACAATAAAAGGTAGCTGACAAAGAGGGTATAAATAAAAGTGAGAACAAAAGACTTGGTTATTCAGAGTTTTCTTGCTGGCATTCAGATTTCTCTTTGGAGAACTCCTTCAGATTTTGCTTGTGGAGATTTTATTCCAAAAAGTTAGACAACTGTCATCTTCAAAATCATGGAGAAGTTTGAACATGCTCAAGCTAAAAGTCATATGAATTTGATGGATTCTACTATGCTTGGCTAGGCAAATAAATAGCTTTGCCTATCACCGAGGTTCCTAAATACCATCAAAATGCCTTACTATCCACTCAATAGTCATCTGAACTCTGTGCCGTGTCTGTAGGACTTGTCATAAAAGCATGCTATTTATTTCCACTTTCCTTGTCTGGGCAAATACCTATTGATGGGCGGATCAAACCACGAATGCTGTAGGAAACATGACCAAGGAACCAGGAAGGTAATCACATCTCTCCTCCATTGAACTATTTTCTTTCTATCCTTTTGTTCATACCTTTCTTAATTGAATTATATTATGAATTGTTTTATTTAATATTTGTAATGTAACCATTGTTATTAGACTAGTCTTAAATATATATATGTGTGATCATCTATCTATATTTAACATTTTTTCCTTCGCTATTCTTCATTACTAACATGTGTAAATATTTTGTATTCCATTGCGGTTAAGTTTAAAAGTTAATTTTTTTCATTTAAAATCTCTTTCCAATTTTATTTATGTTTCTAAATTCCATACGAGTAGGTTTCCTTTGTTTGCCAACTTGATCTCCTTGATAACGCCTTTTTTGTCTGCCAGTAACTTATTACATATATCTGATTTAGCTATATATGTTTTAAATAATTTTTAAACTGTCTGTTTTTAGTGCAAAGCAATTAGAAAATGCTTTGCAAAAGATTTTTACTATTGTACTTTATCGAGGAGATTCGAGTTAACAATTTTATTAAAATTGGGAAGAAAAGACTTAGACCGCAAAAATATTATATAGTTTAATCTGTTTTCATTGTCTAATTAGTTTTCATGAATTTAGGGGAATAGCGGAGGCCATTAAATCATTATTATTTTAAAGTCATTAATTAAATATCTTATTTAACTAACAAGCTTGAGTTTGCTAATTTTATTCTAATGCTTTATTTTACTTTTCAATGATTCAGGCATGCAAAACACATGTTTCTTAGTACTTTTATTGCACATTTAACTATTTAGCTCCATAGGTGTTCCCATCCATGTTTATGCTGATGCTAAGCTTTGGGTCGGTGAGAAAATAATTTATGCGTGTCTCAGATAATGTTGTTGGTTCGCAGTTAGCCTCGAGAATAGGCGAACAGGGCAGAGGTCATAGTATTCTTGATTTAATATCTTGCATATGGATGGCCTCGAGGTACTTTCACTTAGTATTCGAACTGGGTTAAACCAACATACATCATCTGACTGTCACAGTATTTGTTTTTAGTCCTATTTTCTAGCTTTTATCTGTTTTTGTCACATTTCCTATAGCACTGGAGCATTATTTGCAAAAGTAGCACAGTATTTGTGTAAAATCTAGATGTCAAATAATCACCCTTTACTTCCTTAATTTATCATTTGAATCTACAAAATACTTCCCATAAAACTATAGTAAAAAGTTTTGGAGATATAAAATCTCTCTATGCACATCCTTATTAACGTTTATCCTTTTAACATTAATATATAATCTCACCACTGCTGTTGTATGTGGCAATATTTTGATATTCCAAGACTTCTCTGCAAAATTCTATATGGAGACCAATGCTGTTTTATAGTTTTTTTTAATCAGACATTTGGTGTACAATAATTTCTTCACTTGCTTCTTTTAAGATATTAATAATAATTTCACCATTTCCTGATTTTTTTTTTTATTCTTCATAGAATTAATTTTATGACTCAGTTTCTCATTTCAAATTTTTGTTGATTCAAAATTTATAGGAACTATTTTATTTTCTTGTTCTTTAATTTTATAAAATCATTTATAGAATTCTTAAAACAGGCAAAACTCTCTATACAGTAGTGCTGCTCAGTGCAAGCCAGAGAAATCAATGGATGCCAGAAGACTTGTGCATATTATCCCTATCTAGTGCATACTCATCCAATATTCCCAGACTAGTTTCTAGCTTACGGCTTTCATCAGTGAGAATCCTTGGATCTGAGAGCACTGCACCTAAATATTAGGATCTAAATCCTCAGATCCAAGGCTCCTCACTGGTGAAAGCCACAAGCTAGAAACTAGCCTGGGGATATTGGATGATTAAGCACTAGATAGGAATTTTATGTCCAAGCCTTCTGGAATCCATTGATTACTCTGGCAAGCACTGAATGGCACTACTGTGTGAAGAGCTTTGCCTATTTTAATAATAGTTATGAGCAAGCATAAAAATGGTGATCATGAGATGATTTATAGAATTTTTCTGCATACTTCATAATGTCAATCTTCCTTTTAAAAATAGTAATGTTTTTTGTTCTAATCACGACACAATTTTCCTTTCACTTAAGATGTATTGTGAAATGCTTTTGAGATTTTTTTTTTTTCCAGTTTACAATTACATTTAATTATAACATGTTCACTTTAAAGTCTGTGATGCTGGCATTTTATTTGAAGTTGTACATTGGATTATTTTCATCATTTAGTTCAATCGTTTCAATGTTTTTTAACAAAATCAAACTTTATACTTTTTAAAATATATTTAACTGTAATAATCCACAGATTAATATAGAATACTAACATTTTATGTGGAATTATTTTCAATTCTTTTTAGTTTTGTGGTCTGACCAGTGGCAGTATTAGCATGTGAATTGAACAAGGTATCTTTAAAGTCATGAATTGAAGATGATGCTAAAATCAATTAACATAAGGACCCTTCTGATTTCTTCATTTTTTTTAAATGAATAGTTTCCAAACATTATGGATTATCACAATGGGTTGATTTAGGAAATTATTTGCCATTATCATATGTGCCACTTTTTTGAACTTATTATTTTTACCTTCTGTTCATTATTCTTGGGTTTTCCCACTTGAACATATATTCATAAGTTTATGCATGGTCTCTACTTTAGAGATATCTGTTTTTTCTCTAATCATTTTTTGATTGGGACATAGTTTCACTGATATATTTTTTTCACACATAATATTTTATAAATATAATTCTTGGCCAAGTTTAGATTTATTTTGTATATATTAGAATTCCTAGAGTGCTGTGGCTTTGCTATTGATTGCCACTTTATATTAGAACAGTTTTCCAAAAACATAACATGTAAAGAATTCTAATCTCTATGAAACCTAAATTTGAAATGCTGAAAAACAATAAATGTATCTATGAAATATCACATGAATATGGAAAGAATATATCAGTGAAACTAGCTTAGCATAACTAATGATTAAAAATCATAAAGTAATGGTTAAGAAAAAAAAACAGATTTGACTAAAATAGCACACTATGTAAATATCAATGAACATATGTTCAACTGGGAAAACATCAGAATATTGGACAGAGAGGGGAAAAAGTAAAGCAAAATTTAAAGAAGTTGCCCATGTAACAATGGAAAATAATTACTGCTGAAAATCCAAAATGGTTGGAAATCATTCATTAATTGTTATTAAAAAAGAAAAAAAAGGGAGACATCACAAGGACCATTATAGTTAAGTATATAATTTTTTTTTATCAGCTATTGCCTTTGGCAGAATAGCCTAATTGATTAGAGTGCTCTCAAACTTAAAATTCATAAATCTAAATGGGCCTGGTTTGATTTAGCAATACCAGAAGAGAGAATAGTAAGCTTATTTTATACTAATGATCAGCAAATTATAACTCTCAAGTAATTTAATGATCCATGAACGCATTTGTGTTGATCTAATAAATGATTTCAGAAGTTTTATTGAATTGATAAAAATGAAAAAATAAAACGTATTGATATATCATTTGATTCATATTTTATCAATTCATATTTAACACAAATTTATAATTTTAGAAGTTTTTTAATTTGGAATAATAAATTCAATGAAATGTAGAAATAAATTGAAAAAAGTTTCAAATGTACAAATAAAAGTATTTTGAAATGTTGCGCATCTCTTCCTAAACTGTTTTTAATATTGGGGGTGAAAAAAGCAATTTCTACTGTAACTATTTTTGATTTTCTTTTATCTCTAAACAAATCTTTTTCCGAATGAATTACATTTAAATTTCATTAAGAAATCAGCTGAACATGATAATTTAACATTTTCTAACTGTATAAGTGTCAAATTACAAATCAGATTTAGAGACTGTGCAGACAAAAATAGCATCAAGGAAGCAATTGTTGTGGTTAAATGTTTGTTATGAAGGTAAAAACTTGTGTAATATTTTTATTGTTTTAATAAAAGAATAAAATATTTTCCTACAAAGTATTCACATTATTTTTTGCAATTTTGTTTTATAAAAAAAAAGATCTTTTAATCTTTATTTTTTATGATTAACATATATTTTATTAGTAATCATCACTTTACATTATTGATTTGTTCATGTGATCTGTAAAAAATTTGGATATACAGTATAAAAAGCAACTTGGGATAAAAGAAATTACTGACGACTGTTCTATATTATCAAAGTTTATTATTAATATTTTTAAACAATTTGTAAGTTTTAGCTTAAATTCAATGGGGTACTTTGGAAGATTATGGATATCAATTGTTAATCATTTAAATGTTTTTTTTTGACCCTCTAGATTTACAACAACACATAATACATCTCACATTTATTAAATACATTATAGTCTTGAAGAATATATTTACTTTTAATCAAATATTTTCCAATTTATAGGAACTTCCACTTGTTTGCTTCCATGTTCATTTCTGCTTTGGATTTTTCTCAAAAAAAGGTTTCATAGTCAACATATTTTCTTTCCATAAATCTATGTACTGTTATTACTTTCTCCATATCCAAATTTACTCACAATTCTTTAATATTTTCAATCATCTTTCAATTATAGGATTAAAGTTTATCATGATAATTTTAATATAATTTAAAAGTATCCATACATCAAATTGCAGTCCACTAGAGGGAGACAAGGATGCCAGTTCCTTTTTTTTTGTTAGTTTAGGGAATTAATTTTTTCTAAACTATTCCTATTTAAAAAAGGAGTTTCTTAGCTCTCTTTTTATATACAGTTATGTCAACCCGTTATCACAAGTAAGAACAATTTCACATTGATAAAAACGCTGTGCAATTAGCTGTTGAAATTTCAAATGATTACTATAGTGATTTTACATTTTAATGAAAATTCGTTTTACTTAATTTTCCTGAGTGGATAAGAGAGTCTGATGGTCAAGAGGAACCCCAGGAGATTAAATCCTAGTTCTGTTGAATATGGAAGCTGGGATGAATGTGCAATGTGGATTGTTTCTGACAGTGATTTTCTCATTCATGGGAAAGAAGAAATAACGTTATTTTTTTAGCAGTTTTTTTAGCGTTATTCTTATAAATGATTTTTCCACGTGTTATTGCAAAGTAAGCTGCAGTATAGCCTAATGACTATTATTTCCAATGTGATTATTGATAAGATTGGCCCTTTGCTGTTCCAGTGGCTCTTCATGATGGATTAGGATGGTTTTCAGCAGAGACATTTCAAAGCTTAGTTTTTTTCCCTAGTTCTTCATAAGTCTTCCAATGTATACTGAATTGCTCTCTTCTGGTGATATTTGAGGCCATGCTGGAGAACTGAACAGCAGATTGGCTTAGCCCATATTTTATATTATCTCAAGTGTTGTTCTATTCCTCATCGTAAATTCCTAAAACATTGTTCATATTTGAACTCTAGACATTACAAATAATTTCTAATTCTAATCTGGTTTATTTTTAATAATTAATCATCTCATGGACTGATGCTCTGAGTTCTCACAGGTTAATCAATTTTTGAAAACGCTATTAAAAAATACAGTGTATCATCTTAGATCTCCTTATTATACTATGTAAATCAATGCTTACTTTGTAAAACATTTTGTGCTGGTGTATCCAGAATGGTCTTTGCATGGCTTGGCTGTGTCAAGGGTTTGTTGTCCTGTAAACTTGGGCCTTGTTGTGGTAGTTGGCACGTTGCTGAACTTGCCCACCTATTCAGCTGAAGCTTGAGTCTTCACTTCAGGGCCCAGGGTGTGGATCATTGGGCTATGGATAACTTCTCAGTGGTTGGACCATGTAGACCCATGTACGGATACACAATGGGAAAAATTATAGTAATCCATTTATGGACATAATTGTTGTCCACAGAGTGTTCTTTTGTAAACAAAATAAATAATTGTTTAGGTTTTCCTTCTGCCTGTACATTGAATGCTTTGTAACCATCGGGTAATTGGACCCAAAAATTTTTTATGTAATCTTTAGGTTGCTTTGAAAGATCAATATAAAAATACTTTATTTCTTCATCAAATTAAGAACTGCTTGGAACAAGAACATGAATTAGATAGCTTTTGATATCTTCTAATAATCTGAATGACTAATCTTCTCACTCTACTTAATATATCACCACTCTTCACAATGTTGTTTCTCCTTTTATATATATATTTATAATAAAATCATTTCAATAAAGTACATGCCCATTTTTCAAATTGTCTTCTAACTTTATATTGTCTGACAATGTATCAATTAATATTATACAATTCTCCTATTTCATGAAATCATTTTTATTTGAAAGTGATCTAGAGATTTAGTCAGTTAAATAAAAGATTATCACTTTAATGACAGTTTAAAAGTATAACTCAATAATCTTCACTTCCTGCCTTCACTGATGACTTTTCAATTTTTAGGATGTCATGATTATAATATATATATATAACTTTAAAATGCAGTACATATTTATCCTGGTTCCAAAAATTTGATAGTTCAGTTAAGAAGTGTCAAGCAGCCCAGAAAAAAGACCAAGGAGCTGGCTGATATATATGCGTTAATTCGCAGCCCAGTCATGTTGATTTGTAATACAAATAATCATATAACAGTTATAGTGATAAAAATATATGGAGTGAACATTAGAAAAATTTCCTACTTGTTTTTAAAAACTCAAAAAAAAAAAAAAAGGTAAATCAAAGGATCTCTCAGTTGATCAAAAATCTTAATAAACAAGCTTAAAATCCAACATTTCTTTTATTTTTATTAATAACATATAATTTGACTCTATTCTAATAGCCATTATTAATTCATTTTATTAATAACATATAATTTGACTCTATTCTAATAGCCATTATTAATTCATATAAAAAGGCTAAAATAGAACACACCAAATACAATCATTACTATTGATATATAAACGTCCATGTATGTGTACACATACATTTATGTAATAATTTTTATTTTAGCATAATCTTCCTGAAACAACCTTTTATGTATATAACTTTACATCAGAGTTAACTTTGTAAGTAAGAGTAATCAATGGACAATAAATGGTATTAGAAAAAAAGATAACCATTTATTGAATGGGTAGATGTGTTTGACCAGGATAATACTTCCTGAATTGAAGTGTCTATAATATCATTAAACAGATGATAAGTATTAATAATAAAAATAAAACAGTTGTTAATAGCTCACTGCAAAGTAAATGTCTTCTGCCAATTATTTAACGGGAAACCATGAAAAAATAGAATGCACCCACAAATATATATTGATAATTTAAAATTATAAAAAAATATATTTCAGGATATATGAATATTATAATAAAGTCATAGTAAATCTGCCCATCATTTCTATGACATAGGTTAAAATTTAAACGTTTTAATTGGTTTTTTTTTTTTCCAGGTAGCTGTAGTCTAATTAATCAATTATTACTTGAATTAATAAATTGGTACTAGCTATTCTTAACTATAAAGTAAACACAAGGTGAAAAATAGTCAAAACCTAATGATCCAGCAATTAGAAAGACTGATGAGTAGTGTCTTCTACTTCACTATTTCTTATTGGAGGATGATGAAGATGTCTTTACCATGCAAAAGACTTATTTACTTACCTGAAATTTTCCTATTAATTCAGAAATAAATTTACATTTTATACACAAGAAGATATATTTTCAAGATTGTTTTTCAATGTGGCTCTCTTCTCAATTGCTACGGATCCATCAGTGAAGAAACTTAAACCCCCTCTCTCACTATGCATGTATTTTGTGAACAATCTCTATGACTGTATTGGCAGCTTGCTATTCCTCCATTAAATCAATCTAAAAACTTGAAAATACATCTGCAGGGCAATGATTATTTGTGGATGTTATACCACCGATAGTAATAAGCACTTTACATATATATGTTCATTTACACAAAGAGAATTGGTAGAATCAATCAGTTTCTTTCAAATATTCTTGCATCTCTGCGTGTGGATACTTGTTGATAAGCAAAGACTGAATATATAACTAGACAGGCTTGTTTGCAATATAAGTAAACAATCAGCTACAGTACAAGATATATAAATAATTCTAATTCATTATCAGTTTATTGATTAAAATTAAAGATCACCAGGCCATAAATAAAAATAAATATTGTATGTACAATTTATACAAAGTTTAAAATATATGGTTTTATTTTTCAGTTTGTTGGCTATATAATTAATTATTTGAAAATACTTGAATAATATATAATTTAAGGATCAATGAGATTTTAGAACTTATTAATTATACATTTACAATAAAAGTTGTTGACTATAATTAAACAATTCTTATTTCACAAAAGTGACTAATTTTATTGTCGAAGCTCTTTTCTAACAAGAAATACTACAACACGAAAGAACTCGTAAAACCTTTATTATTTTATATTATCATAAATTTTTAATTACGAATTATATAAATTGTTACTCTTAGCAGCCACTCATAAACTACAATGGCATTCTTATTACAGGAAAAAAAAAGGAAAGCCAAATAAAGTTAAATATGTTCAGAATAATCATTGATAAAACCATCTGTGAAACAAATACGTTCACATATCACATTCTGGTCTTAATTTATTTGGCATTTTATATAAAATTTACTTACACTAAATAATTTATCTATAGTATATGCTAAATGTGTGTGTATATTTATGTATACACAGAGTACGTATTTCTTAGTCAAATAATTATAATTGAAAACTAAACGGATTTCTAATTGTGTGTGTATATTTATATATACACAAAATAAGTGTTATAAATGATATAACGGTAAACTAAATGTATGTGGTGGATGCCAATGGCATTCACAATATTTTATAAAAGCATTAATAGTTTAATTAATGGAAAAACTATAATCTAACTTATCAAGAAAGTTAGATGAATTCAAGCAAAGGATTTAGATAACGTAAACAAAGCCATTGCTTAAAAATAGACAATTCCAAGGTAATAGCGTTATCTGATCAGGGATCGAATAGTGCAACTCAACACATGACCACCACGTGGACAGGGATCAAGGTAGTCTACACTAAAAAAGCAATGAGAAAGGGACATAGAGCTAGAATAGAACGAGACAGGACACTTGCTAAGTGAAGCTCTTGAAAGGCAGTTGTGCCATTTCCTTGGGTGCCCCAGTCAGCTCCCTCTTTCATTTAGCCTTGCGGAGAAGTTTACCTCCGGACGTTCAAAAGTAAACTTAGGAACTGTAAACAGGTCGTATTGATCTTATTATTATTTGTTACGCCTTCGGGCCCTTATTGTTATTTATAATGTGTATATAATCGTCATATATGTATATATTAAACAAGATGGATTATCTTCGTATAACTCTGTAAATAAATTCTTGTTACTTAAATGTACTTGCCGAGCCACTTCATTAATTAGCAATTATTTGTAGTATTTCTATTTGCAATCCAGCAGGCAATAGAGTGCCGCTGGACACGGCAGTATACGATTATATATTTTGTAAACTGTTAGTTATAATTATATTTTCATTTATTAATTCTTTATCTTTTTATTATTTCTAATTAACTATTTTTATTATTAATTAAAATATCTTATTTACTATTAATAAAACGATTTGTTAATGCTGTAAACTAATTATTACATTTTAACGTGGAAATTTTTTTAATTATCTACTGTGTCTGCAGAAATATTTTAATTATCAATAAAAAAAAAATCACTCCGAAGAGGACTTACCAATAGTAAATTTTAATTATTACAATTTAATTTACATGTATCAAATTTTCTGTACTCACGACTTTGATATCGCTTATAAAACACTAATTATTAGTAACCATTTATCAGGCTAGAGTTTATCATATCATTCTTATTATAATTATTAATACGATAATTTTCCAGTGAATAGTTTAGTGAGATGATGTATTAAACAACTCTATTCGTGTATTATATATATAAACGAGCATCTATAACCCGATGCTGTATCAATCCCAATTCTTAAATTCTATCAAAACTTACACTAATACTATGAAAAATCACCTTCATAAATAAATATAATTTACTTGTTAATTGAATTTATCCTGAAAATAATTAACTGAATATCCTTAGAATTCAAACCAATATCAGATTAAATTTTTTGTTGTAGAACCAGAAATTGCAATTCATATGACAGAAAGAAAAATCAGAATTGAAGTCCTGGATTTAAATCAATGGTCTCATATAAGACTTTTGCATTGATAAAACTGGCAATTCTTGGTGCAAACTGTTTTTGTAAACACTTCATAACATGTAATTAAGATATTATCAAGAACATCGATTTACAACTTGATAATTTAAAAGTGGATAACAAAAGGTCTAATTATCTTGTAAGCTTTCATTTGAATTATTTTTTCTTACATTAGCTGTAGGATAACCTAGTTCTTAAATTGGAATTTTGCTAAATTAAACCCATTGAAAGACTTAAATATATGAAATATGTGACAAAATTCTGATATAATACTTAGAAAAAAAGGATTTTTTGTTTTTGTGTGTGGTTCATATATATATATTTTGAAAAAAATAAATAAATAAAGGGATTAGGATCTGGAGTATAAAGAGAATATTTGATTTTTCAAAAAAATAAAAACCAAGAAGAGATTAAATTCTTTAACACTGAAGAAATTGAAAGTTATTTTTCAATTCCTATGTAGTTGAGAATTAACTTATATTTTGTTCAAAGCCTCCCTTTTGTAAACATATATTGTATATAATAGCTGTACTTTTCACATGCATATATATATTGTAACGATCCGGAGAATGTGACTTAACGTCATCTGCATTACGGGGCGCCATCTAGGCATTTGAACCTAGAAAAATTTATAAAGTAGGCAGATAGTAAGTCAAAAAAAAAAATTTTTTTTAAAATTTTGTTCCGGTCACAGCTCAGTGGAATAGCAGAGTTAAAAATATAAGATCTTATCTAATTAGTTTCAACATTAAAATAAATAAAATAAGCCACGCCAGTATTAGCAACAAATTATTTAGCACATTATATAAGTTTAAATTTTTATTTTAGGTTTACATTTTAACATTTAACTTATTTTTTAACTTTGATTTTTGACTTAATACCTTTAATTACTATTACTTCTAATTTTACATTTTAATTAAGTCCACAGTAATTTAGGAAGTTGTTTATAATGTTGAATATAGTGTTACATAGATTTCACGTCAAAAACTTTCAAAGTAAAATAAAGACAAATACAAAATATTGATACTGACAATTGGAAGGAAATTTCTTAAAACCAAATATTTTTATTATAAATTTTGTCACCAATAAAAGACACGAATAATACATCTAGATACTCACGTAAGGTATCATTATTTATCGAACTATATATGACAAATATGAAAACAAGTTACATAAACAATCCATCAAGTGTCTATAACAACTTAAGTTTAATGCATTTTTATTTAAGAGTATGAATACTACTAGAAAATTCCTATAACCTAGGCTAAAAAAGCATCAATCCATCTGATTATGATGTATTAAGTAATCGAAAAGGCCAAAAAATTAAGAAAACAGCCCAATCAGAAGGTTAATCTATCTAGAAAAAATAAAAAAAAACCCAAGAAGAACCCCGTCTTATATTCCTTCATAGGCAAACGGGTGGTGCGCGTATATATAACGATTCTGAGTAGGTCTCCATTACATCTACTAACACACAATATATCAATCCATTGCCAATCTCACACACATAAATAACCTAAGATTACCCTCCCCTAATATAACTTTACAAATCTATACACATTAGGACTTAAGTTTAACATTTTTATAATTAATTTAATGGAAAAAACAATCATAATAAAACTTAAAGAACAAAAAATAAATAAATGGAAATGATTTTACAAAATAAATAAGAAAAAATACACCAATAAATTATTAATAAGAATTTAGTTTGGTCAGATAGGTTCTATTGCATTATTACTAAAAGTTTTAAAATTTAGAGTTCTTATTGTTCAAGTGAATATATAAGTTCTTACAATTTTAAAATCCAACTTATCGTTTTATAGAACGTCTAAAATTGGTATCCATTAGGTTGTTTTATTTATTCATTCGGAGGTTTTTTAATTTAGTTGGTCCTCAATGTAGGAAACAAAGTTCATTTTCCCTTCTTTAACAGCTAAAGAATTGACGTTCTGCAATCTCCAACTCGTACTACTACATATAGTCACATCGTAATAATCAATTTCCAGTCACTGATTAATAATTTCCAAATTTTCCTTTTATATTATGTGAAGGATTGAATTTACATTCGTCACTGATGGATGGTCCTTTCGCTTGGTCCGATTCCATAGGGATTTCTTCTTATTTGCTAACAGTTTCTATTGTTTTCTTATCTGAGGTGTTTTTACATTTAAATGGAAGGCTGTTTACATTTAACTAATTAACAATCATTTCCATTTCTGATTAATTAACCTGTTTTCCAAATCAAAAATATATTTAAAGATAAATTTAAAGATATAATTTCATCTCCAAATCTTTTTAAAATTTAGTTTTAAAATACTTTTTCTTTAATAAAGTTTTATTTTAATAATTTTTCATTATCTGTGCGATTTAATTAATATATAAGAGTTTAAGATGATATTTAATTTCAATTTTTAATTCTTAAAGAAAATTTTTAAATGCGAACTTTTTAATTTACTTTCATGTTTAATGAATTAAAAAAAAAAAAAACAATGTAACGAACATCTATGCTCGTTACAATATATACCAGATATTTTGTGTATGTATATATAAAGATTATAATATAAACAAAATTTTTAAAACACAGTAGTATTAATAGTAAATTGAGAAAGCATATTTAATTTATAATCTGTATAGGTCCAATCATTCACAATTGTTTCATCAAAATTAAATATATTTTCGACATGTTTGTCTTCAATAGTTTTTATAAGTTGTAATGAAAATGTAGCAGCAGCTTCACCAGTTGCATTAATAATTTTAAAAAAAACAAAACAGAGAACTTTATTAAGACTTGTGATTACAACAGTGAAACATAATAGTGATTAACATAAGGTTTGATCATATGGGCAAGATGTGGTAACAGTCTGCAGAGCATTCCCTATCCAAGGTTAGCAGTCAGTGGATAGTATGAAAAGACTCCTTGTTGCTGTGTGAATGTTAAGAGGAGCCAGGGCTTTGTCTGTTTCATTCTCCTGATAATATTTGGAAGCAAATTAATAGGGTTTTCTATTGGTTGATTAAATGTCAGTTTACATCTCATCAAACAAATATTATACAATAGAAATATTGTAATCCTTATTGAGGGAAAGAAGCTTCTCCCCATACTTTCCACATAAGTATACATCTGGTGACCATTGGCTTTAGAAATGGATTTGATAAAGTTTATGAGAATTTGTAGTCTTTCACATTGAAATAAGGCATGAATTGTGGTCTCTTCACCTTTTAGGCAAAGCTGACAGTTTTGGTCTATGTTCACATATCTTCTTTTATAAGCAATAAAGTGATTAGTGGGGAGGATTTCTATGTTTAACTTGATAATAAAATCAAGGAACTTGGATTCAAGATTCATTCCAGTTTTGGTATTTGGTGATTTTTTTGTTTGTCATTTGTAGAATACTGAGTGAGGCTGCTATGTTTTGATTTAATTGTTTGTAGGCCTCCCAGTAGATCTTTTGCATGAAAATGTGATTTGAAATTTAAGTGTGGTAGCCAACTTGTGATGTTAATAGTTGAATCCATGAACATTTCCTAGACAGAGGATGGTCAGTGGAAACAATGGGGATGATGTTTTCTAAATGCTAAGTCTTTATAATGTGTTGAAGGCTTGTTGGTAAGAAAATGTGGCAATGGAGTGTAAGGACACCCCATTGTGGGTAATTGGTTTTTGCATGTATTTCATAATGATGGCGATCATCTTTCTCCGCTAAAATAGGTAAGAACATAGGGCTCTAATTTTCCTTTGAAATCTTTCGATAAATTGAATTCTAGGAAGAAAATAATTGATCCTGAGATATATTAACATGTTCAACAACACAGCTTTAGCATGGATAGATAAATACACTCTGGAGAGTGAACTTGTTATTTTGTGGGTGGTAAATAATATTGAATCTTGTATTTTTTCCTCATTGGAGGAGAGGATTCTGAGATTGGGAATCAGCTGTGAAACAATGTTATCTTATGACCTGTCAGAAGTTTCCAGGTTGAGGATTTATTCAGATTAATACCAAGTCCATAATGCTCTGTATATTTTTTGAGAATTGCTACAATTTGTGAATATATTTTTCTGATGGAAGAAATACTATTATATTGTCCATATAAGAAATATGGGATATTATTTTTTGAATTTCGGGGACAAAACCCCCCAGGAGCCTCTCCTCAATCTCTCACAGAAGCGGATTTAAATACAAGATAAAGAGAAGAGCACTAAGGGGGGAACCTTGTGGGATGGAGTTTGAGGGCATAAATCCACACACAATCCTACCATCCAGAGTGACAAAGATTTTTTTGTTGTACAGGTTTCTGATGAGCTGAATGTATGCATCCGGAACTGAGTAATCATTTAGCACACTTAACAGGGTTCAGGGGTGAATCGAAAGCTGCAGAGATGTCTAATTGCACCACTACTGGACATGACCTCCTTTTCCTTTTGATGTGATCAAGGAGTAGTTTAAATTGGCAGATGGCACACCAGTTGATGCTCCTTTTCTGGCAAATTGAGATTGTAAAATATGAAGATAAATTCGATTTTGGATTTTATCTTTGATGTTTGATCTATGACTTTGATTAATAATGGAGTCATAGAGACGAGTCTGAGATTGGAAAGCTGGCAAGGTAACATGCATTTTTTAAAAAATGGTACCATGAAGATTGGATAGAGATTTTTCAACAGATTGGGGTCCATTTGATAACAGGTTAATCATGTTAAGGATGATGGGTACTGAGAATTTACTTAAATGAAAAATTATGTATCTGGAGATTGCATGAGGACCTGGATGTGCTTTATCTGGGAGGGATTTTATTTAGGATGTCCCATCCCTCTCACTGGGATTGTTTCATTGAATGGAGCATCACTGTGTAATTTTACCATAAAATATTCATAGATTTTTTGCAGCATGTAGATTCCAGGGTATGTTACTGATGTGGGAATGACATTATTTCCCTTGGAGTCCAGTGTCCACCTTTAATAGTTGTAAGACTGTAATGGTTTTGGAAGCTAGAGTTATCATTTATTTGCAATATATAGTTTGGAATTAAGTTAATTCAGATTTTCAGCTAAATTCTTCATAAAGGCTTAAAGCTTTCTGATGCAATACAAGATCATTAACCAGTAAATTCTTACAATTCATTATTTAACTATAGATTTAAAGCTTTTTTCTATTTTAATAAAAAAATTCTCTTACTTTAGTTACAATTTCAGTTACTTTAGAGGCACAACTTTGTTTCTTTTTACAATTTCTCTGACCAATACTTATTCATTTGAAATATATGGCCAATTTCAGAAAATGACATTTTTTAATAAATCGATAGATATCTATTTTGTCATTTAATGAAATTACAGCTTTTTTTAGATTTATCATTCATTGTATTACATTATATTTTACTGAAGATATGCTATTACATACTGTACATAGAACTTTTTTTGGAAAAAAAATCTGTACAGAAAGTTTTATCAACATGCTAATCAATTCTATTTAAATCATAAAAAATATGATTTAAAAAAAATTATGTTTGAGAATATTTAGCTATAAAAAAAATGACCGCCAGCATAAATAAGATTCATAAAATTTAACAAATTTACAAACTTCAAAGATGTTTCTGTTTGTTTATATTTTTTTTAAAATAATGTTTAACTGAAGTAGTGTAAATAGACACAGCGTAATTCATGGGTTCACTGTAATATTATAAACAGAATTTAAAAAAAAAAAAAACAAAAAAACACCATGAGATAAAGATGTTTATACTTAGAGAAATCAAGTTATTTTTCAATTAGTATATAAATAGAATTTCAAATGACTATTTTATTGTCACTCCCTTACATTTACTACCCACAATAAAGGCTTTTAAGTGATGCTCCTGAAGTTATCTTTAACATTATAATGTTCATTTCTGACTGTCTACTGGGAAAACTGAGAAGGTATAATACTGAAGATTTAGTTGTAAAAACTGTCCAGAGATGCCAGGAATTTCAATTTTAGCAACATTCAAGCCTGAAGCTCATCCTCATTAGCAATTGGTAGTTTCTCTTGTCATTTTGATTTCAATAATAAAAACATATATTTCTGGTACCTTTTTTTAATTATTGATTTCTTCTGTAATATATTGGTTTACTTAATGCTGAATAAGAAAAGCTTAAGAATAAGTTTTATTATAGTATGCTGAACGTCTTTCAATATCATAACCCTGATATCACACTCATAACAATGAGTATATCAGGGTTAAGATATTGAAAGATGATCACCATACTATAATACTTTTATTCTTAAGCTTTTCTTATTCAGAACTTATATCAATTATTGATTTCTTGCACAAAAAATTGCTATATTTATTATTTTAGAAGAATAATGTAATTAGGTTCAAATTTTAATTATTTTTAAGACAAAAAAATCATGTTATATTAGTAATTTGCAATAAGTTGAAGAAATATATATATATATAACCTGTTACAGAATTATTTTTGTTTTGATTTGAATATAAATATATATTTCATGTAATTGTTTTTTACTTATAATTGATTTCTTGCACAAAATATTGCTATTTTAGAAGATACTTCAAGACAAAAATCAAATTACAATCATAATTTGATTGGCTAATAAAAAATATGTAAAAACTCCTACAGAATTACATTTGCCATTTTATAAAAACTATAAATATTTTACATTTTTAATTGAATTTTGTTAGTTTTGAGTAGTCTGAATAAAAATGTTACAATTTAAAAATTAATTTAGAATAAGTCTGTTTTTCTTCAATTTCAAATATTTATCAGCATTACATATGAAAGACAAATAATGTGCACTTTTTAGCAGTCAATGTTGATAATGCAATTTACTATTTTTTTAAAATTTGTAGAATAAAGTTTTTAAAAATTAGTTTTATTTCCCAATACATATATCTAATAATGTGAAATTTCTGAAGTTATAAGATAAATGTAAATTTGATGCATAAAAATTTGAAGTTTAACAAAGTCATCACTAAGAAAAGTGAATAGAGTTAATGCAGTAATTTCTGAGGCAGTCATGTGATTGGATGGAAGATTGATATCAGTTTTTTAAAAAACAAAAAGGCAGACAATAGAATTCAGTACAGTAGTTCAGCAGTCAACTCAGATTGGAAATTTAATGTTAAATCCATGTAACTTAAAATTTTTTGCCATGTATAACAGTATAAAGTATACTAAAATCATGTGTTAAGTTCTTGTTAAAAATTGATCATTGCTGAACCAACTATATAAATAATCTCATTAAAAGAAATATAGAAGAAAAATATCTAAGAGAAAATTTCAACAAGCCTACAATTTATCCAAAATCATGGTTTCTCAACATGTTAACTTGCAATGAAAATAATTGTTAAATTAAAAATCTAGAGCTACAAAAAGAAAAAACTAGATGGAATAAAAATGATTAATGTGAAAACATAAACAAAAAGCTAAATGGATAAAATAACTATTAAGAAAGCTACAAAAAAACTTGGAGCAAAGAAGTTGACCAAATTACTATCTACAAATCTACCACTCAACTAGACAACTAAAAAAAATGACTAAAAAATTGATGGCAAAATGAGTATTGTCAGGTGTATACCTAATACAATTGCTACTTTATAAAGAAAATAACCATTGGAAATAATGCATGCATTTCTTTAGTTGTTTTTAATGACAATATTTTTTCTTGGGTTAAAATTATAGGACATCCATTTTCAAAAATAAAAAAGGAAAAAGTTCAAGGTAAATTTATTTTTCTTTTGAAATATTTTTTGGCTTTGATTATTATAAGAGAATAGATCACTTACATTAAATGTTAACTAATTAAGAATCAGATGATAACATTTATTTGTTATATGAAACTGTGTGTTGCATGAAGTTTTGATTGATGTTATTAATTTTGGCTGTCACATTGTTTTCATATATTTTTTGAATAAATATATAATTTCCAAAGTTTTTTTTGTCTTTATTCTTGTTGTGTGAATTACCAGTGTATATAACTGATTTAATCATAGAGCTGTGCTTTAAGAGATTTGTGGATTAACCCAGTGAAATTATTTAATAGAACAAATCATTTATTTTCTCTTGTTCCCAATCTCCATGGTCATTGCAATATGTGTGGACATCCAGATAGTTTTCTATAGAATTTGGATTGTATTAAGATTATAATCATTACCATTGAAGTCCACACATTTCACTTTATAAATTTGGTAATTAGTTTATTGCTGGTCAGTACTCTCATGATCCAGCATTTTTGATGTAATTTATTTTTAGCATATGCCCAAAGTGTGATTTTGGTTAGATGATTAGTCTAAGATTTTCTATTTTGTCTTTTAAATCCATTCACAATGGATGTCTGTTAACTCTTGAATGTTGATGATTAATGTTGGAGATGCCATATTATCACTTATATGCTGCTTTTGAGGATGACTGACATCATCCCTCCACTCCATATTTGTACTGTTACAATATATATATATAAATCCCACCAAGCAAACTAAAATGTAACAGAAGAAACCAATATATTGAGGAATGCCAAATGTAATACAAAAAAATGTAAGACATCTTCAGTGTTCTAAAATATTACTACTAGAGCTATGCATATAAATAAATCCATTCATCAATCTTTAGTTGGATAACAAAGGGTATTTTATTATTTGATAATTAAAGTATTTATATATATATTTTTCTTGTCATAGCATGGCCGGGACATGAACCCACACCCGTCTGCAACCAACTTACTTGCTTGCAAGGCGAGTGCGATGACCTCTCAGCTAACAATGCTTGTATATATTCTTAAAACATGGATTTCAATAATTAACTTAAATAAAATAAATAATTTAACTATAATTCTCATGAATTTAGCAAATATAAAATATATAGAATTAATGTGGCCATAAAAGTTATCCTATAATGTGATGATATAAATAAAATACAAAAGTAAAGTTAATTTAAATGAATAAAATATGCTTTTTCATACATATAAAAAAACACAATAATGAATAATAATAATAGGATGCTTTTTTGAATAATCTTTTTAAATATGAAAATTTTAAACTCCGGTATATTTTTTTTGGTATTCTAAACATGTGTCAATGTGTTTTCCTGAAGGTTTGTGATGATAGTGTTCTAGTTGTATTTTTATATTAGACTATTTCCATCATCTAATATGAGGATTGAATGTCTTTAGAAAAAGTTAACTTTTATTTAAATATTCCAAATACATTCAACTGTTAGTAATAGCACATCAAACAGGTTAGTATATGCACAATGTTTCGAAAGGTATTATTCTCCTCTCTTCTTCAGGTGTTTCTAGCCTGATCAGTGACAGTACTAGCATGGGATTTGAACCAAGATCCTTAGATTCTTAAGTATTAAATTTTATAGTAAAGTTGTAACCAACTGAGCCATCTTGCCAAAGGCAACAGTCAGTAGAAATTTTATATAATTATCTATGAGGTTCTTCCTGATTTTTCCATTTTTTCCTAAAAGCAGAGTTGATTAGTGGTTTCCATACATTATGTATAGTCACACAAGTTCGGCTTATGGGATTTTTTGCCATTGTCATGTGAGCAGCTTCTTTAAATTTTCTTCTCTGTACCTTTTCTTCTCTAGCCAATATTTTTGTATTGTCAATGGTTCAATATGTGTTGTTAAACAATCTCAATATTATTAAGGAAAGTTGTTTATGATTAAAAATAAAATGTGCTTTAATAAAAATTAATTAAAACTATAATAAATTAATGGGTTTTTTTTAATCTTTAATTTCTCCAAAATAACTACAACGGTCTTTATTCATATCCATTTCTCTAACATGGACATCATATTATTTAACATCTATTTTTATGTATTACATATATTTCATTATAAAGTATATTAATGAAAGTATACTTATACATCAACTTCTTAATACATGACAATACCTAAGAAAAATTCAATGCCATAAAAGACTGGAAAATATTTTTAAATGATCAATAAAACATATTTAAAAAAATTTAAAACCTTAGTTTAAAACAAGCACATAAATAAATGTTATTTCTATATTTAATATACATATATGGTTTAACTTATAAAATACCTGTTTTTCCAAGATTTGCTCCTCTTTAAATATATCTATATGATAGTAGTATACTAAGTAGATTGTATATTTTATTTTAATAACAAACAATTGCAAAAGAAAAATGTTAAGTAGTAAATTAAAGTTCTTAAAACAGTTCATAGTTTTCTATTGAAGTAATTTCTTGATGGTTTTCTGAAGACTTTCAGGATAATACAATCTTTTTCCTTTTTGAAAAAAGCCATTAATGCAGATGTGCAAATAGTAAGTTGTTTAACCATAATAATTTGTTTTCTTTTTGTAATAATTAAATTAAGAAGATAAAGTATAGTATTTCTTTTAGGCATTTTAATGAAATTAATTTTTAAACATTCTTTGTTCCAATGAGTTTATAATATTCTTGTTTAAATGCTCCAAAATAAGATATTTACTAAAGCAATATTGAAGTGGCTGCTACTATATGATTAAAATTTAAACATAAAAACATATGGCAAATGCCTATGTAAAGATGAAGGTAGGTTATCAATAAAGTTGTTATATTTATAGACTCTTATTTCCCATATCATTATTTAAGTTATGATTTCTAGTGTTGTACTAGGATTCCTTTCTTCACTTAAATTTTATTCTATTTAACCTTAAAGTAGATACCCATTGTTTTAAAGTCCCACATAATCATATATGTTAAAATGACTTTTTTTAATTATTAGTGCTCAATTACAAATAAAATATTATATAGTTTCAATAAATTAAAATATATAAGTATTATACATATTAAAATGAATAAATTTTCTTTTATTAATTACTATAATAAACAATCTGATTAATAGATAAAAATTAAGAGAAATTTTTATGCAAAAGTTATAAATTTAAAACAGGAATAATAAACACACACACACACATACATTTTATATACTAAACTAAGACTATATTAAGTATTTTAAAAATCATTTTGAAGTATTTATAATATAAATCTGAATATTAATTTATTATTGCTATTACAAAATCATAAAATATTATGTTTATAGTATATTAAATTTTATTAATTCCTAACATGGTATGCATGTTTGAACCAAAATATTAACTTTTAACATCATTTTACCACAAATTTAAAATGTTACTACTATACATGAAAATTTGTTGCAGATATATTATAAGTTTTAATGATCACTTCATAAGTTATTCAATTTTAATCATATTTAAAATAAGCTAATAATTTTTTTTAGAATTAATACTCTTGTATATCACAATATATTTGTATGTACTCCTTTGCTCAAAAGTTAAAACTACATTAACTGCCACTGTAATTGTTTTATTTTTTGATTATTATAATAGACTTTTCTATACACAATATTTAAAAATATCCATTATTTCTGCATATTTACATTTAGCTACTTAATAGTTTTTTTTTTAATTTTGCTATGTAAATATTTTTTTCTAATTTCTATTAAGTGTTTATTCATATAATTTTTATATATTATAAACCAGTTTTTTTTTTTTTTTACTATCACTATTTGATTTTCACCTTTATTCTTTTCTCATTTTCTTGATCTTTTGACTCTCTTCTTGCATATTTTTGTTCATGTTTTCTATCATCTTTAAGACTTTTCTTGCACCTTTTATTTCAATGAGTGTTTTTCCTAGTATTCAACTTTCCC
Source organism: Epiperipatus broadwayi (assembly GCA_028023455.1). Classification (NCBI taxonomy): domain Eukaryota; kingdom Metazoa; phylum Onychophora; class Udeonychophora; order Euonychophora; family Peripatidae; genus Epiperipatus; species Epiperipatus broadwayi. The sequence goes on along the minus strand of JAQFVV010000001.1, from coordinate 22,210,990 downwards.
CTGATTGTTGTACATTTTTCTCACTACTGATCTAGTTATTTATTTCAACAAATATTTTGTTTTGTTTCAGTAATTTCATTTAAATTACACCATTTTCATTTATGAAACATCTTTTCATTTTCACTTAACTTCCCCTTAATATTCTTCTCCTTAACACTTGCCCACTTCCCTCATATTATTTTCACATTCTTTATTCTCTTACTCTTCACATGTATCTATAATTGTCTTATTTTTTTAGTTATGACCATTTTTATTTTCAGGACTTCTGGTTTATATAACAAGTCTCATTTGGTTATCAAAAATATAAGAGATGACCACATGATCCAGATCATCATGCTCCATAGTTATTATTAAAAATAGATAATGAAGTAATTTGTTTACCTAAGTCTCAAAAATTGGTTTCAAAAACATAACAGATAATCTTAATACTTCAATCCCATAATCTTTAGATCATATGGTTCATGCAAGTTATGTAGTAAAATCTATTTATTTGTAATTCATGGTTAATCAAAGTTTTTCATGGTGGTTCCAACCTATAATCTTTCAGATGGGTTGGTTTTAACTAAGATTAAACTCTATACCCATTCATTTTAATTTATATAATCAGATTTTATCAAGTATTCAAAATATTCTTTCACGTCAATAGTCCAATATTCTTATATTTATAGAGAACATATGAACAAATATACAAACAAATAAAAAGTCAATGAAATGTTAAATTAGTTTAACAGTATTCAATCAAATTAATATAACAGATAAATTAATATTATAAATTATACAATGAATCTAAACATGATAGGTCCATATAATTAAAAAACAAAATACAATAAATATTTAAATTAATTTCCAATAAAGACTTTTTTTCTAACAATGAAATATAATATCCTGACTGGATACATACAATATATAACACTAAATATTTGGGATAAAAAAAGGGAAAAGTATCACAAATGAAGGGAAAATTTTGTTTTGAAAATTTAAAGATTTAAAATAGGCTTAATAAAAATATTTTATATATTTGAACAAATATAAAATAAAAGACTAATCTCACCTCAAGGTCTTAAAACTATTTGTACATTTATATGTATACTTATAAGTACTCTTTTACTGGCAATATTTCCTTTTCTGCTAGATACCATGGATTTTCAATTTTCTTAACACCCTTCATTTGGTGATTCACGCACTGTTGGAATAATTGTCTGACATTTTTACTGTTTTTGATATCCATAAAGTAATTAATCTGCAGCTTGGAGATTTGCAATAGCTTGAGTTTTTCAATTGAACAGGAAGTTTATAAATCAATAATGAATTTTGAAACATTTTCTACTTCTACTCCTACCATTAGATTCAGACTTATAAGTTATAGACAGAAAAAGTGCAGCATAGCTTATGAAAGAAATTTAGTTAGACACTTTGAGGGCAAAACTTTGTTAAAGTCATCATGAATTTAGATGTTGAATATTTGTTAGAGTTTCTAGTTGACTTGATTGCTACTTTCCTTTGGTCATTATATTTGCCAAATTGCTGAAATGTTTACAACTTCAAAAATGTACTTTAAGTAAAAATGTTTCAGTTCCAAAAGCTTATCCAGAAGTCTCATAGCAATTCACTTATTAAAATCATTAATTTTTGGAAACTCTTTTTCCTAAATACTGTTCACTTAAGTGACATCATTCTCTATTAACTTAAATAAGCTATCTACTAATCCACATGTTATTTTGTCAATATTTTAATCAGTTTATGATTTAAATAAATCTAACCCTCTTGTTATTTTCTTTGAAGTATTTATGATGCTACTAAAGTTGTATTAGATGTTCTTTTGAGCATGTTAACTATAACTTTGAAATATTTTATTGGGTTCAATTCAGTATTTACAAATTCATCTAAATATTAACAAACACAAATCCTTGCTTTGGAAAAAGACATAAGTAAATAATATAAAGTTAAAGAATTAAAAATAAATTAATTAATTATATATTTTTAGTCAAAAAAATATGAAAAAAATTTAGCATAATCTGATAAATACTTATTATTGAACAAATAATTTCATTTTCACATATTATTATATTTACATTTAAAATCAGAAAATATCAAATATAATAATTATTTGAATATGTTAATAATTTCATAACTATAAAAACTGATGTTGAAATGTATTATATCATCAGTGATTATTACTTCTTGTTAATGTAACCAGGTAATAGCGTACTATGACTATGACTAAGTGACAACACCTGGTCATTTGTGGTAGTTTGCCATTACTTGCCCCTTCTTTAATAATTTTCCAGCAGCTCAATGATTACAATTGTGTCACAAACATTTAGAAATCAAAATAAAAGTAACTTGCATTAAAGGTTTTGTAGTAAATTCAATATACTACTATATATATTTTAACTGCATTTAAATTTATTATATTTTGCTTGGCTTCCACACACACATACTAGTTTTAAAAATATCCAGTTTACTAATCAGTAGGAATTAATTTTGGTGAAATTGTCAATTTATCCTTATGAGCAGAATTATTCATTTATTATACAAACCATTCATTCTTGGATTAGATATTTTTTGTAAGAAATTTTATATTTACATTGTGACAATTGTAATGTTTTTTTTACCATAATACTTGGTTTCATTTTGAAATAGTTGCTTGTATTTATTTCTCATATTAAGGTCTTCTTGATAGCCAATTTTTCTTTGAGTCTTCAATTAAAATTCTATTTGATTTAATTAGTTCAACAACTATTTCATTTACAGTGTATTATAGTCCATATTTTATATGGCACAGTTCAATGGACTAAAAATGCAGGATTTAATTAGCATAACTGTTCCTTTGCTGATGCCACTGATTTCAATTGCCTATATTACCAGAGGCGATCAAGGCAAGTGGGGGCCCTAAGCGCAAAAATTCGCGGTCCTCAAACTCAAGTTAGAAAAAATATTTTCAAGAAAACTCTCATTAAGTTATTAACAAAAAAAGGAAATAATCAAAAATTTCATACCATGACATAAATATCAATGGCAACTCTGTCTCTGTATTAACTTTTAAAAATTTATGCAATGAATTTCTTTGGCTTTCAGCAATTTCCAGATTTTTTAAAAACTTTTTTCATTTTTTTGCCCACTTTCATATCTCTTCATTTTTTTTTTTAATGATAATGTTGTTAAGATGTTTTAAGTTACAAAATTGATTTAAACTTTTGTTTAAATTTTAAACCTGATATTTTTAATTTAACTTGAGCCTCTCAGTTCCCCAAAGACTTGGTAATTGTTTCACCTCCGTATATTTTGTTTACTATAAAATACATTTTAGAAAAATATTATTGCAAAAATGATTTAAAACTTTCCTCACATGCTATATTGGCACAGGTGTGCGGTGCTGTCATTTTTGTTAATTTAAAATTAAAAATTATTATAATCTTTTAATATATAGGGTATATGAGCACAGACTTTCAGCCACCACTCTCCACTCTATCTCATAACACTGATACACTTGAACACATATATATTGAAAAGATAAATAATCACCAATATACGTATTTCATGCTAATCCAGCAATCATCAGTTAGTCCAGATTACCATCTCTACACATATATACTATAAGAGCTCAAATATATATTAAGATAGCCAATCCTCATTCTTTAATGGACAAACTTCAATCTACTCCACTTCTTCAACCGTCAATCCAATTGAAAATCTGATGATGGGATGCTCAAAGACCACCCTGAGGCCAAGATTCTTGTTACACCCATGTTGACCTAAGGTCCATCTGACCCCTCATGTACAGGGCATAATCCATTTAATACATATACAAGCGATGGAAAGACATCTCTACTATGTAATAACTGAAACACACAGGCTTATATATATATTTGTGACTATATAATATATAGGGTATATGAGCACAGGCATTGCTGGTTTAGCATGAAATACGTTTATTGGTGATTATTTATCTTTTCAACATATATGTATTCAAGTGTATCAGCGTTATGAGATAGAGTGGAGAGTGGTGGCTGAAAGTCTGTGCTCATATACCCTAATATTACATATATAGACATAGGTATATATATATATAAGCCTGTGTGTTTCAGTTATAAACTTTTAAGTAATATTTCTTTATATATGTATCTTGGTAATATGTGAACTTTACGTGTATACAGGTATATGTGAACTTTACGCGTATACAGGCGATTTTTAATACAAAATAAATTGATTCATTTAACAAAATAAAATGTATAATTTAAAAGATTTGATTTTAAATAAAATATACATGCTGTAATATATATATATAAACCTATGATAGTACAGCTGTTTATCCACATATATCTGTGTGATGATACATATAACTGTGTTGACACTTATATACATTTATTCATAGAGGGTTTAAATCTGGCACAGATGGAATTATGCGAAAAATAGGTGAAACATATATGAGGTCAAAAATATACCGTTTCATTAGAGATAAATCAGCTTCAGGTAAACGACAAAAAATTTACGATAAATTTTTTCAAAAACAGAGTATTTAAATTGAAATCAAATTATTTTGGGAGGAGTCAAATTTTTTGTGTAAGTAAAAATATATATATATATATTTACTTAATTTGGGCCTATTTATGCTATACTAGGTTCATCCCCTGATGTCCAGTTGAAAGTTAGAATCCCGCCAAAACTCAAATAAATTTCCTTCAAAAGCTTAAATAATAACGCATTATAGGAGGGTTGATTTTAAACAAAAAAAAAACAATTTTTCTCAAATCCTAATGAAAAGACATTTTAAGACCTCAGGGCCATTGGACAGGCATTTCAGATTAGAAAATTTTTAATACTGATATTACCATTTCCATATTTAAAAAAATTATTATATTAGATTTATTAATATAGAATTAAAAAACGGAGTGGTTATTTTCAAAATTAAATTATAATATAGACATTTCCCAACTTATAAACTTCATTTCACATCTTTTTGTGTAACCTGATTATTGCCCTAAATTAACAATTTTATAATCGATAAAGAGTGCTCCTATAGTGTATGATCTATTTGTTTGATGGAGCTGCATAGTACTTGATAATAGGAAAAAGAAATATTAATTGATAAAAAATAAAATGCTTGCATTTATTTTTGAATTTATTAGAGGAGTATATATTAAATAAAATGAAGAAAATCATACACATTTTGCAATATCAATTATTCAAATAAATACATTAATAACAAATAACATAGAAATGGAAATCCATAAAAATTTTTAGCATTTAAATAATTAAATTTACTATAACAGCATTTATTATTGAATTTACAGGTGCAAGTGTTATACTAAATAAAATGAAGAATATATTTTGCATATAATATGTATATTAAAAAAAAGAAGGTAATCCATGTATAAAATATGTATTAAATAAAAGCAAAAGATAATTCACAAACAAAAGGTGCATTAAATAAAAGAAAGCAAAAGGTAATCCATAATGATATGTGTTTAAAGCAAAAAACAATTTCTTACCAAATCAAATATAGCTATGAGGCCAAAAAAAAAACAACAAAAAAACAAATCCTACAAAATTGCAAAAAAACATTCATGATGGCAAGCCTAATAAATAAAAGCATGAAATTGAATTATGTTTTAGCATTAAAAAACCCTAAATTGAAATTGGAAGTTGTCAATGAACTCTTATTCAGAAAATGTTTTTTAATGTCATTTAATAATCCAACAAAAAAAATTGATTAATATTCCTTGGTCAACATTTTTATACAAATAATAAAGATGAAAAGAATTAATAATGAATGCATAAACAATGATGAAACTGTCTCAACAAAATGAAACTGAAAGGATAATGTCACAATGTTCAATAGGACCAATCTATTGGCATAAAGCAAAAATAGTAAAGCATCAAACTTTCAGATAATCACAATTTAGAATTTGTGTTTTATGATGTGTATATTTTTCAATATCCTCAAATTGCTTTTTGGCTCACACATGTCTTTAATTTTGATTAGAACACCCATCAGTGTGGATTATCTTTTGCTATTTTTTTAAAACATATTTATTGCATAGACTATTTTTTGCTATTTTGTTTAATAAACATTTTTTTTATTGCAAAATATGTCATTTTATTTAATATCTGCTTATATCCAAAAACTCAGTAATAACACTCCATTTCTTATGGATTTAAAATTATGCATATATTTGTTTGTTAAATAAATAATATTTTGTTAAATAACTTATTGCAAAATATATGATTTTCTTGATAATATGCATTCTGTATTTATCAATTAATTTTTCTTTCATGCAATGTTAAGTTCTTTATAATTCAATAAAGCCAATTGATCATACATTCTACATTAATACCTAATAAAATGTATTCAGTTGCTATTAAAACCAAGAAAGATATATTTTTTGCACAAATAAATTATTATTTAACTTTGATCAATAAGATAAAAAAGTAAAAATAGTTTCCTGTTAATGAATGTAAAGTAAGATTCATTTCTTTTTATATTATTGAAGTATTGTTAAACTTTAAATAGTATTCCAAAGAAATAAAATTAGTTTGCTGCTAATGATTAAGTTATCTTCATCTCTTTTTCATATGGTTCAACTGAATTCTTGTTTTAAAAAAAGGTTTTTTTTTTGTACTATAAAACTGAATTATTAAAATTTGAATGCTATAGAAATGAATTTGTTGATAATTAATGGGAGGTAAATTTTGGCAAATGTCATATAGTTTTAAATATAAATATTCAAATATTGAACTTAAATATAAGCAATTGCTTATATATAAAACAATTTTTTGTTTCAGTAAAAAATGTTTTATTTATGAGTGACAATATATGAAATGCTTTCAATTGCCAAAGTAAAACTCATATATTTCTATTATCCTCCGTAGAAATATATTCCAAATTATAAAATTTAAAAAAAGTCTTCAAATAGTGAATATTCTTTACTTATTGAAAAATTTAACACATACAATCCACAACATTTTCATAAAATGGAAAGTATAACCAATCATTCTCTAAGTGGAAAACCAAGATTTTTAGAAAATTAATCCAAAATAACGATGATGAAACATTGGATTACCAAAGAATAATTGATCAAAAATGGTTCTTTCATCAATATTTTTTGATATTATTTCCATTCATACAAATTAAAATGCACAAAAATAATTCACAATAAACATGAAAAGTATTGACAGCTTGCTAATAATGATCTTTCAGTTTCTCATATAAATTAACAAATCCCTTCTGACAACTAATTATATATTTCTTTTTTGCTTTGCATAATTTAGCAGACTGATAAGTGTGTTCATTGAATTCCTGTTGGAAAAAAATTGGCCAATCAAATGGAAACTGTTATACTCAGCAATCATCTCCTAAGCATATAATTTATCCAGACTATTTACTAATTACTGGATTATAACAAGATACAGAATGTTTATATTTTTGTAAGCTTAAATTATGCAAATCAACATGGCATTATATGAAAAAATAATTGTCTAAATGTTTGAGATAGACTGACTCATAGTAATTCATAGAATATTCAAAAAGCATAATAAATTCAAAATGTATTCTGATTTTCTTCACTTAGAAGACATACATTTTAAAAGAAATGTATTCCTATTTTCTTATTCAATCACGACAATAGTGAACACTGAATAAAAGCATTAAAGATATAGCAAATAAATTTTTCAGAAACTCATAATTTATTTATAATAGTAAAAAATAATACATTAAAGAATGCTAAAAGACAGTAGATATAGAAAGAATCCAATAATGGACAAAATTATTTAATAAGTAAATATAGGTAGTACATCATTAATCCAGATAGCTTCTTACAATTCCAACTACTTCTATCGTTCTGATGTAATCATATTTTCACAATTTCTAGCTTTTATTATTTTAAAATGCTTTAGAATTTATTGAAGTAACATTTTTATTTAATCTTGACCAAACATATATAAAAAATATAACTGCAATAAATAAATTAATATACATATATTTAAAAATAAAAAAAACATTTAGAGTAAATACATTTTTATTAAGTCTAATTCATTTAAGGACAATGTTCTTTCTTGCTTTTTAAACAGTAATTATATTTTTGTAGAAAAAAAGAACAAGCAGTAAATAGTAAAATGAGAACTTTTTTGAAGATAAAGAAAGATATATATATAGGAAGAGAGGATACATCTCTATATCAAAGTTTGTAAGGTTTTAAAAATAGATTTCACTGAAGAAAAAAAAGTACAGACATTTTTTTCTGATTATATAAAGAATAAGGTTAAATGTAACAGGTATATATTTATTTAATTAATTAAATTGCTCTTTACAGTTATAGAATGATGGAGTTGATAGTTAAAGCTTGACCTGTTATTTCCATTTCCTCTATCATGGCATGACTTCTAGCACAATTAATCACTTTATTTTTCACACCCTCCTGGTAATTATGGACCAGAAAATAGATGTTTCTGGAATTGAAAATTACCTCAAACATCACATTACTTTTCAGAAACTAACGATTTATTTTTATATTAATTACTTATGAGATGTGGTTGCCTTAAAGATAAAAAAGATTTATAATGAGAAAAAGGGTGAAAAGTGCATTATTAAATTATTCTTAATATAAAATAGTCAAAAACCAAAGATGCTATATTAAGAATATTTCATTTATATAATTAGAAATACTGTACTGGAAAAGAAAATGAACTTATGAGATGCAAGATATATTTTAATGTAATTATTTGACAAACAAAATATTTATGGTACTTTCTTTTTAAAAGCATCAGTAAATGCTCTTTCATACTAATTCATCATCGATGTTTGAATGATAAAGTGAATTGTCATCTTTAAATCATTTATGTATATATAATTAAATGGTTTATTATTGCTCAGTTCATATGAAGTTTGAACATCATTAGTGACAGACTGAGACGTGAACTATATATACATCATGAGTTCTAAAATTTATCACATTACAATTGTACAAGAATGATCTTAGAATGGTTGATAATTTTAGCCTTAAAAAATGAACACATTTTCAATACAAATATCAAAAGAAAAAGTATTAATAATAAAAATAATAATATTAAATTTAAAGTAGAAAAAAAATCACATTAATCTTATATGTATAAAATATAAATACACATTGAATTTAGCATTTGCAATAAAAAAAAAAAAATCTGTTTAACAAATTAAAAATAAATATTTCTTCAAATGATAAACTATTGCAAAATGAAATCAATATTTAGAAAGCATTTATTAATAAAGATTGCATTAAAAAATAACAGAAAATATATATATTAATTTAAAATAAAAATACATAAAAAAATTATTTAAAAATGAAAAACATAAATCAAACATTGAATGCATATATGTGTAAAAACTATATAGGCAGCACAAAGAATAATTAGAAATGAAATTATGCATAATAATGGTGGAAATATATAATTACAAATATAAAACTAATTATTACAGAACACTATATTGTTTGTGCATAAATGATCTTTAAATATAAAATGCAAATATTTAAAAAAAAAAAAATTAAAACTAGAATTATTGCACTTTTATATGCATATAAAAATATTTTACAAGTCAGATGATAAGTGCCATATCCACTGTTCCTATATAAGGGACCAAAATCTTTGATCTGCATTGAGCTATTTAAAGGCTGCATAAAATTAATGAACAAAAGAAAAGACAAATAACAATATACAATAAATAAAATAAATTATTTAAATCATTTAATAGTAATATTAGCGATTAAGCCAATGCACATGCACTTTAAAGATAAATTATAAATGAATTTTTCCAGACACGAGATACAGTATTTTAGAATAAATCCACCCATTCTTTCGACCCAAACGTTTATGTAGGGGCAAATCTTAAGTTTGCGAAATTAAGAGCGTGAAGGTGTTACACGATCACTTTAAATTATATTTGTTGTTTGAATGAATGACATTTGTAAAATCTTTACAATTTACGAACTATCATTCTTTAGTTGAAATTAAACATATATAATGAGATATTAATTCCACATACTTAAGATTTTCCCAAACATAAACGTTTGGGTTGAAAGAATGGATGGATTCATTCCATTCTTTCTAAAATACTATATCTCGTGTCTGGAAAAATTGAGAGTATTCATTTATAATTTATCTTTAAAGCATATGTGCATTGGCTTAATCACTAATATTACAATTACATAAAAAACATAGCACTATATAAAATAATATCTCATTATATATGTTTAATTTCAACTAAAGAATGATGGTTTATATATTGTAAAGATTTCACAAGTGTCATTCGTTCAAACATAACAAATAACAAATGTAATTTAAAGTGATCATGTAACACCTTCATGCTCTTAATTCCACACACTTAAGATTTTCCCATACATAAACGTTTGGGTCAAAAGAATGGGTGGATTCATTCCATTCTTTCTAAAATACTATACCTCGTGTCTGGAAAAATTGAGAGTATTCATTTATAATTTATCTTTAAAGTGCATGTGCATTGGCTTAATCACTAATATTACTATTACATAAAAAACAGTGCTATATAAAATAATATATCATTAAATCATTTAATTAGAATTAACAATAAAATAACCATCATGTTTTTTTTTTTTGTAAAAATAACACATTTTTTTACAGAAATATAATAATTTCCTAATTAACAAGAATATTTTAATTCGATTACTTTTAACTACAATACATCAAATGATGTATTAAGAATATACGTCTAATAAAATAAATTAAAAAGACTATTTAGTAGAAAATTTATGCTATGTTTTATGTGATGAATTACAATTTTTTTTTTGGAGAAATTCAATATATAGTTTACCGACTGCATATATAAATTTGATTATAAACATTTCAAAATAGACCTTTAAAAATGAATATAATTCTTTCTATAAAAGATTAATAATATATGTTGATGTGTATATATAAATATACATACAAGTATAAATAATTTACACCAGATCTTTATATCTATAATGAATACATTTCACAGAATCATTGTACAGTAATTATAGAAAAGATTTTTATGCTTCATAAATGAAAGCATTACAGGCTGAAAGCTCACAAAATAAAACTCCTAATATGTAGGCAAACAATGCTTGAGTGATTTAAAAATATAATGGCATTACCAAATTAAGAATTTATATCTGTAGTTATAGTGTATAAATATTATGATGAAAAAAAAAAAGCTGTATTTACTTGAAATTGTCAAAAATGAAGATATGTAGATGCTGACATTTGAAAATACAATCCTATATATAAATCAAAATTAGAATCCATAGTAAGAGATAGTGATGATGGAAGGCAGAGGCTACATTTAAAATAGTAAAGAATAAATATAATGCAACCAAAAATTTAAATAAAGTTTATTGAAATAAATTTTTGATTGCGATTAAGTCCCACAATAATAATAATAAAAAAAAAAATGGCAAAGAAAATGGACTTATGAGATTCAAGATATCATCATCATCATCATTATCAACCATTATCAATCCACTGCAGGATGAAGGTCTCTCCAAGTTTAATCCATCTTCTCCGATCTTTAGCTTCTCTTCTCCACATCACCCCTACACATTTTCTTATTTCATCCATCCATCTTACATGTGGTCTCCTTCTGGGTCTTTTACAATCTCTTGGAATCCAGTTTAAAATTTCAATTGTCCATCTATTATCATCTCTTCTAGCAATATGTCCAGCCCAACTCCACTTCAATCTTTTAATTTTTTCAATGAGGTCAGTAACACCTGTTTGTTCTCTTACCCATACATTGCGTTTTCGATCTCTTCTTGTTACTCCCAACATACATCTCTCCATACTTCTTTGAGTGGTTTGAAGTCTCTGTATTGATCTTCTATTAAGTGTCCAAGTCTCAGATCCATAAGTAAGAACTGGTAAAACACATTTGTTAAAAACCTTTCTTTTCAAACACATAGGCATATTTCCTTTTAATATCAAGTTATTTCTACCAAAAGCACTCCAACCAAGTTTAATTCTATGATTAATTTCCTCTATTATGTTTCCATCTATATTAATAATCTGACCAAGGTATTTGTAACTCTTAACTTCTTCTAATTCATCATAATCAATCTTTATTTTCATATTTGGAGCAAATCGATTAAACATTACTTTAATCTTTTTAACATTTATCTTTAGTCCTACTTGCATCTGATAACTCCTGCAACATTTCCTGCAGCTCGGAAGCATTATTTGCAAAAACAACTACATCATCTGCGAAATCTAAATGATTTAAATAATCTCCATTTACTTTCACTCCTTTAGTTTCCCATTTTAATCCACAAAATACTTCTTGCAGCACTGCTGTAAAAAGTTTTGGAGATATGGAGTCACCTTGTCTTACACCTTTCTCAATGTTGACTTTCCCAGTATCATTATGTAATCTAATTGTTGCTGTTGCATTTTTATAAATATTCTTTAAAATATGACAATATCCTGGATCTATACCTTGATGATCCAATGCTTTAATCACTGAAGAAATGATTCAAGATATATTTCAATGAAAATATTTGGTAAACAGATATTTGTGGCACTTTCTTCTTTAAAAGCATCAGATGAAAAAAAAAACTAAAAAAAAAAAGTTTTTTTTTTTGTGATCATTTAACTAAAAAATGGAAGCTATTTTTAATTTTATCAAAGTGAAAATCCTGAAAAATATAGCCGAGCTGAGAACTACACTGTAAAAAAGCTACAAGATTTCAATTTCACGCTAACAAAAAACAAATGTAAACAAAACAAAAATGTAAAAAAAAAAACCCCATTAAAATTCACAAATTTTATATTTGAAGTCATTTTTTTTTATTTATCCAAGCCTTGTACATATTAATATCTTCTGAATTACCCAGAATTTTAAATAAAAAAGTGGGATATGCAATTAAATGTGTGAAGAAAGGAAAGGCTCCCGGTAATGATGGAATTACAATTGATATGTTAAAAGAAGCAGGTGAAGAAATAGAATTTTTATTAGCAAAGTTATATACCAAATGTCTAAATAATAAAGATGTATCAGATGATTGGAAGATTGCAGTATTAATATTTAAAAAAGGTGATAAAGAAGATATTAGAAATTGCAGACCTATCAGCCTTTTATCAGTTTTATACAAAAATTTATAAGATAACTACAATTCGTCTACAGAGAACATTGGAATTCCATCAACCAAGAGAACAAGCTGGATTTAAAAGTGGTTTTAGTTCAGTAGATCATATCCAGGTATTGAAAGAAGTTATAGAAAGGACAAATGAATGTGAGTTGCCATTATGTTTTGGATTTGCAGATTATGAAAAGGTATTTGATTCTATAAACATTTCTTCAGTGATTAAAGCATTGGATCATCAAGGTATAGATCCAGTATATTGTCATATTTTAAAGAATATTTATAAAAATGCAACAGCAACAATTAGATTATATAATGATACTGTAAAGTCAACATTGAGAAGGGTGTAAGACAGGGTTACTCCATATCTCCAAAACTTTTTACAGCAGTGCTGCAAGAAGTATTTTGTGGATTAAAATGGGAAGCTAAAGGAGTGAAAGTAAATGGAGATTATTTAAGTCATTTAGATTTTGCAGATGATGTACTTGTTTTTGCAAATAATGCTTTAGAGCTGCAGGAGTTATCAGATGAAAGTAGGACTAAAGATAAATGTTAAAAAGACTAAAGTAATGTTTAATTGATTTTCCCAAAATATGAAAATAAAGATTATGATGAGTTAGAAGAAGTTAACAGTTACAAATACCTTGGTCAGATTATTAATACAGATGGAAACATAATGAATGAAATTAATCATAGAATTAAACTTGGGTGGAGTGCTTTTAGTAGAAATAACTTAGTATTAAAGGAAATATGCCTACGTGTTTGAAAAGGTTTTTAATAAATGTGTTTTACCAGTTCTTACTTATGGATCTGATACTTGGACACTTAACAGAAGAGCAATACAGACTTCAGACCACTTAAAGAAGTATGGAGAGATGCATGTTGGGAGTAACAAGAACAGATTGAAAACACAATGTATGGGTAAAAGAACAAACATGTGTTACTAACCTCATTGAAAAAATTAAAAGATTGAAGTGGAGTTGGGCTGGACATATTGCTAGAAGAGATGATATAGATGGACAATTGAAATCTTAAACTGGATTCCAAGAAATTGTAAAAGACCCAGAAAGAGACCACGTTAGATGGACGGATGAAATAAGAAAGTGTGCAGGGGTGATGTGGAGAAGGGAAGCTAAAGATTGGAGATGGATTGAACTTGGAGGGACGTTCATTATGCAGTGGATTGATAATGGTTGATGATGATTATTTCTTCAGTTTATGATGTAAGCAATATATTTTACTTTTTATCCTTTCTGAATTTGATGTGCAGTATTTTACATCATAAATTATTTTATTTCATATGCCTGAGCGTTGATCGCTTTGACATATGAAAAAAAAAAATTATGATTAAAATACTGCACATCAAATTCAGAAAGGATAAAAAATAAAATATCATAAATTATTTTCTAGGAATAATGCTAAGTTTTACAAAATTTTAAAATATACTTGAAGATAATAGCGACTCAATTAAAAAATAATAATTTCTTTTTAAAGAATCTAATCTATAGCTATTAAGAGAAAAAAAAAAAAATCACCATTTACTTTATTTTAAAAATAAGGTAATTAGTTTTTTTCTTGCTTCAATAAAGGTAAGACAGTGAACACAGTAAAATATATGTAAATGTGTCTCCGTCAAATTTTTATTATTACCATTATAATTTAAAATTTTGTTTGTACATACATATAAAAAAAACATGCTATATATGCAGGAGTGTTGAAAAGTACTGTAGATTTGCAGTTCAGTAAACAATATATATATTCTATTTTAATAAAGTTTACTGAGTTATTATATGCTATATATGTTAAACGCCAGGGAGGCTTGGAATAAAATTGCCTGAAGTTTTGTGATATATTAGATGTGATAATGATGGAAATATTTCAACATAGTATCACAAAATATATAGTGTAGTTAATTACTCTTTCCTATTGCATTGCCAAATGTATACCATATAATACTCAATTGTCCAAACACTTTATTACTTTTACAATGCTTTATTTTCCCTTTTTATATAGTTTCGATTGCCCCAGCAATCTTCTTCAGAACATTATATCTCCTGTTATAATCAAATTTTAAACAGTTGATATTAGGAGATATAATGTTCTGAAGAAGATTGCTGGGGCAATCGAAAAAACTGTAAACTGTAGAAAAAGTATGGAAAATAAAGCATTGTATAAGTAGTAGTGTTTAGACCAGGGTCGCCAAACTTTTTTGATCATGGACCACCTATATAATTTTTTGAAATCTCCATCGACCCTCATAAAAGTAATTTTCAGTTAATTAAAATAAAACTATCTATTAGGTACTGTGTTTGTACATTTATTTTATGATTTTAAACATTTATTAAAATAATTTTACATTGTGTAACAATATTTTATGAAAAATATCTTAATGTTGAAATTTAAATACCTTAATATTTATTAAATAATAAGTAATTATAAATAAGTAAAAATAATAAGTAACTACAGTATTGCTTCTTAATTAATGAGATGGGTGTGCCTGGTGTTTCTGTGCAAGGTTCGCTATATTGGGTTCAAAATTGGTCAATTTTAATCTTAAATCCCCTCGAAACTCCACATTTAATTTATTTCTGTACTTAGTTAAGATTGAATTTACGTGACTGAAACCGGCTTCAACCATATAGGAACTTGGAAATGCCAGCATAAATAGCTGAGCTATTTCGTAAAGTTTTACATATTTTTGCATTATATTTATATTTGTCCAAAATTTGCTTATTTTTAAATTTTTAAGAAGTGTCTTTGCTTCAAGATTCGATAATAATTCAGCAAGCTCATCTTGCAGGTTGATGTCACATTTTCAATTTGAGCGGAAAATGGCACAATAATTCATTCAGGAATGTCAATGTTTTCCAAATCAACAAAGTGCAGTTTAAAATTGTCGCTTAATTTTTGAAGATGACTTGTATATATTTTCAAGTCTTCTTCTTTTATTTCCAATTGTCGTAGATTTGAAAAATACTGATAATCCTTACATAACAATAAAGATGTAAATAAATTTAATTTTACTTGGAGGCCTAACAGTATTGTCCGAGCTTGGATAATTGTTACATCTTTTCCTTGCAGCTTTGTTTGGATGCCATTAAATTTTCCAAGTAAGTCCGCTAAATAAAAAATATGGTTCTTATTGTTTTGGAGTTCATCACTCAAAACAGGATTTATTTCGCTGAGAAATTCTGTCGTGGAGTCAAATAATTCAACGAGCCGTTGCAAGCATACACCTCTAGACAACCATCTAACTTCGGTGTGCAGAAGTAATTGGTTAAATACCTCGCCATTTTTCTCACAAAGTTTGGAAAATAATCTTGATTTAAGAGGTTGGGCTTTAATTTGATTGATACACTTAATACAAAACTGTAAAGCTTTATGTAACTCTGGACTCAGATATTTTGCTACTAAGTTGTTTCTATGCAACACACAATGAATAGTATGTATACCGGGCACTTTTTCTTTGAGAAATCTAGCAAAACCTTGGTAATGTCCTACCATAGCAGCTACGCTATCTGTGGCTACTGCTATTATATTTTCAAGCGATATATCATATTTATTTAAATATTCTTGTAAACTTCTAAAAATTGTCACTCCTTTTCCAGCAGATTCAAGATATTTAGCAAATAAAAATTCATCAATGACTTGTCTTTTCATTTTACTGAAATATCTAATGTACACCATCAGAATAGCAGAAATGCCAAAAACAAATTCATCAAGTTGAATAGAGAACTTGCAATTTTTTAGCTCCAAAACTACCGTATTTTCTATTTCTTCTGCCATTTCATCAATACACCATTTTACAGAATTTGCACTTAATGGCAAGGACTTTAAAACATTAATGAACTTTTTTCATTACATTCTCAATGACGTCTTTAATTGCAAGTATAACAATTTCTTCAGTGAGTGTGTGTGGTTTTCCCCTCTTTGCTATATTAAGCGAAATCTTGTACAAAGCTATTTAATCCTCCTTCAGTTTCAACTTCAGTAGACTGCTTCATAAAACTTTTTACAGTTGGTCGACATATGACTTTTTCTTTAAGTTTTTTGAAAAATTCGTTCTTTATTTTTTTTTTTATCTGAGTGAACCCTTTCAAGATGATCTTTCATTTTTGACGGTTTCATGTAGTCATTTCCAAAAGTTTTTTCGCATAGAAGACACATAGGAATCGTTTCATTTGTCGGTGAACAAATTAATCCAAATTTCAAATAATCCAATGAATAATACTGACATTTCTTTTTAGAAGCTGAAGCTGCCATTTTTTAATTAGGGTTCTATAAATAAGTTAAAAATAAGTTGGTATACTATACAAATCCATATTATTAATATTACCTTCTTTTTTACATGTATTGATAATTAAAATTGATATCTAAACCAAACGAATAGTTTTATAGAAACTATAACTAATTATCCAATACTATAAAGGTAATAATAATGACACTGCAAATATTTAACATTGTTCACAATTTGCAAAGATAGCTGAAACTGCATATGATATTTGCATTTGTAACATCAGCGCTCGTGACATTTGGACAAGCGCACATATGCATATGACTCATAAGCCAGAAGTGCAGAGTTCGTGCCACTGTATGCTGGTACGTAAATACTAGTTTTACCCGAATAAATATACGTTTATTAATTTATTTTCTATAAAGAAACTGATATTAAGTCAATTTTAAAAACATTCACAAATTTTACATATATAGTTAGGTATGTGTGATTTGCATATTAAGAATTGTTTTTCCTCCCCCCCCCCGGCTCAGATCGACCCCTACTTTTGTTAAATAGATCTCTGGGGTTCTATATAGACCACTTTGGCGACCTCAGGTTTAGACAATTGAGTATTATATGATATAGTATAGTTCATAGCTCCACTGTAATGGTAAATATTTATCACTTAATGGGAAAATATATAAATTTGAAGTAAAATTGCTAATGAAAAATATGGAGAAAACAAATATTTTTTTATATTACACTTTTTTAAAATCGATATCTTTACTCATTCATATTCTAAAATAAGTGTGTACAATAATATATTAGAGAGTACCACAATTTTTTATGATTTCTATTATCTTGCTTTTTTCTGGAACTGAATGTGAAGAACAAAAACCATCTTCCCTTTATTCTGTAAATATTTATAAATACAGATTGAGATTATTGTTTAAGTGTTGTTTGCTTTCATGAATTTAATTAATATCTATCTAGCCTTGGGCTTTATCCGAGTAATACACAGGTGGAGTGCACTATTGGCTATTTGTTAGTTTGCTCTCAGAACAGGTTATGTTTACCTGTTTAATGAGGTTTACTTAGGAAACTTTTTTGAATTAATAGTTTCATTCTTTGTAGTCAAGTTGCAATCTTTAGAGTCTATATAAACAATTAGATCATATATAAAGATGGATTTATAAATAACTAACTATATATTTATATAAATTCTTTAATACTTTTGTAAATATCATTAAGTCACAATATTAAAGTGAGAGGGAGTGGGGAGGGTGAGAGTTGGAGTGCCAATTGTAACCTAAATGGCAATAAATAAATAAATAAAATGATGATGATCACTCCTCTTTATAAAATAATGACTAATAGGAGAGACTCTTATGTTTGAAGCATGGACTAGACTCAATGGCAGTTACAATAAAAGAAAAGGTACTTCAGAGACATCTATTCAGACAAAAGGAAATTTTAAAGTAATAATAATAATATCTATTACGCAATTAAGTAATTACAAATGAAATTAAGAAGAGGAAAAACTTCACTCTTATCAATAAAATAGCTTTAAGATGTGACTTCCCCCTCTATCAAAATATATTCTCTGAGTATATAAATTATTTGCATCACCAGAAACCTAACATATTATTTTTCATCTTAAAATCTCTTAATATTTAATGTTTTCTATATCAGAATGTTAAAGAAAGGTATGAATTTAAATATTCTACTCTTGCAGAGTAATAATAAAATACTGTGCACTGTTCAAATAGCATATAGATCAATTATAGCGTCTTTTACTAAAACAATATACAAGTTAAATGAATGAATTATTCAATAATATGAACAAAATAGCAATAATAATCATCTCAGGATTCTGAATATCTTTTAGGAATTTTTCTGTAATGACTGTTTGCCAATGAATGATTGATATCCTGGGAGACTCTAGGAGGCATAGACTTTTCTTATAACAACATGCTTCCTAACATACTGTCACAACAGA
This sequence comes from Epiperipatus broadwayi, assembly GCA_028023455.1. Taxonomy (NCBI): domain Eukaryota; kingdom Metazoa; phylum Onychophora; class Udeonychophora; order Euonychophora; family Peripatidae; genus Epiperipatus; species Epiperipatus broadwayi. The sequence goes on along the minus strand of JAQFVV010000001.1, from coordinate 22,191,666 downwards.
AATAATTAAACAAAGAAAATATTTAATTTGCTAAATAATGGCATAAAATATACTAAATTTAAAATAATCATAGCCATTTATCCAGGATATCACTCGAAAACAATAGAAAGATAAGGGTACATTTTGTCTTTCTATTATCCCATAGACAGCACAAATTAAATTATCAAGTGCAATAATTGTATATTCAAATTATAAAGAAATGGTTAATAGTGAGTGCAGTCTGAAAATAGCTAAAATAATCTTTAAAATTTTATTGATCTGAATTTCTCTTAACATATTCAACTTTAATTCCTTTTATATGAAATTCCAATCTTTGGAATTGAGAAGTTTCTTGTAAAATATTTTCATTGAAAAATTACAAGTTTTGGAACTGTAAAATATAATTATCTGTCACTCAGATTTTTGATAGAAATCAGAATTGTGATTAATATACTCTTTGCAAATAGCAAATTTAATAACTCTAATAGGTAAGATTTGTGTGAACTCAAGACAAATGACATATAGAAAAACAAAAACTGAATACTGTTAAAATAATGATACTTAAATTTATTAATGATTAAATATAAAAATAAATATTTACAGTTTTTTTTTATTATAATTACATTAAATATTCGGCCAACAGCAACGCTGTTACAATTTGTTTACATTAGCTGGCACATAAGCGCATCTAGATCTTTTCCTGACAATAATTCTAAGGTTTAAAATATAAATCTTTAGATGTATTGTTACATCAAATATTCCCATAAGATTGATTTAACAATAAAATTAGCTGGTATCCTAATTTAGCTTGTAGACAAAATTTAAAAGAAAAACAATACCAAGCTTTAGCTTATACTAAGCTGATCTAACCCTTCATTTAAAATACACACTTATGTCAAGTAAATTTTTGGTTATAGCCTTGAAATGCAAATGAGCACCCTAAATTAAATAAGCTAAATAAATCATGAACCACTACAAAATTAATAATTATGGAGTCTGGGCAATTAAATTAGCATTGCATTCTACACTAACTGGGTTTGAATAAACAGGTTGGTAGAATATCAATTTAGCTAAAAATTACATAGTACTATTTTAAGCTTTTATATAAATTTTTAAAAATAAAAGGGCCATTTACCAAAAGTCATATACATAAATCATACCAAATTACTGTCCACATAATAATAATAATATTTTAAATATCAAATGATTTACAAATCCATTGGTGAGGTGATCCAGATGGATATACAGCTAACATAAGGTGCATGTATGATCTAAATGCCAAGTGCTAAATATTAAATATTTAAAAGGTATAAATATATTGTTGGTTTACTTGTGGCTGGTCAAACGACTCAGCAACACAATACAGACATTGTTATATACCACAAAGAATTGTACATAATGCTACCTGAAGAACCAACTCTTCATAAGCTTACTAATCATTGCCATGTCAATTCTAATACAAAGATAACTTCACCTAGCATGGTGGAAAATATGAAATTTCATCATGAGTGATAGGCAAAACATAGGTTCCGCAGAACAAAAAAATATCAATGAAATGGTGGCTTCTGAATACCTATATCTGAGGCAAAAGAGTGAATGCCTGGACTTTGTCAGAGCACATCAGGAAAATATGGAAAGATACACCAAATATAGATGATCCTATCTAGGGATCTAGGTATCTTTAGAAATAATGAAAAGTGATATCTATCACAAAAATACAAAAGCACTACTATCAAGCTCATGGAATAAATATAAGCCATGGGGAGAGCATCTCATCCCACAAAGCGCAATAAATTGTTATAACTTAGGTCTAATTTCTAAGGCAAACATCTCGTACAAAATAAACGATGGCAAGATAATAACACTAATTAGATGACTAACTTAAGATACACCTAAAATTATTCAAAACAATAAGCAATCTCTGAAACTAACAATAGGGATTAGTCAAGTGACTATTAAATTATTTTAAAACAGGAGCACAATAAAATTCTGGCAATAGATAATAAAAATGCACATATATATAAATTATATAGTATAAAATTTAAATAAATAAATGGACGTAATGCAAAATAAAGTATAGTAATTTAAAGTAAATACGCAATTAAATTGACATATAATGGTAAACTATTATATTATAATAATTATAAGCATACTAGATTTCCGACAAACACTTTTAGAACTGCTTTACCAATGAGTGTCTGAAACACTGATAAATCTTGTAATATAAAATAAATGTAAGAGATGAATATCTCTGACAGATAAAATATTGCAAAATTTAATAAAACCACGTAATGAAATGTATAAAATTTACCAAGAATGTGTGGATATACCAACAAATTCTAGTATAAACCCATTAAAATAATAATAGCAATAAAAATTTACCTTTACACCTGACATAATGATAAAATATCATGATAATATTACAATAATAATAATACAAAATATTAAATATATATTTTTTAAAACACCTTAGTTCATTAATAAAAATTTCCTGTTAAGAGCAGTCTGCTGAGGGCGCATAGTCTTTCTCTGATGGCTTGTCCACGTAAGGAAATGTATGATGTACCAACAAAAAAATAAGCACTTTTGAAAAATAGCAAATATAATTCCAGATAAGCATAATAATAAGTATAAAAGTTCTTAATGCTAAATTATATTCAAATATAATATTCATTAGTATTTGAGAAGTTGGCCAATGTGATATTTAATTAGAAAAATTATTCAATTAACAATGTCGAAGAGTAGTATTATATATTTTATAGAAAGTTTTCCCCCCGATCTGTGGTTTTAATGGAATAAGCAAAAAAAAAAAAATTGTAACTTCTTTATACTTTTCAAATAAGCACGCACAAACAAATTTTACTGAATAATAATAAAAGTTATTTACAGGCATTTGATTCAGTAGCATAAGCAAACATATTTACAACTCCTTTTTATTTTAAAAGCACAGGATGCAAATTTAATTTATCATAATAATAACAAAAGTCATTTTCAGGTTTTGGTTTCCAAATGTAACGTAATATTTTTCCTAAAAATATATAGCAAAAATATTTTATATTTCAAAGAAAACACACATAAGTTTGAATAATAATAAAAGTTAATTCTAGGTACTCTTGAGTTTCAATAGGTTTTTTTTTTATATAAAAAAAGCATCTTTTTAAATATAACTGGATAGTCTGCAAATTACAATGCGTTTAAAAACGTCCTTTGGATTAAGGTAAACTATCTTAAATAAATGGTACTCATCTTTTAGCTAAAGGCACCGCTCTATGTCGCGCTTTTCGCGCCAAAACACATTAAAATGCTGTTTCCGTGGCCGCCACGTTCGAACCCGCGTTTTCAATAGTACAACTTTTTTGTTGCACTACAGAATGCAGGCCGCTATGCTGCGTCGCAGTACAGCATGTATGTTGCATGGAAGCAAATACATTTGCCGAATTCGCACAATTTATAAAATAATTACGGCTTGATGAGAGAGTTTGTATTTGAATTGTATTGAAATGTTGTTTTCATTGTATTTTTTTTTATTTTAAACTATTGAAATGTTCAGATTTTTTAAAACAATAATTATAAGACTTTTTACAACATACTATATTGAACTTTTATTTGGGAAAATGTTAAATATCTATGTTTTTATTGAGTTGCAATTAGGTAACATGTCAAGTAACGTACTGTTATTAACATTCCACGAGACAAAGAAGATTCTACCGTCTGTATATTTTTGAAGTAAAAAAGAGTGGTACGAAAAAAATATCCAGTAAGAAAAGTCCAAATATACAGGTTTTTTTGTAAATTTAATAAAAAGCAAATATTATAAACATGTTTAATAAGTAGAGAAGACATTTGTATGTGTTTGTTGTTGTTTAAAAAAGTTTGAGTTTCTTTCTTCTGTCGGAGTACGGTTACGATTTTGAATTTTTTTATTTTAGCATTACAAACAAACAGAACACTAACCCTAAAACTAACTCTAAATCTAACCGTAACAACTTTTACTTTTATTACGATTATTATTTTTTAGCTAAACAACAACAAAAAAAGTCATAACACAAGTAAAAAAATATCTGATAGAAAATTGATAAAAAAAAAGCCGTAACACAAATAAAAAAATATCCGATAGAAAATTGATAAAAAAAAAAGCCGTAACACAATTTAAAAAGTATACGATATAAAAAACACGAATCAAATTGTAATTTTTTGATTTTATTTTACATTTATTATTATCATTTAAATTGTATACGTTAATAAAAAATAATATTTAAAAAAGACGATTTTGTTTTGTTTTTATTTTCGCATTACAAAAAAACACAGAAAAATTATTAAAATCAATGGCCTGTGAATGTTCATATTTTATAGTTTTAGCGTGAAAACGACACCATCCTACGGCAACTTTATCTATAATACAAGCACCAAATAAATAAATATATTTTCAAATTTTCTTCATTCATGTCTTGATAGTCTTTAAAATTACTAATATTCAGAAAAAATGAAGCATATAAAATTATTTTTTTCTTTACAATACAAAAGTTAGTTAATTCCAGATTTTCTTACAGATATTAATTTACTAGCAATATTTAGAGAAAAAGAGCAAATATTTTAATAGCATTTCCTCCTGTGCTAAAAAAACCACCAGTACGTTATTTTCATATAACTGCATAATTAAAATTTTTTAACTGGTAAGCACAATATTTATAATAAGTTAATGAGATACAATTCTTTTGAACAGTTTATAACAGAGGGATTAGCATAACTGTACATGTAAATTTTTCTTGAAAGTTAAATATTCTGAGCTCTTTTCTTAAATTTGAAGTTCTTTCTTTTAAAAAAAAAATTGACTCAAGAAAAAATGAAATAGTAAAATCTCCAGCATTAGTTTATAGATGAACATTTTGAAACCCATCACCTGGTTTGTTTTAGAACTTAAGATTGAACAAAAACAATTTATTTTTAACAATTTAATTTTTCGTAGCATTTCAGTTAGTAGTTTAAAAGAAAATTCAAGTATTGAAGCAAATATAGAATAACAGGGTTAACTTTAATTGATTAGAACACCATTATTGGTTTTAAAAATCAAATACAATTTATACTTTACACTTTAAACGAAAATAAAAATATAAAAAATTAGCACTATTCTGGTATAACAGAAATGTTTTGAGTACACCAGCACAAGCAAGAGTACAAGGATAAGCAGTTGTCATTCCAAAATGATGTTTTATAGCAGTTTTCTAGTCAATTCTAAACTTAGCCACTCCCTTGAAAAGAGACATTTGTGGTTAAAAGGTCAATGAATTTTAACACGTAAGACTTGTATGTCATTCTGACCTAGCTGATTTTGAAATAACCATGTGTTTAACAGTTTGAGTTGAAAGAGATTATTGATAACTTATTGACAAACTTAAAGAATAAAATAACTATAATAATTATTATATTCTTAAATAAAAATAATCCTTTTCCTGCTCTTTGTTTAAAAACCTTAAAAATAATAAAGTTTTAAATAAAATATTTTATTATTGAAATTTTAACTTTTAGAATTAAATAACTTGGTAATCAGGCACAAACATTTGCACACACATGTAGACAGGATGTTAACTATTTCTTTAATTTAAGCTGCTTTATTAACCAATTTAAAGCTGATTTGACTGAGTTTTTTTATTCAACTGCAGAAACTGATTTTTATCCAAAATTCAACTGTCTTTACAACTTTACTAATTAAAAATACCTATCCTCAATAGCCAATTATAAATAAAATCTTAACTAATTTTTTTTATAGAACAACCTATTACATTTAAGTCTAACTTAACAAGCTTTATTTGAAATTGAAAGTATTTTAAATCTGCAAATAACTTTATCAACTGAAACTTAGTTTGAAGTATTACATAACTCAATATAACTTACTCCTACAACTTTTAAAACAATTTAGCTATTTTTTAACTTTAAACATGACTGATTATAATAACAACTATTTCAATACAATATTTTAAACAACTAAAATTATGAACTCATTGTACAAATAACAAACATAATATTGGGATATATTTTATATCCAGGTTAACAAGATAGCCTGCATATAATGAAACTCTGGTCTATAACTTTAAATTATGTTTACTTTTTAAACATTAACAAATATAGCAAAACACTTTATAACAGTATGAAAAGAAAACAATATACAAAGTACAGGATTACTATATGTTTGAAATTATAAAAATATACAATTCATTTTTTTTTATTTGGAGATTTAAGCTATGTATACATAGTAAAATGTGTGTATATATTATAAATATTACAAATTATGATTAAGAATCAGTTAATTTAAACTTTGTGAACAAATTAATGTTCAAGCAGTAATATGCAGAGGAAAAAAACATCCTATCTTCCCCACGTTGCATATCTAATACCTATTATATGTATATTTTAGGTGCAATATTAAGTTCAAGCAATGAGTTTTGTTCCATCATTACTGTTAGAAGCACAATGCTTTTAAATATATATTCAGGCAAAATGTATGTTAATAAGAATATCAAATTCTCCATGTAGTAATGCCTTTGCACATAAAATTTTCTATTTAGTGCCCACTCATCCAACATCCCCAGACTAGTTTCTAGCTTGTGGCTTTCATCAGTGAGGAACCTTGGACTTCAGAGCACTGCACTTAGATCTTAGGATCTAATACAACTCTCCAACAGCCACCTTTTATCTATTTGGTTAACTATAAAGCTAAGAGTCCAAGATGGAAACATCATATTTCTAACCCAAGCTCATTCATTTGTAGTCATATAGATTTTGGTGTCTGATTTTTCAATTACCAATCACCTCACCATTTCATATGCTTATACATATTGTTAATATGATGTGATGCGATGTATTATGGCTTCTCCTTAAACAAAGTCAAGAATATCTCAGCAATTATGCCCAGATAAACCTGTTAGCCACTTTCTTTTACATTCCCCACTCTAAATTTACCCATAATCTGCTCTATCCCATTTCCACAACATAATTTTTGTCAACTCTATAACCTTTATATCTAAATCCCCCTTATCTTTTCCCAAACCCAGCATAAAAACCAATAATTCACTTTCTGTATAATCACTCTTTTCATATTTATTTTTCCACAACTTCATTATATGTACCCTTTCTGTTTTCAAACATTTACATTCAATTAACAAATGCCTAATATTTTCAATTCCTTCCTTACATAATTTACAAAATAAATCACCCATATTTTTCCATTTACATGTATATTCTTTTGTAGCTAAAGATCCCGTTCGAGCCTTAAACAATAAACTACTTTCCTTACTATTATCATAAATTAACTCACACCTAATATTCTGTTTATTTCTATATATATTTAAACTCTTTTTACTCTCCATACTATTTCTCCATCTCTCTAACTCCCTAGTCTTTATTAATAAATTTATTCTTTTATCCCATTCCTTACTACTATAACACTCAATAATCCTCTTAACACAATCATCCCATCTTTTGTACAAATATACTGATATAAATTCTTTATCCAAATCTTTTGCATAGCGCATTACCTTTCTCACCCATCTTGTTACCTGCCCTTTACTCATAACCCAATCAAATACTATTTTAGCTATTTTTTTATTATCCATAAACTGCAATCTACCAAACATTTTCATTTTACTTTTTGCATCTCTCATATGAAAACTTGACCATCCCATTTCTCCTTGAATTGCCTCCCTTGCTGTCCATACTTCTGCATCCAATGCATGTCTTCCTACTTCCCTTTGAGCTTTTTCTAAATAATCTAATATCTTTTTACTAACATATAATGCATCATTACCATATGTTAACCCTGCTACTGCAACTCCTTTCCATATAATTCTAGCTACATCATATTTATTATATGAAAATACTGTTAATTTCTTTATCAATCCCTTTCTTTTCTTTGCTTCATTTATCAATTTTTTCTCCCATTCATCCAAATAATTTTTCTGATTACTTAAAATAATTCCCAAATAACTATATCTATTCACCACACTTAACTTAATATCTCCCAATAAAAATTCTACATCTTCTCTTTCCTCAGTATTAACCATCATTATATTTGATTTTTCTTCACTAAATTTAATCCCCATCTCTTTACCCACCCTTGCACATGTCCTCAACATAACTTCCATATCTTCTCTTTTTTCTGCACACAAAAATATATCATCTGCAAAAAAAAGACCTGACAAAATATATACTCCCTTACTACCTATTAACGGTATCTCTATCCCTCTTCCTAATCTTTCTATTGCTCTTTCCATTTCACTCAAATACAACACAAACAAAATAGGTGACATAGGGCATCCTTGCCTTAGTCCCACACCATTTTTAACTTTAATTGATTCTATATTCTCTAATTGATATATATAATAATTATTTTCATATAATTTCTTAATAATATCTATTAAAGCTTCATCCATTCCCAAATTTGCTAAACTTATCCATAATCTATTTCTATTTACTCTATCATATGCCTTCTCTATATCTATAAAACTCATATATAACTGTTTATCTGCATTCCTACTCATATCCATAAGTTGTGTAACTACAAATAAACTATCTCCTATATGCCTATCTAATCTAAAACCTCCTTGCATTTCACCCACTACATTATTCCCTTCCATCCATTTTACAACTTTACTAGCCACCATATACGAGAAAACTTTATATAAAACTGATGTTACCACTATCGGTCTATAATTATTCAACTTTCTATGATTCTTACCCTTTCCTTTAAATAATAACCTTACTCTTGTATTACTCCAACTACTTGGGAAAACTCTATTCTGTGCCATTTTATTAAAACAGGATAATAACTTTACTTTTGCCCTATATCCTAAATTCATTACCATCTCTGCTGCCCATCCATCTAAACCTCTTGCCTTCCCACTTTTCAATTTCTTCTCTACCTCATTTAGTTCATTTTCTGAAAAACTAATATTCCCATTACTATATTCTTTCATATTTTCTAATATTCTATCATTCACATCTAACATCTTTTCTATATTCATTACATAACTATTTAAGATTCTCTCTAAATCTTTTCTAGAACTACACTCAGTTCCCTCATCATCTAGTAATACTAACTCTCTCTCTCCTACATTTCTCCTTTTAATATAATTCCAAATTTTTTTAATTCCATCTCTTCCACTTTTATTAATATCCTCCAACAATTTACTATTCAATTTCAATCTCTCTCTATAAATATCTATTTTAGCCAACTTCTTTTCTAAGTACTTTTCCCATTTAGCATTAATATCTTTTTCACTTTTCTTATTCTTAATAGCACACTTATATTCTCTACATGCTTCTTTCCTTTCTTTTACACTTTTATTAATTTTAATTTTTTTATTACTTTTATTCTTTTCAATATTCTCACCTAAAACCCTATTTGCAACTTTTTCTACTTCCTTACACCAATCCTTATACTCATCCCCAACCCACTCTTCCATTATTTCTTCAACTTGTATTTTATACTCTTCCAACTTATTCTTATCATTTACTCTCCATCCACATCTTTCACTATTATGTCTACTTTTATTTCTATTCTCCATCACATTACTAACCATTTCAATTGCAATGAAATTATGATCACTAGTGCATACTTTTTCTTCATTATCAAATACCTTAATTTTCTGTATTTTATTTATTCCCTCTTTCTCTACCAATACATAATCTATTGTGTGAAATATATTATTTCTGGACCATTGTCCCTCATAAATATTTAATAAATTTCCAATACTCAAATTCACTTTCTGACAAAAATTCTTCAAAAGCTGTCCATTTTTATTATCTACATCATCAATTTCTTCAATATGTCCATTCATATCCCCTATAACCATTATTCTCTTCCCCTTTTCTTTAAAACTTTGTATATCCTTAACTAAACATTCGTATATGTTACTATTCCACTCCAATATAATTTGACTATCTCCAGTAGCTATATAAACTATAGCCACCATCCATTCTTGTCTACCCAACCTTATTTCAAACCACAAGTGTTCTTGACATTTAACAATATTTAAATATTTTTTTGATATAACACCTATACCACCACCCCTTTTTTCTTTTTCTTTTCTATTTATACTCTGCCATACCAACTGTTCCAAAATAGGTTCTTCTTCTTCTCTTAAATGTGTTTCCACTACTGCTAATACCTCAAGCTCTTCATTTTCAATTGTTTTATTTAATTCCATCCACTTTTCTGGTTTCCTACCACCTTGCATATTCAAAAACCCAATTTTAACAATTTCTTCTTTCCTAACTACTCTTTTATAAATTCTTTTAATTCTTTCTTCTCCATTACATTTATAAATTACTTTCTTACCATTAATTTTACAAACCCATTCCTTCTCCATATCTATATTTATATCAAAATCAAATTCCTTTTGCTTACTTCTTATATTCCATCCATTCTTTTTAATAATATTACAATTTAAAAACCCACCCCCCTTTATAAGTTTCCCGAAAAAAATTCTTTATAAATCAAACTCCCTAAAACTTCACTTCCTTGTTTTCCTAAATGCAACCCATCTTTACTATATAACTCTCTCTTTCCAATAAAACAATCCCACACATCCACAAACATAACATTATTTCTCTCACACAATTTTTTCAATCTCTCATTTATAGAACATGCCCTATCTAACAAATAACTCTTGTCAAACCTTGGTAATAATCCAACTATTCCTACTCTTCCTTTAATCATAATCAAATTCCTAATCAAATCTACATACTCATCCATTATTCTCTCTGATGATTCTAATAAATTATTAGTCCCCACCATAACATATACATCTCTACTTCCTTGTTTTTTAACTTTATCTGCTACATCCCTAATTCTAGCTCCAGGCAAACATACTCTTACATACCTACTTCTATTTTCCCTTGCAATTATATCCCCACATTCTCTAATTAGTGAATCTCCTATCAATACTGTTTCATAATCTACTTTTTCTGCTCTATCCATAACATTTTCTAATACCTTCTGGTCCTCCTTATCTATGTCTTCCTTATCATTCCTACTCAATAATTCCTTTATCTCCTCACATTTTATCTCTAATGATTTTAATTTTACTTCTACATCCTTCAATTCTTCCTCTATCTTATTTATTCTTTGACTAATCATCTCCATTACACTATTACTTTCTCCACCCATTATTCTTCGACTATCTACACTTTGAAAACACTTTCTCACCTCTTTTATCATATTAATACACTGACTGCATAACCATAAACCTTTTACATCCTTCCTAGTCTTATTTAAACATTTCAAGTGATATACCCCATCACATATAGTACATTCTACTACAGCACGCTTAATTTCCTTTTCCCGATTATATAAACATTTTGAAATACAAATATAATCCATTTTTTTTATTTTACGTTTTTCGAACGTTGTATTTTTCTTAAAAGTAAATCTTTTAATAACAAATTTACAAAAAACTAATCAACAAAATAACTTTCAAAAATAAAAAAATAATAATAATTCTATATATAAAATAACAATATATAAATAAAACAAAACAAAAAATAAATAATAACTTTTTAAAAAAATTTCTATATATAAATAACGTTTTTCGAACGTTGTATTTTTCTTAAAAGTAAATCTTTTAATAACAAATTTACAAAAAAACTAATCAACAAAATAACTTTTTAAAAATAAAAAAATAATAATAATTCTATATATAAAACAACAATATATAAATAATAAAACAAAACAAAAAATAAATAATAACTTTTTAAAAAAATTTCTATATATATAAATAACAAACTGAAAAAACTTTAAAACAAATAAAAAACACAATTTTCAATCTTTCAAATACTCTTAACCACTAATTACACTTTCACACACAATAATAATTAATAAATATTAATGCTCTCAGACTAAACAAATTAAAAGAAAATTTTTTGTTTGCTTATCTGATAGCTAGTAGTGCCACCATGTGCAAGCCTTTGTAATCAATGGATGCATGGTTTGTGCATAAAATCCCTATCTAGTGCTTACTCATCCAACATTTCCACACTAGGTTTTAATTTGTGACTTTCATCAGTAAGGTTTGGATTTGAGAGCACTGCACTTAGATTTTAAGATCTAATGCAACCCTCCAACAGATATCTTTTACCTATTTGGTTAACTATAAAACTAGGAGCCAAAGATCAAAACATGATGTTTGCAACTCAAACTCAGTCACTTCTACAGTCTCAGTAACGTCTTGGGTTTTTCAAAAACCAGTCACTATTTTTAACCAAATAGATAAAAGGTGGCTGCTGGAGGGTTGCATTAGATCATACGATCTAAACAGTCCTCTCAAATCCAAAGCTCTTTACTGATGAAAGCCACAAGCTCAAAACTAGTCAGGATGTTGGATGAGTAGGCACTAGATAGGGATTTTATGCACACACCTTCTAGCATCCATTGATTATAAAGGCTTGCACTTGGTGGCAATATTGTGTGGAGAGTTTGGTACTCGTTAAAAGCATGTGTAAGTATATGAAATAGTGATCATGTAATGTTTTGATCATTTTATACCTATCCTGTCCATAGGATAATGGTGACTGTGGTTTTTGAAAAACCAAAGACATCAAAATGTATAGACGTTGAACTAAATTCAATCTATATGACTACACAAGTGAGCTTGAATTGGAACATTGTGGTGTTTTGATCTTGGTCTCCTAGCTTTATAGTTAACCAAATAGGTAAAAGGTGGCTGCTGAAGGATTGCATTAGATCCTATGATCTAGGTACAGTGATTTCCAATCCAAGGTTCCTCACTATTGAAAGCCACAAGGTAGATTTTATGCACAAACCTTCCTGCATCCATTGATTATAAAGACTTGGACTTGTTGGCACTATTGTATGGAGAGTTTATATTCTTAACAGCATGTGTAAACATATAAAATGGTGATCATGTGACAAAATATATATTGTAAATTTGAGAATATTTCAACCATAGGATGAAACTTGCATTACTTGATTCTGATATTTGGATGAAGTATGTTGTGGAACTAGGGTATAGATTGGAGTCATTTTTGCTACTAGAAATACTTTTGTTCCTATCAACGTTACCATATTGACGATAATTTAGTTTCACACATTTATATTAGCTAAAGACTATAACTATAAACTGTTGAAATTGAAAAATGCAATTCAGTATTATTGTAATAAATATAAAAATGATACAAACAAAAGAATGATTAGTTATTTTATTTAATATTAATTGTAAATATGTATTTAAATACAGGCAATTTTTTTTTAGAATTCAATACATGCACATGTCAACTTTTGCACTTAATTTTATGCAAAATGAAATTCAAAGAGAAATTATTCCATAAAAATAAAAGTAGCCAAAAACCTTAAAATAAAAATACAATTTAATACTTTTTAAATCTTAATACATTATAAAAATTTAATTATAAATATGCGATTTTTTTTCGCATGCATTAGTGAAGCTGTAATTATACTATAATGTTTAATATGCCTGCTTAGCACTTTTGAGATTTAGTATTTAAATCTCATACTCATAGCTTTACGAATGAAGATTGTTGTTATTTATTGTACACATATGCAAATGAGCTTGAATTTTTAATTAGTTAGTTCAATGTTTGGAGAGCAAAGCTTGCCTCTCTTCTATTAATGGCACTGAGATCATTTGCTATGTAAAAAGCTTCTTTGACTTTTCTTTTGGCACCACTCTTCTCTGTGCAAATTATTTAGGCAGAACTGGGTTCAAATACATGGCTTGTAGCTGCTTGGTAGTCCCAGAAGATTGATGTTTCATTTTTAACCCTGTTATATGCATACCTGTTGGTAAATTCTTGTATTGATGTTAGCCAGTCTCACCATAGTAAGATGCCTGGCAGCCTAATTGAGAGCATGCTATTTTATAGACCACATGAGGGTCTTGATCTTTTTCTATTTTATCTTTGGAATTATTTATTAGTCGGTTAGTGTTAGGTGTTCTGAAGCTAAATTTAAAATCGTTAGTCAATTTTTGAACTTACATTAGGTATAAATGGAATTGATAAGTATTTCATATTGTCTTTAAGCTGTTTATTATTGAGAAGAGTGATGCCAAAAGAAAAGTCAAAGAAGCTTTTTACATAGCAAATGATCTCAGTGCCATTAATAGAAGAGAGGTAGGCTTTGCTTTCTCCAAACAATGGACTAATTAAAATTCAAGCTCATTTGCATATGTGTACAATAAATCACAAGTCTTCATTCGTAAAGCTATGAGTATGATATTTAAATACTAAATCTCGAAAGTGCTAAGTAGACATATTAAACATTATAGTATAATTACAGCTTCACTAACGCATGCGAAAAAAATCGCATATTTATAATTACAAATTTTTATTGGTGAAGAGAAAAACAATTTATTAGATAAAAATTTACTTCAGCAAAAGATAGTTGCATAAATTATATTAAAAATTCACTTATACATTTTAATTAGGATAATCCTTTAAGGTTAATACTATTTGAATCTTTTTAAATACATTTTTAAACTTAAAAATCTAAAAAAATTTTTTATTTTATTATCGTGTAATAGAAAACATTTATTACAAATATATTTTTTAAATAAATATTTGCCACAACTGTATTTAAATATTTTTTGCTCTAATTTTATATATGTATAGTGGAGCCACAAATGCTGCTATGTTTTGGACCAAATTCCTTTCATGTACAAATGAGTATAGCATATAATAGCTTGTTTTATTCATAAAAGTGATATGTATTGTTTATTGAACTGCGTGTATATAGTAGTTTTCAATAAACACATACATATATATAAAACACTTTTTTATATATATAATCATCAACCATTATCAATCCACTGCAGGATGAAGGTCTCTCCAAGTTCAATCTATCTCCGATCTTCAGCTTCTCTTCTCCACATCATGCCTGCACACTTTCTTTTTTCATCCATCCATCTCATGTGGTCTCTTTCTGGGTCTTTTACAATCTCTTGGAATCCAGTTTAAGATTTCAATTGTCTATCTATTATCTTTTCTAGCAATATGTCCAGCCCAACTCCACTTTTTTTCAATGAGGTTAGTAACACCTGCTTGTTTTCTTACCCATATATTGCGATCTCTTCTTTACTCCCAACATGCATTTCTCCATACTTCTTTGAGTAGTCTGAAGTCTATGTATTGCTCTTCTATTAAGTGTCCAAGTCACAGATCCATAAGTAAGGACTGGTAAAACACAGTTATTAAAAACCTTCCTTTTCAAACCCATAGGCATATTTCCTTTTAGTATCAAGTTATTTCTACCAAAAGTGCTCCAACCAAATTTAATTCTATGATTAATTTCATCCATTATGTTTCCATCTGTATTAATAATATGACCAAGGTATTTGTAGCTGTTAACTTCTTCTAACTTACCATATTCAATCTTTATTTCATATTTTGAGAAAATCCATTAAACATTACTTTAGTCTTTTTAACATTTATCTTTAGTCCTATTTTCATCTGATAACTTTTGCAACATTTTCTACAGTTCTAAAGCATTATTTGCAAGAACTACATCATCTGCAAAATCTAAATGACTTAAATAATCTCCATTTATTTTCACTCCTTTAGCTTTCCATTTTAATCCACAAAATACTTCTTGCAGCACTGATGTAAAAAGTTTTGGAGATATGGGGTCACACTGTCTTACACCCATCTCAATGTTGACTTTCCTAGTATCATTATGTAATCCAATTGTTGCTGTTGCATTTATATAAATATTCTTTAAAATATGACAATATCCTTGATGATCCAATGCTTTAATCACTGAAGAAATGTTTATAGAATCAAATGCCTTTTCATAATCTACAAATCCAAAGCATAATGGCAACTCATATTCATTTGTCCTTTCTATAACTTTTCTCATTGTATTAAAACCACTTTTAAATCCAGTATGTTCTCTTGGCTGGTCGAAATCCAGTATACTCTGTAGACGAGTTGTAATTATCTTGGTAAAAATTTTGTTTAAAACTGATAAAAGGCTGATAAGTCTGTAATTTCTAAAATCTTTATCACCTTTTTTAAATATTAATATTGCCTTCTTCCAATCATCTAGCACATCTTTATCATTTAGACATTTGGTATATAACTGCAAAAATTTTTTCTATTTCTTCATTTGCTTTCCTTTCTTCATAAATTTAATTGCATGTCTCATTTCTTCATTTAAAATTCTGGGCAATTCGGAAGATATAATAGATATAGGAGGTACTTGTTCTTTATTACGATATAATTCTTGATAGAAGTCTTCTACCCATTTCATGATGTCATCTCTCTTTCTAGTAATTATTCCATCTTTTTTTCTTATTGCAGATATAAATTTCCTACAAATACCAAAATGTTAGTTTTAAACTCTTGAGACTTGCTTTGCTTGTTAGTTCATAGTTATACTTTCTTAATCATTTTCAACTCTTTTCCATAATATCCATATATAAATTAATATTATAATATAAACAAAATTTTAAAAAATAAATTGAGGGTACATTTACATATATTTTACTAAATGTATTCATTCATTCATGCATTCACTGAAGCAATAAAAAAAAAAACTACTACCATATTTTTATTATTAACGAGTAAATAGTGAAATATCTGATTTTCATCGCTATTAACACACTCTGAATGATATTCTTTTTTTTTCCAATAACTTTTTGCTCTTATAGAAACATAATAATCTAGTTTCTTTATCAAGAAATTATGATCACTCTAATTAATTTAATGTCTTTAAATCAATATTAAGTATGTTCTAAAATTTTGTAAAACTTTTAGCATTACTCTTACAAAATATTTTATTACACAAAATATTGCACAACAAATTCAAAAATAATAATAAAATGTGTACTTTCAACATAAAAAAAAAATTATCAGTGAACATTTACAATACCCAGACAGAAAATTACTTGCTGGCCTAATTTGAAGTTTATATATAAATTTTACTTTCTTTTCTCTAAATCAGTGGTCTTCAACCTTTTCACACCTGCGGACCGGTAAAAATGATAAGGTTTCGCAGCCCGGCAGAAGTCTATAGATAAATTTTCTTAAAGATATAAACTGCGTAGCCTTAGATGAGTGTAATTGTTATAACTGATCAAACAACAATGTAAAATATACAAAATGCAGTTATATATATACATATGGAGTTTGTATAATAAAAAACTTTTTTTAAAATTTTTTTTAGAAAAGTAATAAAAAATTTAATTCCCCCCCCCCCAAACATCTGTGTGATAACTAGAAAAACAAATTAATTTATGTATGATTGATTAGATTTTGTTTTCGTTGTTTTTTTTTTTAATTGGGTAAAAATGAGATGGAAAAATAAAAATTGTTTATATTAATTAAAAGTTTAAACTCTTATTATTTTGTTATTACAACCTTTCCTGCCAATCTACCGGCAGACCGGTAAAAAACTTCCGCGGCCCGGCACTGCGGACCAAGGGTTGAAGAACACTGCTCTAAATGTTATCACATAAGGTGCTCAGAAAACAAGATTTTTCAAATATTACAAAATTTAATGGATTTTTAAATTACTTTTTTCTTTAAGTAACATATAAGTGAAATTGTATAGTTGGATACAACACATTTTGTGGCTCCAATATATACATGTGTAGCTACATGTTCATTATTTACTACCAATACATGCAAGCAGATTGATATTTCCAATAACAATCAAATCTGAATATGTTAGCTTGGATATTTTACTATTTTTATGCCATATTTGAGTACTTACTATGGAAAGGGGCTACTAATGGAAAGTTTGCATTGGGGTACCAGATGTCAATACTGTTTTTAAGAATAAAACATTTCAACCTATATGCTTTATTTTTTTGGAAACAATATAATTTAAATAATTATAACCATTACTAATAACAAATATTAATGAAATAGCTTTAAAGATAGAAAAACTTTGCTTTCAAAATATGCATCAATAAATATTTTTTAGGATTTATATTTAAGCAAAAAAATATTTGAATGAAGTTTTAACATTTAATTGTCTAAAGCATGCATAACTTACTTCATACTAGATGCAATTTCCTACAACAGAAAATGCGTGTTCATGTCAAATAATTATTTTTACTTTAGTTCATTAAATCCTATTTTTTGTTTTTATTTCTGGATGGTAGGTGTAGGAAACTGATTATGGTCATTATTGGACTTTGGTGTTGGCAGCAAAGTAAGCTTTTTTCTTTTATCTTGTAATTGTATTTCTATTTTATAAAAAGCTTTTTGAAGAATATTTTATGCTGATATTATTATTTTTCTAAATAATTTACTTCTAAAGATATTTTTAATAAAAAATATGCTAATACATAACCAATCTGGGGTATATGCATATGAAAAATGATCCCTGTGGGAATTTGATGTACTAAAGTAACAGCCAATAAAATGATTATCTACCACATAGCGCTTTAATAAAAGACAGTGAGGAGAAAATATTGTGAAGAATAATTTATGATAAAACAAATGCAAAAAATTATTCAATTTAAATAAAATTTTTCATCATGGAGATTGTTTGAAAAATTATTTTCTTTTAGTTTTATTTCATTCTTAACAGTACTTATTTTAATGAGCTTGATTTTACTGATTTCAGTATCTATGATACTATAGTTCTTATATGTTTATCAATCATCAAGAGGCACTAAATTACTATCCTTAGAAACATTAAATGTAAAGAGATAAAAATCATACTGTTTATTCACATATAAGTAAAAATTCCAATTGTTTATAACAAGTTATTTTTATTATTTTACTTATTAAACCAAGAATATTTTGACTTAGCTTTTTTCTTTTTCAAAAATACTTCAGGTGCTAATATTTTAAATAATACATGAATTAATTTCGAATAATTTTATTAAAAATATTTTATTATTTGTTCTTATACTTAAGTATTATTATTTTTGGTTGTTTTATTATGGTTAACCATTGCAGTCCTAAAATCACAACAAATCTCTAGTAACCTTTAATCTATCATTGGAAATGGATCTACTTAATAAAAAAATGTTATTTTTTGTATTGTTAGATAAAAAAATATTGCAATTTGTTTTGTCAAAACAGAAGGCTTTAAATAGTAGTCAGAATTGGTGTGAATTTTTTTTAATTAAAGAATACAAATATTTTAAACAATCTCATTATGTAAAATAATGCAGAGTTGACAGATTAAAAAAGTTGATAATGATTGGCTCTAATTTAAATGATTAAAGAGTAAAAAGAAAAACCAGAGAAGAGATTAAAAAGACTATATTGAAAAGTTATTTCAATTGTCTTGTTCTTAACTAAACCCAACACAAGCCACCAATGATAAATGTATTCACGTTACAAACCCTTTTACTTGTGCAGTATGAGGATGTTTCATTGTTTATTCTGCCAAAGAAAAAAATTCTCACTCTTTGAAAATATTTTTGTCAGTAATACTTTATCCAATACAGGAAAACATAAACTTTTGGATATCTGATATTAGATTTATATCTAAAAAATGATTTTTAAGTAATTTTTTTTTCTCTATATGTTGATTGTTATTGAAGGTGGGAAAAAATCCCATAGAATCAACATACTTCTCATGAATAGCAAAAAAAAAAAAAAGGAATCACAATTTGCTTTTTATAGGATTACTGAAGACTTATCTTTGACTCTCTTCATGATTATCTTCCAGGTATCATGTATTCCTTTAGGGTAGGCTGTTGCATACGGCATTGATTTGGACTTATATGGTGGCATAGATTTAAAAAATATTTTAATATATAAATTTTGAAGTGAACCTATCTGAAAAATATATCTTTTTTAAATCTGATATTGATTCTGATTTAGATAGAAATTTTTCCTAAAATAAATGAGTAGCATACTATGTCATATTTAATATCTCTAGAGATGCAAATTAATACTTTTAAATTTTATTTTGCAGAACCTGTAAAGCAGAAGCATAATTTTTGTGATAATTGAAATAAACAATGTCCTTTTAAAATCAATAACCATTCATACAAGAATTTTGCAAACTCTTCTGTTGATTTGGTAAACATTTATAGTCTGTCATTTCTTTTTTGTGTTTCATATTGAATACAAAAAATAATTCTCATCAGGATAAATATTGAAATGCTGTATCTGTCACATTACACATTATTTTATACAATCAATCATTGCTGTACTATTATTGAGCCTAATGCTCTTTAACTTCACATATTTTGATATGTTGCAAAAATAGAGTTAGTGTCACTTCTTTAATCTAAAATAGTATTTGGATCATAGTTCAGCAAACTTCAAAAATCCTCTTTTCAGCAGGACATTTAATCTTATATAAGAGGGGTGGTCAAGACGACCATGAAGCTGACATGAACACTGACAAATTATAGTAATAAATTCAGAACTGATTTGAATATAAAAAAATAATAAAAAAAATAAAAATTCAAAATTATTCTCATTTAAAAATAGTTAAATTTAAAATAATACATGTTATTGTTGATTTCAAAAATAAACCCAGGTTGGAAGAAGATGAAAAGAATTAAATACAATTCTAAAACAATAATTTTCTTTTTTCTCTCTATATTTTGTGAATTTTTTTTAAAACTTAGGACCAGCTCTAGAAAATAATTATTTGTAGGTAATTTAATAAATATTTTATAAAGCGACATGAACAAATTGTAATATTAAAGTGAGCAGAAGTAATCTAATAGTAGTCATAGTAAAATGTCTTTGACAGTTCGTATTTTATAGGAAAAAAAAATCATCAGTTTGTAAGTATCTTCTAAAAATGTCACCAATATTTGTAAATACCTAAAAAGCCCTTATAAAAAAAAAACACCAATTGATAAGTATATTCCAAAAAAAACCCCAGGACTTTGTGCGTTCCGGCAAAAATGTTTTTTCTTTCTTCTAATTTCCGATTCAAAGCCCTGAAAAAAAAGTAGTCACCCTCAGGTACACTTTCACCAAAAAAGTTACCCCCAATGTCTAAAAGTTTGGCCACCCCTGTTATATAGCATCCTAAAATTTACCAATCTCAGTCCTTTTTGCATATGTATTCTAATTTTTTCATTTTTTTTATTTTTATTAAAACAGTCTTTTTCCACAGATATAAAAAAACTAACATGATTATTATCATTATTTTTGATCTTTATTATATTTTTTAAAAAATTAATATCTATTTGTGATCCCACAATGAAACTTTCTACAAATTTAATTTTAACAAATGATTTGGAAATTAAAAAGTGGAAAAATAAAATAAAATGATGCAACATATCATATGAAAGTCAAAAAATAAGTTACAATTTGGTGTTTTTTGCAATCTTCTATCTTAATTGTAGTTTGAATAATCATTCCTTGTGTAATTACATATGAGCACACAATTGTAATTTTCTGAATGTTCAAATAGCTATAACTTAAAAACTTCATCAGGTAAAAAATTGGATTTTTTTTTACTATCTCTGATAAAATATTTGTTTGATAAGCCAAATTTGAAAAACTGAAAATGATCATGGCTCAAAGCTATTAAAATATTGGATCATTTTATATGGAATGACCTGAAATATAATTTCTAACCTAATAAAAATTAATAAACATTTATGTATTAATTGAAAAATAATTGTTGTGTTAAAATGCTTGCTAAAAAACAGTACCAAAACAAACAATAAATTAAAAATTGGAACTTTTTAAGAGATAATTTATAAAAATTTTGATTGGTGATAAAATGCTAGGTGCGTCGAATAGCGACAATATCCCACTCGATGGCGGCGTTTTCACGCTAAAACACATAAAAATGCAGTTTCCGCGGCCGATACGTTCAAACCCGTGTTGTCTATAATAAAACTTTTTTGTTGTGCTACAGATTGCAGGTCGCTATGTTGCGTCACAGTACAGCATGTATGTCACATCGCAGCAAATAAATTTTCCGAATTCGCACAGTTTATAAAATGGTTACGGCTTGGTGAAAGGGTGTGTGTATTTGAATTGGATGGATGTTGTTTTCATTGGATTTTTTTTTATTTTAAAATATTGAAATGTTCAGATTTTGTAAAGTAATAATTAACAGACTTTTTACACCGTAGGGTATTGAAGTTTTAAGTGGTAAATGTTGACGAGATATGTGTAAAGTGAATTGGAATTAGGTAATGCGTCAAGTAACGTACTGTTCACAACATTCCACGAGAAAAACAAGATTCTACCGTGTGTATATTTTTGAAATAAAAAAGAGTGTTAACACAAAAATATCCAGTAAGAAAAGTACAACTGTACAGTTTTTTTAAATGTCATAAAAAGCATATATTATAAACATGGTTAATAAGTAAAGAAGACATTTTATATATGTATTTGTTGTTGTTTAAAAAAGTTTTAGTTTCTTTCTTTTCTCCGACTACTATTATACTTTGTTGAATATAGTTTACGTTTATTGTTATCATTTATTTTATAGATGTTAGTAAAAAAAAATATTTACAAAAATACGATTTTGATATTTTAGCATTACAAACAACAGAACACTAAGCCTAAACCTAACCCTAAACCTAACCGTAACAACTTTTACTTTTAGTTGTCATTCTATTTGGAATAAAAAATAGCGGTAATATCTGTTTGTCTGTAAAAAAAAAAAAAAATTTAAAACAAAGACTAAAAAAGTAAAAAATAGTGATAACACAATAATATCTGTTTCTCTGTAGAAATAAAATGTAAAAGGAAGACTAAGAAATTTTACTTTTTATTCCGATTATGAGTTTTTAAACAACAACAAAAAAGCTGTAACCCCAGTAAAAAAATCTCCGATAGAAAATTGATTTTTCTAATAAAGCGAACTAAAAAACACGAATCAAATTGTAATTTGTTTAGTTTATTTTACATTTATTATTATCATTTAATTTGTATACGTTAATAAAAAATAATATTTAAAATAAACAATTTTTCTTTTGTTTTTATTTTCGCATTACAAAAAATACATCAAAATGATTATAATTAACGGCCCGGGAATGATCATATTTTATATTTTTAGCATGAAAACAGCGCCATCGAGTGGGATATGATGGCTATTCGACGACAACCAAATGCCATTAGCGTACACAGAAAAGAAATATGAAAAGAAGGCATCATCTTAGAATTCACGATTCTCTCATTAATAACAATAAAAAGTTAACAATGTATAATAGTGAGCAAAAAATAAAACAAATGCCATAAAACATGCTACCTTTTGTAGTGTTTTAATTATTGTCCAGTAATTTTTTTTTATATATAAGAACATTTTATGTTATGAATCACATTCTATGCTACAGTTGAAATACTAATTACAAGTTACCCTGTGTTTATGACTTAAAATTGTATTTTCACTAGAAATTTCTGACAAAAATTTTTTTAAATTTCGGTGAATAAATTCATTTTTCTAATGCTTAGTTGATTTTTAATTTTTTAAAATATGCTCAGTATCTATTATTTGTTACAAATATGTACACCTTAAATAATTAAAAGAAGAATATATATGCAAATAAACAATTAGACTGTGAAAGAAACAATTTTATGACAAATATATTTGTTACTAATAGTCAGTAAGTTAATAGTACAGTGTATATGTGATTTATATATCTAATTGTTATGAAAAGTTTTTTTATTATATAATTATTAATAATATATAAACTTTTCCATTGTAAAACTTTTTTTTTATGTTTGACTAAAAAAAAACAGAAAATACTGATATTACAGTGTTTGTGTTTATTTTTTGATTTTACTATCTCAAATTAAGATTTTAAAAATGTTATTTAGACTTAAATTAGTTTTAAAAATAATATTTTATTATTATTATAATTTTAATTATTAATAGTTAAAAAGTAAGAAGTCTAATCTTCGAGTATAATATATTAAAAAATGAATGACATTAATATTATATGCTGATTCTTGTTAAATCATTTTTGCTACTGAATATAAATTTAACTATATCTAATAATAAATATACAATATTGCATCCAATTTATCTGGCATGTTTTGTTATATTTTAAAATTTTATAAATCAAAATTCTAAGCACATTAGCATGCATATTCAGCTGAACATTAAAATTTCACAAGAGCTTATAATTTCAATTGTATAAAGAGATGTAAGTATGTTTCATTCTCTTAAAGACAGATAGACATGCTATCACTGATAATGGTCAAGTGTTATCTCATAGTTGCAAGTAGTCTAAGTTATCTAGAGATGAAATTGTACCTGGAATAAATATAATCTTCAAATTGTAAATTAATTTTAGAAAAGGGTATAATATTGTTTGCAGTATTTAAACTGGAAGTTCCAAAAAAAAAATTAAGAATACTGAAAGTGAGAGAGCTAAAGCTGCAATTTAAGGACGGTGAGTTCCAGAGTTCACTATATGGCTTTCAAATTCAGTGGAATTTGTCCCATTTATTTAAAAATTTATCTCAAGCACTACCTTCTCTCATGTTTAAATTTAGATAATTTTACAAGAAATCAGATGCAGTTTAATACTATAACTGGAATATATATCATAAAATTATACCTTATAAATATCAAATTGTAGTGCTTGTATTGAATTTTACCAATCACAATTATATAATTTAAAACTCAAATACAATTCTATGTAATATTTAAATAGTCTACAAAACAAAATAATGTGCCAGATTTTTAAAAAGGATACAAATATATATGAAGCGTTATTACATATATGCATACATATGTAAATAGTTTTAATGTCTAAAGAACATCTTTTCAAACTTATTAAATTTCAAATAAAATTGGTAAAAATATTCTTTGTAACAAAGAATAATTTCCATAGTAAAACACCTTCCCCCCACATCAATAAAACAATGAAAATGCTAAAAAAAAAAAGTCATTAAAATCTTTCAGTGTGTTAGCATGATAATTAAAAAAATTATAATGCCTTCAAAATCCATGCATAATAATGTTTTGTTTTTATATTATAAAAACACTGATCCAAAAACTACCAAGTCAGATAGATAATATAAAAAAATTTTGCTTTAGAGTTGTATGTCACAATTAAAAGTATTAAAAACATGTTATGAAGTGGTCATTGGATGATTATTTTGACTTCCAAAAAATGTTATAACACTACTTATTGCTCAGTTCCATTTTACTTTTCAGTTGCAACATCTCTGGGCGATTTCATTCTTAAAAAACAAAAACAAAATAAAAGGCACCAATAATAAAAGCTTCAGTTAAAAGTATCTTTGTGCACAATTATAATTTTTTTATAATGTGTGAGGATTTTTCATAATCAAATGCCATAAACAGTAGATATTTAGTTTAACAAATGAACATTTCTTCTCAGATTTTCCAACATTCAAATCAACTAAATGAATCCGAAAAAGATATTTCAAAATGAATATTAAGAGTTTTAAAATAATAAAACAGCAGGAAGAATTTTTACCATACACTAATATTCTTGCTATATATGATGGCAGTAATGGTATCTTTAGACTGTTAAACAGATATTAGTTTGTGGCTGACTTCTAGTTTAATTCTTTTAAATCAAATAATTGCTGTTTAAAGGTCCAAAATGATAATGAACCCAAACATCATGCATTCATATTTTTTTGACAATGCAGTTCCACAATCAAAGCATTTAAAAAAGTTGTTAGTTATATGCTTTTATAATCTTTCAAAAATAGATAGAATGTCTTAGGTTTTTATATATTACTGATTGTAAAACATATCTCATACAATTTTAAACTTTTTCATTGTTTGTAATGCCAAATTTTGATCATGAATTGCTTCCATAAGTATAAGAGTTTTGGCCACGAGATGACTTTATATACAGTTTCAATAGATACTTTAATCTTGTGGATCATCTTAAATTAAGAATTTCTTACAAAAAAAAAAAAAAAACGTACATCAAAAGTTTTTATATGAAAAACTAAAGTATATTTTTATACTTACTTAAAAATAATATTGCGATCATACACCACATAATTGTATACACAAATAACTGCTTGGCAATGTTTGTGCATAAATAGGTGTAAAAAATGAAACTTTTATACTTAATTCATTATGATAGAACACTTTAAAATGCTTTTATATAAACATGACTTAAACATATGTAAATATTTTTATTTATATAGCGCGATGTTTTTATAAATTATAATAATAATGTAGTTTACACCAAGGCACATATGCTTTACAGATGGAATGCTATTTATAATGAGAAAACTCTTTTCCAACTCAAGATAAAATCTTTTTAAAAGATAGAATGGATCCACTCTCTTTTTCACCCAAGCTATATGTATGTTTGGACAGGAGAATATTCATTATAAATAGCATTCCATCTGTAAAGCGCACATGATGTGGTGTAAGCTACATTATTATTATAAACATGACTTGTAAATTATACATAATGAATTAAAATTGCTTTTAACTTTCTATACATTTTATATTTCAAATTAAAAAATAAACTAAAAATAAATATTAAAGTTTATTAAAAAAATATATTAATAAAAATATACAAATGTCAAGCAATGAAATACAATATTACAAAACAATAAAGGAATAATAATAATTTGAAACAAGTAAAAATATATAAACAAACAAATTATATTAAATAAGTTAACATTATATGAAAAGAATTTTAAAATAAGAACAGCAGATTATGAATTAGCTTCATTTATTATAGCAATTTTAAATTTAGTTCAATACAACTTAAAACATTGGGTATAAAATAGTTGACAATAAAGTGATTTTTTTTTTTCAACCAATACTTTGAATAAATATTTGTTCACATAAAATATACTAAAACTCCGTTTAAAACAATAATAATGCCCCTTCTCCATCCTTTCTAATTAAAACTACAGACGTTTAACAGAATTATGAAGACAAATTATATAAATGCCATAAAATCCTATCAAATATGGTCCATAAGCACTTCATTTATTCATACACTATTTTGAATCTGTTCAACTAATATTAAAAAAAAAAAAAATTAAATTACTTCACTATTTGCTGACAATTGGAGATAGTATTATTCTGAAACTGGATATATATTCTGAATATGCAGAATTAATAGTAAATTTTACAAGCTACTATTTACAGTCAGAACACTTTCAGAAAAACATTATTAAAATAGTGATATGCATAAATTATAGTCCATTTATAAAATTGACAATTATAAGATGCACCATGCATTATGTATCTTAGCAATAATACCCTATAGTTAATTATTGTTTAGTAATATTAATAAAAATTGCCTTCTGCTCTTCATGTAAAATCATTTTCAATCATAACACATTTGGAAGTCACTGAAAAAAACAAGATAAAATGTTATTTATAATATTTGAGATTTTACTCTGTTGTACAATGACCTGTATTCTTTCACTTTTTTTGCAGATTCTACTATGTATAAATAGCTACATTCTTGAACCATTTTTACATGACATAGAATTTATGTCTGCTATTATTAAATAGCATATTGAAAGCAGAAGAAATGGAACATATCCCATTAAAGTAGTCTGAAATTAAAACTTATATTCTTGTTAGCTCTATTATTACTATATGAAACAGAGATCTACCACTTGGTAATTCATTTCCTATTAAACCTAATATCATAATTATTAAAAAAAGCTTTTGATATCTTTATGCCATGCTAATTGTCTGCATTTCATATATTTATTTTTATAAATGAATATTTCTATTAGTCATAGAAAAAATTTCTCAAGCTTATTATTTTATCTGTTACTGATATAAGTATCTTACAATAATAAATTTTTGTGCAATAATAGGCTTTATATACATTTTATAATTTAAAAAAGATACTTCTCATGTTATTTTTATAATTGAGAATCATAGGAATTTATTTTTGGTTCTCTATATCCAAAATAACACCAAGATTTAGTTTAATGTATAAAAAATATGATATCAACATATAATATATATATATTCACATTTATGTTATACATAACTACAAACATAAGCAATGCAAGACAAGCCCATTGGCCAGTTCTTGATCATTATAAAATGTTAATACAAATACTTACTACCCAATTATCAATAATAAACTGTGAAGTTTAAAAAATAAATTTTCCATTCGTTTACAAAATTTTTTTTTCTCAATAAGTTTGATTAATGATTTGTATAGATACATTTCTCTCAATCTATATAGTTCAGTAATATTAAAAGAAATTGCATTTTGATCAATAATAATGATTCAATTAGAATATTAGCCTGTAAAAATTTGTCACTCTGCAGTTATATTTAATATTTTGCTAACAGTTCAAGATTATACATTTTGTGTATTTACATATAAATACGCATGTATATATAGGATGTCATTATATATATATGACATGAAAATAATAAAATAAACTGTAAATTGTTTATACATTATTTAGATTTTATTCACCCCATAATTTAAAATATTTATTTAATCTACAAATTACCTCATATAAGCTATCAAACCCAATAACTAATTAATAAATAGACAAATAGAAAATTCTGGTTAAGATCATTAATACATAATTTTATTAAACCTCATCATATATTGAACATATTTATATGATTTTGAATACCAAGTCTCTAGTTAACATTCAAGACATTTATTTATAAATATAAATTTTGACTCAAAATTTAAAACTTTTTCAAATATTTTCTTTTAACTTTAATTATGATAAATAGTAAATTTGGAGTGAATAATAAAATACATAATCAAATTGATAACAACAAATTAAAAATTTTTTGAGCAATTTTTTAGTTACTCTTTTAGTTTATAAACAATAGCTAAATCTAGATTAAAACTAAATACTGAAATTGATTGTCATGATTATATTTGTTCTTGTGTTATGTTCATGGTTTCTTTCACATCATGTTTCATCTTGTTTCCTAAATTAAAAAGATATCAAATAAAACATGAGAATATGATCAACATATAAATGCCAAATATATTAATTGAAAATTAAAAAAAATAACTAAATAAAAAAATGATAGAACAAAAAAATATAAAGAATCTGTTTTCTGAAAAGATGATTGTCTAATTAACACAACTATATAGTCTTTTTGGAATTATTTTTATCATTTATGCACACATACTGCAAAACAATTATATAATGGAATGGTATATTATGTAATACATAATCGCAGATTCAAATTTTATTCAAAGCTGAAAAATGAATAGCTTGTTACTATTCAAGAATTATCTCTTAAATACTTTATTTTGAATGAAAAAATGCACCCATCATCTTAAATATTAAAATAGCTATATTTTCTATTCCATATGCTTTTGTTTAAAAATTAATGTCTGTAATAGCAATGGAAACAGTTAATAAGCCAATAAAAATACACATAAATTTATTAATCTTACTTAACTGTTATCAGCATTTTATTTTGTAATATAAAAATAGATTTACACCTCTTAAGACTTGGTGAATTCTTTAATGTAGAATATTTGAATAGTTTAGCAATTTCATATTGTGGGAGTTCCAAGATTCTCAGATTTTTTTTTTTTTTTAAAAAAGATCAAATTTTTTTTAGTATTTAAATTATGATGAAATTGTGAACTCAACTGAAAAGTAAACAAGATTTAAATTTTCTATGAAAATTAAAGAGTTCAGAAACAGAGAATATGTCATTAGTTTTCTTTAACTACAAGTAAATCATCCAAAGAATTAATGAAAATAAAGTAAATAAATTCTAAATATAATTCATTTGGCCTTAAAAAGTGATACAACGAAGATCACTAATTGTTGAACACTGCAAAGAAATTAAAGATTATCTTTTTCTTTATACAGTAATGATACTTTTCACAAGGAATTTGGTGGTGAAAAGTTCAATACAATTGATATATATAAATCTTCAATCCACTGCTTGCTATGATATCACTATTGCATTCTTTCAGACATCTGGTATTTCTTTCTTGAATATTTAGTAAAGTGGGTTCAATTGCTGTGTCATGAAATATATATATTATTAAAAGTATAAGAAGAGACTATTAGGGAATAGACATTTATATTTAAAATTATAAATTCTTTTACTTCATTTATTGAATTAAGTATATAAAATTTAATTAATTTATTTATATAATCAGTGATAAAGAATGATGTTCAAAGCTATTTCAGATATAAAACAATAAATTATACATTTTATAAAGTATACAAAGAAGTAGGAGTGTCATTATTAGAAAGAGCTAAAAAAAAAAAAAAAAAACACTGTTTAAGTTTGCTTTACAAACAATTTTTCTATTTCTAATAATAATTCTACTATTTCCATAAATTTCCCTCTTTTGTAGATTTAATTATATATTTTAACATTTCATTTAAAATGTGAAACATTTCAAATAATATCATTATTATATGGACTAATTTAGTTTTCCTGATCTTTAATATTACTATATTATTATTTTAAAAATTCATAATCTTTTTTTTTTTTTAA
Organism: Epiperipatus broadwayi; assembly: GCA_028023455.1. Lineage (NCBI taxonomy): Eukaryota > Metazoa > Onychophora > Udeonychophora > Euonychophora > Peripatidae > Epiperipatus > Epiperipatus broadwayi. The sequence continues at coordinate 22,161,329 of JAQFVV010000001.1, read as the reverse complement.
TAATCTACTTCTATTGCTAAAATAACTTTCCTCCCATTACCAAGATGTTGTTTTATATCTTTTAGATTTTTATTACCATATCTTTCTTTCCAGTTTCATAATTTTATTTGTTTATGTCATTATTCATCTTTTTTTCATAAAAATTCCAGAGATAGAATTTTCTAAATGGATTATCTAAAATTATTTTCACATCCTGCAGTTCCTGTCTACAATGCATTGTTGGTTCAGGAAAAAAAAAATTGGTAAATTGTTTTTTTTTTTTAAATTCCAGTTATTTATCTAGTTATTATTAGTAAACTTATCTTCTTTTTAATTTCAATAAAGACTGAGCCATCATCAAAGATTGAAAACAATTTTCTGAAGATTCTCTCACTAATCAATGATCATTCACTCTGCTACATCTATTAAGAACATTACAGTTTTGAAATGAACACTTTATGTTGGTCAAATATAATTCATTCATTCATTGGAGTTCTGCACCTATTTTGTCATCATTACAGTATTTCTCCTATTTTGTCTTGTTTTCTTCTATCTGTATATTTTTCTTAATGACTCGTTAATATCTATATTGGACAGTAGCATAATAAAAAGATATTCAAAACTACTTCAGAGATAAGTAAACTTCTGCTATATCCCAATGATTATTCTAAAAATAAGTAATGTACATATTATTATTGCTAAACACAGCTTAGCTTAAAATACTAGTGCTTAATCAAATAGTTAAACACAAGATGAGAAAATAAAAAGTGTATTAAGACTATAAATAATGACAAACTACTGTTGACATTTAAAAAATATTGTTTCAAACCCAATAGATATTTACTTTAACTAAACATTAGCAATGCAATTAATTAAATTTTATTATATTAAATCAATCAATATATTAAAAAAAAAACCCGAATGCATGTGAAAGTAACAAAACATAAAAAAAGAAAGAAAAAAAAAGAGATAAAGCACATATAACTTAACATAAAAAATACTATATAATATTCTAAAAATATTATGGTAAAATCATAAGATCTAACAATAAATTATTAAGATTGCTGAATATTTTTAAGGCTATTTATAAAAATTATTTTATAGCTTTCATGGTAGAAAAAGACTTCATGTTTATAAAAACTATTTTAATAATAATCCAAAAATGTGCAATATGGGTTTCTTTTGTTGGAAGAATAGAATGAAAATACATTCAGGCAAAGTATTGAATTTTTCAGATGTTTGCTCCAAAAAAAATAAATGAAGGAGTTCATGGATTTATTTGTAAAACAATTATAAAACTAATATTTTCTTTTTCTGTCTTACTTTTTTTGACTTAAGATGGTCATATTCATTTATGGTTGCTAATATGAATTGATATAACATTTTATTCAATTACAATTTTTCTTACAAATGCAATTATCTTTGTTTAATTTTTGTGATAATGATTTTAAGATTATTACGTAAAGAAATGATTTTAAAATCATGATATCCGTTTATTACAATTTTGTTCAGATATAAATGATATAGTGTATGAAAGAGTATATGCAAAAACAAAAATGAATACATTATATTTACTTTTTATTTGGCATGATTTATAATGTATACTTATCACAGAAAGTAGCTTGATATACTTGAAATATTGTCTATAAAGATAAATGCATTTACTAGATATTAATAAAAAACTATTGAAACAGTCAGATCTGTCAATCCTACTGTTTCAGCTACTATATTCTATAGTAGAATTTCTATATATGTAACTATCACCAAATCCTCGTATATCATGTTAATATTGTATTAAAATCAGGCAAAATTTAAACCTAAACGTATTAGTCATGTATGGGTGCGTATATCTTAGCATACAGTATGAAAAATGTGTCTATATATCTAAAAACCCATAGATACGCACATACATATTTCTGGTAGTAAATAAATGAAAAATGCTTTGTATGTGTAAAAAGAGACTACATATATGCAGGAAAGAATAATATTAACAGAGTTAAAACATTAGAAATTTCTTTAATTAGAATAATTATTCTAAAAGTAATAATTGAAATTATTATATAGTTCTGCATATATCGCTAAATTATATGATCGAGTTACATATATAACAAAATGTTTTTCATCTTTTAGATTTGTTTTTCTAAAAAGATGACTTCATACAATTTAATCTTTCTTGCTGTATTATGACCTAATTACAAATTAAGAGTAAAAATAGATTTTAAAATAAAAGTATGAATAAATTATCCCGAGTGACCGAAGGAAAAACCGTGGTCGACCGAAAGTAAAACCCACCTATAAAAAAATCAATCAGTGGGATTCCATGATTTCTTAGAAAGCAGCGAGAAAACTAGAAAAACAGATCTAAAAACTACTATGACAGGGGAGAGGGGGGTAAGCTGATATATAAGCCTCTGCAGCCATCTTTAATTCATTCGGACATTATTTTAAGTCAATTCGTTGACAAAGTATTTTGTAAAATTGGTGATGATGATAAAGTCGGGGTAGAAGAAAACTTTCCTTGCTTTCTTGACCTCGAGAAGATCTACCAGATGCGGAGAGCAGTGCAGTAGAAGCCGATACCACCAAAGAAGAAAATCCCTCAACAATGAAACCAGCTTGCCAGCAGAAAGATAATAGCGATAACAAACTCCCTCAACTTAAAGTTAGCTTTTCAACTAAAATTCATTAATTTCTAAAGCTAGCTAAATCTAAAATCTATGGCCAAATTAATAATGTATTTTAAACTACCACCTAAATGTAATTTTATTTTCTTTATTTCAATCCTAAAATCTTGCATGATTTAGTTATAGGTTTATTAACTGATTTATTGATTTAATTACTGAATTTATTTACTGATTTATTTGTTGGTTTGCTGACCTATTTCTGATTGATTTAGTTTCCACATATTTACCTTATTCTAAGTTATTAAAACTAATTTAGTTTTAACTTGCTCTAAACAATTGATTTCAAATAATTTATCATAACTTTTATTACGTATAATATTAGATGATTTATTTTAAAATGATAATTAAGTTTCTAAGTTAATTTACATAATTTAACTTCGTGATAGTATTTGCTTTCATTAATTCTCATAGATAATTTAAATCTATATTAAACTGAATCAATCAAATCTCAGCTAATGTTATTTCAATTCCCTTTTTAAAACTAAGCTAAAATAAAGCCAAATTTCAGATTTCACTTATGTGAAATCTTTTCTTTAAATGTCAATTTCTTTTAGTTAAATCTATGCCATGTTTTATTTTATTTCAATTATGTATTTGTTTATGCTATATTTGTTGAAAACGGAGTTTTACTCTTAGTTAAATGAATAGTGAGAAGCGATTAGATATTCTCATGCATATATATGTAATTTCGCATTTATTAATGCATAAAAGAAACTCCGTTCTGAAAAGGATAAAATGTCTTATATAATTAAAAGCTTACAGCTACTCTAAGATAGATTTGCTTTAAATGTGATATTTAATTAATATTTACCCGAAGTGATAAAATACAGCATAAATCTATAACTTTGTATCGTATTTACCCATAATATGCTGTAGTTCTCCCTAGAATTATATAAATGCCTATATAGATAGCTTTATAAATTAGATTCATAAGCTTTCCTTAAATAGCATAATTATAGATGCTACATAATGAACTGATCTATGGTAGTTTCATGAAGGAAACTATTATTTAGCGTCCTATTATTATTATATAATGATGTAGTCAGCGGTGCGAATGTGTCCTTAAGAAACGCTACAGCGTATATACTTGTTGCTGTATGTATTTCTCTAATGGGCGTATGTGTAAGGGCTACCCCATTACTCTCTTAGTTCGGCCAACTACCTCCTTCAGATGGCGGTCGGGTACACACCACCCCACCATTCTGCATCCTCAGAAATGGAGCACGAGACTTCTCACAGATTTAATTAGCTGTTCGATCACCCGGACTAAAAGGTCTCTTATTTCCATAGCAATGAGTGCAGTGAAAAGGGAACTAGTACTTGGTACAAATCCCGTGAAAAAGCACACATTCGAGACGCAGGGACTCAGATAGTATATTTTCTATACGCCTTGGTATCTGAAATCTGACTGCCAATCATCAGTCCATCCCGCCATAATAATTGTATCTTTCAGCTTTGATCTGAATTTGAATCTAATTTCATAGGCATATAAGCTATGTAGAGAATATATTAATTATTCACGCTTAATAAAATGATCTTTATAAATGTTAGTAATCATTCTGCTAGCTCTAAAGCAAATCTAGGTCCTGTCATATAGCATAAACTAGGCATAGATCGTCATGAGCAAATTAGACTAAATTTCTAAAATAATATTAAGACTCATAAAAACTGTAACATAAAATGTATAAATCTCCATCACCTGCGAGTGATAGACGTATATATACTGAAGTAAATTAATTGTAACTTAAAACTATAATCACTTGTGAGTGATTAGAAACGCTATATATATATATAAACCGTAAATGCTTATATCCAAATAATCACCTGCGAGTGATATACATATATATAACAATTCGAATAATGTAACTAATTTGTAACCAGAAAATGAATATCACCTGCGGGTGATTTCACGTCATATATATATATATGTAAACCAAACTACATGTAATTCAGTAAACCATAAATGATTATATCTTAAATCATCACCTGCGTGTGAACCCAAAACTTAAATGTTAAATTGTATCCCTAACTTAATCACCTACAAGTGAGACAATCCGTATAATCATTGCAATTATTAATTTCATTTATTAATTTTATTATTTGGTTTTCATTAAATTAATTTTAAATTTAACTTGTGCTCAGTGTCTTGATATTGCTCATTGTTAAGTCATTATTGATTAGTTAATTATTAATTAAGAATCACATCCATATTTGATAATTATGTTCCGTCACATACATCGTCTATATAGCTATACTAGTTAGAATGTCAATTTCCCATAGTCTTGTACTTTACCGATGTTCTATTGCCGGCACGTGATGAAAGAGAATACTGCTGTGGCCTCATATGTGTCATCCGTAAGGTAGTAAATTTTTGAGTGTTAGTAAAAGAACTGTGGCTATATCAGACATGTAGTCATCACCCTTATGCTGGTCAGCCTTGGGATGATTTACTAAAACTCTGGATTTTGTTACGCAAATGTACAGATTTGACCGTTACACTATAAAATTTAAGAGGCATCCCCAATTTCAGAGAAAATTTCTCATCAGCTACCAAATTCTTAACATCATCAAATACAAATTAAAATCAGTCACAACATATTCTAAAGATCTTCATGATGAATAGGTACCAAATTCCCATAGAAATATTATCAATAACATTAATTGGTATTAAAACATATTAAAGTGCACTATTTATTTTTATATTTTGATAAATAAATACTCATTCACTATGTACAAGTATTTGTTTTCCATAACCAAAGTTAGATGACCATTTAATATTTTAAAATGGAAAACATTTTTTTGGAATGTAATCACCCTCAACAACAATTAGAATAAACTTTCATTAAACTTTTATTTTTACATGAATGTTTAAAATTTTAAATGTAGCCTGAAGTAGAATATTGCATTTTCAAATAGCAGGCAATGTACATTTTGTTCATTTCTGATAACTTCTAATTTTAGAATAAACTATAAAAGTAGAAAATGCATTTTTTGATCTTGAAATTTTTATTTTATGAGATTCAGATCCATGAAGCAACAAATTTTTTTATCACATTGTTTACAATTAATTATGTAAAACTGTGAGCAGACTCTCCTATACAAAGCACAAAAATGCAATGTTAATACATACTTATTAATGTGATATTTTTTTTAATTAACGCATATAATACATTCCTACCTAATCAGAATATATTGGTGTGTTTTTTCTGAATATAAAAATAACGTATTATGAGTATTAACATTATTCAAAATCTCAAATAAAACTCCTATTTTATACACAATTATGAGAGTAAATTCTTATCTGAGAATAGAAGAAATTGGGTATATGGCAACTAATGAGGTTTTTCTCAAACTGATGCACTCATCCCACCTAGATTCAGTTTGATTTTAATTGTAAGCTAATATATAATATCAAAAATCACTTTATACTTAGTTTTATAGAGAACACTTCATATATATTAAATTATAATTTTTATACAATAGACATTTTTAGAATAATAATACAAGATTCTAGTATTCTAGTTGTTCAGAATATTAGTAACTTTTAAGTATCCTATAAACAAATGTGAAAGTAACAATTCTATTATTGTATAATCTGATACCAATGATTAATTTATTTAAATTTCTTTATTAAACAAAATATCATTATAGTATTTTAAAACACATGAATTCATCAACTTTTATTTTTCGAGGACTTTTAGGTTGGCAACAAGAAGCTATACACGTAAGACTACAATTTTTGTACTTGCATTTATTAATGAAAAAAATTGAATAATTACAGATTCAGATCGCAATGTATTTATCTGCATGGTATATGAATATCTATCTATAATACATGCTGACTTTCAGCTATGCATGATATATAAAAATAAAAAACTTGTATTTCTATATTAAAATTGTATTAAGGCAAATGGGAATAGAAAAAATATGCAGTCACTTTTATATCGGCATATATGCTCAAAAAACAATTTTTTTCTTTTTTTAAAAAAGCACTATTTGTCAATAAATTATTTCAGTTTTAATCAATTAATAGTGTTTAAATTTAATTATTTTTTTTAAATAACCTTTTTAAAATAATAAATCTGTAATAAAGAAAAAATTTATCACGAAAAAAAATTAAATATATATATATATTTGATTATAAACAATAATTAACTGCATCAAAAATAAATTGATTTCATTAACTAATTTTTGTTTAATATTTTGATAATAAATAAATGGTAAAGAAGCAGATCTTGCTATCACAAATATAAATTCATATAATCTCTTAGAATCGAGTTTAAGACTTCAATTGTCTATCATCATTCTTCTAGCACTATCCAACTCCAATTCAATCTCTTAATTCTTTCAATGATATCAATATCTGTTTATGCTCTAATCAGAATATTTTGTTTTAAATTCCTCTTTATTTCAAATATATATCTCCACATATTTTACTATCTGGTTTGAAATCTTTTGGCTCTTTTGTTAAGTGTCCAAGTTTCACAACATTTATACAAGAATCAGATTTGAACAGGACATCAATCTTGATATCATTACCACTTAATATGTTTATCACATTCAATAAAACATTTAACATAATCAGAAAAAAAAAAATTGAAACTCTTGTGTTTATTACTAAATAATTTACATATATGTTATTTTTCTTGAATGTAAACAATATACTTAGTAAAACGTTTTATTCATTATATTGTCACTGATTCTAAATTTTAAACTATTTTTTTAAATAAAACATTTAAAACTTATTATATATTTTGAATCTAAAATTATTATAAAGGCTTACTTTTTAAAGATTTTTGATTTAAACAAATTTTGGAGAACTAATTATTCTCACTTTTTAAGTACATACATTTTTAAGCATTGTGCCATTTCACTGTTATAATTACTGTACAATTACTGTTATAATGACTGTTGAAATTCACAAAATCTACTAATCACAAGAGCCAAGAGTTAAGAATTTTGGAATAATGATATTCAAACTATATATATATATTAAGAAGCATTTATTGAATAAAACAGATTATACACAAATAAAAACACAAATAATTAGATAGAGATCAAAATAAAATTATAATTATGAAGCTGAATTTGAGAAAACCTTTAATATCAGTGATATTAGAATTCTAAGTTATTGAGCAAGAAAGACTTTAAGATTAAAATATATAAAAAATGCAATGTTATTTTCAGACAGATTAAATATGTGAATTTAACACGTATAGTTATCAGGACTTTTCAGATTAATACAGTTTACATGCCAAATTCAATCAAAAATTTGTATCGAGCAGGGAAGATATACTGTTCTCATAATAATTTGTATCAATCAACATATAAATATCTATATCGCCTTCCCATCATAAATTTGAAAATTCACCAAACTAAAAGCAAAAGAATTCAAGAAGACTACTTAGAAAAACTCATCATTCAGATACATATAAATATGTTTAAGGATGGACAAGCAATAAACATTTTCAAGCTATACATACAATATACAAAAAATGAAAACTCCATTAACACTACAAACATAATAGTTTTCTGGTAATTACATACATTAAACTTATATCAGCAGCTTTCAATTATTGCCAACAATAAATCATGGTTTATACTTATTGATAAAATTAGAATTGTTCTAAAAGGAAAAAATGGACATGACACTTCTATTTTCAATTATTGCCAACAATAAATCATGGTTTATACTTATTGATAAAATTAGAATTGTTTTAATAGGAAAAAATGGACATGACACTTCTATTTTCAAGATTACGATGCTTATTAGGATTATAATTAATTATACAAATTAACAAGGCAGTATATTTTCAATAAGAATTGCAAAAGTATCATAAAATTTTATATACACTTTTATCCTGCTTAGTGCTTGGCCTTTATGTGAGAATTCACAATAGCAATCATCATCAATTTGTACCCACTATTATGATTTCCAATCTATTATTCACTATAATGATCATAAAAAAAAAAAAATTTCTTTTGCCAGCCATTTTGTAACACTGATGACATTATAGAATAGTTTTTAAAGTCATCTTATCCAAAAGCAAACTAGTGACTTTCATGCTAAAATTGTATAATACATATTTTATTCATAAAACACAACATCATAGCGCTGCATTCAATATTTTGATTATAAGCTTAAAATAAGATTAATGAATGTACAGTATCCTACTTGATTTTCATCCAGTATTTTTAACCAGACAATTAGTATTTCATTAATAACATAATCGAAGTAAATGCTTTCATTGTTAATGACTACAAAAGCAAAAAAATAACAAGGTTCATTCGGTACACGAATGTAAATCGACACTACTATAAAATTAGCAAATTTGTTCACCATAAAATTTAAAATGTACAATACATATATTAGTTAAAATATTCCATCAATTAATTTTGAATTAAAATTTTTCTGTCAAATTGAAACTGCTACCATCGCGAATCTAAAATATTTTCAGTAAAAAAAAAAAGAGGGAGCAAAGAGGATAAAATGGTTTCAGATTTATACAATTAATATCAAAAATTAGTAAATGAAATTTAAAAATTACAATTATTCTGCATCCTTGATTTTAAATCATCTCATAATTTTTTTTAGATATCCAAACAATGGAGATATTATCTCACGTGTAAAAAAGAAAAGCAGTACCGAGAAAAAAATATAAATTTAGCATAAAACTAAAAATAATTTTTGGTCATATGTACTATTATATATTAAATTGTGTACAGTACAAAATATTAGCTAAGATATCAGACAATCAATTTTGGATTAAAATCTTTATAAATGCTAATTGCAATCAAATCGAAACTGCTATCTATCGTATTTGAATTGAATTTTTAGAAAAAAATGTTATGATTTTATGCAATTAATAATAAATTGTGTAAAATGAAAATGCAAGACAAATAAAGTGAATAAGATTAATGCCTTTAATTTTTACTTAAATAGCCTGTAACTCTGCCATCAAAATGTATTGCGCTATTTGATAAATCGCTAAATGATTACAAAAACATGGGTACCAACTTGATAAAATAGTGACATGTCATGCTCAAAAAAAACCCCACTACAGCTATCGTATTTGTTTATTTAGAATAGCACAGCATACATTATAACAAAGGCTCTAATATATTGATTACAATATGCAAATTCAGAAATGTATTAGATTTTTTTTTGCTATTTTTCAATACACTGAAATTTTTTTTTATAAGTTGACTGTGATTAAATTTTTATAATGTATCAAATGTTTATTTGGTTCTTGTTACATTGATGATAAATAACAAGTCTTTATGGTCATTCTATTGTTTTTTATTAAATATTATTTTAATTTTATAATTTCACTTAAGTAATATAGTATAATACTGTAGTACAAATTTTAAAAAAATTAAACTTCGGTATGGATTTTTTTTTTCAAGTGTAATGTTGTGTGGAACAACACAAAAAAAAATTGTTAAATGTTTAGTTTCATTTTCTTGATCTATTTTGCTCTATTTTTTGGACAGTGAAAACACATTTTTTTTCTAGCAATATTAAATATTTATGTTTTAGAGATTCTGTTTATTAATGTGACCATGGAAAAAATCAAGAAAATCTTTGAACTTGGAAACCAAACTAGATAACAATGATTGTTGTGTGAATGGATCAAAGAAATTAATAACTTTAAGCTACATGTTTTTTTCATTTTTACATAGATTTAAGTTGGATTATCATACACACATAAATACATATTTTAAGTAAATACATGTATAATACACATAGCACAGTTTACACAAGCATATAATGTATGTTAACGGATTTTAAATTTTTTATATATATACTCAATAAGTGATTTTTTTAACGTAATATTCCCAACTTAGAGTGTAATTTTTTAGCTGGAATAACCAGCCAATTTTTCCCCATAGATAATCATTATAAATGCTTATTCTGCATATGATATTCTTGCTAAACGATGAATTTTGGAGGTACAATTGTCTTTGCTAAACAGGTAAAGGTATAATTCAAAATAAATACATACAACATGTATATATAAAAAAGTTTGGTTTAATACTTTAACAGCATGGTATGCTAAGCACGCTTTTGACTAACTGGTAGCCACATTCATAGCAATATTTGTTCAAGAATCTTATGACTTTTATAAAAAATAAGCGAGAGTGAAGATGTGCATAAAATTGAAAATAGTATGAAATAAGTTGCAGGATTCTTTTTTGTTGATTGTGGCTCATTTAAATTAACTTATTTACATCCTATATTCAAATTTTATGCAAATCCCTACTCTTGTTTATTCTTTTATAAAGTCAAAGCTTCTTGGACAACTATTGCTACAAATATGACTACCAGTTAGTCGAAAGTATGTTTAGCTTACCATGCTGTTAAACCAAGCTTTTCTTTATATAATTTTGTATTAATTATATAGTAAATAAAAAGAAAGAAAGTGTTGTCAAATTTTTATATAAATCAATAAGTATTATTTGTTTATCTATTATTCAAATATTTAAGTCTTGATGCACTTTTTAAAAAAAAAAAAACAAAAACAAATTTTTGTTCTTTTAAAATATGTTGTAAACAAATATCTCATTTTTAAAATATGAACATTGCAATTTTTTTTATAGAAAAGTTGAAGTAGAGAAAGATCATCAGTAACATTATCAACCATCACAATAAATATTTATAACAAGCCTAAAATCCAAACAGATATGTCAGATCATTGGGGGACAGGGCATCATTTATACATTTATTAAAAATCAATATTGATTAGTTGCTATTAATCTAAAATATAATGTATAATTATTTATGCTTATTAATAGCTATTTTGAAATTGCATCTACTAATGTCAATCATTATTAGTGTAGATGTTTTCCAATTTCCATAAATATCAATCATTTAATTTAAAAAGAGCATTATCAAAAAAAATTCTTTATACCCCATTTGTGTTTATTAATATAGGTATGTGATTTTATAATATAAAATATTTGATTTAATATTTTAAATATTAATAAGCTCAGTTAAACTATAAATAATTTGACATTTCTTAAATTTTATATGTTAACAGGTTTCCAATAGATACATTGTTTCTATATCTTTTTATAATCTGGAGGTGACTATGTGAATTACATGGAAAATATCAATTAGTAAAAATATTACTGCAAAACAAACAAAAAAAAATAATAAAAAAAAAACCCATTACCAACAGACTTACCTGTATTCTTATGATCCATCCAAATGTTATTTGCTTTCTGTTTAATGAAAATATTCTGCAAAAACAAATAAATAAATAAATTTTAGGAAGGTCAAGTCATATAATAGACAATAAGCTTCTGAATAAGCAATAAAAAAATCAATATAATGATAAAGGATTATTATCCACAAATAATAACTGATTTTAAACATCAATATTAGTCACAGATCAATTTATTTACAAGCAATATTGTCAATCAAAATGAAGTCCATATGAGAATATAAACTTTTTGCTGAAAAACAAGATTAATTACATCTATGTGATAAAACTATTATATCTTAAGCTTCGAAATAGTTTTTTTCAGAAATCCCCCATATATCCATATAAATTTTTTCTGCTTTAAAAGGTTGCCTAAATGCATAAAAAAATGGTAATCAGTGAGTAATTTTTGCAATCTATGTAACATATGGAGCAAAATTGGTATCATTAACTTCTAAACAAAACCGGAAAAAATTATATAATAAGGCAGGGGTCCCCAACCTTTTTGCACTTAAGAGCACATTCTATAATACTGGCCAGGTGGCGGGCACCATTTATTTTTTTAATGTAAATTTATAGTTGGATATTGTTAATAATACACATAATGTATAAAAAAATATTTATTTCAAAATAAAATTTTAACATATAATTAACGTTTATATTTTTACGCTGTAAAAGTATAGTATGCCCTAGAATTTGATTACAATATAATACAATAATTTATAAGAAATTTCAAAAATTAAATTTATTTGTATCAGGTAAATAATTTTTTATCGTGTTCGGATAGCGGCGGGCACACGTAAAATGGTCTGCGGGCGCCATGGTGCCCGCGGGCATAGGGTTGGGAACCCCTGCAATAAAGATATTATTTAATACAAAAAAAAAAAAAATTCTCTCAACATTTTACTGTCCTGAACATTTATAGATCATTATACAAAGTGATAGAGATTTTTTTCTCTTTTAATTATTCTCATATAACTATATTTGTAATAATGGAAAAAAAAAAGCATAGTGATAAGTTAAAAGGAATTTTTTTTTACTATTTAGTTTACATTATTATCATTCATACAGATTTGTATAAAAATAAATCTATTCTTTATAAACAATTATATATTTAATATATAAACATCTATTTATAAATTAACTATAACGCAAATGTGTACAAACATATTCTTACATATGCATGCATTATATATTTTTCATTTATGTAAATGACTAATTATTACTTAATTGGATGTTTTGTATATATTGTTTTTATTTATTTATTATATTTAATGTATTTTTTCTTCTATTGACATCTTTAATATAGTGTAAAATTTTTAGACAATCTATTTTGTAATGACATTAATTAGTAAACACAGTGTTGATTTATTATTTCTTTTGGTAATTGCTTTACTACCTTCTTTTCATCTTCTAGTTTTTTTCTGTGTGCCCATAATAAACCATATCATAACTTCCACAATTAATTTTATAAAACAATCTCTTTTATTCATTATTTCAACTTTTAGAATTAGATATTAATATTTTTAATTTTTTACTGCTAACCATTCAATATTTATATCTTTATTTATATGATTTTCATTTTGTATAAACATAAATCATTGGAGTATAATTTTTTTTTTAACTATTTATTATTCTAGAATTAGAATTATTATTATTTAAAGGAATAATGCTATTATTATTATATTTTATTAATGAATATATTTTTAACAATTCAGAGATTAAAGCAATATTTTTTTACATACTTCAATAAAAACTTGCAAATAGTTTTGACTATATATAAAATATTCGTAAATATAAATAGTAATTTTTTTATAATTAATTACATATACTAAACAAATCTTTAATACATAATAAAAAGCATAAAATTTTTTTAGTTTAATTCAAACTGATATTTTTATATTTAATTAAATATGGCTAATTAAAATAATTTTAAACTATTTCCATACAACCTATATTTTTAAATTTACACATTATTATTTTAAAATATTATTTTTGTATCTATCATTAAATGATATGCCTATACTATTTTAAAGAAAAAAAATTAGAAAATTTTCTGTTATTTTACTACTTCCTCTATATTTACTTTATGAACAAATCTTTGTTTTTTTTTCTTTTTAAAAATAATATGTATAAAAAATATTTCATAATAAATTCTTTTATTTACTCTGCATCAAATAGCTAAAATATTGGGGTTTTCAGTTCTACAGTTAATCTTGGTCCAGTCACTATGTTCATTCCAAGAGCATCTACTTCAAATCCTAAAAATTTGCATATTAGTTTTTTTGAAGATAAATTTTGTGTCATCACAAAGCATTCTAGTTATAAAAAAAAATCTGTGTGTGTAATGAATAATTTGCAAGAAAAAATATTTCAATTGTGGCAGTAAACCTTAGTATTGAGGAACAAGAAAAAATTTCCAGGTTTAAATCCCCAAAAGATCACTCAGAATCTGCAATGGTTCACATAAGTTTAACATATTTTAAATCAATTATTAACAATTAACTATGCCACACATCTTTTCTAAGGTAATTTTAAATTTACAAAAGCTTTTTCTTAAAAAATTTTTTTTTAAATCATTAAAGCCAATCAAAATGGCTGCATATAACCACATGACCAAGTGGTTGAGGCCAAAATCTATTCTACCATATTGCCAGCTTTATCTCATAAAAAAAAACAGCATCCCCAATATAAGCAAATTTAAAGTTTCAGGCCAATCAATGCAAATAACATTTAAAACCTAGGCTTAAAAACACAAGATTGTACTCCCTTCCTCATGGTGTGAATGCCTGACATGCTGACAATAATGTCAAAATTTATTATTACCATGCCCACAGGGGATATTATGCATCATTTAAGATATTTTCTCTTAAAGTTCATCATTATATTAGCTAGATTCCAACTGCTCTCTCTAGATCACTTCCACTCCACTCTTTGAAACCTCAACCAGCTCAAATGCTTACTACATATGAACTCATAGCTCCAAAGTCATACCAGAGTGAACTCTGGAATAAATACTACACCACTTGAAAGAAACATATCACCTCATTAATCCACTGATCTAAAAAAGTTTAAGATCACTCTACCAACTTACCTCAAATTTTAAATGCCCAGCACATGAACAATAACTTAGCCTTGACACCTATAGTGCTCATCAACTAATAAGAACAATTTACATTTCAGTCATATATCAATGAAACAATAACTACCCCCACCCTCCCTAAATGTATTAACAAATATCACCATGTGTTTTCATATATTTATCTCATAATGCTTTTGTAAAATTTATGTAAATCTAATTTGAAATATATATCTAGTTATGCAACAATTATTATTATTCCAACTACTGTAAATCACCTTTGTTTTATATAAGCAAAATTGTAAACCTTCATTGCATATATAATGTCATGTATCAAATTGTATCTAAATACTCATGTTTTTCATATGCAACTTATGTAGCACAAAGACAGCCATGAAAACTATAATCCTTCATACCAAATAGGCTCAATTTATATACAATCATATATTAATCTAACACCAATTCCAACCCCAAATGCCATATATGTTTCCCTCATACTATCATGTGCTTCCATTTATTTTTCTCAAGATCCCATTTAAAAATTCTATGTAAACCTAATTTGACACATGTTTCTCATTATGTAATGATCATTCTTCTTTCAATTACTGTAAGTCATGTTTTTTCCTATCACTGCAAACCCTTATTGCATTTGTAATATATATATATATTATCTAAGACCTTATGTTTTCATATATAACCCTTTTTAAGTCTTAATAAAGTTTATCATTGAAACATAATAAAAATATTGAGGTTTTTATATTTAATGTGCAATAAAAGCATGGGGCATCTAGAAATTAATTAATTCAATCACTAATTGTAAAAAATAGTGATTGAATTAACTAATTTATTGATACCCCATACTTTTATTTCAAATTAAATAGAAAAATCCCAATTGTGGTTAAAGAAATTAATAATTAATGTATAGTTAATAAAATCATTTTATAAAATATTTTTTATATATATTATTTTTAATTTTTTAGGATTTGTATTTTTATAGTAATTATTCATAAAACAGAGAAATGTGTGTGCATTAAATATTGATTCCAATATTGTTTTGTTTAAGAAGTAAAACGTTTTTAAAATCTTTTACAATCATGAGAAATTAAGATTTGTTTTTATTTCTATTTTAATTTATCATAAATGCTTTTACTGTAAGCAAACTTACTTAATACATATCAACATGTTTGAAATTCGGTCCATCAACATCATTACACTGGACAATCATGATATATTTCATTGCTATAATGTATTATCATCGCTTTCTAATACATGTCCAAAATTTGAAGAAAATCCCTTTGATAAAAGTATTTTAAAAATCAATTATAAAAAAACCAATTTTTTTTTTTTATCATCTCTTATTTAATTTATTTATAATTTTATTTAAATTAAACAAACAAATAGAGTTTCTAAGTTAAATAAAAGCGTTTAAAAAACACACAGTACAATATATAATATATAGTTCATAATATTTTAATTATTTTCTAATTATTATCATTTTATATATTTTTTATACATTAATAATCATTCATATATACAAAATTATTAAACTAATGAAATATTGAATCAGCAAACAAAATTAGAAGCAAAGAAAGATTAAATCTTGCAGGGAATTAAAAACAAGGTTAATTAATTTTGATAAATATCTATAATTAAACAGAATGGAAAAATAAGTTTATAAAAATAAAAAATCAATTGTTGTTAGCCAGAGGAAATATTTCAGATTACAAAAAAACTTAATAAATGCAATTTATATTAACAGAAATTAGATTATGTTGATTAAATCTAGTTAACTTAAGTTTATATTTATTTCAATGAATAAAACACTCCAGAAAAAATTAAAAAATGAAGCGTCACAAAGAAAATTCCCTTTTTAATATCTTCATGATCATTCAGAGAATTGTTGTTTGAAACATCAGAAAAAAAAATTCAGTGAGGGCATCTTTTCCTGGGGATTCAATCCCCGTAAGTCAGAAAACCAACAACACAACTGAACATATCGCCTTGACCTCTATTATGCTTTTTTCACCGTTGAGAGTTGATAAACTAAATAAACAGACAGAAAAGATAATATGAAATTATAACAGGCTATATGTAGTTTAGAGTAAAAAAAATATTTTGGTATGGAAATATTAGCTTATAGTTTAGATACTGGTAATAGAATTATGAGTTTTCTGATGATAATGAAATGTATATATTGAACATATTAAATTAGTTTTTGCATATAGTATGTTGAGTCTATAGTTTATTGCATTCCATGTTAAATTACTTAGTGATTATTTATTTGTTAATCTGACTTTTAGAATACTTAACTTTCTTAAGAGGGAATCATGTCAGACATAATAACCAATAACAGTTTTCTAATTATAAGTGCCTCTTTAATTTTTCTCTTTATATTATCATTATTAAATTTATGACCAGTTTCTTTATCATATATAAAGATGGGAGACTTTTTATCTAATTTATCTTGTTTATCATTGTTTTAATTAAATTTTGTTTCAATATATTTATCTGTGAAATTTTTTTTACATAACATTTTTTACAATTTATTTAATAAATTCTACTAATATAATTATATATATTTATTTTCCAAAAAAATCCAATAATTTTCTTTTATCATTTTATCTATCAATCTTCTATGCCTTATTTATAATTTTATTTATACTTATGGTTATTTTTCTTAATTACTTTATTTTTATCATTTTCTATTATTTTTATATTTTCATGGGTAAATTATTATTTTAAAATTCTACTATTATTATTAGTTTTCCATATTCTTCTTTGTTAGAACAATATGAAAGTATAGTATTGTTTTATAGTTAAATATCTTATGTTGAACCTTCATAATCTTCTCTATTGTTAAATGTTTAAATAATTAAAATATCTAAGTTATTTTCTTTTTGTTCTTGTTTTGTAAACACCATATATTTATTTATTAATATCTGTAATAAAAAAATAACTATACATACATCTTTTTGTTAATATTGAAACAGCAAACTTGTTTACATATTTTTGCTTCACTGCCTGATGACATTTTATCTATGGACTAGATTTAAACCCACCTGTAATTCATTTCAGTCACCAGGGGGCGAAAGCCCACAGATACATACAACTGTTTCACCCTCCCTATGTAATAATTAGTTAAAGATGTATTAAAATATGAATGTTATTGTTTAAAAATATATATGGAAAAATTAATTTCTGCCTTCAATAAGTCGTGTATGTGCGTATATATATATTACAGATAGTCGTAATCTACTAATATGTAAACCTTATATATATATATTTGTATTCTAAATTTACTAATATTAAAATGGGGAATATTTAAAATTTATACATTTATACTATACGTATTTTATATTTTATGTATTTTTCTTTAGAAATAGTATTTTGGCTGATGCAATATTGAGAAGGTTATATAAAGCAGTTAGCATATTTTACTTTTAGAAGTTAAAGAACAATCAATTAGTGTATTTTCAAATCATTCGGGAATAACAAAATGTAGAAATTCAAATATTTAAGTGGATTCATATCTTTACAAATCTATTTCCAATATAGAAATAGATTCAAAACAATGCTTTCTAGGGCTAATCGATCATTTGCATCTTTCCAAGCAAAATTAAACAAAGGTATACTTCTTAATAGTCATAGCTTATAGCTCTTGGAAAACTAATTTAGAAGCATTCCAAGAAGAGATTTGATCATATAAAGCCAAATTCGAACAAGAAAAAAATGCAAGGAGACAAACATGCCAAACAAATCCACGCATTAAAATTTTATAATGACCAATGAGTAGAGGGGCTTGCTTTCACTTTCCTTCCCTCTCCAGATCAAACTCCACCAGAAATGATATCCATTGAATACTCTGTCCTGTGGACTCCCTAAGAATCCAAGATGCCGCCTCCTGTCTTGCCGAATTTGCAACACCAGCTGTTTTAATCTGTGCTACACAAGAATTCCCACCCGTCTGGCTGTAAATTTAAACTCTCATTAGAAGATAATAAATCTAAGCTGCTGAACAAACTCTAAATTACTATTCTTTAGTATTTAAATGATTGTTAATATGATTTTGTAATGCAATGTTCATTTTTTCCTTCAAAATAGCTACAATGCCTAGCTATTATTTATAATGTACTATGGCTCTACTCAAACTCTATTTTGTTACTTTAATTTAGAAATCTATAAATTGTAATATTCTTTCATGCTATCTTTATATTTTATGTGCATGCGGCAAATATCAGTTTATTTTTACATGTTTACTTGTAGAATTTGATATGCTAATGATTTTCAACCGAGCGAATTAATTTTATTATTATAGCAATTCCTGTTATTAAGGGAGAATTAAGATTTAAGTATAAGTTTTCTTATTCAGTCAATATTCGTCTGGTTGAACATGGACTATTAAATAGAATATAATTATGCAATATTTCGGTAACTTGTTCCATTACATTATTATTTTAAAATGTTAATTTCCCTCTATATCATCACACTATTAGATTAGACATCTTTTCTTATCATGTGAGAATTGTAATGAGCATTGATAATCGTGTTGTTATTCTACGTATATTCAGGTTTGTTCAAGTGAAGGGAATCATATAAACCTCCTTATCTATATGTAATATTAGAATTACTTACTTCAGGTCATATTTGTACCTCTTCGAGTGTTTAATATTTTCTCATTATGTTACGCCCAAAAATTTAAGTGGAGGGAATTAATTCTTTGTATAAGGTCATTGAAAACCGCTATTCATACTAGCTTTACTTATTCATGCTATTCCTAGTATTTTGTTCATATTTTACTTTGTCATATGTGAAACAGTCGGATTTATCCATCCGCCTGTTTCACGTATTTTACCCACATATCTATCTATATGCCAGGTTTAAACCCTCTCAGAATACCCATTTAAATAATGTTAAATTACTAAATATGCGGAATCCCTTATATATATATATATATGCATGCGGTATGTCTGTAATTTAATAGTATATGTATATATTACAGATATGTATATTCATTTTAAGTAACTTTGTCAAAATAACATTTGATTTTTGTAAACAATTTTCGAAGTAGGTCACGCGTGAACTTGATTTTGTAAATATAAAATGTTAATAACAAAATTCGCAGAAAAACAAAATCTCAATTAGTAGTCATAATTAAAAATGTTTTTCTAAAATAAATAAATGGGTTTTTCTACTAGTTGTAGCTATTAAATATGTTTTGCTAAAATAAATAAATGAACTTTTCAGGTATGGACAAGCTCGTAAAAATAAACAGGTGGCCAGAGTTAGAGAAGTATAAATACTTAAAAGTTTTGTCACCAAATCGATCATATATATAATGAGTTGTAAGCAGAACCTACGCCCGTTTTATCTTCAAAATGGTTGAGTAGAACAGCAATAACTCACCCTTCTCCTTGATCGGGAATGGAGAAGAACTTTGGTCTGATAAAACCTAATGCCATACACCAGCAAAGCCGCCCGGGGATAAGTCTCCATTACTTTAAATCATCGTCAAAAGTGTCAACTTAATATCCTCCCAAGTGCTCCAGAACTAACTGCAATGAAAACAACTGAATGGTAAATTTTCTTTCAGAGCACTGTTTATAAACTGTGACTTTCAATTCTTTTTTTTAAAAGCTAGCTATTTATTAAATCTGCCATTCCCAAACACCTTTACTAAAATCTGTAAAGACCATTAAATGCTAAATCTTGCCTGATTGTAAAACTTGAATTCTCTTTTAAAATGTAAAACTCTAATAATCTATTTTAAATGTATAATTTTCTGCAGTTTTTTTATGCCTCAATTGATTCTATGATTTTATCATTTTAATATATGTATTTAATATGCCAAATGACTCGAAATCGCGAGTATTTATAAATATAATTTTAGCTTATCGATCTGCGAAGACAATTTCAAATCTTCGCTATAATAAATATTAAATAATTGAATTATTATTTTTCTTTCTCACTCGCTGTTTCGAGATCATATTATTATTTTACTGATTAATTTTTGGGTATTAATATTACAATAATCAGTCGTTCTCTAGTTAAAATTGTAGTTTGCTTAATTCTAGTTATGAATTATAACTATTTATATATGTAACTTGTACATCATAGGAACTAGCCACAGAAATATTCTCAAAGCATATTTTAATGTTTTATTCGTAATTATCCTGCAAATATGCTGTGTCCTCCTTAGATTTATATATGTTGAGATGCAGGTGATAATATTAACTAGGTTACTAATTAATTTAGTCCCTAAATAGTATATTTGAAATACTAAATTTGAGAACTGGATTGTATAGATATGCAAATAGACGCTATCTAATTTTAAGGCACGATAATATAATTTTACGTATTTGCGTTATATATATGTATATTGTGGATGTGTCCTTACAAAGTATGCAATGTAGAATTATCTGCTTGCTGCATGATTATTGATGACTTGATGGCAGTCACACTTATCCACTTTAGTTCAGGTAAAGCACACACTTTTAGAACTAGGGCACAAGGACTTAGATGATTCATAATTAATGCTTATCCGACTCCCTGAACTACTAATATTCCTATTCGTAGCAAGTTGAGCGGTTTTAGGGCAACCATGCTTAGAAGCTGAAGCCCGTGAATAATGACCCATTTGCACCTTTTTGCTTAATTAATATTTTAATATGTGCCATAGAGTATATAGGTAAACCTATTATAAACCAGTTTTCTCTCCTTTTATATTAAATTCTTATCTAGCATTAGAGTATATCCTAATCTAAGTTAACACGCTAACCTGCGTATCTCTGAACCTGATTACATGCTCAACTTAATTAGATATAGAGATAGACGCCATAGGAGCGCTATTAATTTAGTTATATAACTTTGGTTATAAAGTTCCATATGATCTGGCAGACTATATAAGAGCTAGAAATTTGGCATATTAATATAGGCATAAACTCCAATACCGCACTACATTTTATTGAACACTTATGATGATATGTAACATTAATCTCATTAGTTATATAACGCCTGCGAGCGTAATATCTCACGTTCTCATCACATAATTTTGTACATTTTAATTTCACTATTTGTTATTGTTTTATTAAATTAATAAATTATAACTCGTTTTCATAATTTTATTGTCCGCGAGTTCATTTTGTCCAACTCTAGATTTAATTGCACATACATCATTTTATCTATATATTGGTCAATCATTGATATATTAATCAGTTAGTCATGTGTGTGTATATCTGATGAAATCAGTGCTAAATTAGTTAACTTACGAGTCTTTTGTTTTACGCTGAGTGACTGCCGGACCGAGGTTAAATTGAATGTCTGTGTAAGTTGAGAAGTGTCATCCATAGGGTATTGGATCGTTGAGCAGAGGTGAAAGGATTGAATGATGGTCGGATTCTGAATCCCAGTATCCATATTTGATCAGCTTTAGTCTATTTTGCCTGTGTTCTAGATTTTGTTGCGTGGAGGGACAATTCTCACCGTTACATATGGATTTTACCGGAGTCCCGGATCCACTTGTTATTCAATGTTCGATAAATAGAGCTTGGAAGCACCAGCCTCTGAACATATTATGGATAAGTCGTAGTAAGGCTCTGCAAGGGAATGATCCCAGAATATCCGGCCCATAGTATACCCATCGCACCATTTCTCCATGCTTTGTACTGTTAGCACAGATAAGCTTTCTTTTCAACAAATGATGAAGCGCATCTTAACTCTAATCAGGTATATTCATTCTAGGGCTATCATGGATTTAGCACTGCATCTCATAATACATATATTATCCCACATAGTGATTGTAAGTCATGGCGTTATGAAACATATAAACATTCTCTATTATTATTATTTTGCATTAATGTCATAGTTAAAGTTTGATTTAAACTTACCCTTCCTTCAATCGAAAATTCTAACCAAGGCTTAATTCCCAGAGAATGCCCTAAAAAAATCACTTCTTTAGTAATAATTTAATTAACGCAAATCTGTAATATTTGCATCATCTACATAAAACCTCTGTGTTGATAGAATTCTACACTTGATTTACATGCCATAATCATTGGTTATTAACTCGTAAAATATCCATTGGTGTAAAAAGGGCCATATAAGTATCACATGATTATATCTATTTAAGGTTATTGTGATCATTATGTCTTAACATTGTTATGCATTGCATGCGAAATTGAAATGTGTCCCGATAAGCATATTAAACCGCACCGATATATACGGTCCATATTTATGACTAACCTTAAAGTTTGTTCTGCATCTTCATATATAAATTTCGAAGGTTGTTTAAGGTAATGTATCAAAGTAAAAGGATGTGTATTTTAAAATATGCATAAGAAACCATTAATAGCATGAAATTATTGTTTCAAGAACCGAATAATCTACTTTTCTGTTATTAAAATATATGTTTGCTAGTCACCCAATTTGTTCGAATCATTTATTTTAGTTAGGTCTTTTTAATATTACATACAGATCAGTTGTAGGTCAAACACTTTAATGGTTGTGGTTTACCTTCTGCCATCATAAATGGATACCATCTCATTTATTAAGCCCATTGTTATCTTGTTATTTAATATATCTTAAGGTCTTGATCATAGGAGTTAGTCCATATCCCATGCCCTGAGCTTCTAATGTCTCTTTGCTTTTGTCTCCAGGATGGTAGTGAATAAAAATGCGTTTGTATCATCAAAGATGTAATTAATTTGTTGTAGATGTGGAAAGGGAGCAAATAGGGCAGAATTCTGGAATGCTCTTGACCTATATATCTCGGACATGACTGGATTTAGGGTACTTTTGCTCGCAATCTAGGTTTTGTTTGAGAAATCTATAATTTTGACCAGTACAATATAGATGCATTATTTTTTGTAGTATTTATTTCAAAATGATCCATATTTATACTACTCACAATTGTCCAAGGTCTTTCCCATTAATAATTATTTTTTTGTTAATAATACTCATCATTAAATTCAACTGTTATCTTTTTACAACATAATTCATTAGCTCAACTAAAATTTTAATTGCTATTTTATTTATCTTCTGATCTTTGTCTTCTATATACTTATTAACTGCCAAATGTCATTATTTGCATTAATATTTATGTACAGTGAAATAACAATTATTTTTTGTTTTTTAAAAATTAACCTATATTCATTGTATTTTATTTTTTAACAGTATCTTTAACTTCTAATATTAAATCTTTACTATTCTTTATTTTAGATACTTTATTTATATTTGTATATTATTTAAAAATGTTACTTGGTAACCATTTTAATAACATATTAAAATATGATTTTGTACCATTAATAATAAGTCTTCATGGTATTCCTTCTATATAAACTTTGATGAACTACATATCACTGCTATTCTAATTTTTTGTTATATTTGTAAATGTCCATTTATCAAATGAACCAATATGTTACATTTCTTTGATTAAATTATATTTTATGATTTTTTAGATTACTATCATCTTTTTTAATTTTCAATATCTTATCTTCTAATATCAAATGCATTTTACTAATATATTAAATTCCATTTAATTTAATTCCTTTATCAGATTTACTAAAATTTTCTTTATATTTATTTTTTTATATCTTCTACTATCACTGTATTATATTTTGAAACTTTATTATGCTAGTTATTTACACTACTATTGTCTCGTGCTTATTATTAATTTTAGAACTCAATATATTTTATTTTTAAATTCCTCAAACCATTTATTTTTTTCATTATTATATATCCTATTAAATTTTTTTATTTTTCATCTATATAAATTTGTATTATTTGTTCTACTATTGTTTCAATTTTTATTGTATCTTAATTTTGACAATGGTCATATGATATGTATTTAATCCCTTTACTCAATATCATTCCTTTCTTTTTCTGTGAATACAATATTTGTTTGTTTTC
The DNA here is from genome assembly GCA_028023455.1 of Epiperipatus broadwayi. Taxonomy (NCBI): domain Eukaryota; kingdom Metazoa; phylum Onychophora; class Udeonychophora; order Euonychophora; family Peripatidae; genus Epiperipatus; species Epiperipatus broadwayi. Next base: position 22,136,478 of record JAQFVV010000001.1, on the reverse strand, counting down.
ACATATTTAATTAATTTATCCCTTTGTCTAATTTTTATTTTTATATTAATATTGTCTATATTTCTTTGATATTTAAAAATAAATATTACTTCCAAGTAATTTTCCATTTTAAAGTACTTTGGTATTAAACCTGCAATGTAGGAGAGATAGGAGGCCTTTTCACATCCACAATAAATGTGGTCTTGCGCTGTCATTGAAAGGAAATAATCCCTGCGATGTTATTGGTGTGAAAACATGTTTATTTTTATCAACGGGTCTTTTTTTTAAAATAATATTTAGACATTTTCAGTTATGGCCCAGATTTCTTTCTGACAACAGAATAAATATTTAATAAAAATCTTATTTATATTTCTTTCTTTTTGTGTATTTTTTTTTTTTCTTTTAAAAAAAAAAAGTTTATTAGCATTTCTGTGGGGAATCCTGGAATACTCATGTGCTCGATAAAATTCCATTCTGGGGGTAAAATTTTTAGTTCAAATCTCCATTTTATGTGAGTTAGAAATAAATATCAAATTTGTGGCTCCATTGCGACAATTCCTGTTATATTACCAGTAAGTAGCATATGTGTGTATTTTATGTGTTTTGTAAATAATATTTAAAAAAAATTATAATTTAGTAATTGTTTTGTGCATATTTAAAGTAACATTCTTTTGCATGATGCCATCATTTATTTAAGATCGCAAATCTGGTTGAAAATGTTTTTAATATTATTTTTTATACTTTAATTAAAAATGGTAATTTTAAATATCCATTTATTCCTTAAAAATTGTTTTAAAATAGTCTTTTTAATATACATTTGTTTCTCAAAATTTGTTTTAAAATGCTGTTTTTAATATTATTTTTGGTACTACATTGGACGATCCACACCGCCTGATGGCACTGTTTCCATGCAAAAGCACAGAAATATGCCATTTACAAGGCCGTTCATACATCTTACGGCCTGTAAACTGTTCAAACACTTGATGGTTAAACAGTCAACACTACCCCCACCATGACACTTTCTATAAATGCTAGTATTGAACATTCAACAGCGGATCATGTCAGGGTGTCTACAATTGTAATGACAAAAACTATATTAATACACAGTCCAAAATGGTTAGTGTTAAACCTAGTGGAAGTAGTATGAGGCGCTACAAATTCTAACTATTTCACAAACGTCCCTACTTCCCTTGGGAGCTGACCCAATCTAAGAAATGAAAAGAGCAATGTGCGATTCGGCAGAGCTAACGTAAAAGTCGCACACTTTGCGAGAACTTGCAAGACCAAAAAATAAAATAGCAGAAAGACAGTCTGCTTTCAAGTTGTTGGAATTGCTTTCTACAGAAGCAGCCGCACAGAGAAGAACGGTGTTTGTGATGGGGAAATGATATTAAGGCGCTGTAAGAAATACGAAATGGAATGTCAATTGTGTAAATGCTGTTGGTCTTCTATATGTAATTATTGGCGGTCCCGGTTTGATCGTTAACTAATATAATTATTAAATATGCAAAGCTGAATTATACTAAGCTAAAAGATAGTAGCTCAACATATATAAAAGTAGATTTTCAGGTCGGAAATTTATGTGTGTGCTAAAAAGCAATATAAGATTATATGAGAGCGTCTAATTGTCTCTCAACTGTAATAATATTAGCAATCTCTGCCCTAAAGAATGGCATAGCACAATTAATAAAATATCAATAAGCAAAGTAATGAAAACTTATCTGCAAATTGAATAAATTAAGAACAACAACTAAGATAGTTATTATGTTTAGCAGAAATATTACTAATTTAACATTTAATTAGACAAGATTTTACAATATTATTTTTAAATAAGCTCACATCAAAAGACTTAATAATTACGAATTTATTACAGAGTTTTAATTATTAAGAGTAGACTTTAAAGTTTGTGCACATTTATAGTATAGTTAGTTTATAAGAATTATTAGAGTGATGTATTACGATTTAGTTAAGAGCTTTGCGGAAGATTTAATTATCGATCATCTTCTTACTGAGGTGGCTTGCGTGGCGTAAGCACTAACATTCACAGGTGGACTGCTTCATTCTTGGTGGCTTTAGACTGCTGTGAACTCCTTCTATCTCCTAGACCAATTGCTGACATAGTAAATTTGGGCATGGTGCCTGCCTGTATTTGATATGTTATATGATGAGAGTCAGCTATTTTTGAATGCAAACTGGGGTTTTATAGCAAATCTTTCTCACCCCCTCACAAACCATTAAGTTGTTTACAATTTTTAGTTTTAAATTCTTAAGTTTTAATAACTCTAATAAATTTTAGTAAAGACAAAAGATCCAGCTGCCGATTCAATAATTTGGTCTTTTGTTTTTTAACTTTACTTTTAAATCATCTTCGAAAATTTCGGTTCTCAGTTAACAATTTAATGTGAGATACTTCTGAGAAACCGATGACCTTGATTCTCTTTTTTTAAAAAAAAAAAAGATTTAAGTTGTCAACATCACCTCTGGATTTAAGATTTATATGAGAATACAAACAAATTTATAAATATACCTTAAAAGAGATAATTTAGAAAAGTTGTAATGTTCACAAAAATCTGTCCCATTACAGTTTCCTTTGCAGCTTATATACATTGGTGCATTTCTACATATACACCAATGTTTACAACTTACTTTAGTTTAATTATTTTAAAATATAACTATGTATATGTCATTGTACGCATACAGATTTGATTAATTAATTAATGTATGCAATAGAAATACATGCACATACTCATTAATAGTTTATTACATACTAATATAAATAAAATTAAAAACGGTGAAATGTATGCAATATGAATACACACACATACTTGTTAATAGAGTGCAATATAAATACATGCACATACTTGTTAATAGAGCGCAATATAAATACACGCACATACTCGTTAACAGAGCTTATTACATATTAATATAATGTAACCTAAAGAGAATAAAGAATAGGAAGATCAAGGGGCTCTTCACTAAACAATCATTTTCTAACTCCTCTTAAATATCGATTTCTTCCAATAATAAACAATCGCTCTCTGATTCTCCCTAATTTATAGACCTTCTCTCTAACTTATAGAAATATTTCAAACAAAACTCTAACAAGTTCTGATTGTTGGACACATATCTTTTACACAATATCTTAGATTGGGTTGAGGCTCTTACAGATAACAATAAGGATTATGAAGTAAACTAAGCTCAGTGGTTGGTTACATATAAAGGATTAGCTACAGAGATATACAATTAAGACCAAGGAAGAACTTAACTCTGATAAAATAAATTATTCCAAATAAAACATATAACTTTGGGAAGAGATAAAACCTCAATCATTCCCTGGTAAATAATTTAGAATACAGTAAATTTCCACCTTCATCTCAATCAAACTCTCTGCGCTATAAATATTTGCACTTTCAAAATGTCTTCTTTAATAGACTCTTATGATTAATAAATTCTATTGTATAGTTTAATATTATTCAATGATATAATTTGACTTCCTTTACATCTTGTAGAATAAAGAAATAATCTTTTCTTATAATGCCAAATAAAGATCTCAGGGTTTTCTTTCTGGTATTTTATCAAATATTTTAATAGTATAGTGTTGCAAGGCAAATGAATGACATTCTAGCAGGCTTTAATAACATATATTTCCTATGAGTTAATGCATCTGATTAACATCCTAATAATAATCACGTAGATCACCAAAGAAAATGCTTACTTTTTTCAACCAATATTTAATAAAAAAAATCATGTAAATAAATTTAGAATATTTACAGCCTTTTACCTAGAATGGCATTCAACTAATAAAGGGAAAAGGGTACATTTCATTTCCCTCTCTTATCTTAAACAACACAGATAAAATACTTCATTTACAATGTTTAAATTCTGATAATAGGTTAATAATGTGGTCTGAATTATGGACGAATACATTCATTACAATACTTAAATGAACAGTTGTCAATTTCAAATTTTAATTAAAACAAATTGATATCATTTTTTTTATTATTAATTATTAGTAATCTTTGGATCATGAGAATTATAATTATCCGATTTGAAAATATACATTTATTTCATTTTGTGGGTTTGTGGAACCAAAGAGAATAATTTCACACAGAAAAATACTCCAAAAACTAAATTTTTAAAATTTTAAAAATACATTTATTACATTTAGATATAAAAAAAAAAATTATTTACAGCACACTAATACAATCACCGCTTACACATCACATCATAGCTACTAAATCTTTTCCATTTTAACTCTGAGGAGTTAATAATTTAAGTTCATTTTATGTCAAAACTATTGCTTTTTGGTTTTCAAAATTGCACAATAAACTTATGATTATAAATTATTATGATTTCTGGCTAAATATTTATTTGAAATCACAATTTATTCTACTTCATCTAAGGCATTGAACAAACATTAATGAACTTGAAAATAATAATTATAATAGTTGGCTAGCTTGCACCATAAGCGACTTAATATTTTCCATATATTTTACATCTTAGCGCCTTTATGATACCTTACTATTAAAATCATATAACAAATTTATGAAGATTGACTTCAAGATAATTTATTGCTGCTTCTAACTTAGCTGGCTAATATGATGATGATAACTGTCATCATTACATTACAACTGCCTCATACTATGTTAATTTTAAAACTAAGGATAAATAAAAACATTCATCAGAAGTCACACATACATTGCTAGTTAACTTATTTAAAGTCCACATAATAATATTAAATCCAAAATTTACGGAACTTACAAACACCTCGGCGAATTTCTCCATATAACGTCTATAAATAGCATTGTGTCTGCGTATTCCCATCATGCTATGCTTTAAATTAAGGAATTAAATTATTAAATCTTGTGGATTTCCTTGTATACTACTGGCAAAGCACAGTAGCAAAATACGGATATTATTATGACCAACCAAAGCACTGAAAATTACTACCTCAATAACTAGCTATCATTGCCATAACATTTATAAATACAATAGTCTACACCTTCTGTGGTGGACAATCTAGTCTTTTAAATAGCACATGAGGGACAACATCACTAAATAAGCTCCTTAGAGCAAGACACCTGACTATAATAATGGTGGCTCCCATGCTTATCTATCAAGCATAAGTGAAGGCAAAGACGCAGTCTTACAACCTAAAAAAAGGGAAAACACCAAAGACAAATGATTCTCTCCATGGAATCTAACTAAATAAACTATATAAACTATTTTAGAACACCATCCTCTCATGGCAAATACATATAATAATGGGAGATCATTTCCATCCCATAAACATTATAAATAGTATACTATTTGATAAATCTAGAGCTATAAAGCATAACTATTTCTCACAATGGCAAGATACAAATTTATCCCTAATGATAAAGATTAAGAACTTGTATCAACATTAAATCTCCACATTAAATAATATCCGAAACCCACAGGAAAGTATCAGTCAAAATGACTATAAACACATTAAAATAGCATAGTAAATATTTGCATAAGATAAGGAATATGCACACGAACAATGAGCATAACAAATATTTATGAAATTAAGTGGACAGGTTGACGCAACAGATATTATTAATTAGATGGTTAACGAAATAAATTTGTTCTCAGAAAAATTCAAATATAATTTCTGCTACGAATGATATTAGGAAAAATTATTAAAACTTCTGATAAACACACCTGTAATGATTATTTGTCCCAAGTTATAAAGAATAAGCAATTTTAAATTTAAACCCTTTGCCAATATATTTAAAATTACGTGTGTGTAATAAAAATCTCTACACACTTTACTGTAAACTCTTTGAGACAATTTCAGATGGTACAGTAAGATACATTGACATGTAAAATAAAGCATAAAATATATAACTATTATATTACCTTTTTTAAAAAAACAAAATAAAATTTACAATAATAATGATGATAAATTCAGTTCATTAGTAAAGTTTCCTCGACAGTAGGCAGATAATTTATGGCGTGAGGTCCACGTTGTTAGTTATGGAATAATATGGATACATTAGTAGATTTCAAACCAATATATTTACTTATTTTGTATAAAAAACAACAAAGCAGCTATAACTTCACTATGATACTAGACAAGCACATGAATACAATATACTACTTTAAACATGAACAGATATGGATCCATTATATGACACAATTTAATATTAACTAGCTAGTTTGAATATGACAATTTTGTACAATTATTATTAATTGTAAAATTTTAGTAGTTATCCACGGTTTCATTGAAAAAAATATTTTATTAACAGTTTTCCACTCTTTCTGGAGAAGCAGATGATAAAGAAACATTGCCGCCATAAAGTAAAATGATATGCTAGTTTTCATTAATAAATTTTTAATTTTCAGAAAACAGTATTCAATTTCTCTTTTTTTTTTTACCATTTAGACTGTTTTTTTTGTTTTTTTTTTAAAGTTAATAATTAAGACCAAACATTTATTTACATTACTTTAGTTTTGAACAGTCTTAACATTTTTATTATTATTATTTTTAACTTGGTCTTAAATTTACTGCCACTAAAACAGTGATTTATCAGCATAAAATGACCGTTTACCACTTTCCACACGATCTCGGTTAATATTACTATTTTCACTTGTTGAAAATTTTTAAAGTTATATGTTAGGTTAAAAGTATAATCTTGGCACATTACTGTGAACTTTAGATCGTTTAAGAAAGCACAAAAACTTGATACCTTAATTTCTCTCAGCAATCCATTATATGTGAAGACTTTAAAGAACAAATATAGTTTATACTTGTTTTAAGAACAAAAAGGCAAATAATAAAAGTTAGACTGTTTTTTTTCTTCTTATTAGGACGACCTCCGTGATCAAACTCAAAACAATCTCCCAGTTCCGCCTCTTTCCTTCAATATCAAAAAAAAAAATAATAATACCACGTGTCAGTATCCTGTGTTTCAATTTTAAGGTTAACATGAATAAAGTTTTTTTTTTAAAAAAAAAACAAAAAAAAAACAACAGAAAATACGTGTAATAATTTATTGATTTTCATATTTGGATTTCCTTTGTTTCTATCAGAAGTTTTAGAATAATAAATATTTTGTTTGCCAAGTTTTATTATCTATTTTATTTTGAAAAGTTAATAAATAAATTGAATATTTTAATAAATAAAAATAAAGATCTAAAAAGTCAACATATACACCCATGCATGCACACAAATCTAAAAGTGTAAAACTAATTTTATTTAAGGCCAGCTTCTTTTAATAATCCACTTCAACTTTAAATAACTAAATGCTATTGAATTATTTTTAAGACTTAACTGAAGTATAAATTATGAAGGTGATTAAATGAAATAATTTTAACTAACTCATCAGCAATCTAGTAACCCAATAAATTTTCAACACTAAAATTAAAATGTTCATTCAGCTAGATTTCTTTCTTCTTTTAACTTTTATAAAATTTTTACATTATGAACACACACTTTATTAAGTTTTAATTACATATGAATAGCAGTTATATATTTTTTAAATATCTTTTATTAGATAACTATTTAACTATAAATATAAGAGACATTGCTTATTAAGCGAGACAATTTTATCTATATATTGAATGATATAGTTTTATGTCTCTAGTTATTAGTTTTATTTTATCTTTTATTTTCTTTTTATGGTTAAGTATTATATACTGCACTGTTAAAAATGTCTTAATAAAAACAGGTGGCATATCACATGGTTACAATAAATACATGCACATACTTGTTAATAGGAGCAATATAAATATACACACATACTCATTAATATATCTTATTACATACTAATATAAAAATGTAAATAAAAAACCGGTGAAAAATCAAATCCAGACAACCTGCGCCCGCTAATGTTATATGTATTTGCTTTTGACTAGTAACAGTGCCATCAAGCGGTGTGAATCGTCTGATGTTGTAGTACTTTATTTTTTTATACTTTGTTATTTTTATTAGTTCTGCAATACGGAGCATGTATGAGACTTGCTGCGTCTTTTCACATTAGTATCAATGTGCCGATAATTTTGTAAATCTTGCGAAAATATAATACACAAGATCCGTGTACACATTACTATTTTTTTTTGCAAATTTTGCGAAAAATATCGTGTACAAGATGCTTGTACACATTATTTTGGTTAGAGCACAAGATTACAGTTATTAGCGGATTGATATGAATGTGAAAAGGTACAGTAAGTCTAATACACGCTGTGTTGCAGGTCTAATACCAAAGTACCTATTTTAATTATTCTATATTTCTAATATTTCTATATAAAGTTTACATTATATATATATATATAACATATTTTAAAATTTCATCAATATTGAAATTACTTATTCATTATTTATATTCTTGTGCATATCCAAAAATAATATAACATTCTTATTCAAAAGAACTCCATCAGTGCCTGTGATCTTATATTCGAAGTACTGTATTTGCAGGCATGTAGGACATACTTCGCCTCCCTCAAAATATATCTAAAATATGCAGAAGCAAAATTATGAGTTGAAATTTCAGTCAGTCTAAAACTTCTGGTTTATAATAATATATAAGTATTTTATTGCATTTTGACTTTTTGCGAAACAAAAAAATATTTACAAATACATATGTACATAAGCATGCATATAAGCTACACAACATAATCATACTAATATGTATATACTCTCATAATCATGTCAATATCAGCAAAACATTTAAAATAATTTAATATTCTCATAATTTTTAAAAAATTATTTTAAAATGTTTAAATATATATATAAAAGTTCTCTCAAAAATGTAAATCTATCCACAAGATTAACATACAGTTTAAAAAAAAAAAACACTATCTTCAAAATGGTTAACTCAGGAGATGAATTTCTGGCTTTTGAGGATGAAGATTACAAAATACCTAATTACAGTGTTCTCTAGTTACATTTTTTCTTGCAAATGTGTATAAAAAAGGAGGTGCATCTTATAGGCTGTTATGTCTTATACGCCAGTAAATACGTTAAATATTAAATGTTCTCTTTTTTCTTTCAACAACTGCAGTGACTATATTATTATTATTATTATAAATAATGAAAAAAATTTTTTTTTTATAATTTAATTATATTTAAATCAAAATTGTTAATAGCAAGTTTTATGGTTCTGATTCTACAAGAATCATCTTTCATAATTTGTCTTCTTTAATAAAATGTTTTAATTTTGTCATCATTGCTATCTTATCAAGTTTTAATGTCAACACATTTTAGTCTAAAAACAAAATACTGTATTTTTTTTGTAAATATATATATTTTTATTAAGATTGTTATAAATCTTATTCCTACTTTTTTTATCAATTACTAAAACATCACACTTAGAATGCATTATTTCTTTATTATTGTTTCATTTAATTGTAATCTTTTGTAATTTATTTATAAATAGTGAGAATTACTCATCTTTACAATATTATCTATCTTTAATATATATTCCAGTATTCATTGTTATATTTAAAATACAAATTATTATATTTACATTATGTATATTCTTGGTTTTTTTTTTTGAAATTAATATTTATATACGATTATCGTCAATTAGCCCCCGTATACTGCCTGATGTCGCTGTTGCTAGTCAAAAACCAATAAATATAACGTTACCGGACTGATTTACAATTTTTTTTACACTACTACATGTCAGCGCGTAGCGCTGGAATTCACAACAAGGGGGATCTGATGTCTTTGCCGATCCAAAGAATTGTCTGTCATATGCGAGACAATTTTTAAAACATTATCCATCTCAGTGCGTAGCGCTGGAATTGGCAGGGAGGGGAATCCGATGGTTTTTCCAATCCGAAGGATCGTCCGTCACAACATACACAATATTTTTAAAAACAAAATTATTTAATAAAATCTAATGTTTCCTTTTTTCAATTAAAGTCTGATCAAAAAAAAATTTTCACAAACAATTTACGAAACAATTCGATTAAAAAATTCCCTTCTGATCAAGCCAAACTTATGCTTTGAAAGTCTCGTAGCTGTCCCTGTGCAAAATACGTTTTACACGTGATTTCTATATAATGCTGGAATGTACACTTTTGAAATTCGTTTAACCTTAAAAACATGTGTAAAGAAGTGCGTCTTTTGTCTTACAATTAATACTATCTAAAACTATGTCAGGTCGTATAAAAAATAAGCACTTTGAATGCACATGCAAAGACTTAGAATAACTTGAATTCTACACACCCTCACATCATACTGTAGTGGTCTGTGAAGTGTGCCATAGTAAAGCACAAAAGCTACTTAGTGGCCAATATGAACAGTACTGTTCTATAGGCAGTGTGAGCAGTATATTTCTGAGCTTTTGCATGGAAACAGCGACAGGTTGTTTTCTCTTGGTGTGTTGAAACCGCTTGAGGGCATAATTTCTATGCAAATGTACAGAAATATGCCATTTAAGTGGCCGTGCCACTATTTAACATTCTATTCCAATGGTTAAGCATAGAAAGTCCGTTTACTTGTTTACAGTGCCTATTTTTATGCTACAGCACAGAAATAGGACGTTTATTCTGCCACACAGGATGCCGCCACTTACAGTGAACTTTGTGTTTACGCAATTTATACGAACAATCCCATTTTAAATTTAGTTATAATATCTATTTCTATGCTATAGGAAATATTCTGCCAAAGTTTATATGAACAATCCCATTATTAACATTTCGGATATAGGTATTTACGCAGTTTCTACAAACAATCCAAATTTAAATTTCGCTATGGTATTTTGTGAGAGTGTCTATAATTGAGACTGTCAAAAGTTTTCAAATTCGCATGCCCAAGTTATTATTTTCCAAATCCAATGATGTAGTATGAGGTAATAAAATTGTAGAAACTTTGCCCCACTTCTCTAGACAAGAGTGACACTTTAATCAATAGTCAAAGGGGAGGTGTAAGCGTGATTTTTACGAAATCACGCTAAAATTCACATTTGCGTGAAATTGCAAGACTAATCGAAAATACCGGCTTTATTTTTAGCCACGATATTGTTTTGAATAAATTCTTTCTTTTTATTCTTATTAAAATTACAAATTATATTTGCATGACCATGATGTTGTTTTGGGGAAATTATTTGTTTTTATTCTTGTTAAAATTAACAATTTTATTTGCGTGGCCACGATGTTTTTGTTTTGGAGAAATTATATATTTTTCTTCATGTTAAAATTTGATTTGCGTCGCCACGATATTGTTTTTATTCTTGTTAAAATTACAAATTTCATTTTAGAAAAAAAAAATTAAAAATAAAAAAGTTTATCCAGTTTATTTTTTATTTCTTTTAGATAAATTTCATTATTTATGATTTTATTGTAAATCAAAAAAAGCACTATAAAGGTGAAAAAAAAACAACAACAACAGCCCGGTAACATTATAATTGTTTGTTTACATAGAAATTACACCCTCAAGCGGTTTCAACACGCTAACAGAAAACAATCCAGCGACATCAGGCGGTGTGCGGGGGCTAATTGACGACAACCATTTTATATTATTTAATTTATTCATAATACATTCTATATTATTTATACAAAAATTCTCATATCTTGTAATATTTACAGAATCATTCTTACATTTTTATAAACTTTCTGTAACACTCCTATTATAATTTTATTTTGAGGAATGCTATTGGTTTTTGTTTAGTGTAAAAAACAATAGTTTCTTTTAGTATGGTATCTGACTTCCAAGAAAATACCAATTCGTGAAGCAGGTAGAAAACTTTCATATAGAAATATTCGACTATCCTCTATAAATACATGACTAACTTTTCATTAAATCACAATGTATGTGTAAACAAGTGCAATATCATTAATCTGGCATTATTGATTTTCTAGCCTCCCTGGATTAACGAGGATATGTACTAATAACAGCATACCTCTTATTCCCTCCCATTATAAACCTTCCATATCTTTAAAGTATTCATGTAATTGCTGAAAATTTAAATAAATATTGAATGTAAATCATAAATAGAAAATACTAATTTTAATATATATTAAATTTTCAATACATTCCGCATATAAACATTTATTTTTTCAATTAAATTTTTTATCATTGCTTTCCTGTGCTAATCTTTGTACCAAATGATTCAGAAATTAGCTCCCTCCTTTATTTTTTGTCACATAAAATATTTAAATTAATAAGTGATTAAGGTCTTTAGTTATTTATTGTTAAGAGGGAGAAAAAGCATACAGCACTCAAGCCAAATATATTTATTAATTAACAAATATCCAGTGCACCACATTTTTTTAAAAAAAATTATTTTTTAAATGTGTATGTACAAAAACATAAATTTTGAAGATCTACCAAGAGAATTAATACATTTTTAGTATAATACTAGAATCCGATGAAATAAATTTTTTTATTATCAATAACTTCTCAATTTTTCTTAATGTTTTTTATTTCGATTCAGAATTGTTCACATTAAAATAATATTAAAATTAATTTTAGTAATATGTTATAGTTTTAAACAGCACTTTAATAAACAGAGCAAATTCCAAAATAAATTAAAACATTACTTTCTTCTATTAATTCTTTAAAACAACAAAGAAAAAAGATATGTACAAGTAGATATATTCGCATTTCAATCTCGATACAAATTCATAAACTTTAGCAATAACATCAAGAGTAAAAATTAAGGATAGGAATCTGCTGAATATATTTCTGTTGGCAGCATTTATAACAAAAAAACATTGTGTTCTTACAGTATGCAATTTGTCTGCTGGATGAAGTCACATAAGAGAAACCAATGATAACTAATTCATAAGAAATAAAAAATAAATAAATAAATATACGTATTTTACTAATCCATAAAAAATTTAAAAATGCAACTCACACCAATTTTAATAATAGATAATAAATCTAGCAAATGAAATTAATATATGATTCATAAAATAATTTATGGCAAGATGTGTATTTTTCAAGTAAAGTAATCCATCAGAAAGTAATTCATGGCAATAAATACAATGAATGAGTGCAATAACAACAATAATAAAAAGACAAAAAAAAATTATATGCAGGAATGGGGTCAAATAATTTAAAATGAATAATTGTTTCACATTTTGCTTTGAAAATAATTTATGGGAACAAATGGATCCAGTATGAAAAGTAATCAATAAGAAAATAATTATCAGCAATAAGTATGTTGAATAAAAACAATCAATAAAATTAGAAAATATAAATAATTTCATGTGCAGAATGTATTTGTAGTATCATTCAAGAATGCAATAAATATGTCTTGGCATCTACACTTTATGAAATCTTTATTTTACAATTTTTTTTTTATCCAAAAAATAAATGTGACAAATGCTTTAATGTTTTAGGGGCATTTCACAAGTGAGGTGCCCCTCAGTTTTTATTTCAATGGGAAAAATATAACCTATCTAAAAAATATTAAAGATAAAAAATTCAAAGCTACTATATAAACTTTATAAAACTAATTTATTTTTCACTTTGAAATTAATAGTAACAAAATATTTCCTAATTACATTTGCCAAAATTATTAGTCATTAAATTCAGTGTGGATTACTTTTGTATTATTTTGCCTTTTTTTTTTTTTGATTACTTATGGATTAGTTTTGACATTAGATTATCATATGTGGTATTATCTAATAGACAAATCATCCAAATTCAAGAAATTGCACACTATGACCCAAAAAGTAATTACTGCTCAAAAAAAAAAAAAAAATACAAATCTTTTATCAATCAATAATGATGAAAAAAAAACTTCAACAACTTTTAGCTTAAATAATTATCAATTTGTCAATATGAATCAATTTAAATATCTTGATAACTTTTTAGGTAGAAATAAAGCTATGCAAAATATATAAATAAAGTATATAATTTCTTTGTCCAAACAAAAAAATAAAAAACAATTTTAATGACAATAGCAAGTCTGGCAAATATAATTTATTATTCTGCATCAATAAAATTAACAAATATTTGATTATTATTAATTTCAAAATGAACTGATTTTTAAAATGTTTTTAAGATAATTCAAATTTTTTTTTTCTATTTACCATTGAGATAAAAACTGACAAAATTAAGGTATTTATTATATAAAGAGCTCGCAAATAAGCTCTTAACAAGTTTTGCATAATATCCCTAACCCCAGACCAGTTTCTGCTACTGTCTTCCTTAGTGAGGTGCTAGGATATTCTGCAAAGCTTGTTAAGAGCTTATTTGCGAGCTCTTTATATAACATTTGTAATATAAGCTTGTTAAATTAAAGTCATGTGACATCTGACTTGATATTTTTTTTGTAAGGTATTTATTGTTTTCTTTTAGGTAAAAAAAATGGAATGGAAAATGTGTACTCATAAAATAGAATTAAAATATAGCAATAAAAATAATATCAAAATTTTTAACATGATCCATGGTTTTTCCTTATTAAACATTTAAAAAATAATTGGCATAATTTATGTATTAAACTATTGTAGCACACTATCAGCAAAATATTTGATATCTTCTTACAATATAAAAAATAAATAAATAAAAAAGGTGAAATACTTTTTCCAGTTTTGTCCAAATCACTTAGGCAATAGGATACTATGACAACATGACGATACTTGATCATCATAATAAACCACTGTTTGCAATCTCTACAATTTATTCAATATCTCATATTAAAAATCAGACCATAAAATTAATGAATTAATATTTGAACTAACATTATAAAATAATAAAGTCCAATTAAAAAAATGTCTAATATAAATATTAAAATTTATATTACCTGTTTACTTCTCAGCAAGCTGGAAATGTAAATAAAATATCAGTCATAAAATATATTTGTATTATCAAGTATGAAATATTAAAATAATGTCTACTTACCATCAGAGCATTTAAACAATTGGTCATAAGATATATCAATCATTACTGGTCCATTAGTTGCCATTCTAAAATCAGTCACTATTAATGGTAATAAGTGATTTAAAGATTTATGAATATCTTCACTCTCTGTGAAACTTTTCCCAGCTCTTGTTAAAACACTATGAATTTGCACTACTAAGTTGGTCACATCTTCTGAAGGCCTAATAGGATTAATGCAAGCTTCAGTAATGATACAATAAAAATATGACCACAATTTAAGGCGATTTATTTCCTGAGAGAATTCTTTCATAAACTGATCTCCCAAAGAAGGATCAAATCTTATAGCCAAAGTTTTCATCCATTTTGTTTCTCCTATTATTACTTCTGAGAAAACTTCTGCAATATTCTTATTAATTTGATTAGGAAAAAGAAGAGACAATATATATTGCTGAGACTCCTGATTGACAAGCAAACTCAAATTTTTTAGAAAATCACACTTCTGTTTTATAGCTTTAAGTTCCTTGAGAAATATTAACTGATTTTCAATAATATTCACATGAGATAACTCTGAAGTATGATGAAGAAATTTGTCTAAATATATTTTGAATTGTTCAAAAAATACTTCAGAATATTCAATATAAACATAAAAATTTTGAAAATAAAAAAGCCTGATTCGTTCAAGTTCAATTGGGAAAAACTTTTTTTTACGTAAAAGTTTGCGCTTAATTCTTTCAATTTCCGTTAAGGATTGTTTTATTAATGAACCATATCGAAGACTTTTACGAATTGGTATCCTACATTTGGGGCAAACTTTCAATAGATTCCTTTCATTATGCTTTTCCTTTATCTGCATCCAATTATCTAAAGCTGTCACTTCAAAAAAATGTATACAGTCTTCCAGTTGAATAAATTGTGATGTATGATTCT
Source organism: Epiperipatus broadwayi (assembly GCA_028023455.1). Taxonomy (NCBI): domain Eukaryota; kingdom Metazoa; phylum Onychophora; class Udeonychophora; order Euonychophora; family Peripatidae; genus Epiperipatus; species Epiperipatus broadwayi. The sequence continues at coordinate 22,120,769 of JAQFVV010000001.1, read as the reverse complement.
CAGTACCAAAAACTATTTCAGAAACTAATTTAAAATTGCAAATACGACATGCTTGTGGACAAATTTCACCACATAATCCTATACATGGATGACCACATCCTAATAATTCTGGGCATGGCTTATTGCATCGTTTACGATTGCAAAATTGATAACAAAGTTTTGTACACCTATAATGTTTACATTTCCACACACATGGCATTTTACAAGGTGAGCATAATTTTCCACAAGTCTCAGGACAATTTCTGTGTGTACAGCAATTTTCACAATTGCGCATGCAAGGAGCACAAGTTTTATAACACGGAGATTCACATTCATGACCACAGACAAGAACTTTTTTACATTTGCAAGGTATATGCACACGACTTTGATGACAGCTATTACAATTTCCCAAGCAAAGATGTCCACATTCTAATAAAGTTTTACATGGATGTCGGCAAATTTCATCTTCAGTAAGTAAATGGCACACAGAAGTTTGCATGTGTCCACAAGGCAATATTTTGTGTATTATTTTATAACATTTATAATCATTTATATCTGCACTACATTTAATTAAAAGTGAATGCCTGCAATCCAAGTATTTTTTAATTATCATCTGACAAAAATTGGAGCACGAATGATTACTACAGTTGTCTGTTTTCCCACATTTTCTTCGACATGGATGTCCACAAAGTAAAATGTTATCACAAATTTCAAAACATCTATAGTTGGGATTGTTTTTCTCATGGCAAGGAATTAATTGAGTATGTCCACAAATAGCAAAAGTCTTCTCAATTTTTACTTCACATTTAGGACACTTTTTTATACAATCTTCTTTGCATTGATGTCCTAATTCGCAATACTTGAGACATTTTTTTAAGCATTTGTAATTTTCATGGTTTGAGTCATATGAATGGCAACGTCTTCCACAAACATGACCACAACTTAATTGGAATTCGCATGGTTTTTTGCATCCTCCATCTGGAACATAAGTTAAAAAATCTTCAGCTGATGAAATTTCAACTGCTGTGTAATGCTTAGAACAAAATAATTTTAAATGAGTTCCAATATTATTTGAAATTTTTAAATCACTAACTATATTTTTCCACAGTTCAGATTTTTTCGCAAACATTTCAAAATTTCCTATGCAATAAAAACCCTTCTTAGCTCTAGATAAGGCAACACAAACACGATTTTCAATACTAAGAAATCCAATTTTTTTATTTACATTACTTCTGACTAATGATAAAAGAATAATATCATTTTCTTCACCTTGAAAGTTATCTAGTGTAGAAATTCTAAGCCCATCAAAAATATCCTCTGGAATAAGCTTACGAAAAAGAAACAATTGTCCTACATATGGTGTAAGAATAGTAATTTGATGTGTGGAATAGCCCTGTTGAATCAAGTATTTACATAAAGCTAAAATAAATTTTGCTTCATGAATATTTGAATGATTCTTAAGATCATAATCATCCTTTTCAAAATGTGAATGTTGTATAAAAAACATGTTACTATTCACACCTTTAATATTTTCATAATTCAAAACACTCTCATGATTTTTCAAATTTAAATAAAAATGCTTCATTAATAATGCAATTTCAGGCCTCATTCTGTGTTGAACCTTCAACTGACTATAAGGCATACCATTCATAATCATTCTTTCAAATAAAGAAATGCTTAACTTAAATTTTGTAGCTATTTCATAAGTGTTTGGATTGGGACGAAGCTGTTGATGATCTCCAATAAGAATTAGATGCTCACACTTATCTGTTAATGATGTCATAATATGAGCTTCCAGAACTTCAGCAGCTTCTTCAACAATAACAATTTTAGGGTGAATTTCTGTTAAAATCTTGTGATATTTTGCTGCACCTGTTGTTGTCATCCCAATAATTTTGGCATCTTTTAATATTTCATAATCATTTAAAATTTGCAATTCTCTTCGTAATTTAGCATTTCTATTATATTCTTGCTCAATACTCAAAAATTGATCATGAAGTTTCTCCTTATATTTGGCAATCCAATATAAATACAATTGATGACGTGATTTTAGTGATAGTTGCCATAAATTTTTAGAAATAATATTCAGTTTATTTACTTCTTCTTCGGTGAATGCTATCTCTGACTTTAAGTGACACAAACATTTTGCTAATAGTTTTTTCTCTTCATTTATAGTTGTGGATGATTTATTATTATTTTCCAGGCCACATTTGTTTTTACCTTTTTTAGTACTATTTTCTATTTTAATGTTATCTGTTTTCTCAGTATACATATTCAGAGCTTCATATTTTTCATCTTCAATATATTTAGAAGCTTCTTCAAAAAACCTTTCCTCATAAATGCATTTTTTTTCATATAAATTTACATTGTCTTTTTTTTCTATTATTTTGTCAGTAAAAAGCATTTGTCCTCCATTATTATTTTGCAAAATTTTCTCTACTTTATCTGTTTTCTGTGAAAGATGATTACTATTTAAATTATTGGATTCTACAGAAAGCCAAAGCAACATTACATTTTCATTTGCAATTTGGGGAAATTGAGAATATATCACAGTGTCTATTATATTTAAATTATATAATAATGTTACATTTATTATCGTTGAAGACAGCAATCCAATATTATGTACTATTTGATTAAGATCTATAAAATTTCTTTTTAAAACTTTGTGAATATGAAAATAATTTCTTCTATGAGAAGTATTTATTAAATATTTGCCTCTTTTATTTTTCAACTGACAAGGTTCTAGCAAACTACTAGAACTTCTTCCCCCAACTCTAATTATATTTTGATAACCCAAATTAAAAATACCTTCTAAAAATTGATCCAATGCATGATTTGTATAACATACTACGAGTATTGGACCTACTATTTCAGATGCACGGTAAGTATCTAATAATACTTTTACAATTTTTAATCCTAAAAAGGTTTTGCCACAACCAGGTGGTCCCTGGATCAATGCAAACTTATGAGTCAATGCCATTTGTAAAGAAAAATGCTGAGACTGATTTAATCTAAGTTTATCAGCAGGGGGCCATTGATCATAGCTAAAAACAGGAACTATATATTCATCAATAATATAATTGACATCATTAATATATTGTGGTGGGGAAATTTCATTTAAATCACATTTCACAATGTAATCATCAAAAGGTACACTGTGGGGATTAATATTTTTTAAAATTTCTAAATTATGATAATAAGCTTCAAAATAAACTATAGTTTCTACAACAGTAAATTTTTGATTCAACAGTTCTGTAATATTTGGCTCAATTAAATGAACATATAAAATGCCTTGTTTAAGATTTGTTATTTCATTATCTTCTACAGTTGCAAATAATATGCTTTTAAAATCATCACTGGACAAACATAATAATGAACCACACATTAAACGTTTGCTTGATTTCCAGTCAATATTTTTAAATTTTTCGATGTTGAATTGCAGTGCAAAAGCAATTTTATTATAATTTTGTTTTATGCCAGTTAAAATTTGTATATTTTCATAAATTCTTATATCACGATTGTATTTTCCAGCATTCCCTTTTAAAAATGTCTGAATACCAGATCTAAGGGGAAATAAGAAATCTTCTCTAAGAAGTCTAAATTGAATATCCAAATATTCAGCATTGTTTGCATATGAACCTTTAATTTTATTTGGTCTAAGAAAAGGTTTTCTTTCAGAAATTAATTCCTCAATTAACGGAATTGAAGGAATGTTTCGGTAATCATTAGGAGATTCTTCCAAAACTTTAAACTTAGAGCTATGCATTTTTTCTTTTTAACATTATTTGCTTGATATAAATTTTAATTTAGTGTCAAAGCAATATTAAACTAAAAAGAAAATAATTATAGATGGAAGTAATAAAAAGGATTTTCTTTCTGTAGTATTTATCTTCCACTTATGCTCAATAAATTGTTCTATTTATGTTACTAATAAATTATAAAAGAATTTTGAAAAAATAAATATATTAGCAATCAAAAATAATCCTATTATTTTTTCTTGTTAAAATAAATGCAAATGAAGTGTGACTTCTTGCTTAAAACAAAATTTTAAGATTTCAAAAATTCTGTTAAACTTTTGTATTAATATTTGTTATTTTTTTGCCATACTTCTGCATCAGTTGTATTTGGAAAAAAATCCATCCAAAATAGTTTTTTAAATCAATGATTTTTCAGCATTTCTGCTGAGATTTTAGTCTTGATATGTTCATCCTAAAGTAAAATAAAAATTTGTAAATTTAAACAAGTATACACACAATATAAAATGCACACTCACACACAATCATTGTTTAAGTTTCAAATGGCATTTTACATAGAAAGAAAGAAATTCTCTCACTGTTTAGTGAGAATTTCTATTCAATAGAGGCAACAAATTTTAAATGAATTTGGGTAGTGAAAAGTTATAACTACAAAATAATAAAAATAATTATGCATGAAGACATTACAACAAATTTAAATTAAATAAATTAATTTGAATATTACAGTAGATCAAATTTGAAAAGCATATTTTAAATATTTAATCAAACTGTCATAAATAAAATTTTACACTTATTTAGATAAACAATTCCTATAATATATAAAAGTCAAAATTATAAAGTAAATGATAAAATATTACAACAATATTTCAGTAAAATAAAACAATTAAAAATTAATTAACTAGGTTTAAGATGTTCTTAAGTAACATTTTAAAAAATCCAACAGATTAATTAATATTCGTGACAGATCTTAACATGTTTCTCTTTTGTAATTTAAAGTTTTAAAAGTAAATTTATAACTAATATTACACACTAAAAAAATATTAATCATTATTGGATAATCTCTAATGAATGATTAATAAAAATTATTAATAAATTGGTAACTTGTAGTAATTGTGAGTTTTCATTTTCTTCCAAAAATACCAATTGCTGAATATGTTCTAAATTTATCCATAGATATTAAATTTATTCAATATTTACATTTAATATCTGTTTTCAGCAGAACAAGATATGTGTAATGAAAGAAAAGGATATATTGGTGAATTATTATTACACAAACCCTGTTAATCTAGAAAAATTAATTTAGCAAGGAACAGAAAGAAATGAATGGATATTTTGACTAAGAAAATTATAATAGACTATTCCATCATTCTCAAAGAAATCTTATAAAGAAATCACACTACTATTCAGTCAATTTATATATGCAGACATAAAGGCCATCTACCAATAAACATGTAGTGAATTAACTATTATTTATTTGAAATGCCTATGTGCATAATTTATGTATATATCATAATGAAAATATATGACTATGCATATGTACATATATATATTATCATAAGTATAGAGTATATTTAAAATATCTCAATTACCAACCGACTAGAGACATTACAAATAACCTGTAATGTAACAGAAGCTGTTCAATATTGTTAGTAGTAAATACTGATATTGACTTATAGAAAATCTTAAACAATTGATACCATAAAAATTTTAAGTTAAGAATAAGCTAAAACATAAAGACAAGCTATTGTTATTGCTTAACTGTAACACTTGATTCCACATTCTTCAATTTATACTTACATTTAATAAAAAAATCAGAATGCTTCTGCAACCTATGTCTGCACATTTTTCTAACTATTTTACTCCATTCAAAAGTGTTGTTAGAGTAAAAATTGCTTATTCTAATAATCTATGATGTTTATTATTAGATATAATCTGTCAAAAAAAAAGGATGAAGAAAATCTTAAAATTCAAAAAAATCTAATAACTGAAGCAAATAAAGATCTCTTCAATATCCTTCCAAAGGAAAATAATTAATAAGAAGATATTTCTTATCAAAACTAGCCAATTGTTAAATGGGTAAAAAAATTATCTTAAAGGTTTTAATCTTTAACTAAGAATAGTTAGAATGATTATAAGTTAGCTAAGTAAAAGTAAAAAACTTGCATAGAAATCCTTAATTATTTAAAAGTTTTTTTATGTTCCACCCAAATTTGATTCATGAAAATACTAAAATAGTAGCATAATTATTGCTTATACAATTATATTAAAATAGCAGTCTAAAATTATAATCACTTTAAATTGTATACATTATCATCACTATCTATCTATCAAAGATGTCTCTCTACTTTACCAATACTTTTATCTATTATTTCTTGTTAAGATCATCAACTGTTTCCGATTCTTTCTCCTCATAATTTTTTCAATAAATGATCTTTTTTTCCTAACAATTGCATAATGCTAATCTTATTTTTTACATTCTTCATTAAATCCAAATTTCTAAATCTGATTTTTTCTCCGTACTATTCCTAATTTTTGTATTTTTATCAATATAAAACTATATTAAAAAGAAACATTGATCTTTTTCATATAAGTAATTTCAGTGAATCATAGAATAACAGCCTGCCCTTATTAAAAATTTATTTAGCCACTGAAGATTTCACTGTAATTTATTATTATTCCCATCATCAATTAAACTATATTCCAAATAATTAAAAACGACTCTACAACTTCTGCCCAATGTTTAATCCGTAAATTTTCTACTATCTATTTTCATTGCTTTAGTTTATTTTCATTTCAAATTTCTGCAAACTTTGTCAATTCTATATATTTTATTAAGCTCCTTTTTATTAGCTATAAATGCTGTCACATCATCAGCAAATCTGATATAAAAACCTTCATATCTTTAATACAAATTCCATGCTTATCAAAACAACTTATTTAATACAATATTTATATTAAATAAAATAGTAAATAGAGAATGACTCGGTGTCTTATTTCTTTTATCAGACACTCATTTTACAAATATGCAAATTTCATAATAAGCTTATCTCCTTCCAATCTATCCCCTCCCCTTTCATTACATTAACAAAGTAATTCAATCCTCACTCTATCAAATATTTTTCAATATTAAAACAATTATTAAAATTCTTTTTTCTCTTAATATATATTGTAATATTATGGACACTGACCAACATTAGCCATAACTTTAAACAGCCTTAATGAAATGAGTTCAAAATGGGAGTTATTAAATATGAATAAGATTAAAAATTATGGCAATATAATAATAGAAAAATACTTCAATAAAAGATTCAATTGATCTCATATATCTGTATGTCTAAGTTAAATTTATATATAAATAATTATAATAAAATGTTTATTTATAAAGAGATTGGCAACATTTATAAATCTTCACTTATTCTTAATATTCCCTAATGCACTAAGTTATAAAATTATGTATTTTATAACTTTAATAATTTAATTAAGATTACAATTTATTTAAAAAAGAAAAAAAAAAAGAATTACATTGTTTTGATAAGATTAGACTATTGTTAAATTTAATCAGAACCATAATTTAATATAATTGAAAAAATTAAAAAAACAGAAAATCAAAAACAGGGTTTAAAAATAATGATAAGCATGTATAGGCTTTCTGGAAAAGTTCATCCTAGCTTAACAAAAATTATAAGAGAAAGAAAAGCATTATTATAATGTTTGTGGAAAACCCAGGTACACATCGGCAACAGTAGATAAATTAAAAAAAGTTTAATTCTAGCTGCAGAATCATACTAGCTTGTTTCAAATCACTAATTCTTCTGTATTCCTTAATTTCCTTATTAACCAATTTTCTTTAGCTTTATCTGTTTGTAACACAAATCTTTTACAAAATTTTTTTTCTCTATCTATCTATTATTTTATTCATTTTTATTACAATTAAAATCAAGGACTTTTTTGCCCCCTTTTCATATCTTACAATTCCTTTTTCAGAATCTTTTATATTTTCTTTGAATAATTTCCAATCTTTTATTTCAATTCCTTAATCCACTAACATTAGCAGACATATATAAACTAGTATAATTTCAGAAAACCAAAAGAAAAGAAAACCAATAAATTATAAATGAGCTCTGTGATGACTGTATGAATCAATCAATCCATCAATGCTGCTTTAATGTTTATCTGATATCTTAGGATGGTTTCTTTTAACTTCTGTAAAATTTTAAATACTTTCATGTTTCACCAAACTGCATTTCTTTAAGTCTCCATAAAATATTTTTTAATATAAACTTTTCACTTGCTCAGTCGGTACAATAGTAGATTCAACATTATCAGCAAAATGAAAAACAGCCCTATATATAATTAATTTACTTGAATTAGTTACATCTTCATGATGAAATACTCAACTAGTTAAATACAATAGCAAAATATTAGTCTGGACTGCATCTGACATATGGATCTATCTTTCTATTAAAAAAGTAACTGATAAAGCCCCAAGTTTTTTGAACATTAATTATTAAACCAATATTTTCATAGTCTGCTCTCAAAACATGAACAGCATTCTGTAGATTTTTTTAAAATGGCCAGAATAACACAATCAACAGTATACTGAATATCTAAATGACAAAAAGATGAAGTTCTTGTTTTTACTTTTAATCAGTTTAAATTAAGAATATCATCAAATCTGTATCACATCATGATGCATGCTCCGTGAAAGAACTTATAAAATATTACAAGACCACTGTAATAAAAACAAAAAACAAAATCGGAACTAATATGCAACTCTGCTTAACACTAGCTGTCATTTCAAATGCCCCAAAATATCCACCATCAACTCTTGAATAATCATGTAGCTATTATATATAAATTTCTGTGAACAATAAACCATTTCAAACAACACCATAAAACCTTGACTATCTGAATCACATTGATGAATTCTATACATAAAATCTTTGGTTATAACACTTTTTGATTTGCTTGACAACAAAAATTTTGTCTATAGGACTCCTAGATTCTCTAAAACTTCACTGGAAAGTACTCATTCAACAAAATTACACAATAATTATTACAGTCTTTTACATCTTTTTATTTCTATAAAGTAAAATAGCAACATCTTTAAGATAGATAACAACTTTCTAAACTCATATATACTTAAAAAAATCCAAATAGTCTTAAAGATAACACTTTAATAACATATAATTTATCCAAGGATTCCATTAGGACTTGAGTCTTTCAATTTTGAATATTTATTTATAATCGTTTTAATTTCATCAAGATTGGATATCTAAATCTAAATGAATTGGCAGATATAATATTAGAAGTGGTCATATGACATTTTATCATTATTCAAAAAGATCAAAATATCGTCATATAAAAAAAGATCATTTACTGATTTACTAAAATTATACTGATTTTCCAGATGCATATTATTTTAATACATCAAAAAAAAAAAGAGGGGAGGTATAGAAATTATAAGCATATGGACCATATTTCCTTTGCATATTTAACACACCATTCATGCTTCAGCGTCTTGTTAAACTTTTGCTCTAAATTCTAAAGCTCCACATTCAATTTATAGGAAACTATTTTCTTCTAATCAAGTCTCTACAGTATAATCATTATCAGATAATTAGTAAATTATTTTTTGTTTTTGTGAAACTAAGATCAAACTTGTCATTATTGCAATTTTAGTGTTGAACAGCTGCTTCCAAAGAATGAGCATCAAATTTTCAATCAATATGTTTAGTATATGACATATTTCTTAATACAAGTATTATCTGTCTGAAAGTACCAGAATATTAATTTCTTTACATGGAGATCATAATTATCAGGATTGCCGCGCGGAGGTGTGCAGGTTGTGTGGGGCACAAAGATGCTTCATCATGAGGGCGCCAAGATAATAGATGTAAATGACAAATCACTTCATTATCAGAAATACATTATGTGTAAATATTTTTTATATAAATACGAGATATTTTTTTATTTAGATTTATTATGATAATTTTCCAAGTCTCTAATTTCAAGACTAAACTAGAAACATACTACATATACCCTCTTAGTGCACTAAACTGAACAGGTCAACAAATATTTTATTGCAATAATTAATAAAACTTAAATGTTTAGATTTCTGAAGCACTTTACTATTATGTTATAACACATTCTGATTGCAAAACATTTTTTATTTAAATATAAGAGCAATACTTCTTTACTTAAATTTGTTGCGACATTTGCTTGACCCTTGAAATATACAACATATATACTCTATCACTGCATTAAACTGACCAGGCCAACACCCTTCTGTTGCTATAATTAATAAAATTTATATATAAATGAAAATGTTTAGATTCCCCAATCACTTTTATTTAAATATCCTAAAGAATATAAAAAGTAACATATTACTATTAATAATTTATTTAAAAAGAAAGCATTTTAAAAATATTGACTCAATTACAGTAATTCTGTGTGTGATGAAATTATTTTTATCAATATTTTATGAAGCTCATATGTCTTATTTAATTTGTAGGGTGACAACTCTGGAATGTTGAATCCTAGAATCAATTCCACTGCTGTCTGGTGTAAAATATTTTAATAATGGTATTTTCATTCTTTTTTTTTTTAATGTTGTATTATCTTTTTATATATTTTACTAAACAGCATTTCCTTAGATGTGGACTCTGGCTTGTTCTCTAGCTAAAAATTTATAACTGATCCGTAATCCACACTATGTTCCCAATCTAAGGAAAACAGAATGAGTAAAAATAATTTTTAAAAGATATTGTATTCAGAATATTTAATTCTTAACATTCGACTTTTTTTTTTTTTATAGTTATCCAACATAACCTATGAATAAATAAAATAAATGCCAAGGTTTTTAAAGGCTTCCAAAAATGTATTAAATAAATAATCTATGTATGAAAATTTAAAATTTCTTCCCTTAAATAAATCCTGTCCGAATCCCTAATCGTCTTAACTATACAATAAAACATAATTAATAAGCATTAAAAAAATTAATATTATTGAACGAAATCAAGAGAAGCTATTTTTTTTTTAATAGAAAGCACAAACAAGTTATGTATGAGAAGTTCTGAATTAAAAGTATCTATTGGATTTTTAAGACAAAGCTAATTATTTTTAACAATAAGTTATATCAGCCATGTTATTTAAAGTTGACCTAGTTTGGTGGTTTTAAAGAAATGTAAATGTTACATAAACAATGTAAATGAAAATTTAAAATATTGGACTATATATATAATAAATTATAGTTATTAATAGTAGAATGACATGCACATAAAATATTAAATAATAGTGTAAATATTTTATTATTGAAGGAATATGCACGAGAGATTTTGAATGGGGATTCAAACAAATTATAATTAATTTTAATAATATATTGACATGCGAGTTAAAGTTTATCTAAATATTGGTAAAGAAGTCTAAGAATTACATCAGCAATTTACAACTATTATACTTCAGAAAGGATAATGGATACAAGGCAGACTCTTTTTACTATATAGGACAGAGTTTGGAGGCAAAACATTACAGAGAATCATCAATTTTGCAGAATGATTTAAAAAATAATAAGAAAACTTTTGGAAAAAAAGTTTCAAATTCAATAAATTTCCACTTACGTTACTAAATAAATATTTTTGTTTTAAAGTATTATTTAATTATTGTTTCAAAAATTATTTTTTTATGCAACAATTTGTTTTGTTTTAATATGTTTTAATCTTGGGATTTATTTTATAGAAATAAATGAATAAAATACCTAAGGTATTTACCAAATACATTAAATGAGTAAAACCATAATATCATGTTTTTCTTGTGAAAGCATTGGGAGAAAAATGTCTTAATTTACAAATTTTATTTTATAAAATGGGAGGATACTAAAACTTACCTTGCTCAAAATGCCTCTCACCCACATGGCAGCCCTGATAATTGCAGTGTAATCCCTAAACAGTAATTGTTTTGAGTTTATGTATATCCATGTTTTTTTGTAGTGATTTGTTTGCTAAACAAAATGTTTATGTTAGTCAATTCATATGTTGTGAAAAAATTCACCAAGAGGAAATTGAGTTTATAAAGCTAATATTATTATTTCCAATAACATTGGCTTTAAGTTACAGAAGGGTAATAAAATTTAAATCATCACATCTAAAATCATTTAATCACTTTAAATCATTATTAACACATCTAAGAATTTCAAGAAAAAAATATAAAATTATAGTTCAAAAAAAATTTAACATTCACGTAGTTCTCTTAATTGATGATTTGTCTTTACAAAAACATGTAACTATCTCATTTATTCAAATTTTCTTCCTCTTGAAGATAATTTTACTAAGAGCAACAATATAAATCATGAATTATATAAAATTATTGCATATATATGTCTATCCTGAAAAGTCTACATCAAATTAAGTTGGCACATTTTGAGTACCTATATTTTTAGGAAAAAACTGAAATACTTACTTCATGCTTTTTACAACTAATATTGCAACTATTCCTAATATTTGAATGAACAATCAGTAGGCAAAATGGCAGTAAAGGTTTACTTTAGCGACCACAGCATAAAAATCATATTCGCCCTCTGGTTTTCAAAATTATAAGTAAATTATTATTCGAAAATCTTACGTATATACTACTATATTACAATTACATTAAAATTTATTAAAATGTAAAAGATAAAAAAAATATTTACCATTTTAAAGAATTTGGAATAATTACACTAGTTTAATTAAAAAAATTAGTTTAAATTATTTGAAACTTAACAATTTAAACTATCAGCATTTATAACTTAAGAATTTAAACTATCTCGATGGTTCTCGGCGGAATAGATGACAATGGGGAGCCATTAGTCATCGAAAACAACGAAACATATTATTTCCACAGAAAATACCACATGGGGACTACATAGAGGGCAATGGGTCTTTGGTGGTATTGAAAGAGGGTCAAGGAAGTGCTTCTTGACAGAAGTTGCGGATAGAACGGCTGGCTCATTGGAGGCCCTAATCCAGCAGTACATTTTACCAGGAACTCGCATAATTTCAGATGGCTGGGCTGCGTACAATAATATCTGCAGACTTAGCAATGGGGTGTACATGCATTCGGTTGTCGTCCACCAGGACAACTTCGTGAATCCCGAAGACCAAGACATATATACCCAGAATATTGAGAATATGTGGATGAGGGCCAAGCGTAAGCTGAAATTCCAATCTGGTACCAGCAGAGCTTTATTTTCATCGTACCTCCAAGAATTTGCCTTCCGCAGTAGATATAGCACTGCCGCCTTTTTCTCCAACTTCCTGCTATGCATAGGGCATAATTATGCTTAAAAAGGTAAATTTTTTTATTTATTTATTATCTTTTACGTTTTAATTAATAAATATTTACTGTAATTGTAATATAAGAGCAGATGGTGAATATGCCCTGGTCGCTAAAGTAAACCTTTACCAAAATGGCTAGCTAGAATTTACAATCTTTCTTAGACCATTGTTTCTACGTACTTTCACTTTTCTTTTTGGAGAGGGAAATTTGAAATTTAATTTCAAAGCAATTATTATTGATTGTGCAGTTTTTTCCATCACTAGTTTCCATTGTTCTCTTCTCAATATTGAATTTAAATATTTTACATAGAAATATATATATATGTCAAAACTTAATATAGAGTATCTGATAAAAATGCAAGTGCATATACATATATTACCCCTATCATAATAAGGGGAAAGAAATAATCAATATCATTAGGTCCTGCATTAATTTAAGCAACTAAAAATACCAAGTAAACAATAAAATGAAAAAGTGAGAAAGGGACACAGATAACTTCGAAACTTTTTTCATCAACAAACCAATTGCAATGGCGATGTAAATTTACATAAAAACGTCTTGACGAAAGCGAAGTATAAAATATATCTGAATATGTAGAAAATGATAACATTGTGACAAAATTAACTAAAGAATTAAAAAAAAAAAAAAAGACAGTATATAAATATATACAAATGAATTAATTGAACAGCAATCATGGATCTTAATCATAACAAGTCTATCTCGGATCAAAAACAATTCTTAAAATATCCTAAATATATTATACTTAAATAAATCAAAATAGAAAATTATAGAACATTAAAATATTGGCTAAAAACAAATTTATATTAAAATTCTCTCACAACCATGGTTTTAACCATTAACAATTTATTAATAGATGAAACCATGATCGTGAGAATGTTGGTACCGATTTGTTTTTTAGATATTTTAATGTTATATGATTTTGTATCTTAATTAATTACTAGTATAGTGTTAAGTAGTATTTAAGTTTATTAAATAAAGTGAAATAATTTATAAACAATAAAACAATCTTGAATGAATAAAATTCAGACCAATTATTCCCACATGTTAAAAACAATATTTGAGTAAATTTTTTATAACATAATCAAAATAAAAATATATAAAGCTCAATTTATAATTCCAATGGTCTAAATAAAGTGCTATCTTTAATTTATATTAGCTAAAAAAGTTATAAAAGTCGACCATTATAAACTTCGGTAAACGAAACCGGCAACATGAAAATCAACGACTAAATATTCTAAAAACCAGCACACACATATATATATACAAATAAATTTATTTGTTTTAAATACTTACACGTCATTTTCTTGCAAATGACTTTAAAAACACGTTGAATAATTATAATTAAACAGTAAGGTCTCTTGAAAAAATTAAATAGAAAACTTACCAATTCTAGTAAACCAATCTATGAAAGAAGGACCGCATCAATGTCAAAAATTTTCATACAGACCATTATGGGTTGATCAATAAATGTGGATTCAAAATAAATATTTTAACACTTTCAAATATAGTTCAATAATTCAGATATCAAGATACAAATAAAAAGATTCCAAAAATATTTCTTCTTTGTGGCCATAGATGGATTCTCAAAAAAAAAAAAAAAAATCCCACCAATATACAGATTATCGTTAATTTTATTTTATAATATAATTCTAAAAGCAATAATATTAATATTTTAAATTAATTATACAAAAATTATTTAAATAAATTTTATATTATTTTATTTAATATATTATTTTAATAATGTTTTTTTCCCACTATTCTTTGCTTTCGAAAGTGCGGGATGCATTTTAACATTTCTATATGTAGTATAATTACTACATTTGTCGAAAATAATGTACAAGACTAATTAGTTGAACATCTTATATTAATGCATATTGATAATTAAATAGAATAATTTTTTAATTAAAAATGTATTTATTATCTCGAAAGTGAATGTTGAGCGCAACTATTTTGTTTCATTAATTAATGAACAATTTTTTTTTTACTTTACTGAATTGGGAAACCTTTAGCTCTTAAGATTGGTATTCTATTACTGTGCTAAATTATTTTTGTAGTATCATTTTAAAAATATAGTTCTTTAATGTCTTTAGTTAATATATATAAATTTTATAAGAATAGTGCAGAAAAACTTAATCTCAATACGATTACGAATATATTAATTTATTTGCTTTGATTATATTTTTACCACTTAGTGCACCTATACCTCGGCGAATAACATCAAGAAAATTCTTAAGCATATATGTATTATTTATTGATATTCTTAAGCATATATGTATTATTTATTGATTCTTCGAGATAAGACTTAAACTTATGCTTCTTTCTAGTTCATACTAAAAATTTATACATTTTAAAACGTTTCGAGAGATATTTTTTTTGTAAATAGATCATTAATGATTTTTTTTAAAATGATTTTATTTTTGTTTAGATGATGTCAGTGAGATCAAAGAGAGGGAAGCAATTTTTTGTTGTTGTAATTAGTTAACTATTTATAAAGTAATAGTTTTAAATTAGTTTTTAAAATTAAATCTATCCTTTGTCTGCAAAATTGGATTACTTTCTTTAGTTAGGTTTTCTTGTGATTATTATCCATATGAAAACTGCGATTTCATCCGATCTGGGATTGGGAGATCACAGGATCGATTTTGATGCTCGAAAGTCTGGCGCTTAAACTTCTTATGTACTCCCGAGCTATAAAGCCATCGGCCTTTTTTTAAAAAAAACAAATAGTTAATGATGACTTTGATATTAAGGCTTGTTTTGGTAGCTGCTCTTGTCAATAGCATTTCGGGTGTGATATTTAATTCTATTTAGAGCTGAAAAAGATAGAATTGATATATTTAAGAAATTTAAAATCATCTGAGTTATAAACGTGTATTAACTCATTTTTTAACCTTGAAAAATCAAAATATTTACCATAAACAAATATTAAATTTTCCTAAGCATCTTCAGGAATTTTGTGAAGTGACATTTTTGGATTAATCAATTCAAGAAAAAGTAAACCTAAAAAGTCTAAATTGTTCATATTTTTGTATAGAAAATCAAAAAATTCTAACGCGTTTTTTTTTGATGGAATATATGTAAATATTTCTGTTTGATTTATCCCTGTAATTTTCAAACTGGTCACGTTTACAAGTAATTGTTTTTTTTTAAACTTCTCTATTTTTAATAAACAATATTTAGTGTAATTGATTTATTTTGTAAATAGTATATAGTGCATTAGTCAAAGAAAAAAAATAGATAATGAAATCTCTAACAAACCATGTATCCAGCATTTGAAGTGTAACTAAGTTTTAAATGGAAAATATATATAATTTTGAATATAGCTGCAAATTGATATAAAATCAAATTTTTTAATTCCATAATCAACTCCATTATCTAGATGGGTACCACCAGCTTTAAAGAAAAACCGGAACTTTAGGAATAGAATTCAAACCCATCCTTTGGTTTGTGAATATGGTTTAAATTAGATATATAGTTGAAACTTGTGGACATATCTATAATTTAGAATATTTATTTTTTACTTATCACATACATATTTTTAATCTAACTTTATGTACAAATCATTACATAACACAATTATGCTAGGCTTTAAACAAAACAAAAATTAAGAATATTAATATAAATCTGGAAGCATTTATAAAACTATTCTTGTAGCTTTGTGTTTGTAGAAAATTTTTTAAAAGTATCATAAAGCAAAAATCCATAACCTATGTAATTCTATATATATATAAAGAATGATAGTTGTGCAAGTTGAGTTATTAACAAACAAACTTTTTAAATTTATATATGTAAGGATATAGAAAAAGATAACCAGTAACTTATGCACATTAGAGCTGTCTTTAATTTTAGTATTGATACTTTTTGAGTTTGCTAGAAAACATTACTTTTAGATGTTGAAAAATTTCTAGAATTTACTACTGGTACAAACTTTCAAATTCTGTATATCTCCAGATTTTCTTGCGTTAGTAATAAATTCTCTTTTTCTCTCTTTTTTTTTTAACAATTGAGAAGCATAAAGCAAAATGCAAGATTCATCAATATTAGTGCTATATTTGTTGAGTTATTAAGTAACAAACAAACAAACTCAAATTTATATATGTAATAGAAGATAGATGACGTTCATTTATAACAAATAGAAATTCCAAAATTAAATTGTTACAATTATCAAATTAAATTCAATTTAAACTCATCATTTCAATTAATAAATGCATGAATGTTTTGTCACGTTTAATATAAAATAGAAAAGATTATAATGAAAATTATTGTAGATATAATATTTAGAGTTTATTGGATTCTAAAATTTGGTTTTAGAGAATCAAGAAACACGATAGACATGAATTTGTCGCAGAAAAATGCAAGTATCTGAAACAAAAGAGTGATTTATATATTGTTTTATTGATTTAATCAAGTCATTTACTCAGTTAATCAAATAAGTTTATGACAATGTTTGAATTTAATTGGTTGACGATCAAAATTTATATAATGGAGCATCTATATGGTGAAATAAGAGGAAGTGCTATTACTACAGGTGGAAAATCAGGGCATTGGAAATGAAAACTGGTGTTCAACCAAAATGTGTGGTTAGTTCAACATTGTTTCAATTTTTGTAACTGATATTTAGAAATGTTTATAGGTGGCTTAATGAAATGAGATTATAGGTATAGCTGGTCTATGAAACTTGTAATCTTGTGTTATTTGTTTATTATTATTGATCTAAGTATTGTTGTATGAAGTTTGAATTTAAAATTGTTATCATTAGCTTATTAAATGTTATAAATTCTTATAACTTATTTTTGTTTTAAAATATGCTTATGTTTTATAATTCTTACTTGATTAATATTAATATCTATCTCATTATTCAGTATTTCCAACTGTTGCTAGTTTGAATTTAAATTTGCTTTATTATGTAGTAGCTCTTTTTTATTTTTTGCATAACCGATTTTCATCTCTTGTGGATTTATTTGAAACTATTGTTGCAATCCTGAGTGAATCAAGAGATTATGAAACCCATATCAAATAAAGATTTGGGTTTGAAAACTCTCTTGCTTAAATTGGGATTGCAGTGGTAGCTTCAAATAAATTTGTAAGAGATGAGAGTTGATTGTATGAAAAGTAAAAACAGGGAGCCAATATTAAATATAAGGACTGATGTGGTGAAGTAGAAAAAGTGGCAAATACAATTTTAGGTGAGAATATTCAGAAGAATAAAAGTAATAGAAAAGTAAGACAGTAAATGTGTAAAAGAGAGAAAAAAAGCATGCAGAGAATATAAGTGTATTATTAAAAACAAAGAAAGTGAAAAAGATGTTAATATTAAATGGCAAAAGTAAAAAAAATAAAGTTTAGCTAAAATAGATAATTATAGAGAGAAAATGAATAATAAATTGTTGGAGGATATAAATAAAAGAAGAGATGGGTGTAAAAAATTTTGGACATATATTAAAAGAAGGAATGTAAGGTAGAGAGAAATAGTATTACTAGATGACTAGAGAATAGAGTGTTGTTCTAGAGAAGAATTAGAGACAATCTTAAATAAGTATGTAATGGATATAGAAAAGATGCTAGATGTGAAGTACAGAGTGATAGTAAACATGAAAGTATATAGTAATGGAAATATTGGGTTTAGAGAAAATGAATTAAATGAGGCAGGGAAGAAATTGAAAAGTGGAAAGGCAAGAAGTTTAGATGGATGGGCATCAGATATGGTGATGTATTTAAGAAATAGAGCAAAATTAAACCTATTATGTTTTAATAAGATTGCACAGAAGAGAGAATTTCCAAATAGCTTGAATAATACAAGAATAAGGTTACTATTTAAAGGGAAGGGTAAGAATAATAAAAAGTTAAACAATTATAGACTGATAGCAGTAATGCCAGTGTTGTATAAGTTTTCATGTATATGGTAACTGGAAAGATTGCAAAGTGGATGGAAGAAGATAATATAGTGGGAGAAATGCAAGGAGGTTTTCGATTGGATAGGCATATAGGAGATAGTTTATTTGTAGTTATACAACTTGTAGATATGAGTAGGAATATAGATAGACCGTTATACATTGTTTTTATAGATATAGAGAAGTCATATGATAAAGTAAATAGAGATTATGGATACGTTTAGTAATTAGGAAATACAGAATCAGTTAAAAATGGGATGGGACTAAGGTAAGGATGTCCTATATCACCTATTTTGTTTTTGTTATATTTAAGAGAAATGGAGAGAGTAATAGAAAGATTGGAAAGAGGGATAGAGATACCATTAATAGGTGGCAAGGGAGTATATACATTATTGGGTCTTTTATTTATGGATCATATCTTTTTGTGCACAGAAAATAGGGAAGATATGGAAGTTATGCTGAAGACATGCACAAGGATGGATAAAGAGATAAGGATTAAATTTAGTGAAGAAAAATCAAAAGTAATGATGATAAATACTGGTGAAAGAGAAGAGAAAGACTTAATTTGGGGATATAAAGTTAGATGTGGTGAATAGGTATAACTATTTGGGAATTATCTTGAGTAATCAGATAAATTGCTTGGATGAATGGGAGAAAAAATTGATAAATGAAGCAAAGAAAAAAAAGGGATTGATAAAGAAATTAATGGTGTTTTCATATAATAAATATGATATATCTAGAATTGTATAAACTTACGGTAATGTTGCATTACATGTTAGCATTGGGGTGTTGGATTACTTAGAAAAAGTACCAAGAAAAGTAGGAAGACATGCATTAGATGCAGATGTGTGGATGGAAAAGGAGGCAATTCAAAGAGAAATGGGATGGTCAAGTTTTTATATGAGATGCAAAAAGCAAAATGTTTAGTAGATTGCAATTTATGAATAATAAGAGAATAGCCAAAATGGTATTTAATTGTGTTATAAGTAAAGGACAGGCAACAAGATGAGATAGAAAGATAGTACAGTATGCAGAAGATTTGGATAAAGAATTTATGTTAGTATACTTATACAAAAGATGAAATGATTGTCTTGGGAGAATTGTTGAGTGTTATAGTGGCAAGGAATGGGATAGAAGAATAGGTGTAATAATAAAAAATATGAAGTTGGAAAGATGGAGAGCTAGTATGGAGAGTAAAAAGAGTTTAAATATATATAGAAGCAAACAGAATATTAGGTGTGAGTTAATTTATGATAATAGCAAGAAAAGTAGTTTGTGTTTAAGGCTCGATAAGGATTTTTAGCAACAAGGGAATATACACATAAATGGAAAAATATGGGTGAGTTGGTCTGCAAGTTATGTAAGGATGGTATAGAAAATATTAGGCATCTGTTAATTAAATGTAAATGCAAGCAAAAAGGGTACAAATAATGAAGTTGTGAGAGAATAAATATAAACAAAGTGATTATATAGAAATTGGGTTCTTGGTGTTTATGCTGGATTTGGGAAAAGATAAGGGGGATTTAGATATAAAGGTCATAGAGTTGACAAAAATTATATTGTGGAAATGGGATGGAGCAAGATAGTGAAGAATATGGAAAAAACTTAGGATGGAAAAGGGAAGGTAAGATGGCTAACTGGTTTCTCTGAGCATAGTGGCTGAGAGATTTCTGATTCCAAAAATGGAGAAGCCACAGTGCATCACATTATTACATGTTGTGTGGTCGACAAAGGAGGCAATTCAAGGAGAAATGAATTGGTCATGTTTTTATATGAGGCAAAAAGTAAAATGAAAATGTTTGGTAGATTGCAATTTATGGATAATAAGAGAATAGCCAAAATAGTATTTAATTGGGTTATGAGTGAAGGGGAGGCAACAAGATGAATGAGAAAGGTAATGTGGTATGCAGAAGATTTAGATAAAGATTTTAAGTCAGTATACTTATTAAAAAAAAGTGGGATGATTGTGTTAAGAGAATTGTTGAGTGTTTGCATTAATAAAAAATGGGGAGTTGGAGAGATGAAAAACTAGTATGGAGAGTAAAGATCTATATATAGTAAACAGAATATTGGGTGTGAGTTAATTTTTGGTAATAGTAAGGAAAGTAGTTTATTTAAGGCTCAAACAGGATCATTAGCTACAAGGGAATATACACAAATTGGAGAAATGTGGGAGATTTAGTTTGCAAGTTATGTAAGGAAGGCATAGAAAATATTAGGCATCTGTTAATTGAATGTAAATGCTTACAAGCAGAAAGGTTGCAAATAATGGAGTTGTGGAAGAATAAATACAAATGATTATACAGAAAATGGATTCTTGATTTTTATGCTGGGTTTGGAAAAGATAAGGGGGATTTAGATATAAAGGTCATTGAATAGACAGAGATAATGTTGTGGAAATGGGTTGGAGCAGGATAGAGAATAGTATGGGAAAAACTTAGGGGTAATAGAAGTTAAGGTAGCTAACAGGTCTCTCTAGGCCTAGTGGCTGAAAGATTCCTCCTTCCGAGAAAGGAGAAGCCATAGTGCATTGCATTACCTCACGTGATTGTGTGACAAGAAACATCTTGAAAAGCTTTTATAAAGGAATGAAAGCCGGATTGATGTATTAAATAAATCTTTTTTATTTATAATGAGTTGCCTATATCAATTTTGTTTTGAATTGATTATTTTAATTGTAGTGGTAACTCTGTGATCATATTACATACACTCTGTGACCACATTACAATAATATATGGTCACACATTGCTACCATTTTCTAATAATGTTATAAAAAATTTTGATTTTTCTTCAGTCACTGCACTCTTTGCAGAGTAATGGGATCCTGTAAATATTGAATTATGTATTTCTAATAAATATTTTTCATATCTTATTAAAGATCTTTATTATTCCATACCACATCATATGGTATATTTCATAGTGATGATGCATAAAATTATTACTATATTATAATTTTTTATCTGTTGTATGGTAGCATATTGCCTTGAAAATTAAAGTTTGTTATGTATATGTTGGCCTTATTTTATTTGTATCTTTCTGAATAGACCTTTTCCCATAAAGTAATATATATATATTGTGCCCTTTTCTATAGGTCCGAAATAGCTAATTATAGTAAATTACTAAAAATTTTAAATTTTGGAAGATATTCTTTTGATGTGTTGATTATATTTTGTTAATAATATCTTAAAATACAATTTAAAGCTAAATAAAATATGTAATGTTTAAAAATTATAACGAATCATTTAAGAACAGTTAAGTAAAGCTAAAAATATTAGTACATATGGTTGCAAAAGCTTGCCATAATAAATAACTCGGCTATAAATATTTAAAAGAATGTTAAAAAAGTTCAATTTTAATTGTTTTAAAACTTATAATTAAGTAAATACATTTAAATTTATAAATCATATTTAATAATCATAATTAATATCGTATATTTTAAAAGTAAGTTTTATGGTAGTGAAAGTTATATCTGATTCTATATTTTCCAAATTATTCTTCTACATTTTTTAATTGTATTATTTTATTTAATACAATAAGTGTAGCAATTTATTTATTCCCAGACAGAAAAAAATCGGATAGTCTGTCTTGATTATTAATCATGTGACTTATGTAATATAGAGTTGCACACATTTACTTGCTAAAATTTAGATTAGTCAAGTTCAAAGTATTTTAGAATTGTATTATAGAGTTAAATGTAATTATTACCTATCATAAACCAAATAATAAATATTAAGTTAACTATCGTTATAAATGTTTAAATAGTGTAATAAAAATGAATACAGTTAAAAGTTAATATTTTTGTTTAAATAAAAATAGATAAATATTAAAAGTGGGATAAGATTATTAAATATTGTTTAAAAAATTATTTTAAAATATTTAAGTAATTTAGTAAAGTAATAATTGATTCAAAAGTTATATTTTAAATAATATTTTTTAAGTTTTAATACGTCATCATTTTTATTTTGAAATTTAATTGTGTAAAACTGAAACATATGCTAATTTTGTATCAAACTAAAAGTAAGAATCAACCAACAGGATAAGGTATTCTTATAGGTTATAAATACTGTTGCAGTTGATTTATCAAGGGGTGATTAATAATGTTTTAAAGGTAGCTGAATCATATCGGAAGCTATCAAGGTGATTGTAAGTTTAATTTTATTATTTTAGTCAATTCTAGTGCTCTCTTATAATTTTATTTGCAAAAATTAATAGGTATTATTTTAAAAAGTATTTTTCAAAAAAGAGTGTAAACTAAAAAATATTTTAATAACTTCATTTAACATGTGTTGCTAGTTTTTTAAAAGTTTTCTTACCAGGAGTATTTTGTCAAAAATCTAATATATAACTTCGCGATAATAAAATGGATATACCAAGAAGTAAAATATATTCAATTTATAATATTTTAAAAATGTATATAATATTTGTTGATATAGTTTCATTGATGCTGAACAAGAGAACTGTTCTAATGAATAAAATAGCAGTATGGACATTGTACAAGAAACTTAAATGGGAAAAAATTGTTTGCCGTCTAAAAGTAAAGACGCATTATTTTATATTGTAAGATAAGCTTGTCCAAAATTAAGAAGTAGTAAGACAAGTATACTTTATGATAAATTTATAGAAATATCAAGTTGTAAAAGTAAATGTTATATCCTTTGTGAAGGAAACATTAAATAATTCTACAAGAAATTATTTAAAAAAAAAAAAAAAACTCACGGAGAATATTTACTAAAGCGTATATATTATAAAAAAACCTAAAGTCTAAAAGGGTTAATATGCACTTATAAAAGTTTGTTTGGAAAACCTGAAAATTAAGATAATAATGAAACGCTGAAAATAAGTACTAAATGGAAATAAATTTACTACGGAAGAAACCTATAAAGAAAGTAAATATATGATTAAATAAAAAGGATAAAGTTATGGAAATAAATATTGCACAAATAATTTATCCGGATAGATCAAACTAAGCCAAATGGAACAATGCATTACTATGCCAATATGGAATATTCTAGGAAGCTTCACGGGATTATTTTTTAGTATTATGATTTCAATAATCATCATTCTGGACTATAGAAGTTATAAACTATTATTGTATTAACTATTCCAGAATAGATTGTTGATTATTTTATTTAATTTTTTAGATTTCAAGACATAATATTTTTATTATTCATTTTTTTTTTTTTGAACCTGCTATTGTGTATACCGGAAATTCGGATGGCTCTTAATACCGGAAATATATTGTCTTATTCATCGTTATAGCAATGGAGGAGAGTGTAGAATTTTTTTTGAGAACATTTAAAAAAAAAAAAAACTCTCGCGAAAATAATAAACATTTTTTTAAAAACTTTATCAAGAATCTTCGTCAATTGAAGAGTTAATTGAAGATATACATAATTATAGTCTTGATTTTTTTTTATTTATTAACTTAGTTAAAATGTAAATTTTTGATTAATAAGGATAGGAACATGAATATTAATTATTTATGGTATTAGAATCCTATAGTATAATATTTAATAATTTAAATTAGAACATTTAAATAGAAGCATGGATGTTTTTTTTTGTTTTATGTATGCGATGTTATATCTAGTTGGAGAAAAGAAGACTGCAAAAAGTGATAATGATGAGCTAATGTCACTTGGTAACAACTAATGAATTATTGATATTTATTATGATGTATTTTCTTGTTTTTCTTTTTTAGATTGCCTATGAATAATAATGAATGAAGTATAAATGTTTTAATTATATGTAAACACATTTTATACATTTTAAAACATTGTGAGATCAGGATTTATTTGGAGTATGCATACTATGATTTTATACTAGTTATATAACCCAACATGATAATAAATATTTGTGTGATTCTTTATAAAAAACTTTCATATTATTGGATGTTCAAGTATTATCTGATTAGTTTGTATGTGGATAAGAATATAGAATAATGAAGTAAGCAAGCTTTTCTTATGGATTAGTAAGATTGCTCTAATTATAGTTGAATTTTATTTATTATTTGAATATGCAAGCTAGTAATTTGTCGATGTTAGACCTGATAAATCTTTAGGAAATAAGAATAGGATAGTGATCTGGTATTAATAATATGGTGGGCATGAATTCAGGAGATTATTAAGTTAGGATATTTAGGGAATATGAAGAATATTTTATAATATTTGTAGATGTGCAATGCAGTTAACAAAGCCCTGCAATTGTATATTTATTTTGGACAGTGTTTATTTTCTTGGAGTATTGATGTTCAATAAAGCTGAAGGAATAGCTTGACATCATTTATAGTATTTGAGGACATTAGACAGAATAGGTCTTGCCTCTAGTTTTATAAATACACTGTTCCATGGTATATTTTTATTCGATATGAGTTATGAGTTATACTCTAGTTTTTCTTCCCATCCTACAAATCTATTCGCTATCTAGATTTCCAAAAAGTAGCTACATCGTATAGTATGGTATTTTTAAAAGAAAATAATAGATGATTTAGAGTTAAAGATATGCAATTGTTTGGAATGAGATGAGTTCATTTACTTGTATGAAGAAATAGAATTTGTATGAATTGGAATTAAAAATCCAATGGACTTCAAATGAAAGAATCATAAAATATGTTATAGATTTATTTTATTTTGGAAATAAATATAAGATCTTAAGAATAAAATATGTAAAGCAAAGTTGCTTTTGAAATATTAAATAATATTAAAATATTTATTTCAATTTTAAAAAATGAGTACTGCATATTTTTTAATATAATGCTATAAAGTAAAAACGATCTACACAATAAGTTTAGGTACAATTTATACTTATTCAATAATAGAGAATGTAACAGTAATTATCATTATATGGTGTTATAATATTGTTATAATGGAATGTATTATAGTTAATAAATACAGTAGTGAACAATAGTATCCATAATTTAGAAATAAATTATCAATAGATATTTTACATGATATCGATAATATTGCTAAAGTGAAATTGTCTAGTAAAAAAAGATATCCATGTTTTCGATTAGTATTATTTTATGTTTATCCGTACTATGTTTCTATAGATGTTTAATAAAAAAAAAAAGAAGAAGCATACTTGAATAATAGCTAAAGGATGTAAAATATATTTGAGTAAGCATTAAATAAATGTAATTTTTTTTATATAAGATTGATCAAACAGGGATTAATAATATTGTATTATTTTATCTTTTGTTTTTTTGATGTAAGTCAGAGTAAAGACTTAACGAGGTTCGAATATAAAGAATGTATAATGGCGCAAATCTTTAAGATATTTTAAATGTACATATTGTAAATAAATTTGTGTGTTGTTAATGTTATAATAAACTTTGTTAAAATTTGCTTTCTCAAAATTTGTGTGTTTGGTTTATTATTTTTTCCATCTTCATGAATTTAAACACAGAGTTAAAATTAAACATAAAATTTTGCACAAAAGATAAATAAAGAATTATTTTTTAAGAATTCGAATATTTTATTGGTATTCATTTAATTAAGTAATCATAATTTTATATTATCTTATGGTCATAAATTAGACATCATAATAATACTTTAGACATCATAATAATACTTTGAATTATATGCTATCTGTTGCCACACACCTTTGTTTGTCAGATTATCAAATGCTACCACGTATTATATTATTATATGAAGATAAAAGATTATATTATATTTATTATTTATTATGGTAATAAAAATATAGTGAAAAGGAAAGATATACAGAATTAGTTATACAATGAAGAATATTATTATTATTTATTATTATTAGTTTAAATGTAGTAGATTATGACATAAAAATCCCTTCTCATATTTTACTACCGTAATTTTTATTAACTTAGAATACATTTATGAACCTGAGATTTTATTGAGCTAAATTATTATGGATAGAAGATTAAGATTTAATTATTAGCTTAACCTGAATAAGTAGAAATTATTAAAGTCATAAGAATACTATAAGTTTATTTATTTGAAATAGTAATAGGGGGGATAGTGTTCTTATGCCATTGAGGTAGTATCCTGTAGGATATTGGCTCAATGTAATCTTTCTTGTCACCTGTATTTTCACTTCAAAGTCTCATGAAAATATTAAATATTTATTTAATTTATTTTATAAACTGAACCTTATTCATATTTTAAATTTGAGCTAGTGAAACATTTTATTTTAATGCTGAATATTTTATTTATTAATTATTAACTGAGCTAGAACCTGTTTTATTTTATATAATATACTGTCCGGAAGTGAAGATGCAAACGGACCAGGTTAGAATATATATATAGTATTATTATAAATAAGAAATATTTTTCTAAAATATTAAATATCCTGTCCAAATCTTTAGAATATTGGGTCAAACTTTCAACTATTTCATGCATTGGCCAAATATGATGATTTATTAATGGATTAAAATTCATTCATTATGACTGGGTTCACGCAATAACACAATGGAAAACTTTTGCAAGATTCCAGCGGCTTCCTTTTATAAAATATATATGTACTGACAAAATCATCAAAGGGAATCATATATTAAATTTGTTGTATCATAAAAATAATAAGGAACTAACAATTTTGATTCATCTTTCATGAATGGCACATATACATATTACTTTTCATAATTGAAATAAAATACTTGTTTTATATTTCACCTTTGAGTGGTAAGTTTTAAATTGCACTTTACACAAAAAAGTGAAGCTTATTATTAGCAAAGAATTATATGGCTGAGCGCTTTCAGAAAACTTAAGTCTCCACATTCATAGCCTACTTTAAGTAAAGTTTAGCGGTAATTTATGCAAAGTTTTCTTTCATAAAGACCATTTTCTGGAGATTGCAAAGCACGATTCTTTTCAGTTTATTGCATAGTTGTCATTTGCAATAAAGCATGCCTCCTTAATTTTTCGTTTCATATCACTACGTTCTAGTGCCCTTGTCATAGTGGATTCGAACACATGGCCTGTTGTTTTTTGGTGCTTTTCAATAACTTGGTCAAGCAAAAATATTGATCAAAAATGAAGTAAAACATTTGTAGACTATATATATATATTAAAAAATAACTATTTTAAAATAGTTTTTCAAGTTAAAGAGGATCAGCTTGAAGAAAAAGTCTATCAACATTTTTTTTTTTTTTTCAATATGTGTAAACTCTAAATTAGTAATACGATTGAGATTTTTTTAAAAAAAAAAACTTAAGTTAAAAAAAAAATCGAGATCTTATTAAAAAATACCAAGATTACATAAATTTAAATAAATCAGTGATATAATATAAAATATCCTATAACGCAATAATAATCATACACAAAAAAGCTCTTTTCAGCAAATATTAATTTTTGCCTTTTTCAGTGTGTTTCAATTAATTTACAATTATGATCTACACTGTATACATAAAATAGAAAATATACTAAATAATTATGTACAATTCACACATGTCTCTTAATACACAAAACTCATATATTTGAATTGATGAAATGTTTAACAATTTATGTGGATTAGATAGAAAAATAATTTTAATCAAACAACACTCACTAATAATTCAATTTTAATAAAGAATTGAGTAAATAGTTATGCTTCCAGAGGATTTAAATTATCTTTCCAAGTGTTATTTGTTGAACCTACTTTAGTTTGTTGTACTGTGTCACAATAATTAATTATTTTGATAAAGTTCAAGTATAGCATTCTTTACTTGGTCTTTGCTAGAAGATGATTTGCCACAATTTTATGATGTATTTGATATTTGTCAAAGCCTCAGATAAATGAAGCAGTACTGTTAATCCACATACAAATCATAAAAGAAAATGCAGAGATTATTTTTATCTTTCATGGGATAACAATTAGGATCCATCATCTTTTAAATATTCATTATCATTTATTAATTATTTTTATTGATTTTGCAATCCATCCATTTCCAGTCTTTTAAATAAAGAAACTGAAATAATTATAAATGATTTTAGTCTTCTTATAACTGAAAATATCTTACTCAATATAAAGCTTTTAACTTGGTGACTGTAGAAATCTAATCTGACAACACAATTGTTTTAAAAATGATGAAACAGTTTGCATGACTTAAATTGCTAATGTAATTCCAAATCTTTCTTCAATATCATTGTTACCCAGCTTTTAATAGAAGTCTGTATTAAGTGAATCAAGTTATCATAAAATATTTTTTAATCAAGCTGAAAGGTTAGAAATTTATTATTTTGTGAATTTGCAAATCTTCTAAATGGAATTTAAGATTTATTATAAAATTTTTTGCCAGAATGTCATTAACAATTACAATATAGTTATTCTATATTTTGTCATTGTTTCACAGTAAATTTTCATTACAAACATATTTGTAATGCGATGTATTATAGGATAACTATCTTAATTAAGTTTTAGGATAAACTATTGAGATTCACAATGTCTTGACTTATTTGAAGTATTACATTTTTGATTAAAATAATCTTGAGAACAGACACAAGTATGCTTAAAAAAAAAAGGCATAGATTCTAATATGAAATCTGAAAGGAGGATGTGGAAATCAGAATTTAAAATTGGTTAATGCAAACTAATAATACTAAAGAAATAAAGAGACTTGTAGAGTTCATCATTTAATCTTCCTTCATCCACATCCAATGAATCAAAAATTTTACCTGTTTTACTTTACCAAAGAAAGTGTTTTATAACAATTGCATAATTCAAGAGTATGATATAGCAATACTTTTAAAATTTATTTGACAAAATTTTTGGTTATCCAGAGAATATATGAAACAACAAAAACATTTATTTCTTCATGATTTTAGAAAAATGGTTGGGCACATCTTGTGCAGCAAACAATACTCCAGCTGATAGTTTTAATGGAAAGCACACCCACACAAAATATGCAATTAGTATCGCATCATGTAGGTAATTAAAAAAAAATTACATTGCATATGAGCAAACCTAATGACATTTCTGAAAGTGGGGTTACATACTTTATGTTTCTCAACATACTTGTAATTTGGACTTTTTTCTATTCAGATCTTTAACTTATGATCATTCAAGTAGTTATTATATGATTAACATGAAAGCTTTGCTGCAATTATTGCAGAAAAGAAATGAGTCTATACAAAACTCATCAAATAAAGAATATACAAATGAATAAAATAATTCTAAAATTATATATAAAAGATATAAATAAACCAATATAAAAAATTGAAAAACAATGATAATATGTATATGTTATATATTGGTAAAATAAAGGAAGCCATAGAAAATACGTAAAAGATGAATAAATAATAATAAATACTGCTGAAATAATATGTTTAATGATTTGCAAATCTTCTAACGCCTCCTAGTTCAACTTTTTATAATCGGAAATACTGTCACTCTCTGTCAATTATCTCTCAGTTATGCTTTGATACAGACATGCCTTGTCAAAAGTTGACTTAGCAGATCATTAAACATATTTCAACCAAATTGCAAAAATAAAAAAAAAAAAGCACAAAATGAATATTAGAAAAAAATAAGAAAAAGCAATTATACATCTCCTACTCCCTCTTGAAAAAAAAAATGAAAATTTTCCCTCTTCATTTTCACTAAAACTACAGTTTTATCAAGCATCTTTTTTTTTTAAAACAGATAAGCGGGAAAGTGGTAAGTGCTAATGATAAACATTCAAACTTATATTATGCCATGGTTAAAAATTATATTCTTGATATTTAAAATTTTTAGTTTTTTATTTTGTTTGCAAGATAATGAAATACAATGGGTTGAATATTTCATCAATATCATTAGCCACTCAATTTAAAAACATATCTCCAATAATTTCTATTATTGTTAAAGCATTTTTACAGAGTACTATGTTACATCATTGTGTGTTTGTTAACTGAATATTATCAACATACTTTGTAAACAAACGGGAAAGGAATAACTTACATAAATTAAATAAAATTACTTCCCATGATTTTCAAATATGTTATTTTAATCTGTAAATTATAAATCAGTTTTTAGCTATATACTTTTTTATTCTTTAAACTTTTATATAATTTAAAAACATCTAGTATTTCACTCCTCCCAATAATAATACAAATTGTAATTTTTATGAGTGGGAATAATCAACTACTTTAAGTACTATCAGTTAAAGCCATTAAGTATTAATCTCACCTATATTTTCTCTAAAACATGTTATTCAAGTCATCAAATATTTTAAATAATAATTTACTAAATAAACAAAAGTTGGCAAACACTGTTTTTGAAATTTAATTTTTTATAATGGCCATGGTTATATGAGTGATGCAAATACATGAAATTCAGATTATAAGGTTATATCCATTTACATGAAACATTTGATAAATATGAGTACTCTCAAACTTATTTGGAAAAATTGACTAAAGAAAAAAAAAGATAGTAAGATCTTTATTTTTTAAAAACAATTTTGATTAAACTTAATACACTATTACTCCATGTGTTTCAAAAGATACACTTTTTGAGTAAAATCATAAATACAGGATATAAATATTGATGCAATATATATATTTAAATAGTTTTCATGTTCATCTGTAGAAAGATTGCTTCATCATCATCATCAACCATTATCAATTCACTGCAGGATGAAGGTCTCACCAAATTCAACTTCTCTTCTCCACATCAACCCTGCACACTTTCTTATTTAATCCATCCATCTCACATGTGGTCTCTTTTTGGGTCTTTTACAATCTCTTGGAATCCAGTTTAAGATTTCAATTGTCCATCTATTATCATCTCTTCTAGCAATATGTCCAGCCCAACTCCACTTCAGTCTTTTAATTTTTTCAATGAGGTCAGCAACACCTGTTTGTTCTCTTATCCATATATTGCATTTTCGATCTTTTCTTGTTACTCCCACTGTGCATCTCGCCATACTTCTGTGAGTGGTCTGAAGTCTCTGTATTGCTCTTTTATTAAGTGTCCAAGTCTCAGATCCATAAGTAAGAACTGGTAAAAAACATTTATTAAAAACCTTCCTTTTCAAACATATAGGCATATTTCCTTTTAGTATCAAGTTATTTCTACCAAAAGTACTTCAACCAAGTTTAATTCTATGATTAATTTCAACTATTATGTTTCCATCTGTATTAATAATCTGACCAAGATATTTGTAACTGTTAACTTCTTCTAACTCACCATACTTAATCTTTATTTTCATATTTTGAGAAAATCCATTAGACATTACTTTAATTTTTTTAATATTTTCTGTAGTCCTACTTTCATCTGATAACTCCTGCAACATTTCCTGTAGCTCTAAAGCATTATTTGAAAAAACAACTACATCATCTGCAAAATATAAGTGACTTAAATAATCTCCATTTACTTTCATTCCTCTAGTTTTCCATTTTAATCCACAAAATACTTCTTGCAGCACTGCTGTAAAAAGTTTTGGAGATATTGAGTCACCCTGTCTTACACCCTTCTCAATGTTGACTTTCCCAGTATCCTTATGTAATCTAAATGTTACTGTTGCATTTTTATAATTATCCTTTAAAATATGACAATATCCTGGATCTATACCTTGATGATTCAATGCTTTAATCATTGAAGAAATGTTTATAGAATCAAATGCCTTTTCATAATCTACAAATCCAAGACATAATGGCAACTCATATTCATTTGTCCTTTCTATAACTTCTCTCAATACCTGTATATGATCTACTGTACTGGAACCACTTTTAAATCCAGCTTGTTCTCTTGGTTGGTGGAAATCTAATGTTCTCTGTAGACGAGTTGTAATTATCTTGGTAAAATTTTTATATAAAACTGATAAAAGGCTGATAAATCTGTAATTTCTAATATCTTCTTTATCACCTTTTTAAAATATTAATATTAATATTGCATTCTTCTAATCATCTGGTACATCGTTATCATTTAGACATTTGGTATATAACTTTGCTAAAAAAATTTCTATTTCTTCAACTGCTTCTTTTAATACATCAATTATAATTCCATCATTACCTGAAGCCTTTCCTTTTTTCATACATTTAATTGCATGTCTCACTTCTTCATTTAAAATTCTGGGCAATTCGGAAGATGTAATAGATATAGAAGGTACTTGTTCTTTATTATTATAAAATTTTTGATAAAAGTCTTCTACCCATTTCATGATGTCATTTCTCTTTTTAGTAATAATTCCATCTTTTTTTCTTATTGCAGATATAAATTTCCTACCAATACCAAAATGTTGTTTTACACTCTTGAGACTTTTATTCTCTTCTACAGCTTTCCTTGCTAGTTCACAATTATACTTTCTTATATCATTTTCAACTCTTTTCCGCACCATTTTACAAAATTCGAGATATTCAATCCTTTTTAATGCATCATTTTTGTATATCTTCATATTCCTTTTTTTCTTCATAAATTCTTATCTCAGTAGAAATTTTATTGGTCAATTTCTGCTTTTTTCTATCAGCTATCTTTGTTGCAGTTTTTAAAAGTATATCAGTTATTTTCATATTAATTTCATTCAAATCTGAATCATGTTCAAAATCTACTAATACTTGAAACCAATTTGTAAGTTCTAATTTGAATTCATTAGAATGTTTCTGAAGATTAGGAATATCAACTGTAAATATTATTTTTCTTAATAATTTTTGTCTCTCTAGTTTTGCCTTAACATGTATCTTACATAACACATAATAACCACATTCCACTCTTTTGACGCTTTGAATCAAAATATATTTATTTATTAATATTACAGTTTCGACTGTTCCTAGCAGTCTTCATCAGATCTTATTATCTACTAAACTGTCTTTACTCCACCATTTTCTATCCCATCTTATATCTTACTAATCGATCATCACTTCTTGTGTTAAATTTATTTAGAACATTACAATCTTGAAATATGTATTTTCTGTTAGTCAAAATATAATCCAATTCTGCTGTACCTTCATTTGGATGCTTCTATGTCCATTTTCTTTTAACATTTTTCTCAAAAAAAAAAAAAGAATTCATAATATAATGTTTTTTTCTTCTGCAAACTCCACAAGTCTATGTCCTCTCTCATTTCTATTACCATAACCAAAATTACTTACAGCAATTTCATCTTTCATTTGTTTACCAATTCTAGTATTAAAGTCTCCCATAACAATTTTAAAATGTTGTTTACTCTGATCAAAAGCTTTTTGTACATCCATATAAAAATCTACTACTTCATCACTATGAGAACTTGTTGGGGCATAAACCTAAAATATCTGCATTTGTATCTGCTATTAAGTTGTATAACTAATATTGCCACTCTGTCCGATACCTATCAATCTCCACAATGTCGTTCTTCCACTTTTTATTTATAATGAATCCTACTCCACTTGTATTTCCAATATTTGTGCCCTTATAATAGAGTACATGTCCACTTTTTAAATCAATTGTCTCTTCACATTTTCTTTTAACTTCACAAAGCCCAATAATGTCCCATTTAATATAAGACAGTTCTTTTTCTAATTCTTGCAATCTTCCTTCACTTAAAAGTGATCTGCAGTTGTAAGTACCTAAATAAAAAGTCGACATTAAATGGCAGCCTGGATTCACAATCGGGATTTTTAGCACCCTCTGCCTTGGTTGGTGACTTTACAGCCTCTTGGGAATAAGGGCCATGATTTATTTTTGTCTGTCATATTTGTATATATCTATTGGAAAAATATCTTACCTGTTGTCTTCTAGATATTAAGTGTAGCTCTATTGCTAGAAATGATTTCTAGCAACAACTATAAAGTCCCATTTATATTAAGATGACTACACATATGTAATTCTGAAATCTATTCTTATAGATCACCAGATAATGTTTGATGAATGAGAATCTTAGTTAAAAAGTTTTTGAAAAATTTCCAGTGAAATAATAGATAATATGAATATTAATTTATGTAAAAAATTTAAAACTATTGAAGATCATCTGCCTTATTAAAAGTTATACAAGAGAAAAAATTCTAATGAAAAATAATATTTTCATTGCAGTTATGAAAGAAAATTGCTGATTATTTTATATTTCTAATACAAAGATAGAATATTAAATCATATCACAAACAGATGAAAACAAACTAATATTGGTTAATTAAAAAACAGATTACAAAATTTCTAGAAGTCACTGACTTGAATGAAGTCAAAAAATTGTGATATTAATACTATGTATAGGGAATTTGTAGAAATGTTTAAAGGCATGTATAAAAAATGAAAAGAAGTGATTTTAAAAAAATACAGTGTTGCAAACTGGATGAATATCAAAATATTGAAGTTAAGTGAAGATAAAACAAAATATGAAAAAAAAAAAATGTTTTATTTCTTGAATATAAGGTATTAAAAAATAAAATTTTATAATAAACAAGTTTATTTTATAATCATTTTTTAATGAAAACAAAGATGACATAAAAATATAAAAAAATAGGGGAAAAAACCAACTGAATTTAATTTTTTAAATGATGAAGGTTATAAAAAACATTTAAATGTAAAAGATAAATTAATAAGGTAAAATAATTATTCATAACATTTGTGATAAATGTAAATGAAAAATTATATGAAATAAAAGAATATAGGGTAAATATGTCTTGGAAAAGTTAAAATCAGACTGATAAACATAACGAACATTGTTGAAAATTTACTCGATTAATACTAGTCAATGGTGGACCCTCCCCCATAATAAGATCAAAATTTAAATCTGATGAATAAAATAGTTTTAATAACTACACATCTTTACATATTACAATTGCTAGAATAATAGAAAATTTCATAAAATAATCAAAGTTTTAAGTAATAACTATTTAAATAAAAATTCTGGTTTCATAAAAGAAACATTATTTTGTTATTGGAGAATTTTACAGATAAAAAGTGCATTACATGATAAAAAATATCGAAGTATACTTTTTTTAAAGCTTTTTATAATGTCTTTGTTATTACTGAACACAAACAATTAATTGTTTAGAAAATTGTGGAATAAAAGATAATTGCTCAACTTATTAAAAAATTATTTAAATAATAAATATGCTGTAACAAATATCAAATGTATTGGGTAATAAGGAATATATATTGTGACTATGCTATTTGCCACAGTTCATTAAAAATATGTAATATAGTCAGTTTTATTATAAAATTTTTTTTTTTAATTTAACAGTTATTTTATGTAATTTTTGTGTTTAAAGCAAATTAAACTATTATGTGTAATGGGCTGAAAAGCTTATCTAAATTATTTTACAACTATAGTATTTAAACTTATTAGTAAAATTAATAATATATTATTTATTTACTAGTTAGTAAGTATGCAAATTAAAAATATAATGTTGAAATAACAATTTTAACTATAAAATTTAATATTCAGTAAGTTTTTATAATGTATTTTGGAACTTGGGTATTAGTCCTGCAATACAGACAATGTATTGCACCTTTTCATATTCATATCAATGCACTGGTAACTTTGTAATCTTGCTATTTTGAGAACCATTTACAAAGTTATCAGCAGCTTCAATACGAATGTGAAAAGGCACAGCAATATGTCATCTATGTTGCAGAACTAATACCCAAGACATATTTAAAAAGAAAAAACATACATGTAAGCAAAAATCTATATGATACTTTGACACTGAATTAAATTTATTTCAAAAAATGTGCAAACATATTTTTTAAAAACAATACATATACACAGATGTTAAATTACTGACTCATATATACCCTGTGTAGTTGAAAAAAACAATTTGGAATTGAGTTCTGGAGATTTGAAATGGACAGAGCATGTGATTGTTTCCAAATTGCCATCATTTTAATTGTTATTCAGGAAAGAAACATTATTGAATATCATCTAACACTCCAATGAATGAACGGAACAAATTGAATATCACCAACAATGCAGAATTAACAAGAATCTGCATAACAGATCCAGAAATGCTGAATAAAGATGATAAAATGCAGAATTAAATAACAAATTTGAAATTAAAGATGAAAAAATGTAGAATTGAAGAACAATGAAGATCAAAAATCCAAAAAATGCAGAAGTAAATAAAGTTGAAATTGAAGATGAAAAAAGGCAGAATAAATAACACCGAATTAAACTAACTTGAAATTTAAATAGTAAACTTGAAGATAAAAAAAATTGAATAATACCAACAATGCAGAATTAAATAAAGTTAAAGAAATCCACAAAATCTCAAAAAAGAACCAACATATTAGTTTTGTTGTACATGTTTCAAAACACATTTTTGTGCACGTTTTCTATGAGAAATAACATTCAAACTGCAGAGTTTATTCGCTTGCAAGATTACTCCTTTATCACACATGTGAAAATGCCTATCTTTTCTTCACTGCAGGAATAATACCCAAGTATCTGTATTATAAATAATTCTTTATTCTTAGTTAATTATTTTAAATTATATAATAATGATGTCATAGAGTCTGCAATGTGTGTGTTCATCTTTGTGCACATGTTCTTGCTAAATTAAATCATCTTAGTTCCCGATTGGTACAGATAATTTATTAATTATGTTTAATGCATGTTGCAATTATTTTAGATTTTGTTGAAAATGTAGCAAACATAGTATTAAAATTGTTTCAATAATATTTTAATAAATTGAAAGTATGCTAGCCTTTCTCACATGCGCAATTATAACAGAGAAAGCCAATCAGATTTTAAATAGATACCTAATAAATAATCAAGCTTAGACACGAGACAGATTTTGATAGAAAAGGTTGATACCAACCTTTTCTAAACTTAACTTTTATATATATGAGCCAGTCTTAAGCATCTTAGCCCAAAAGCTTTAAATATATAAACAAATACAATTATCATTCATTGTGTTATAAATATAATATATTACGGCACGAAATCTCAGATTTATTATACCGCAATTTTCATAGCAGCAACGTTTGTAAACAATATATCTAAATCGCATGTTGAAAATTGATAATAAATTGAAAGTATTTTAAATTCATGCTAATAAAAATAGTTTTATTATTAATTAAAATGTATTTTAATATTATATTTAAGTAAAGAGTTAAATAAATTATTTAATATATATATATAAATTATTTTAAGAAAAAAAAACCCAGACAATTTAATTTATATGCAAATTTTCCTTGTCTGAAAACTGAAATAGCCAATCAAATAATGAGGGATAAAAGCTATAAATAAAGGTGGTCTGTAGTTAGAGTGGTGTGTGTATCTTTAATCAATAATTATTTATAAAACCTTTCCAATCAAGTAAAAAGTTTAAGTTCTAATTTTTTTCTTCTGGTTAGTAAAGTGTTAAAAGTACATTTTAAATGAAGAATAATATTTAAGAAGTTATTTTAATTCATTTTTATTATGGAGTAAGAAATAAAATATTCTCTATTAGTAATTCATATGAAACTGACTGAAACTGTGATAATTAGGGGAGACAAAATAAATTATCCAACAGATGTACCAATAGACAAGAAACTGTGCTGAAGATGATGCCATACAGATGGGAAAAGTCAGGATTTAGGAGTCTAAGAAATTTATTTTTAATAATATTTGTATGGTTGTGATGAAAGGACAATCTTACTTTTATTTTAATGATTAATCCTAAAAAACATAGATTGTTATGGAATAATTATATCAATTTTTGCTTAAGGAAAGTCATTAAAAACTATTTTAAAATTTACTTCCCATTTAAGAAGAGAAGGATGAATGCAAACTAACAAATATGTGAAAATAAATTTATATTTACTATTCTGCAACCTGTTATTTACAAATGTTTTTATTTTATAATATATCTACTAACCTTTAAAGAGACTGAACGGTTATAAAATATTTTTTAAGTTCTGTGAAAATTTTATTATAAAGTAAATATGAATTAATTGAAGAAGAGCATTATAAACTTTAAATTCTAAAGTATAAATTATGAATTAACAGTTGACTATAATTTTGTTTTAAATGCTTATTGATTCCAAGGAAAATATTGTTTAAATGCATAGGATAATGAAACTTTTGCAAATTATTATAAATTAAATGTGTATATTTAGAAGATGAATTTTAAAACTAAAAGCACTATTTATTGAAAGTTAAAATTATTTATGATAATTTTATATAAAAAATTAAGCATTTAAAAGGAAATGTTTCTACAATGTTTTATTAAACTGAGATAAATGAGGAGAATTGTAAAATATGAAAATTATCTTATGGAATAATTAATTCTAAACCTGGATAGATAAGAAGTATTTCCAATAGAGAAATGGCTTTATTAAATAATTAATTTTTATTAATCTTCTGAAATTTGTGTTCTCTTTGATTAACAGAACAAACTTTATTTTAAAAGTACTGTTATTAGGCAGAGATGGACAAGATTTCGATTGAATTTTGTTTGCTGTAATAATTTGTGGTTTTGCTGATCAGCATGCAGATAGCAGGGGAATAAAAAAATCTATTAAGTGAATTTAGTAGTCATGGTAACCTGTCTCTTTCTCAAGCTTAAGGGCAAGCAAGAAATCAAGAACATTTTTTTAGTAGCTTATTTTTTATTTTTCATATATTAACTAAGAAATAGTTAATAGTTATTTATTTTAGATATATTATTTAATATTTATGTGAGATATAAAGTTGATTTAAATATTTAATATTATGAAATAAAGAAAAAAGGTAAAAGAAAATTTAATATTTTCTGCATAGATAATAGGTCTATAACTTTCAAATGCAAGGATATCAATTAAAGAGGATGGATTCTCATTAATACTAAGGATAGGATTAAGTTATACTATTATTGATATGTATTTAACATTTATATGTGTATTTATTTATTATGAAAGTGCTAAATAAGGAAAACCAAGAAGATAATGCTTTTGTTCTTTATGATATACTAATTGATTTTTGAATACTGTATATACCTGTTAAATATCAATTTATTTAGATACTATGTGAAAGTAAGAGTATGCATAGTATATATTGTGTTTTTGAAATACTATGTATAATTATTAATAGAATATTATAAACAGTATCTGTTTAGATATAACTTTCCATGTTTGATCTCTGAATTATTTTTTATAAAAAAAGAATTTAAATGAAAGTATTTATTATGAAATATTTAAAATTATTTGTAGATATAATATTAAATCTTCATTATTATACTGAATTCATTTTAAAATGAAGTTTAGAAATTATTTTATGTCAAGATGATAGAATTTATTTGTGATATTGAATGAGTATTCTGAGTCTATATGATAAATAGTAGTGGCTCGGGATAGTAGTAGTGGAAATGAAATCCTGTGTGATAAAGATATTTGAATATGAAATATTATCTATTGAATGTAGCTTTGTGAATTGCTAAATAAAATACTGTTAACAGAGTCCTGTATGGTGATGATTCATGGTCAGTAGCATTTCTTTCTGCAAATCAATATATGCTCAGGTAGAAGCTATGCTAGGAATTTAAGTTAGACACAAGAATATGTGGCGTTAAGCTCTGCACCCACAATTTTATTACTTATTTTGAATTATTGTAGTTTTGTGTCCCTCACTTTAATCACTTCTTATCATCACTGGATCCTACATCATAATTGTTATACTTTATTAAATGTTTGAAGAATAATGGCTAGACTATGAAATGTTAGAATTTGTTGAAAGCAAGAAGAATAAGATTTATCACAAATGATGTTTATTTAATGTGAAATAAAGTTAAAGGAATGATTTGATATTCTTAATAATATTTAAAGAAATCAAGAGAGTAATAAATGCATATTCTGATTATAAAAATATGAATTAAAGTGAAATCTGAGTGTTGTAAACATCAAGCAAGCTGGTATTGATAAATATATATCTAATTGATTTTTAGATTATTATAAAATAATATGCTTATTCTAATGAATAAAGTAAATTGAAGCATAGTGAAGATTGTAGAGTTATTATACAAGTGTAGTATTATAAATTATAGAGTGGAAAACTTATTATTAACAAATATATTTTTCTTTATTAATGTATAGTTATAATAATAAGCTGCCCGGATAAAGATTTCATGGAAATAATTATAAAAAACTGTCATTATGTAGGAATAGTTTTATTTATTGAACCTACAATTATTCCTGAAAAAAGGTAATAGAATTACCATCTAATTATAGTATGTCTTCTTTATATTATTACTTTATGATAAATAATTGAATTGAAAACTATTTATGATGATGATTATTGTATTTTCATGGTATATATATTATAACGGAACGACATTTAATCATCCCAGTTGATGCATCAAATATAATGAAATCGATTATATTTAATGCTTGGAAATCATTAATTTAATGATTTACAGTTGGGTTCGCCAGATATAATAGAATGGAATATTTGATAGCCCTAGTTGAGGCATCAAATATAATGGAATGGAATATTTGAAAGCCCTAGTTGAGGCATCAAATATAACAGAACGGCATTTAATCATCCCAGTTGATGCATAAAATATATTATCTCTTATAAAATTATTTATAAATATAAAATTTATTTGACTATTTTATTATGTATACATATATATATACATATGAGCTTTAAATAAAACATACCTTAAGCTTTTGAGTAAAATGCCAGATTTGAAGTTGAAAAATATTATTAAATCTTAATGTCTATTGAACAATTAATATTTGAATTAAGCATGCACTTGTAACAAAACACAAGGAGATTCATTCTTTCTCTAGTTATTGGAAAGAAGAAAAGAAAATCATTTCTTTTAAAATAACTTTTTCGTTTATAAAAAAAATATTACTGTTCAACGTTTGGAATTAACTATTAATACTTCCAAATTAAGATAATCTATGGATGAAAAAATCTATAAGGAAAATATCTAAATTTTCTATTAAATCTTAAAAGGAATAGAAATATAAAAAGAAAAAAACATTTATTTGAGTTTTGGAAACTACGTTGTTCTAATACTTCATTATTATTATTTTTAAATATATATAAATTTAAGATAATTATATATATTAAGGATAAAACAATGTGCAGTGAGTAGTATAATTATTATATCGTAAAAGGTTTCAAAACCAACTTACATGTTATTTTGAAATATTAATTGAAAAGAATGTCTAATGGTAATAGAAAAATGGAGATTAAGAACATCATCATTTGAAGAATATTTACTTTATATTATATCAATCAAGTCATTGGATATTATTAACAATTAATCAATTAAGGATAAATAAATCATCATTATACCAATGGATTAATATACTTCGTAAAAGATCTTCATTAGGATTATGAACTATAGACTTAAATATCTACTCTCAACTCTGGAAAATAAGTTTTCTTTATTATTTATTTATATATATTATAATAATGCTTATATTATTTTAATATGTTTATTATTATTATTATTATTATCATTATTTTTATTTCAAATTTGGCATCACATCATTATATCTTAATAGGAATATTTATGTTTAATATTAAACATAAATTGAAAGCTTGACATAACTCATCAAAAATTAGATGAAGAATACAAAAATGTCA
The DNA here is from genome assembly GCA_028023455.1 of Epiperipatus broadwayi. Taxonomy (NCBI): domain Eukaryota; kingdom Metazoa; phylum Onychophora; class Udeonychophora; order Euonychophora; family Peripatidae; genus Epiperipatus; species Epiperipatus broadwayi. The sequence continues at coordinate 22,078,416 of JAQFVV010000001.1, read as the reverse complement.
CTATTTAACAGATATTTAAAATAAGTTTATTATATATATTATATAATATAATAAACATTATATGTATTTTATTTATTATAAATGCATATAATATATAAGTTGTACAATTGTAAATAGTACTTATATATTAATAATTATAAAATAATGGAATAAAGATTGTAAATAAATTAATATTATATAAATGATTAATTTTTGAATCTAGATATTGTTTTATATATCTGTTAATTTAAATTATATTCTTTAATTATAATTTATCATAACACAGAATTTTATCATAGCGTATTAAATAGGAATATTATTTATTAATATTTTATTATGGTAGAATTCATTCTTATTTATTTATTAATATTTTATTTATCTTTTACATTATATATTTTTTTATTGTTTATTAAATATTGAGTTATTAACTGGATCTCTTTGTCTAATCATTATTAAATTATATTATATATATATATATTAGTATTATAAACATTATATGAATATCAATTATTAGTTAATGCTTATATAAAGGCATATTAAATAATAACTTGTTTTGAAATTATCCCTGAAAAGAGCTAATTGCAAATTCTCCATGAGTTTGAATATCGTGGCATAATGGTGATTGAAAGAGGGATGAAAGATGGATGAACTAGTCTAAATTATATTAAAACTTATTTAAAAATTATTGAGCTAGCATAATAAAGATAGATATAATCATGGATTTAGTATTTCATCGATTCATTTCTAGCATTCTACCTGAAGACCCAAAGTCCGATTGTAGTGAAATGCATATCCTCTTTCTAGGGAATTTAATCATCCCGTTATATTTAACAAGACCAACTTAGACTTTAAATATAATCCATTCTGTTATATTTGGTGAACCTAACTGTGAAGCATTAAGTTAATGATTTCCAAGCATTAAATATAATCGATTCCGTTAAATTTGACGCATCAACTGGGATGATTAAATGCTGTCCCATTATAATATAGTAACATTTTCCATCTTGCTAGGCCTCTATGCGCATTATAAAAATGCACAAGTTGATCAAGTTATGTCAAAAAGAAGAAAGTTGTATTTCTATTTCTAAAAAAAACATAACTATATTTCTTGATCAACTCGGCCTAGTAATTGTTGTGAATTATGCTATCGATGAAATCAGTTTTTAATTTATTTGAAAGGCACCAGAGTTCTACAAGAACCCACTGAAATCATCACATAACATCTCGCAAATTAAAAAGAAAAATGTTTTTTAAGAATCGGTAATTCTACTGTAAACTAGAATTATCTTTTAAATATTATTATTCCTGGGGCTTATTCAAACATATTGGCAAAGGTAAATTACGTTTTCAAATCTTACTAAACTAACAATAAATTTAATAATAAACACTAATAAATATTATTAATAACGTACAAATGAAAATTGCTAATAGAAATATTTTTATTCTAACAGATTAAAAATCTGTTTAAGTAAAATTGTGAATTAAATAAACTGGAGAGAACACACACTAATCCAAACATGAAGCAATTAATAAAATAAATAACAGTTAAACAAAATAAATTAAGTTGTTGATTAAATAAGAGTCTCTTGATCACTAAAATTAAAGTCCATATCGGGGTCCTATTATATGTATATTTTTAAGATGGTTTGTCGACAATTTAGTCACAATCGAGAATAATAAAGAGTCATAGCTTACCGGTAAGTTTAGTGAGAAAGTTGTAGCTTACTATGCATAGTTTTTTGGGTTAGAATGAGCTCGGCCATTAGTTAGAAATTGATCTTGTAGTCTATTCCGAAGGCTAGTCACAGAAGCTTTTCTAGTGTCCATCTTCTTAACGATGTCAGCTAAAGCTCCGGTCTACTCCCGCATGAAGGATTATTTCATCATGAAGTGGTCTTGGATTTAATAATCCAAAACCAGCCAAAGGAAAAAACAGACAAACAAAATGTTCTTCAAACTGGTCTCTGCCTTTTTATACTAGAGGCCCAGTTTTCAGACTTCTGCACATGTTATTATCATGGCATTTAGGTTCATAATCTTGTACATTCTTTATCATTTTTTAATTACAAAGTCTTTATTTTTTTTAGCATAATTCTGCCATTTTTAATTAGCTAAAATATTTTTCTTTTAGCTTATCTTGCTACTTTTTGAATTCTTTTACTTTATCAGGATTAGTAATCTGCGTGTCTTTTGTTCTCTCCAATTTTACTTTTATTTCTAATTACATAAAAAAAATACGAAAGAACAATTTAACTTTCATTGTACGTTTTTTTTTTTTTAAAAAAAAATTATACTAAAAAAAAATCTAAATTTACTTCTTTTTTTTTTTTAGCTTTTACCAAATGCCAATATATCTGTACCATATATAAATAAACGGTACAATATATATATAACCTTGTTTGAATTTTAAATATCCAAAGTTTTGTAAATATTATATTTTGTAAATTTTAAATATTTGTTAATGTTGTTTTGAAATTATATTACATCTTTAGAGTTTCTTTACTTGTTATGTCCAAGTCATTATTGATTTTCATCACTACATACATGTATTATAAAAATTAATTATATATTCATATTACTGCACATGATTTATATAAGATACAGTATGATGATAAGATTATAATTGTTGAAGATGTTATTATTAAACATGAAAAGTGTATAATGCCAATTTTATTAATAATCCAATTTGATAATTATATCAAAGCTTTATATTTCTTAATCTGCTATACAAAGAATAACAAGAACTGGAATGCATAATAACATGAAATATTTTAAACTTATTGAAGCTAATGAATATTATTTTGCAATAGTCTATAATTTTAATTTGTTTTTCTTGATGAGTAAATTAAGTAGATGATTTTAAAATATGAGTCTTAAAGTATTTTATTTTATTAAGTAATGTTGTTATGGTCATCTCATCATCTCATCAACCATTATCAGTCCACTGCAAGAAAAAGGTATCTCCAAGTTCAATCCAACTTCTCCAATCTTTAGCTTCTCTTCTCTACATCACACTCTGCATCCTTTCTTATTTCATCCATCTACCTTACATGTGATCTCTTTCTGAGTCTTTTACAATCTCTTGGAATCCAGTTTAAGATTTCAATTGTCCATCTATTATCATCTCTTCTAGAAATATGTCCAGTTCAACTCCACTTCAGTCTTTTAATTTTTTCAATGAAGTCAGTAACTTCTGTTTGTTCTCTTACCCATATATTGCATTTTCAATCTCTTCTTGTTACTCCCAACATGTATCTCTCCATACTTATTTGAGTAAGTATACTTCTTTGAATAGGTATATGTAAAATCCCTCACTATATGTAGCTATCATCATCAACCATTATCAATCCACTGCAGGATGAAGGTCTCTCCAAGTTTAATCCATCTTCTCCGATCTTTAGTTTCTCTTCTCCACAACACCCCTGCACATTTTCTTATTTCATCCATCCATCCATCTCACATGTGGCCTCTTTCTGGGTCTTTTACAATCTCTTGGAATCCAGTTTAAAATTTCAATTGTCCATCTATTATCATCTCTTCTAGCAATATGTCCAGCCCAACTCCATTTCAATCTTTTAATTTTTTCAATAAGGTCAGTAACACCTGTTTGTTGTCTTACCCATACATTGCGTTTTTGATCTCTTCTTGTTACTCCCAACATACATCTCTCCATACTCCTTTGAGTGGTCTGAAGTCTCTGTATTGCTCTTCTATTAAGTGTCCAAGTCTCAGATCCATAAGTAAGAACTGGTAAAACACATTTGTTAAAAACCATCCTTTTCAAACACATAGGTATATTTCCTTTTAGTATCAAGTTATTTCTACCAAAAGCACTCCAACCAAGTTTAATTCTATGATTAATTTCCTTCATTATGTTTCCATCTGTATTAATAATCTGACCAAGGTATTTGTAACTGTTAACTTCTTCTAATTCTTCATAATCAATCTTTATTTTCATATTTTGAGCAAATCGATTAAACATTATTTTAGTCTTTTTAACATTTATCTTTAGTCCTACTTTTCTACTTTCATCTGCTAACTCCTGCAACATTTCCTGCAGCTCTGAAGCATTATTTGCAAAAACAACTACATCATCTGCGAAATCTAAATGACTTAAATACTCTCCATTTACTTTCACTCCTTTAGTTTCCCATTTTAATCCACAAAATACTTCTTGCAGCACTGCTGTAAAGAGTTTTGGAGATATGGAGTCACCTTGTCTTACACCTTTCTCAATGTTGATTTTTCCAGTATCATTATGTAATCTAATTGTTGCTGTTGCATTTTTATAAATATTCTTTAAAATATGACAATATCCTGGATCTATACCTTGATGATCCAATGCTTTAATCACTGAAGAAATGTGTATAGAATCGAATGCCTTTTCATAATCTACAAATCCAAAACATAATGACAACTCATATTCGTTTGTCCTTTCTATGACTTTCTCTCAATACCTGGATATGATCTATTGTACTAAAACCACTTTTAAATCCAGCTTGTTCTCTTGGTTGGTGGAAATCCAAAGTTCTCTGCAGACGAGTGGTCTGTAATTTCTAATATCTTCTTTATCACCTTTTTAAAATATTAATATTATTACTGCATTCTTCCAATCTTCCGGTACATCTTTATCATTTAGACATTTGGTATATAACTTTGCTAAAATTGTTTCTATTTCTTCACCTGCTTCTTTTAATATATCAATTATAATTCCATCATTTCCTGGAGCCTTTCCTTTCTTCATACACTTAATTGCATGTCTCACTTCTTCATTTAAAATTCTGGGCAATTCGGAAGATGTAATAGATATAGAAGGTACTTGTTCTTTATTACTATATAATACTTGATAAAAATCTTCTACCAATTTCATGATGTCATCTCTCTTTTTAGTAATAATTCCATCTTTTTTTCTTATTGCAGATATAAATTTCCTACCAATACCAAAATGTTGTTTAACATTTTTGAGACTTTTATTTTCTTCTACAGCTTTCCTTGCTATTTCACAGTTATACTTTCTTATATCATTTTCAATTCTTTTCCGTACCATTTTACAAAATTCGAGATATTCAATTCTTTTTAATACAACATTTTTGTATATCTTCATATTCCTTCTTTTCTTCATAAATTCTCTAGTCTCAGTAGAAATTTTATTAGTCAATTGCTGCTTTTTTCTACCAGCTATGTTTGTTGCAGTTTTTAAAAGTGTATCAGCTATTTTCATATTAATTTCATTCAAATCTGAATCATGTTCAAAATCTCCTAACACTTGAAACCTATTTGTAAGTTCTAATTTAAATTCATTAGAATGTTTCTGAAGATTAGGAATATCAACTGTAAATATTGTTTTTCTTAAGAATTTTTGTCTCTCTAGTTTTACATTAACACGTAACTTACATCTTACTAATCGATGATCACTTCCTGTGTTAAATTTATTAAGAACATTACAATCTTGAAATATGTATTTTCTGTTAGTCAAAATATAATCCAATTCTGCTGTACCTTCATTTGGATGCTTCCATGTCCATTTCCTTTTAATATTTTTCTCAAAAAATGAATTCATAATATAAAGTTTTTCTTTTTCTGCAAACTCCACAAGTCTATGTCCTCTCTCATTTCTATTACCATAACCAAAATTACCTACAGCAATTTCATCTTTCATTTGTCTACCAATTCTAGCATTAAAGTCTCCCATAACAATTTTAAAATGTTGTTTACTCTGATCAAAAGCCTTTTGTACATCCATATAAAAATCTTCTACTACTTCATCACTATGAGAACTTGTTGGGGCATAAACCTGAATTATCTGCATTTGGTATCTGCTATTAAGTTGTATAACTAATCTTGCCACTCTGTCCGATACACCATCAATCTCCACAATATTGTTCTTCCACTTTTTATTTATAATGAATCCTACTCCACTTGTATTTCCAATATGTGTGCCTTTATAATAGAGTATATGTCCACTTTTTAAATCAATTGTTTCTTCTCCTTTTCTTCTAACTTCACAAAGTCCAATAATGTCCCATTTAATATAAGACAGTTCTTTTTCTAATTCTTGCAATCTTCCTTCACTTGAAAGTGATCTGCAGTTGTAAGTACCTAAATAAAAAGTCATCATCAAATGGCAGCCTGGGTCCGCAATCAGGGAATTCCTAGCACCCTCTGCCTTCGGCCACCAACTGCTGCCTGGGTTGGTGACTTTACAGACTCCTGGGAATAAGGGCCAAGCTTTATTTTTGTCTGTCATAATTGTATATATGTATTGGAAAAATATTTATCATTTACACAAACATTCATTCTGCCTTTTCAGGCACTGAGAAGAAAGACCATGGTGTTTCTTGATCTTAAACTCAGAGGTAAAAAGCCAATAAACTCACCACGCTGGCTAATGCGTGTTGGTGAGCAGCCCATCCATGTTCATATACTATAGCTGTTATTACTATGTGATTATATGTAGCTATATTATTTGATATATAATTGATAGGATACTAAAATGAACCTGAGATGATAATTAATCTTAAGAGTTAGAGTAAGATGAGAATATGTTAGGAAATTTATTTAATAATATAGTATTATTATATTAAATAGAATACTAAATATTTTAGTGATTTAAGATAATTTTGTAATTGTTAATTAGAATATGTTTTGTGTAATAGGTGAGTCATGGGAATATTACTGATATTTCATAGAAGTAGGTAGAGGTGATATTCTTATGCCATTGGGAATGTATCTTTCGGGGTATGTTCTTAATGTTAAACTAACTGTATACCTTACTAAATGGTTGGTGATGAGTCTCATGATTTTTAATATTTTATCAAACCATTTTGTTAATAAAGTGAGCTAATATTTAAATTAAGATAATGTTAAATGAGCTAAGTATTTAATTTTAAATTGTGTATTTATTTGACTAGTGATTAAATAAATTATTTAAATAATAAATATAGGGGATTTGAATCCAGACTTTCAAGCCACTTCACTATCCACACTATCTACACACATGCAGAAAAGATAAATAACCAATATATGTATTTCGTGCTAAACCAGCACTCATCAGTTGGGCCAGATTAGCATCTCCCATATATATATATTAAAGATTGATTATGAAGAATTAGAAGAAGTTAACAGTTACAAATACCTTGGTCAGATTATTAATACAGATGGAAACATAATGGAGGAAATTAATCATAGAATTAAACTTGGTTGGAGTGCTTTTGGTAGAAATAACTTGATACTAAAAGGAAATATGCCTATGTGTTTGAAAAGGATGGTTTTTAACAAATGCATTTTACCAGTTCTTATTTATGGATCTGAGACTTGGACACTTAATAGAAGAGCAATACAGAGACTTCAGAACACTCAAAGGAGTATGGAGAGATGTATGTTAGGAGTAACAAGAAGAGATCGAAAACGCAATGTATCGGTAAGACAACAAACAGGTGTTACTGACCTTATTGAAAAAATTAAAAGGTTGAAATGGAGTTGGGCTGGACATATTTCTAGAAGAAATGATAATAGATGGACAATTGAAATTTTAAACTGGATTCCAAGAGATTGTAAAAAACCCAGAAAGAGATCACATGTGAGATGGATGGATGAAATAAGAAAATGTGCAGGCGTGTTGTGGAAAAGAGAAGCTAAAGATCGGAGAAGATGGATTAAACTTGGAGAGACCTTCATCCTGCAGTGGATTGATAATGGTTGTTGTTGATGATGATATATATATAAAATCAGTGTTCAGTTTATATTAAGACAGAAACTCCTTACATTTTAATGGACAGACTTCAATCTACTCCAGCCTCCAATTCTTCAGCCATCCATAGCATTGAAAATCTTATGATAAAATTCCTAAATCCCATGCTGATGCCAATATTGTTGTCATGATAAGTATTAATTTTCTAGATGTATTATTTATATATGAATGAACTAGTTAATGTTAAAGTTAGGAAATAGCAATTTAGTGTTTAAATAACTTGATTAACCAATGAGTTATGACAAAGAGCTAGTTAATAATTGAATATCCGATGTTGGAGTCTCAGTTAGTAAGGGAAAATATATATGAAGTTACTCAAGTTTCCCTAATTGATGAATTGCTTCTTGCTTTTATTAAATGACTTGGAAAAAAATAGTATCAAAGGATCAACATTTTGATATAGTGATGACACTGCTATTATAAATGTGAATAACAATATTTACATTGCATTTAAGAATAGTCAAGAAAGCTTTAACAAAAATGTAAAGGAATGGCAATAATGTAATGTGAAATTTTAATAAATGTTTAAAAGCAGATCATATAAAATAGATATCTTAAAATAATAAAATGTCCTGGAAACATCATATAAGCATTATAATTACTATAAATATAGATATTTTATAACAATATTTTATAAAATCAGTGATAGATTTCCCTTAGAATATTTTTACTATATAAAAGTCTTTGTATGAAACTTTATTAAGATATGGAATGACAGTTTATGCGCATACCAGAAATTCTAATATTCAGAACAATAATGTTACTGCAAATAGAATAGTTAATTTAAAAATAATATATATATAAAACAGAATTGGTTACAAAAAGTATTTTTTTATTTGGTGACTTTTTTAAATATATAATTATAGAAAAAATACATTTTTGCCAATAGTATCAAAAATCTTTTGGAAAACAATTTTGAACTGTATCTTAGAAAAAAGATTCCTACATAGTTGCAAAATATTATAATAAAAATAGAATTAAAATGACTATGACCTTAAATTATGTAGCAATTTACTTACTGAATGAAAAAATTTATAACATTATAGGTAAAATAAAATAAAATTAAAAAGTATTTAAAAAAAAAAAGTGACATAGAATATATCAATAATATATATAGGTATACAATTTAATATCATTAAAATCCATCAACACTTAGATAATTCCAATATCAATACCAATCAATAATCTCAATATTAATATTTTTAGTATGTAAAATTGATACATTAATGTAATATAAACATCACATGATCACCATTTCTTATGCTTGCTTATAATATGATTGCATTTTTTATTGTTGATATTAGTTTATTTTGTATTTTAAATAAAATCTAAAAAAATGTAATTATTTAAATTGTTTATGACAGTCTTTTCCAAATTAAGTTAAGATTAGGGTCTAGTAAAATGACATTTTATGCAAATACTTATCCCATATACAAATTAATAAAAATTATTTTTAAATGCTATTAAGTCATCAACTCCTGGTAATTATGGGTATGACCTTATGCCAGGGGTCCCCAATCTTTTTGCACTTAAGAGCACATTCTATAATACCGGCCAAGTGCTGGGCACCATTTATTTTTTCAATGTAAATTTATAATTGGATATTGTTAATAATACACATAATGTACAAAAAAATATTTATTTCAAAAATAAAATTTTAACGTTTATATTTTTATGTAAATTACTAAATTATATATAATATTACAAGTCAATGCGATCTTTGGCACTGCACTTCATTGGCAATTGCTTCACAATTAGGGGAGTATGATGATATTCTTGCTCGTAAGCAATCGTCAAGATGTTCGTCACTCAGTCGAGATAGACTCTTTTACGCTGTAAAAGTATAGTATGCCCTACAATTTGATTACAACATAATACAATAATTTATAAGAAATTTTAAAATTTAAATTTATTTGTATCAGACAAATAATTTTTTATCACGTTCGGATAGCGGCGGGCATAGGGTTGGTGACCCCTGCCTTATGCTATTGTTCTTGTGATAGTATAGCTTGTAGAGAGCAAAATTATTTCCTAACAGAAAAAAAAAAGTTATTTGGAATGAAACTTGCGTCTGCAATATCAGTAAGATTTAAATCAGTAATGGCCTAATTATTAGAAGAGATTTGCATGCTAGACTTATCTTTGAATTATAATCAAACATTTAATAAAGAAAAACTTTAGAAATTAATATGAGTGAATATACCATAATAAAACAATATCAATAAATAAGACTGCATCATAAAATAATATACATTAACAGATTATTTTAAATGACTATCTAACTGCAATTCAGAAAACCAAAAAGCTATTGCATAATATATTCTAAGAAGTATAATTATTGAATAATCAGATTCCACAAATTTTTTAAAAATAAACTTCAGAATATTGCCTTTAAAATGATACCAAAGTTCAAGAAACAATTTTCTTTTTAAATTCAATTTTAATTAAAAAATAATAAGAAAGTTTCTAACATTTAAATAGTTTATTAAACAGGCAAAACTCTCCATACAGTAGTGCTACCCAGTGCCAACCAGGGTAATCAATGGATGCCAGAAGGCTTGTGCATAAAATCCCCAACTAGTGCCTGCTCATCCAATATCCTCAGACTAGTTTCTGGCTTGTGGCTTTCATCAGCGAGGATCCTTGGATCTGAGAGCATTGCACCTAGATCTTAGGATCTAATGCAACCCTCCAGCAGCCACCTTTTATCTCTACTTAACTATGAGAGTGAAATTGAAAACAATAATATTTTCAATCTAAGCTCAATAGCTTATATAGTCATATGGGTCTGAACTCAGTTCAGCACCCATACACTTTGATGTCTTTGGCTCTTTTACAACCATAGCCACCACTATCCTATTGAGCTTAGATTGAAAATATTTTTTGTGTTTTCAATTTCATTCTCATAGTTTTGTAGTTAAGTAGAGATAAAAGATGTTTGCTAGAGGGTTGCATTAGATAGATCCTAAGATCTAGATGCAGTGCTCTCAGATCCAAAGCTCCTCACTGATGAAGGCCACAAGCCAGAAACTAGTCTGGGGATATTGGATGAGTAGGCATTAGATAGGGATTTTATGCACAAGCCTTCTGGCATCCATTGATTACTGTGGTTGGCACAGGCTGGATTACTGTGTGGAGAGTTTTGCCTGTTTAGTAACAGTTATGTGCTAGCATAAGAGATGGTGATCATGTGATATTTAAATAGTTTCTAATAAGAAAGTGACAATAGTTGCTATTTGACTTAGGTAAATTTTTAGTTGACTAATTTAAATTAATTCACCATGACTCACATACACCACACTACTACAAATTAGCTGGACTTAATGCATTTCTACACCATAATTTCCCTTTATATATGTTTGAATCACACGGGAAAGATAATATCAATACCTTGTATCAGAATTGCACAGCATGGTATATATAGATCTAGCTCTCTTACAAATCATTAGAAACTTTTGCCACAAAATATGACACCCCTCCTCAACTTGAAGCCTTGGATTTCCCTTCCCTATATACTTAACATATCCCATTGCATCTCTAAAATTATCACTCCCATCCATCAAATAGCTCTATGCACCTCTCCTCATCTACAATGCTTATTTAACAACTCAAAGGTTATTTTTCTAGCTGATCTCCATTCCTAGATTGTGTACAAAATCAAATGCTATAATCCCACCTACCCCCCTGTTACTATGGTAAATCTTGGGCCAGCTTTTCTACTAGCATTGCTCAATGCACATTTCTATAACAAAGCTAAAAACAATTCTGATCAATTTTTTTCAAACATTTTTTCATAACTGTTCATGTCTTTGTTCCTTCCTCTATCAACATTGTTTGTACTGATCACAATCATGCCAAATGAAAAATTAATGAAGCATGGCACACCTCTAAAGATAAATATGCCATTAATAAGTGGGAATCTTGTATTCCCCTTTCAAAAAATGGTATACTCATTCATCATAATGCAGCATGTAAATTAGCACAAACAATATATATATATATATATACTTCCTCCTCTCCCCCTTCAATCATAGCTACATCTATGACTGACACCAGTCGAAAGCTAGCTAAGCACATTAAATTAAACTTTGCCAAAGCTTTGCTCTCTCTCTATATATATATTTTGCATGTATTTATTTTATTATATTGTATTTGAGATAAAAATCATATTACTTTTACTACTACAATCAAGTGAAATATAAATGTTTACAACAAATATTTAACAATTTCACATACACAGACACACCAATATATATATAAATTAATTTTTATCAAAAGACATTATTAAACAATATTTATTTAAATCGCATGTTGAAAATTGATAATAAATTGAAAGTATGCTAGCCTTTCTCACATGCACAATTATAACAGAGAAAGCCAATCAGATTTTAAAACAGATATATAATAAATAATCAAGCTTAGACACGAGACAGAGATTTTGATAGAAAAGGTTGATACCACCTTTTCTAAACTTAACATTTATATATATAAGCCAGTCTTAAGCATCTTAGCCTGAAAGCTTTAAATATATAAACAAATACAATTATCATTCATTGTGTTATAAATATAATATATTACGGCATGAAATCTCAGATTTACTATACCGCAATTTTCATACCAGCAACATTTGTAAACAATATTTATTTAAATTGCATGTTGAAAATTGATAATAAATTGAAAGTATGCTAGCCTTTCTCACATGCGCAATTATAACAGAGAAAGCCAATCAGATTTTAAAACAGATATATAATAAATAATCAAGCTTAGACACGAGACAGAGATTTTGATAGAAAAGGTTGATACCACCTTTTCTAAACTTAACATTTATATATATAAGCCAGTCTTAAGCATTTTAGCCTGAAAGCTTTAAATATATAAACAAATACAATTATCATTATTATTATTATTATTATTTGTTTATATATTTAAAGTTTTCATGCTAAGATGCTTAAGACTGGCTTATATATATAAATGTTAAGTTTAGAAAAGGTAGTATCAACCTTTTCTATCAAAATCTCTGTCTCGTGTCTAAGCTTGATTATTTATTATATATCTGTTTTAAAATCTGATTGGCTTTCTCTGTTATAATTGCGCATGCGAGAAAGGCTAGCATACTTTCAATTTATTATCAAAAGACATTATTGCTTATGTCCACAAACAATTTCTTTTTCCACTAAAACTTACTTGTTGTCTCTTGAATTATCACTCGCTGATAGATATTGACATCTAGTCAATATAATTGGAATTAAAATCTTAAATATTTTTTATAAATGAAAATTAGCTATTCTACTTTGAACACTTTTTAGCAAAAACCTGTTATTGTATATATATGCATAAACAATCTTAGGTTTCAACTGTCCTTCAGTCTTCTTCAGAGCTATGATTGAATGAATAAAATAAAATACATAACTATATAAATAATACCATTAAAAATGTAAACAATAAAATTATAATGAACAAAATAAAATAAAATACATAATTATATAATGTAACCAAAATAAAATATCAAGTAGTGGGTGAGGTGTGTGCTGTTTGTAGTTTATATAAAATATCTACAAAATAAAATCAAATGGTAATTTTAACCACTTTTATTTGGTTTTATATTAAGTGAATACTATGTTAATATGGTCTATCAGGGTGCCACTAGGTTATCTAAATCTAGACAAAGTTATATTCTATACCTACTTATAAATGTACAGGGTTTGAACCCCTTTTAGTACCTTATTTATAACCGGATGTAGGATTTTGTAGGACCATATCACTTTTGCACTACTATTAAGAAAAACACAAAAACATATTTATGCTTTAGTTGTGCATATAAAATTTATCAGACAACATTATTACTTAGATTTTAATATCATAAATGCATTTCAACATTCTCATAAATTTTGATAGCTCACATCAAACACTATAAATTTATGGTGGCAATTCACTCATCCTTGAATGATGTTGGATGATTGGAATGGTCATTATTATCTTATAATGACTCACAAATGATAAACAAATACAGTGAAAATCATTATTTATCTATTGCCATTAAACACATTTATCTAGATCATTAATTTAAAAACATGAGGATGATGATAATAATGATACTTCCAGCCACAGCTTTAGAACTATCACCTAACATAAAATTTAGCTTTTATAAATTCATAATTATTTGCCTAACTTTATTATATTTAAACTAGAACTGAACCATTAATATTCAACAGTGATGACGAATGATAATTAACAAAGCAATGAATACTCTTAATAAAGATAAATGCCTCTTTTAATAAAACAAATTAACATTTTATTACTGGATTACTAAAATATACATACTATTTAAAAATATATATGAAACTTTATACGAATAACAATGATGAGTTATTTATATTTAAATCACAATATTAATAATATTAAACTTCCCCCTTTCCCTTTAATGATACTATGCAATGTTTCTATCATAGTATAATGTTGGTGCATCAATTTGGATAGTGAATCACTAAAAATTTATATCCATAAGAAAAATATTTTCTTAAAAAAATATAAACACTTTATGCAAGCACATACTTTTGTAATCTTATAAATTTAAACATAACATATAGAACAAAATAATTAGAAAATGGTTAGTCGGATTCTAGAGAAGTGAAAGCATTTACAGAAATAAGCTTTAAATTACCTATCTTCCTCTCTAAGTAACTGAGGTCACTAATCATTATTTTAACAAGTCTAGTTAGCATTTCTATCACTCTTGACATCCAGGCTACACAGCTATACCTGTGGCAAGTATAATTATATTACTATATGTGTGTATGTGTGGATCCCCATTTTGAATAAAATATTATTATAAACACAAAAAAAAAACTTTTAACATATAAACGTATTATATAATTTTGAATTGAACCACAATAATACATTTCACAAAATAAAATACATCAATAAGTGGATATATATATAATAATTTTAGAATACATAAAATCATCAATACAGCACTAGCTATTATTATTGAAACTCTTCTTTTTACTCAATTTTGATTTTAAAGTTCCAAGATTAAAAAAAATTATTATTAAAACTTTTGTTAATAGTCACTGATATAATCAAAAGAGAAAATATGTAATTAAAATTCATATTACCAGTTCTTTTATTTTCTTGAGACATGCATTTTCCAAGATTTCAAACTCAGCTTGTTGAATATTTATAGATTTTGCAGCAACCACATACACCAATTTGTAACATGCATATATTACCAATTTCAGTGGTTTACTGAAACAGTCCTATTATTTCCTGGTTTGGGCTTGCAATTTTTTTGTGATGATGAAGGTGAAGTCACTTGCTTCTATAGGAACCATTTGGCACTGGAATTGTTCTTCATTTCTTTTCAGCATAATTATTTTAATAGACTAAGATAAACTCTGGCAATGGCTTAAATGAAATAAAATGGTTTAACACTCTTCAGTAGTTTACTTATTTTCATTCTAGATTTAAAATACAGGAGAGCAATCAGTTTCTTCTATCTTATTTTTCACAATTAGTCACAAAGTATGAAATACTTTTGGCTCAGACTTCAGATGTGCATTGGTTACTGGATAGCTGGATGTGGATGAGTACAGATAAAACAAATATGTACTTAGCCTGCCATTAGGCTATAGGAAACCTTCCAAATGAAAATATATATATATAAATGACAGCAATTCAGTCTGATTTCTTTTCCCCAATTTAACAGTTCTCTCCACCATTTAATATTTCTCTTGTCTTTTCTAGGTGATTCCAGCCTTTTATACCATTTAGTCTTGTACAGACCACACAGATAGAAACACCTGATTTTTATTAGTTAACTCATATAATTTAAATTGATCATCTGTTTTAAATTTACTGTTAGTAAGAAACCCAGACTAACATGATTGCTTGATAATTAACTGATTAATTGGTCTGGAATTCATTACTTTAATGATAGCAATTTCATACATTTTTTCTCAAGCCTAGCCTCAAAATTTCTTTTCTTTTTAATTAGCTCTGAAGAAAAAATATCAGCTGGACTGGCCAACTGAAATTCTAACCTTGTGAGTTTAATTAACACATTACAAACAATATGATTTTAACAAATTTTTTTCACTTATTATGTGTAACTGTGAGTTTATTTATGTAAAATAAAGCACACACTCAGATATTTAGACATTCAGAAAAACCTGCCTATCAAAAATAATGTGAATGATTTTTACAAATTATAACTTAATATTCAAAGCTAAATTATTAAAACTATTAGACTTAAATTATTGTTATAGAAAGAATAGCAGAATTTAGTAAGTATAGATCAATTTTGAAGAAAGTTAATCAAAATATGAAAATGATTAACTGAATAGTTTGTGTCCACAGACAACTGTTTATATGTGATCTAATCCTAACTTTTAAAGACAACTATTAAATAATTCAAGGTATATCCTACTCTTTTGGTTTTTATCCATACAAAACAAAGAGCATACATATTTCCCTTACTCTCTTTCTGTTCTAGGCTTTTGAAATTTGATCCTATAAGTTTAACTTAGATGGCCTACAGATCCCTTCCTATACCAGAAAATGTGATGATGATTTTTTTCTGTATTTCACTTTATGCATATTATGGCAATTTATCCACAGGCTAAATTGAAATGGGCACAATAAATAATAAAATTAAATTTTACTGTTTACATTTTTAATGGTATTATTTATGTAGTTATGTATTTTATTTTATTTTGTTCATTCTGTCATAGCTCTGATGAAGACTGCAGGACAATTGAAACATAAGATTGTGTATGCATATTTATACAATAAAAGATTTTTGCTAAAAAGTATTCAAAGTAGAGTGAATAATTTGCATTTATATAAGATATTTCAGAAAAATAAAGGAAGTGGTGAATTTGGTAATATTTCTTAAATATTTTCTAGCTGTAAAAGTCATTTGTAAACATTTTAAATTCAAGTTTTTACCATTACACAAAAACAATTGGAAAAATAATTGCAGCAACAATGTAATGTTACAAACAGTGAAAGAGATATTTATGAAATTAGCCACCTCATCAAGAAGTGATTTAAAAAAAGGGAAAAGGCAGATATATCTAAAGGGAATAGAACATGCATATAGAAACAAACATGTTTTATGAAGAAAAATAATATTGTACTGTGAGAAAAGAGTAAAAACTTATAAGATGCTACTAACATGACAATGGTAAGTAACACTATATATAAACTTAGAGTGATAATCCATAATATTTGAAAAACATTCACTAATATTTTTTTTAAGGGAAAAAAAACTCTGATAGATAAAATTTCTATGATTATTACCTTAATATTCATGAATCTAAAGGCTATTGGTTCGATTCATGTGCTAACTCTTACTAGACAGACCAGCAACACTTGAAGAAAAGAGGAGAATAATACCACTTGAAATGTTATAGTCTATACTAATCTAGATTAGTAGGAATAGTTGGAATTATTACCAAGATTTGACAAGAGGTATATGTTAGATAGGGCATGTTCTATAAATGAGAGATTGAAAAAATTGTGTAAGAGAAATGATGTCATGTTTGTAGATGTGTGGGATTTTTTTTATTGGAAAGAGGGAGTTATACAATAAAGATGGTTTGCACTTAGAAAAACAAGGAAGTGAAGTTTTAGGGAGTTTGATTTATAAAGAAATATAGTTTGGGAAGCTTATAAAGGGGTGGGAGGTGGATGGCAGTGTTATCAGAAAGAAGAATGGACAGAATGTAAGTAATAATCAAAGGGGAGCTGATCTAGATATAAATGTAATTGTGGAGAGGAAATGTGTCTGTAAAATTAATGGTAAGCAAGTTATTTATAAATGTAACGGAGAAGAAGAAGTCAAAAGAATTTTATAAAATAGTAGTTAGGAAAGAAGAAAGTATTAAAATTGGCCATTTGAATATGCAAGGTGGTAGGAGACCAAAAAAGTGACTGGAATTAAACAACAATTAAAAATGAAGGGGATGTATTAGCAAAAGTGGAAACACATCTAAGAGAAGAAGAAGAACCTACTCTGGAAGACTTGGTATGGCAGGGTATATATAGAAAAGAAAAAGAGAAAAGGGGTGGTAGTATAGGAGTTATGTCAAAAAAATATTTAAATACTGCTAAATGTGTTTGTGGTTCGAGATAAGGTTAGGAAGACAAGAATGGATGATGGCTATAGTGTATATAGCCACTGGTGATGGTCAAACTATAATGGAGTGGAACAGTAGCATATATGAATGCTTGATTAAGGATATACAGAGTTTCAAAAAAAAAGAGAAGAGAATAATGTTTATAGGGGATATGAATCAGCATATTGAAGAAATTGATCATGTAAATAATAAGAATGGACAGCTTTTGAATAATTTTTGTCAGAGAGTGAATTTGACCATTGGAAATTTATTGACTATTTATGAGAGATAATACACATGGTATAGAAATAATATATTCCACATGATAGATTATGTATTAGTAGAGAAGGAAGGAATGAATACAGTACAGAAAATTAAGGTGTTTGATAATGAAGAGAGAGTATGTAATAGTGATCATAACCTCTTTATAATAGAAATGGTTAGTAATGTAATGAAAAATAGTAATAAAAGTAAAAAGGATAGTGAAAGATGTGGATGGAGAGTGAATGATAAGAATAAGTTAGTAAGACTATAAAATAAAAGTTGAAAAAAACATGGAAGAGTTGGTTGGGGATGAGTATAAGGACTGGTGTGGTAAAATAGAAAAAGTGAAAAATAGGGTTTTAGGTGAGAATATTCAGAAGAATAAAAGTAATAGGAAAGTGAGAGTTAGTAAAAGTGTAAAAGAAAGTAAAACGCTTGCAAATAATATAATTGTACTATTAAGAACAAAGGAAGTGAAAAAGATGTTAATACTAAATAGGAAAAGTACTTAAAAAAAAAAAGTTGGCTAAAATAGATCATTATATAGAGAGAATAAAATTGAATAGTAAACTGTTGGAAGATATCAATAAAAGTGGAAGAGATGGTGAGTATAAATTTTTGGAAATACCTTAAACGAATAAATGTAGGGGAGAGAGAATTAGTATTACTAGATGATGAGGGAATAGAGTGTAGCTCTAGAGAAGAATTAGAGATAGTCTTAAACAAGTATGTAACGAATATAAAAAAGATGTTAGATGTGAAGGACAGAGTGAGAACAAACATGAGAGCATATAGTAATGGGAATATATGATTTATAGAAAATGAACTGAATAAGGCAAGTAAGAAATTGAAAGGTGGAAAGGCAAGAGGTTTGGATAGATGGGCAGCAATGATGTAATGAATTTAGGGCAGAAGGCAAAATTAAAACTGTTATCATGTCTTAATAAGATGGCACAGAAGAGAGATTTTTCTGAGTAGTTGGAGTAATACAAGAGTAAGGCTATTATTTACAGGGAAGGGTAAGGATCATAGAAAGTTAAACAATTATAGACTGAGTGCGATAACATCAGTGCTATATAAAGTTTTCTCATATATGGTGGCTGGAAGGGTTGCGAAATGGCTGTAAAAAATAATATAGTGGGAGAAATGCAAGGAGATTTTTGATCAGATAGGCATATAAGAGATAGTTTATTTGTAATAATACAACTTATGGATATGAGTAAGAATACAGGTAGACAGTTATATAAGATTTTTATGGATATAGAGAAGGTATATGATAAGGTAAATAGAAATAGATTATGGGTAAGTTTAGTGAATTTGGGAATGGATGGAGTTTTAGTAGATATTATTAAGAAATTATATGAAAATAATTACTATTCATAACAATTAGGGAATATAGAATTAGTTAAAGTTAAAAATGGGGTTGGACTAAGCCAAGGATGTCCTGTGTCAATACTTTTGTTTTTGTTGTATTTGAGGGAATTGGAGAGAGCAATAGAAAGACTAGGAAGAGAGGTGGAGATACCGTTAATAGGTGGCAAGGGAGTATATACATTGTTGGGTCTTTTATTTGTGAATGTTTTTATGTGCAGAAAAAAGGGAAGATATGGAAGTTATGCTGAGGACATGCACAAAGGTTGGTAAAGAGATGGGGATTAAATTTAGTGAAGAAAAATCAAAAGAAATGATGATTAATACTGGGGAACGAGAAGACAAAGGATTTTTACTGGGAGATATATAGTTAAGTGTGGAGAATAGATATAACTATTTGGGAATCATCTTAAGTAATGAGTAATTGCTTAGACGAATGGGAGAAAAAATTAATAAATGAAGCAAAGAAAAGAAAGGGATTGATAAAGAAATTAACAGTGTTCTCATATAATAAATATGATGTAGCTAGAATTGTATGGAAGGGAGTAGAAGTAAAAGGGTTAACATATGGTAACAATGCATTATGTGTTAGTAAAGATGTATTAAATTACTTAGAAAAAGTACAAAGAGAAGTAGGAAGACATGCATTAAATGGAGAAGTGTGGATGGCAAAGGAGGCAATTCAAGAAGAAATGGGATGATCAAGTTTTTATATGAGAGATGCAAAAAGCAAAATAAAAATGTTCAGTAGATTGCAGTTTATGGATAATAAAAGAATAGCCAAAATAGTATTTAATTGGGTTATGAATAAAGGGCACGTGACAAGATGGGTGTGAAAGGTAATATATATGCAGAAGATGATTCATTAATAAAGAATAGGGAGTTGGAGAGATGGAGAGTAGTATGGAGAGTAAAAAGAGTTTAAATATTTATAGCAGTAAATAGAATATTGGGTGTCAGTTAATTTATGATAATAGCAAGGAAAAGGCTCGAACAGGATCTTAGCAACAAGGGAATATAACACATAAATGGAAAAATATGGGTGATTTAGTTTGCAAGTTGTGTAAGGAAGGCATAAAAAAATATTAGGCATCTATTAATTGAATGTAAATGTCTGAAAGCAGAAAGGATACAAATAATGGTGGAAGAATAAAATATGAATAAAGTGATTATACAGAAAGTCGCTTATTGGTTTTTATGCTGAGTTTGGGAAAAGATAAGAGGGTTTTAGATATAAAGGCCATGGAGTTGACAAATATTATGTTGTGGAAATGAGATGGAGCAGGGTAGAAAAGAATATGGGAAAACTTGGGTGGGGAATTGAAATGGAAATCAAAGTGGCTAATAGGTTTCTCTGGGCATAATTGCTGAGAGATTTCTGGCTCCGTATAAGGAAAAGTCACAGTCCATTACCTCACATCACATCACATCACATCTGTTATTATTAACAATTAAATGTATTTAGAAAGATTCAAAGTTTGAATTATTATAAAAATATTTAACAATTCAACCATTGATGAAAAAAGATTTTATAATTACAAGTAAGATGCTATCAACACAAACTTGCAGACAATTCCGGTAAGAGTACAGGTTATTATGTTCTTCTCTCTCTCTTTTTTGTAAAATGTATACTGTTTTTAATTATTTTTATTTTAAATCAATCCTTTCTAAGATTAGTTTCAAAAACATCCATTAGAGGTCGTTAAATACAAAGGATAGTAAAACAAAAAATCAATTTTCTTCTATTTCTATTAGTAAATAAAATCAGCTTACTATATATGATCCTCTACAAACTATCCATTCTGCAAATAGGGAATTAAATTGTCAGAAAAAGAAAAGAAATCCGTAATGATAAAAAATGTAAAATAACTTATTATTAGGAAAAAAAATCGGTGAATTCGAAATGGTGCAATTGATGTAAGAATTCTGTAACGTGCTGACAAAATGAAAGGAATAGTTTTAAGTTATCAAAAGTGTTTACTGTATAGTATTTATACACATTTAAAATTCCAAAATATTTTGAATTTTATCCCCCACGAAAAATGTATATTTTAAAATTGCAATAACAAAACTTTTCTATTCTACCTATTTAAATTTCACCATTTGGTTATTTTCTTTTATTTACGATTTAACCTACATATATATCTCCCGTACCATTTTAATGATGGTTTACTATCTTTTAGATAAATATATCAATGTTATTAACAATTATTTATTAGACTAAGATAATTATATTAATATTAGCCCAAATGTAAACTTATACTATTTTTGCGTTTATGTGTTATATATTGATATTGTAAATAAAGTTTATTAATAATAAATTAGTATAAACGTAATCAGATGACAGTGCACGAATAGATTTTCCTAGTTATTATTTAACACTGAAGAAAATTTCCATATGTTACACACGCATTCGAATGCCATTAATATTAATATATGCTAATAAGGATAGATTTATTCAGGATTGAACTAATATAAAACATTTTGTAGAGATCTACAATGTGAATGTATAGCCTTCAGTCAATAAGTTCCTTCTAGGTTGTCTTTAGTCAATAGTTTATAGTGGTATCAAACAAAGTGTAAAATTATCATATATAGTAGTTATGCATATTGTGTGTGTATAAGAAATCTAATAAATGTTAACATCAACAAATAAGAATTAGTTAAATTTGTGGTGTAGGTTAATAAATAAATCACCAAAACAAAAGGTAATTATAGACTAGAGATTACAAAGTAATTTCTAAGAACTGTTAATTCATTTATTTATATACATTTTCTTGTGACAAGTGAATAAACTTGTTTGTCAAGTTTAATTTGTATATAGTTTTATTTAATAAAACTTATTGATGCTCTCCAGCTGATATTGTTAAAAATATTCCTGGAAACATAGAATGGCACAGATCAACAGTGGATAAACTTGTGCAAACAAATAGATTGTCACAGATTGACAGTGTAAAAAGCTTGTGTTAGCAAATAGAATTGTGTAAATTAACAGGTGAATTCATGGGAAATAGCTTAATTATGGAGTTAATGTATTTGACATTAATAGAATTCCACAACCAAGCAATAATATTCATGGATTTGATATTGTGTCATGTTGAAAAAATTATGATGAACAAGTTGAAATATACATGTTTAACAAAAAGTTAAAGCTGTGACACTTATATGGTTCTCAGGGAAAGAGATCTGGATAAGTAGCAAACTAATTCTGCAATCCAAAAATCCACTGAAGAAGTACAATATTAGGAGTTAAATAAGATATTAACTGCTTATTTTAAACCAGCGATGTGTAAATTAGTCGCATAACTTAGATTCAGATATAAGCAACAGTTACTTGAAGAAATATACCAAGATTATGATATGGCATTAAGGGTATTGCCCAAAGAATATAATTTTAAAACCAAGCTGTATGATATGCTTTTGGATCAATTATTATACATAATGGCAGATAATAAGTTCAGAAAAGTTCTATTGAGTGAGCTGGACCTAAATTATAATCATGCATTTGAAAAATGTATAACCTAAGAAATTTTATTGGAGAATACTACAGTATTTCAAACTACCACATTCTCAGATAAAATCTATATAACTGTAAACAAAACAGTAAGCAACAGACTGAAACATAGGAATACTAAGGATGTTTTAATATGTTATTGCTATGGTGAGAAAGCCCATGTAAAGAAAAATTGAAAAGATAAAAGGCAAAAATGTCATGTTGTAAATTAATTGAATACTTATCTCAAAATATTAAAACCAAGTTAAGTTTGGACTATAAATATGGGGGAGGGAGTATAAAAAGTAAAAATTATGTTAAGAAAATAAATGACATAGACAATGACTATATCTTGCTGAACATTAATATATGTGAACAGAAAGTTAATATGGAAGTAGATAGTGAATCTGGCCTATTCCTTATAACAAAGTATAATTGGTCAAATATCAATGGAAACTGTAAAAGGAAATTGATGCTCGAGAAAACTGCTGTAGTAGTTACAAATGCAAATGGTAATAAAATAGGAATATGCCAAAAAGTACTGCCAAAAAGATACTGTACTGGTTAAAATTAATTCCAATGTTAAATTTCTACTGCATTATATAATTAAAAGAGATTTTAGTCCTATATTGAGTATAAATTGGTTTAGACTATTGAGAATTTTTATTAATATCATTAAAAGAGTGCAACTGGATTCACAGGTTCATAATAAGTACCCACTGTTGGTCAAATCAGGATTTGCAGAGTTAACACAAACGTTGATATTGTGAAGAATTCCCAGTCATTCATGTGTAAACCTCTAAAGTCCCATATGCTTTAAAGCCCAAGGTGGAAGAAACTATTAATGATTTGGTGATTAAGGATATTTTAACCCTGATGGAAGAATCATAGTTATGATGAAGTCAGATGGGACCATTCATCTATATGGAGATTACTGTATCACTAAATAGATATATAAGGGAGTGTACCCTATTCCAAGTATGTGCGAGATATTAGCATAGCTGCAGAAGATCTCTTATTTTGCAAACATCAATATAAAGTCCTTTTTTTACTAAATTCCTGTAACGGATAAAATTCAAAATTGTTGTCTGTTAGTAACCACCTGAGATTACTCAAATGCAACAAGCTATCTTATGGAATAATTATTGCACCAAATGTATTTCAAGCCAAGATAGATAACTTATTTCATGGAATGGAGGATGTCATTCTTATTTGGAAAATATTTTAATTACCATAGAAACAGTGCAAGTTCGTAATATGTGTATTTGAAGTTTGTTCTAAACTAGCAAAAATTGATGCAAGGCTAAACATTCAAAATGTATTTGGATTACATCTGAAATAAAGTTTCTGGGACACATTATTAATCAAAGGGGAAAATCCAAAGTCAGAAAAAGTCAGGATGATTAAGAATTCCACAAGACAAAAGAATGCGAAGGATTTACAGGCAGTTTTAAAGCTATTTAATTTATTTTGAGTTTCCATGTGGTGACATCTTTGTACCAATTGGTTAAAAAGGAAAAATAATGAGATGGACTGAAATTCATGGTAAAGCCTTCCAGAAAATGAAAGACTTGTTAACTTCCAGTCTACCACAATGATCAGGGAATGATAGTAATAACAAATGCTTCAGAATATGAAATAGGGGCTGTCATTTTACACCATTGCTATGGAGAATATCTGATAGCATATGCATCAAGAACACTTAAGAGCTGCTGAAAATAAACTACAATCAGTTTGACGAGGAAGTTTTGTCCATAGTCTTTGCTGTTAAAAAGCTCCATCAATAAGTGTGCAGATGTGAATTTAAAATTCACATAGCCCATAATCTATTGTTAGGAATTTGTGGAAACTAAGAACACTGCCAATCATACAAACCATTGTATGATTCATGGGATTAATCTATTAGCTGACTATGAACTCATCTTTAAATTGGGTAAAGAGATTGGCCATACCTATGCAGTATCATGTTTACTAACATTCAAGTTTGAACATAAGTTTGCTGAGATAAATTATATAGATTCCATGAAATCTAAAGTTCCAAATAGTTTTTTAGTTGCCAAATAAACTAAAAAATAATCCCAGATACAAGACACTAGAGAAATAGGTAAAAGAGGAATGGCCAAAAAATTGACCTAATTGTATAATGAGACTGATTTCGAATATATGCAAAAGTTTATTAGTGCTTGGATTATTTCATTATGGATATCCAGGAGTAGTCAGGATAAAAGCATTAACAAGATCATATATTTGGTTGCATAATATGAGTAAATTGAAAAATGGTGAAGCCTTTCACAGGATCCCAATCTACTATAAGCTGGTCCTTGAAAAGGTTGGAACCCTGGTCAAAATCTATGCAACATTGACAAAGACTACTCATATATCATGATGGTTCCATCAATGACTGTATTTTTAATTATCATAGACTTTTATTCCAACTGGATGGATTATAAACTAGTAAAAAATACCAATACAGAGTATACTTTATGAGCTTTAAAAAAATTTTTTGCAAATCATGGATATTGTGAAATTGTGATTTATAATGGAACTGGTTTTGTGTCACATCAGTTTTAAGATTTTCTTGTTTGATAAGGAGATACATCAAATTTTAATACTGCCATATGACCTTAAATGAAATGATCTAGCCAAATTGATATTAAGCAAAACACCTTATAAGGATATCAGTGAAGCATTTCACATAGAAGACCTGGCAGAAAGGTTAAAGTAGTAAAATTTCCGCACACATGTTTCTGTGTTATTTATTAACAAGTAAAAATGTAATTGGAGAAAACCTTATAATCCATGAATATTTTAAAGTTGAAGAATTAGTAATTAAAATGGGATATTTTAAGAAAAAAATGGTTTCTGGGAGTGATATTAAAATTGTTGTCTAGACAAGTGAGATTAATTCAGTTGGGTAATGGAAAGTGATTAAAGATGCACATTAATCCTTATAGGCTTTCCAGATATAGCTATCAGAACCAGAGAATGCCAAAATGAATTCAGCAAGTGACAGAGGAAACATTTTTGTTAAAGAAGAGTAGTGTACTGATACTTCTTTAAGTGCTCAAAATGATGAAATGCTCATTGATAATCAGGCAGAGATAATAGACTTTACTGTACCTGATAATCACACAAACATATCAATGGAAGATTTATCTTCTAAAATATAAATAAGAAGAAAAGAAAACTGAATAAGAGGGAGAAAGACCAATTCTACTGCCAAGAGGGTTAAGAATACTAGTAGAGAACCTATGAAATTAGACTACCTTTGTGATTAATAGGTTTATTTTCTAGAGTGAGGGGGGAAGTATACTGTCTGTGTATTTATATGTTATATATTGATATTGCAAATAAGGTTTATTAGTTAGTGTAATCATAATCAGATAATACATGAATAAATTATCCCGAGTTATTATTTGACACTCTACATACATCATGCACACATTTTGAATGCCATTAATATTAATATATGCTAATAAGAATAAATTTATGCAGAATTAAATTAGTATAAAAAAATCCTTGTAGAGATCTACAATGTATATATATATATATATGGTTGTCAGTCTGTAAGTTCATTCTATAGTTTGTAGTGGCAGCAAGCAAAGTATAGAATTGTTATACGTAGTAGTTGTGAATATGGTGCGTGTACATGAAACTCAATAAATAGTAACATCATTAAATAAGTTCTAGTTAAATTTGTGGTACATGTGAATAAATCACCAAAATCAGAAGTTTATTATGGACTACAGAGATTGCAAAGTAATTTCTAAGAACGGAATTCTTTTATTTATATATGTTTTCTTTTGATAAGTGAATAAACTTGTTTGTTAAGTTTGAATGTAGTTTTATTTTATTAAATTTATTGATGATACGTAGCTGGTATTGTTAAAAATATCCCTGGGAATGCAGCAAAACTTTAAATAGCTAAAGATCAATATATTATATATTATAAGTCTCAATTAAGTATTTTTAACTTTCATGCATGGTTGGAACTCATAAAACAAACATTGATTGTTAACTTAGTTTAAAGTTTATATATACAATCTCTAGCCTAAACAGCAGCAAGTATTCCCATTAATAGCACTACGCTATTTAGATCTACGCAGCTAGGCAAGTCCCACAAAGACCGGACGCTGCTAAGATCACACTCGGCTCGAGGCAAGCTGTCTAGTACAGCTGGAAGAGTCATAGACTTTACCTGTGAGGCAAGCCATAAGGTGTGGCTGGAAGCGGCAGGCAGAACACAAGAGTTATGTTAAACTCCAAGATTCAACTTATAAATATGCATTTGTATACTGTATATTGTTTGTATATATTTGTACATAATAAATGTATTAAATTATAATACTTGTTTCAGTATTATTTTATATTATTTACTGTTAGTTGGGTCTATAATCCAGACCAAACACAACAGATTTGGCGCAGTTGGACAAAAGATTTTTTTTTCTCCACGGCTGGAAAAAGAAAAAAACTTGGAAAACGTAAATACGCGAGTGCGCACACACTCATAAGTTACGAAGCTGTGATTACTAAATCACACTTAAATACGATCCAAGTATTTAGTAAAATACGTTTACGTATTTATTAAACAGTGATTCTTAAAATCACTTATTGCTGGCAAAACAAGTAAAATACATGATAGTATTTACTAAACAGCCACTGTCAAAATCACTTATTTCAGGGAGGAAACAAAGTGATCATAAACATGATTGGTGCGTCATAAACCAATCAAAATTGGCCTTGCTAAAAAGACAGAAGCTCGCCTTAGCGGAGTAAAAAATCTGTCGAATAATCATATCGAGTGTTTACTCACCACTCTCAAATATACGAAAAAAATTTTTTTTTCTCACATGATAACAGAGAAAAATAAAAAAAATGGCTAGTATAATTGGCTCGATGGAAGCTTTTGATCCAGGATTCCCTGAGAACTGGTCAAGCTACAAAGAGAGCCTAATTTTTTATATGCTGGCCAATCAGATCAAAAAGTCTGAAATAAAATTAGTGACGCTGATAACTGTAATCGGGTCACAAACATATAATATTTTAAAATCTCAAATCGGGTCAGGAACACTGGCCGACTTGAATTTTGAGAAAGCATTGGCGATTCTCACAGAATATTTTCCCCCCAAACTGCTAACAACAATGCAGAGATATTATTTTAATCTGTGTACACAGGCGGTGGATGAAAAAGCTAGAGAATTCGCAACACAAATTAGAACATTAGCACTCACGTGCGAGTTTAAAGAGTTATTAAATGAAGCACTATGCGATCATTTGTGGCATGAACGATCATAATTTAAGCTAAGGCTGTTAATGACACCGGATATAGATTTTGAAAAGGCTGTAACTCAAGCCACGCTGGCA
Organism: Epiperipatus broadwayi; assembly: GCA_028023455.1. Lineage (NCBI taxonomy): Eukaryota > Metazoa > Onychophora > Udeonychophora > Euonychophora > Peripatidae > Epiperipatus > Epiperipatus broadwayi. The sequence continues at coordinate 22,050,077 of JAQFVV010000001.1, read as the reverse complement.
GAATCTATAGCGTGTCAGGCAAAGCCATTACAAAAAATGAATTATACTGTTCAAAAAGTTGAACATAAGGCTGAGTCTGACAAGCACTCAGTTAACTCAACAACAACAACGAGTGTAAAGCGTTGTTATAGATGCGATGAACCGATCTATGTGCAAACAGAATGTCCACATCTCCATACTGTGTGCTCATTTTGCAAGCATGTCGGTGGCATGTCTAAACTTAAAAAGACAAACAGCCAATATGAGAATGGAAAAAACCATTCCAAAAAAACTAAGGCAACTATAAGAAAAATAAATAAGTTGCCAGTATAAATCACATTAAGGACAATCAGTCTGGATTTATACAGAGTATTATGATTAATGATATGCCAGTGAGAATGGAATTAGACACAGGGTCAGCAGTATCTATTGTTTCAAAAAAGACTTGGGCTGTCATTAATAAAAATAATAAATATAATCTGCATCCTAGCACTAGGACTATAACAGATTATCAAGGGAAAAAAATAAAACTCTTGGGTCAGACAAGAGTTAAAATAACCATGCCTAACAAAACTAGACACCTACCACTGGTAGTGGCATCAGGTGATCAGAGGAACTTGTTAGGCCATGTCTGGTTCAGTCACTTAGGCTTTGCAGTGTCAAAGGTGAACCAGATCATAACATTAGCTAAATTAAAGGTTAATTACCCTGCAGTGGTCAGAAAAGATCTAGGTCAGTATCTAGGACCACCAATTCAGTTATCACTGAATAAAAAGATAAAACCAGAAGTCAACAAAAAGCTGATAACAAAAATAAATATGAGAAATTGGAACACCAGGATTGCCAGAACACCACTAGCTTTGCAGACTAAGGTGCTATGCAGAATGTATAGAGGTCCCACTAAATGGATTCCAGCACTTGTGATCCAACAGAAAGGAGTCCACACCCTTATAGTCAAGACAGCAGATGGATGTCAACATCATCGCCATCGAGATCAACTGAGACTGGATTATACTGATGCAGCCACAAGGAATGAAGCTCCAGAGACATGCAGTACAAGCAAGGAGGACCAACAAACCGAAGACAACAGCCAACCAGCACCAAAGCGCTTTAGTCATCCTTCAGCACAACTGCATGACTATATTCTCTAGGATAAATTTTAGCCAGGGGGAGGGATGTTATAGTTCTCCCTTCTCTCAGAAGTGGACTATTCCAGATGCTGCCTTATCTGATCGGATTAAGCATTGTTTGCCTCAGGCCAATAGGCTGATGTATAGATAAAAGCATAGCCAATGATTATTACAGGCCAATGAGCAATGATGCTTGCTGAATCCGAAGGTTTTCAATAAGATCAGGGATCTGGGTATAAATAGTCAGCCTTTTGTGAGAATCAGGGAAGAACGTGTCTAACCTAAACAGACGCTTTGCGTTCTTCCAGGGAAACTCTGCTAACCTAAACAGCAGCAAGTATTCCCATTAATAGCACTACACTATTTAGATCTACGCAGCTAGGCAAGTCCCACAGAGACCGGACGCTGCTAAGATCACACTCAGTTCGAGGCAAGCTGTCTAGTACAGCTGGAAGAGTCATAGACCTTACCCGTGAGGCAAGCCATAAGGTGTGGCTGGAAGCGGCAGGCAGAACCCAAGAGTTACGTTAAACTCCAAGATTCAACTTATAAATATGCATTTGTATACTGTATATTGTTTGTATATATTTGTACATAATAAATGTATTAAATTATAATACTTGTTTCAGTATTATTTTATATTATTTACTGTGTTAGTTGGGTCTGTAATCCAGACCAAACACAACAGTTTTCTTTCCACTAACTAAAAAACTATTCGTGAATATGTAAACATATTTATCTAATAATAAAAAGATTTAAAAAAACTTTTATAGCAATTAATTAAATAGCTTATTGCAAACAAAGACTTTTCTGACAGAATTCCAAGGAGAAACAATGGAGATTCATTACTCGCCAGTTTTTTCGACAATTAGATAATGAATATTTTAACAGTTTTTCATCCTTGTTTTATCTTTGGTTTGGTGAATTTACAATGAAAGAAAAACCTTAATCTCGTTTGGAACAGTTCATACTGTAATCTTGGTAGGCAAATATGCTAACCACTACGTCACACGCCGTAATTTATTTATTACTATTCCATAAATTATATATATATATTGAATATCATATTTGTAAATAGCAAATGGAATTTTTTTTTTTAAATAATATTCTTCACAATAGATGGCATTAATTTTTTTTAATTGTCGCTCCTAGCGACATATAATTATATGTTTTATTTCTAAAGTAAATTATCTCGTATTTATATGATAAATAATGCAGTTTGATTTTCAATAATGTAATAAAATTTATTTTTCTTTGTTTTCAAATGATTAATCATTAGAAAGGTTAAATGATAGTATAAACTGCGTAAAAAGTATTCGAGATAAAGATTTCAGAGTTAAAAAATATAAGATTTCAATATACAATGTTCTGTTGATAAAATTGATTTAAATGCTGTATTATAAAGATATAATAACACATTTCGAAGGATTTTCTTATTAAAATAATATAATATATCTGTTTAATATATTATGGGGTGGGGGAGGATTGATTAATTTTCAAGTAAATTAATGAAGAAAACACAAGACTGGCTGCATACACATACAAAAAATATTAAAAAATATACATATATATTTCTATAAAATATTTAGAAATTTTATAGACTAAAAATCATTGGCATGTAAAATAAAGGTGATAATCTCTATAAGACAGATAGATATTCAAGATTCATTTATCAATTATGCTTTCAATGCCCCCCCTTCCCCATTCATTCAATTATTGAAAATAATATTCGATATGAAAGTTTTTTCTTTTTTTTTAATTATTAAATAGGGAATAGTGAATTTTACACTTTGTGCATGTACGACAGGAATTAACTATTACTTATTCCAGGGAATCTATTGCATTTATGTATGTTCCAGTATGTTCTCTTTCTAATTCCAGATAGAATAATTAGGAAACAGAATACTGTGATCAAGCAATATAGCACTTGATTATTATCATGGTAGTTGCCATGTTTTGATACCTTAATATAATTTACTTTAGCATCTCAATTTTAGTTATGACGTCGTCATTAATCAGACTTGATATTCATCACTAGACTATATAATTTAAATAAATTATTAATTTAAATTTTTTAAATTTTGTGTATTTTTTTTAAAGAATATTTCTCCACTAAATATGCAAAATTAAACCACCGTTTTCTATTAAAAGTGAATTTTTAACAAATATCTATCGATGAAATAATTCGAATTAGCAATAAATCTCAAATTTGTGTTTCCACATTAAAATACTTAATGTGAAAATTTAATTGATAATTATTTATTAAAAAAAATCATTATTTCTTTAAATATATTTTCTGATTTACCTAAATAATAATGGGGGGAGGGAGGAATCGTTTTCATGGATTCTATGCATTATGCCTATTGTGTCTAATGTTGAATGTAAAATCAAAATTCATAATCTCATGTAGTATAACTGGATACCCATTATATATTCATACATAATGTACATTGAAAGATTTCAAATTCTTTAATGTTTATTCGAAATGATCACCATTTGGGGTTTAAATCCTGGTTGATGAAATTTGGAGAGTTTTCAGTATTCAGCAGTTTTAAGATTTTTCTTTCAAGTAGTCAATCATTTTAGATATCTATTCTATTATAGGTTGATAAATAGCTATTTTTAAATAGAGGTTAAACAATGAAGAAAAAACTAAATACTTCTGAGCAGATGGTTAATCTGTTTTCTCTATCATAAGCCAGAAACTAGTTTGGGGATATTGGATGAGTAGGCACTAGATAGGGATTTTATGCACAAGCCTTCTGGCCTCCATTGATTACTCTATCTTGCTTTGAGTGGCACTACTGTATAGAGAGAGTTTTACATATTTCTTTTTGGAGTTATACAATTGGTCTCAGTCTTGCAATGGGCTATAACATCCATTTTACATTTATAGAATATAAAATCAATTAAGTAATATATTGTTAGAAGTTTTAGATTTGTTTAAAATTTTGAAATATAGACCACAAATATATATATAAATGGAAACAAGTATTTTTTTTTAAAAAAAATGCTGCTTTTAATAATTATAATTTCTTTAAATACAATTATATATTTCATTCCAATGAAAGTCAAAGTTAAGTAAACATTTTAGAAAAACTATTATAGTTTCTCAAGCATCTACTGAGAATATTTATTATATTGAAAATTCTGCGGTCATTTAAATTGTTTGAAGTATTGAATTTATTTATTTAAATAGTTAATTGTTCAAGAGGTAGGTAAAAAAACTGATATAGTAGAATGATAATACTTCCTACTTGATCAGACATAGATTTTCTTATTTCTTTTCTTTTTATTTCAGTTTGGAATTTCTTGCTATCCTGAAAATTACTTAATGTAATAGTACAATTCAAAATACAAGTTAGTAAATTAATTATATAAATAAGCATTTATTTTATATAGCACATGTTTATAAATTGTAATACATTAAAGATCAGCCTGTCAAACTATTGTGCATGCACTTTTTATGAGTGTTAATAATAAATGAAAACTTTGACTCCTAACACAAAATATAGTATTTAGGAAAAAATAAAATGAATCCACTTATTCTATTCAACCCAAATGCTTATATATGGGAAAATCTTAAGTACTGGAAGTGAAAGTGTGAGGATAGACCACTCAGTTTTGATGATGTCAAATAAACAAATAGAAAGAGTTTAGAATTTGTAATTTTCCATTGATAAATATTTAACAAAGATGAAGATATGTAAAATATTATAATCAGGGCCAACTAAATGCAGATTTGCATCTTGGAAGTCATTTTTCTTTTTTTAAATGCTTTTATATAGAAAGATAGAGGCATTTGGAATATATCAGTTACTTAATCTATTGTATGAGTGGTCAGCATTAAGGTTCTAGATATTTCAGGAAAGTATATTTTCAGATCATTTCAAGTATAATTTTTATCTTATCTGTAAATGTTTTATAGAGTGAAAAATTATGAATTATAAGAAAAGCATTAATTATTATATTCAATTTTCATGTTTTATGTGTATCTGAAAAATCATAGGCATGTGAAAGAGGCTTTTAGCATTTTGATCTACTACTTATGTTAATAATAACTTCCAAGTACATCAAGTATTGTAAAAATATCTTTTAATATATCTTAACACTGATCTAGAATTTTTTATTATTATTGCAAACAACGGGACATATTTTTTGCTGCTGTTTTTGAGTTGCACATTTTTTAGTAATTGCTATAAGATCTGATTTCATTTAAAGAAAACAGTTGATTTAATCATTTTCTATTTAAAATAATTTGCAATGTTTGTGTTACTTTTATTGAAAAACATTTTGATTTTGAAAATTGTTTTCATAGTTTTATTGCTGCTAGTTGAATCCACATAACAGTGTAAAAAAAAAAGATAATCGATGTTTCATATTTTTTTTAAAATCAAAAACTAAAAAATGTAAAAACAATATGTTTGAAGACAAAAATAATATTCTATTTTAGTACATTTTGCTATTTCGTACAAGGGCATAGGGTATTTATGGATTAGCCTGGGCACCAGATTGATTGTGGATAATTCCGGGTCAATAAAATTCGTTATATATATGTATCACATTAATGTATATTTAAAAAAAAATTACACTTACTATCAGAGTTTTTAAAAGACATATAATCTTGTCTAATAATTTATTAATAATAAATAAATAAATTGACATTTAATTGCTTATGATATTTTCAGCTTTCAATTATTGCTAGGAGAACAAAACCCTCTTTTTTTAAAATTTAATCCCCTCCTACCACTTTTCCTCATTTTCCTATAAATTTAATAATAAGTTATAAAGTAAAAAATCTTTTTTAAATTTAAAGAAAATGAGAAAAGTTGAAGGGGAGTTAAGTTTTAATGTTTGAAAAAAAAAAGTTTTTTTAATTTTATTTTTCTAGTCATAATTGAAAGACAAAAGTATCCATTATTGGACAGGATTATATATATTTAAAAAAATCTGAAAGTAATTGTAATTTAAAAAAAAATTGATTGCATTAATGTGATATATATATATATTGTAAAGATTGGAAGGATCCATCTTAGCAGTTGATTATGATATTAATATTGTAATGAAGCCGCTTATGTTTGATTATTTTTATGCTAACTTAGCCTATAACACGTTTCACTTAATTTGTCGGGATGGCTGCCTAGTTGCCATTGACCTACTCATAATTTATTTTAAATCTTGTCTACCATAAAAAAATATAGTTGGGGATTATTTTGTTCTCGTAGTAATACCTGATTAAGGAATCGATTTTGGAGATATCCCAACATCTATTTGATCTATTAGATCTATTAATACTATTATAAAGTGAAAACTTTTAATGAAATAATTCAATCACTTCGCTCTATTTTTCCAACAGTATTATTTATATATTCACTATTAATATTTATCCTAGCAGTATATTTATGGTAATGGACTTAGCCGATTCCAAGTGCCAATCCTATTATCAAAGAAAGAATTATACAGAGAGTTATTGATGGGAATTTTTACATTAGCCTAAGGGGGATTTACCCTAGCTAGCTAGTGATGGAGATATGTTAACACTAGAGTATATGTTTACTTGTCTAATCACACAGGTATATTGATAATTAATGGAATGCAATTAATGAGATAAAAAAATATTCACCACTCTCATGAAACTACATATATTACATCTTTAATGGTTAATGGCTATCATTTAGAAAATTATTAAAGTTAAAATACAGTAAAAAAATATACAGGTATATTTAAATAAAAATATAATAATTACCCTAGTCCCTAGGAACCCATGTTTTTCAGATACACATAAGTGTAAGCTTACTATATACAAAGATATGGCCAAACTAACTGTCTGGATAATGTCTTTGTTTTCACTTTCATGTGGAATTGATTGACGAATAGGTTTTCTCCTAATTTGTGGGAAGTCATGGTCAGATGCAGATCTCTGTATGTAAATAGACAACAGGATCAGTAGTACATTTCCTTACAGAGGTGATGGGGCAATAGCCAAGCATGTTTATGACTTTACCTTATAATCATCATATTGACATTCAAATATTCTTACAGCAGCATTTTAATCTATATTTCGTGGTTCTAAATTTAATGATCCGATGAAATATTTATTTTCTATTGTCAACTGTTTTAACTGCTGAATTAAATATTTATCTCCAGTATTTCATTGATATGTGTAGAGAATTTTCTTCTTCCTTGCTCTGGTACCCAAAAGCTAACTGTTCACAATTTTTATTTCTTTTTATGTTCTATCACTTTTATCTGACGCAATATCTCCAATTATTTACTAAATCAAAAATGCTCTATTTCTTTAATCTGATACACTATCTCCAGTTATTCACTAATCAAGAAAAAATGTTATATTTTTTATTTGGGATCAAATGTTGATAGTGGAAAATATGTGCAATCCCTATTTCATTTAATTTTTCATCTTTTGCTATCTTTTTAAATCTGGCTTTGTTAAAGTTCTTACTATTTGACAAAAGACAACCTTTTAGCAGGTTTTAGCTAAAAGCAGTTCATTTGTAATTTGGAAAGTAACTGTTGTGTCTGGCTTGAATTGTGGGTTCGGTTCCAAACCAACAGAAAAAGTAATGACCAACTACTCAACAATTAATAAGTATAATTTATTAGTTACAAAAATACACACACATTAGTTAATAAATATATGATTAACTTGCCTCATGAATTCAAGTAAGACTTTTCTGGATGTACTAGACAGCTTGTCTCGAGTTAACTGCAGTCATGGCAGTTTCCAATCCTAGGTGGATTTGTATTACTGTGTAGATGTAACAAAAGTGACTAGTGAAGACACCTTTGCTGTAGCCATAGGTTTCATTGGAGAGTACATTCAGGTGGACAGAAGTTAAAACTCTCTGCCTTCCCTCCAAAAAGGCTGACTATTTATTGTTAGATCCCCTACCTTACCAGGAACATTCGGATTCAGAGCGCAAACCCCAACAAAGGATTTATCCCCATTGGATAGAAACTAGGTGCTACCTAATCAGGCAAGGAATCAATAGTCCACTTCTGAAGGCAAGGTCATATATGACATTACTCCCCCTGGCTAAAATTAACTCTGGAGAATTTGGTCATTGAGATGTGCTGGACAACATATTGTCCGCTTTGTTGGTGGCTCCTGTATATCACTGTTCCTGGCTTCTTCCTCACTTGATGAACTTGTTCCTGGATGTTTGCTGCTGACTACACTTTGATGTCAATGTTTCCCACCAGATATGCTTGTCCCAGGTTGGTTTTTGTCAGCTTCAGTGTGGTTCAATCTCGGTTGAGATGGTGATGATGTTGATGACTATCTTCTGGTTACACTACAACAGTATAGAGACCCTTTAGTTGTGTCATGACCACTGATATCCATTTGTGGACCCATAGTACATCCTGCATAGTACCTGTGTACCTATTTGCACTTTTATTTTGATTTTTTCCCCTCTTGTTCAAATTTGGCATCAGGCTTCAGGGTTGATAGGATAGTTCACAAGAATCTGTCAAATAATAGTTCTTATGAAGACTTCCCTGTTGCTGTACTAGGTGTGGAGTTCTGCGCTAGTAATGTACTGGTAATCTTGGTGTTTCAGTTTCCCAAATCCATTTTTGTTATCAGCTTTTTGCTTCTTGGACCCATCTCTTCACCTGACTATTTCTTTCTGGGTAGAATGGAGGGCTGTTTACTAGCTCAATATTATTATTTCAGAAGGCTTTGAATGCACCAGCTTAAAAAGCTGTGCCATTATCAGTCACTTGTGTTGTAAGAAGACCATGTGTGGCTAATAGCCTTCTCAGAGCTTCTATCGTGGCTGTGGAGTGAAATGATGGTACCTCCACTACATCCAGCCACTTGGAGAATGAATTGACAACTATCAACAGCAACTTGCCTTTCCATGGGCCTGCATGGTCCAGATGGAGTCTAGACCAGGGTCCTCCAGGTTTGGCCACTGGACTTTTGTCTTTTACTGGCATGTTCTGATTTCTCTTGCACTGCCAGCTGTGGTAGACTTTGATTTCAATGTCAGCATTTAAGATAGACTACCACATGCATGATCTTGCCAGTGCCTTCATCCGGACTATCCTCAGATGCCCATAATGCAACAAAATGAGCACATAGGAATGTCTGGCTGGGGGTATTACAACCCTGGATTCCCAGATAATGCAGTCGTGTTTAGTTGAGAGATCCCACCTATGCATCCAGTAGGATGAGTGCAACTAATCTGGTTTCTTATCAAGCCAACCCTGTTAGACCCATTTTTGTAGCTTTTGGAATCCAAGGTCATTTTTAGTAGACCCTGCCACTGACTTACTGTTCAGTGGTATGCTTGGGTCTAAATCAATCATTAATTTATTGGCATGATGTTGGACTGTCTGCAACTTCTTCAGGCAATTGGCTTAATGCATCTACATTAGGGATATACTTTTCCTCAATGTATTGAAGGGCAAAGTCATAGACTGACAGGAAATTGAACTACTACAGCATTTATGGTGAGGAAAGATGCCCTTATCAGATGCAAATTCTCACTATGATGGGTTTATGATCTGTTTGAAGTATAAATGGTCTACCAAATAGGTAGTCATGAAATTTTTTGATTCCATTCATCAGAGCCAGGGCCTCTCTATCTATTTGAGCATAGTTTTTCTCAGCTATAGAGAGGCACTTTGATGCAAACAAAATAGGGCTAAGTGTGCCATCCTTATTTCTATGAAACAACCCTGCCCCAATTCCTACTGGTGATGCATCACAGGTCAGCACTAGCACTATTTTGGGGTTGAAATATGCTAGCTCTGCAGTATCTGATATTAAATTCTTTATCATATTGAATGCTTTATCATGCTCTCTGTCCCACTTCCAGGCTGCTTTTTGTCCAGTATCCTGTATAGTGGTTCAGCAGCCTTGATTTTATGGTATAAGAAACTTTCATAATAATTTATGAGCACTAAAAAGGACTGAAGTTCCTTTTTATTTTCAGGTGTTTTGGCTTTTTTTTTTATTACCAACACTTTCTTTTGAGTTGGGTAAATGCCACTAGCATTGAATTTGTATCCAGAAATTTAAACTCATTGGCTCAAATATGCACTTCTCCCAGTTTATTTTAATGGCAGAGGCTTTGAATTTATCTAGGAGTTCTTGGTGGGTGTTTGTGCCACTAGTAAAATATCATCAAAATATGGTAGTGCCCCTGGTATTCCAGCAGTCAGTTGATCCATGACTATCTGGAATATTGCTAGGGTGACCAATATACCGTAAGATAATCTGATCATCTTGAATAACCCTTTATAGATTATTATTGATAATGCTCTTGCAGCCTGATCATCCACACGCAGTGAAATTATGCATATTTTAGATCAATCTTGGTAAAAACCCTACCACCTGGCAATGTGGATAGGATTTGTTTGACTGAGAGAGGTGGAGAATTATCTAAATCATGAGCTTTATTGATTGTGCATCGATAATCTTCACATATATGTACATTATCATTTTCTTTGATGATTGGTACTATTGGGGTGGCCCATTCTGTATATGATATGGGCTCTATTATACCTGCTGTTTCCCACTTTCTAAGCTCTGCTTTTAATTTAGTTCACAAAACTAGTGGAAGTGGTCTGCATCAACAACTGATAGGTTTCACCACCATTTAGTGGTAAATGAATTGGTTACCATAAGTACAGACCTATATTTTTGTTGAAAACTTCTGAGTAGTCAGATTTTATCTTTGTTAATGTTGTGATTTGGTTCACTTTTGTCACTTTAAACCCTAAGTTATTGAACCAGTCACAGCCTATTAAATTACTATGATTACCTAATGCCACTACCAGTGGTAGGTATATAGTCTTGTTAGGCATCATAATTTTCTCTGTTGTTTGGCCCAACAGTTTAATTTTATTTCCTTGATAGTCTGATAATGACTTGCTGCTAGGATGCAGTTTACATTTATTATTGTGCTAGATCTGTTGTGTTTGGCTTGATTTACAGGTTCATTTCCAAACTAACAGAAAAAGTAATGACTAACTACTCAACAATTAATATGTATAATTTATTATTTACAAAAATACACACATGTTAGTTAATCAATAATATAAATATAGTTTATACAATTAATGATGACATTGTCATACCAAGTGACTGAATTCACTTCCTGCTAATGATTAGCTTGCATTGTGTGTTCAAGTAAGACTCTTCCAGCTGTACTAGACACCTTGCCTTGAGTTGGCTCTGGTTCAGACTCTTTCAGCTGCATTCAAACATGAGTTGACTGCAGTTGTAGCAGTTTCCAGTCCTAGTTGGTCTTACCTCACTGCATAGATGTATCAGTAGTGACTAGTGAAGACACCCTTGCTATAGGCAGAGGTTTCACTGGAGATCACATTCAATTATTCATGTTGACAGAAGTTAATACTCTCTGCCTTGCCTCCAAAAAGGCTGACTATTTATTGTCAGATCCCCTACCTTATTGGGAACACTCAGATTCAGAGTGCAAACCCCAACAAAGGATTTATCCCCATTGGAGAGCAACCGGGTGCTAGCCAATCAGGCAAGGAATCTGGAATAGTCCACTCCTGAAAGCAAGATCAGATATGACAGTAACATTATAAAACAACAAAAATTAAAATATAACAAAAATACATTTCTACCTGGACATGTAGATTATTCATATAGATAAACATCTGTTTCTTTTACAGTGTTTTTTTCTTTTTATAATGAGAGAGAAAAATTAAATATAATGTTATAATTTTCATTTTTATTTTTTTTCTCATTTTTTTTACATATTACACAAAAAAAATATAAAAAAACAAATTATATACATTTGCTTAGTTTACATTTGGCCATTTAACCATTATATATTTGCACATTTCATAAAAAATAATGAATAATAGCCCACCTGAAACATATGGTGGGTAAAAAAATGTTTACTTATTATATGAATTTTTTAGACAAATATATACCTTACTGATTTTGCAGGTATGTGTGTGAATGTCTAACTTTCCCTTGTGACAGGATTTGAATTTAGTTCCTGTTACAATACATATATGTTAAAAGTGTATTTATAGGTATTGGTAGAAGGGAATGTAAGAAAAAGATATTTATTTTTGATTATGCTTAAAATTTGAATTAAATATTAGTAAAAGAAGATGGATATTTTATTAAGATGATGTACATATTTTCCTTGTTAAAACTGATTATTTCATGTATATCATGATATATTTTTTTTATTGTAGTCGAAAATGTTGCAATTTTTTTTATTCAATTATTATTTCCATTTGATTTGGTTGTGTATATATTTTTTATTGATGTTTTAATTTTCTTGTTTCCTCTCATTTTTATGGTATACATTTGTTATGATTGTATATTTGGCAATGATAATCATATACAGAGTAAATAAACTATGAAAATCATTTTGGAAATTGCTAATGATCATAATATATAAAATTGTATAAAAATGTAATTTGTTTGTTAAAAATAATTTATGATGTACAAATATGCATTTATGTATTATGTGTATCCTGGCTGTTAGATAGCCATTTATTTATTTTTAAAACAATTGTAAAATATTAAAAGAAAAAAAAAGTTTTGAAAGAAATGGAGTTATATTAATAATAGGTTTTGCTCTATTGTCTCATAAAAGGGTATGCTAAGATGCCATAGCAATTGCTGATGCAACAAAGAAAGAAGAGATTGTGCTTATAATTTTTTTTATTATTATTGACAATTGTTTTAACTGAAAAGGAATTCATTAGATTTTTTTTTCTTTCTTATGCCTAAATTTTAATTGATGGAACTTTAGCTGGAGTAAATAATATCAAAGAATGATTAGTTAAGTAAGACTTTCTATAGCTGAGGGATTTGATTTGCCTTTGCTCTATATCTCTACAATTACCATCTTAAGGAAGAAAGAAAATTTATTGACAATGTACCTGGAAGGAGAAAGAAATTGTTTTAAAAATGAATCACTATACTCATTCTGAAAATTAAAATGAGAATTTTAATAGTAAAAATATCTGAAATGAAATAACTTTGCTACATCTGTTGGTTCATCTTAGTTTAACAAGCAGAAAGGAATTAAGAAATGCCAACTTTCATTATTCATAAAATATGTTTGTCAACTAAAGATAAACTGCCATGTTAATCTGAGTCAAGTAAGATTAAGCTTAAACTCTTACAATAACTGTCGATTTTGAAAAAAAAAAAAACTCAATCATAATGATTGTTTTTTTAAAAAATGGATTACAGTGTACACATTTGTTTTTTTTTCTTTTTGGTGTTGTCAGAACAAATCAACCCACCAGGTATTCTTTTGTTTTGTTTTTTAGTTTTTTAAAAAATATATATGTCTAATATATTGTACCAATATTAAAATTGGCATATAATGATTTTTCCTAAAAAAATTATTAAAATAATAAATAAGTTATAAAAATCTAAAAGGTTGCTTTAAGTAAACAAAATCAGTTTGCTGTCAAAAGTAAAATTAAAAGGTCAGAGTTTTAAAACAACAAAAAAAAATCTTTCATGAAAGAAAAAGTAAGAGTCAAATAGTTTTCTATCATTAGTTTGAAATAAAAGTTACAATTTATTAATTAGAAGGGGAGAGGGGTCTTTCGTTAAAAAAGTTAAACTAAAGGTTTTATAAAAAAGGAAGTAGAGTCTAATATTATTATTTGAAATATAATTTAAAGTTTAAGAAAAATATAAATCTCTTTTTATTCGAGTTTAAGTAAAGGAAAAGTCATCTTAAAAAACTAAATATTAAATGGTATTAAAATATATGTGTGCGTATATATGTGCGATTGTAAATAATAGAATAAATGTATGTGTAATAAATGTTATTATAAACAAATGAAAGTTAAAGAAGATTATCATTAAAAAAACACGGCAATGGCTATTAATTAAAATATAAAACTACAGGCTTAAAAAGCTTGTCTCCAGAGGATTAGATATTAATTAAAATATAAAACAATACATTTTGCATGGCTATTACTAATTAAACAATCTTCCAAAACATGTTTATCAAAGGATTATCACTGGAATTTGACAACAGATTTTGCCGGAAGATATTACAGGACAACACGTCACAGGTATAAATAGACTTTTTTTTTTATCGGACAGTTAGTTCAGTTCACAAATTAATTGAGCAAGTTCAGTTCACAAATCAATTGAGTCAGTTAATTTCAATCAGTTAAGTTAATTGTATCTAGAAACAAAAAAATGCAGTGTTGAGCAGCTTTTGGGAACTTGCGTTTCTCCACAGCCTAAAGTCCGATGAAAACAGCAAGATCTGCCCGTGAAATAATGTCAGCATAACAACTTGGAAATCTCCATCAATATCTAATTGTCTCCAATAATAATAATCATGAAGAATAATGAAACTCACCAAGGAAATATCCCAGCCGACTGGAAGCATTCGTAATGGAAATATTCTCACCGAAAGCAGACACCAAAGAGAACAAAATTCTACGTCTACATTCAAAATCCTAGGTAAAACATTTGCTTATTTCATTTATACTGTAATAGCCATTGCATTGCATTAATTCGTGTGAATTCTCCAAGAGTCTAATTATATGAACTCTATATCATACATAAAATGAGCTATTGATATGTGTGTTTAAGTTTCGAATGCTATTAATGCATTATTATTATATTTGTGAATGCTATATGAGTTAATATGTGCGTGATCATTATATCAGTGTTATATTAGTTAAAAAATTATAAAGATGTTTAAATTTATTAAATTAATGTTAGTTAATAAATTGTCTTTAAAATTAAACTCTATTTGTCGGTCAATTCTTTTTATCAATCTCTTTTATAAATTCCTTTTACAATTCTTTTATCAATTCTTTTAACCACTAATTATGTATAATCTATTAGTGATTACAAATGGCTGATCTAGTCATTGATATTTAGGCATTGGGTTAGTGGCCACTTTCAAAGTGCATTGTTTATTCTTTTTGAATAGATAGCTGGCACCCGTATTTATACATAAACAAAAAAGTGCTTTGGACATAGTGTTGAACTCAACAGCCGAGAAGATGCTATGTCCTGGAAATGTGATGCTAGTTATATATTTTATAGCTATCGTTTGGGCATACATACCATCCGAGTATGTTCTTCTCTGCCTAAGAGGCTGGTGTTTCGAGGTCACATATTCGAACCCGGTATAATATATATATGACATATACATAGTACAGAGATATTATGCTTTACAAGAATTTTATTAGTGTTTGTTCTCATGAAGACCATTTACATATACTTAAATGTATTGATGTTATTATCAAGATGCACTTTGAAAGGTAGTTTATTATATTAATATTTTTTATAGTATATGCGAGTGTTTATATACATAAACAAAAGGAATTTTTTTTTATCATTTATAAGAGTTTATTATATGAAGATATTTATTTGAGTTATTTTAATTTAGTGACAAATCTCTCATTAGATTTTAAAGAATAGATATGATATAGAAGAATATATCAGTTGTTTTGTTCATAATTGAGGACCACTTTTAGCATAATAGGGATCAGTGTAAGAAGTCTATATTTGGCACTTCAAAAGACAGAAGTGTAATTTAGAAAATACATATTTAGATTTAGCATAGTATAAGGAGAATATTGATATTCTTTTTTGATTGCAAAGTTAGTATGATCCTGTCAAAAAGAACATATCTTTGATTTTGAACCAATTGATATCAAATGTTGTTGTTGTTATTATTACTACTACTACTACTACTACTACTACTACTACTACTACTACTACTACTACTACTACCACCACCACTACAACCACTACTACCACTACTATTACTACTACTACTACTACTACTACTACTACTACTACTACTATTATTATTATTATTATTATTATTATTATTATTATTATTATTATTATTATTATTATTATTATTATTATTATTATTATTATTATTATTATTATTATTATTATTATTATTATTATTATTATTATTATGTTTTCACGCTAAGCTTTATTTGTCTTAAAGGTTACAAGAGTTTATATAGCTTGGATTGCTGTGTTTACATGGGCAACCCGTAGTTGTTGGTTTACATATATAAAAGTAGATTTATTGTTTTACACAGGATTATAGGAATTTTTACATGCTGTGAATTAGTTACATAGTTTTATATAACTTGCATTGTTGTGGTTACATGGGGAATCCATAGATATAGGTTTACATATATAAAAGTTGATTTATTGATTTATATGCGATTACAAAAAAATTGTCATGCTGTGGATTAATTACAAGGGTATTTACTTGGCTTAGATTGCCATGGTTTCATTGGCAATCCATAGGTGTAGGTTAGTTTATTTATGCTGTGGATTAGTTAGAAGGGTTTTACATAGCTTAGATTGCTATGGTTTCATGGGTAGTCTGTAGTTGTAGTTTTACATATGTAAAAGTTGTTTTATTGGTTTACACAAGATCTACATAGATTGTCCATTATTTATAACTTTGCTGTTTGTCTGAGCAGGGGCCAAGTAGCTGCATAAGTATCCAGGCTGGTGATCTGTTTGTCTCTTAACTTGAATTTTAATTAGCTTATTCTCAAATGTGGCTGGATGCCTTCTGGGGTTATTACCAAATACAAATGCACATCTAATGCATGAAAGTGCATATAAGACAAATGTTGAGGCCCTTATGGATGGTACAGACCTACCTTTGTAAGTTGACATAATTTGTATCATTGTAGTGTTTTGTTTTCTATATTTCCCCTGCAGAATGCATCTAGTCTGATCCTTGGCCTTGCAATTGAAAATTATATGCTGTAAAGTCTCCTCAGCCATATGGCAAAGGCCACAGAAAGGATCAACTGACCTGTACATTCTTCTGTGATGTAAAAAATATTTAGTAGGTAAAGCATTCAAATTCATTTTGATTATAAAATCTAGGAACTTAGGTTCTAGTTGCCATCTTTTATATTGTTTGATCAGATATTGGTTTCCTATTTCTAGTATTGATGGGATCTCCTCATTGAGATTATTTTGATGGTTAAACTTATATATTTCCCAATATTTATACTTTTGTTCAAATTGATCTGGGATTGTTCATTCTCTCCTGCATTGGTAGATGGTGGCTGCCAAAAAACAATCTTTTGTGAGAAGGCCTATCTGTAGTAGGTGTTATCTGCTCTAAGTGTCTTAATTTAGGAAATTGAGTGAGTATAACAATTATAGCATTCCTTGTTTTATGTTTGAAATGTTTGTAAGCTATGCAATCCCAGTCCATTTGCTATAAGAGGGCGATTGAGTTTTGCCATTGAAATTGCCACTGTCTTTCCACCCCAAATGAGCTTGCAACATATGGAATTAATGGATGCCATAAATTTTTTTGAAAATTCAACTACAGGCATATAATATGTTATCTTGGTTATTATAAGCTTGTTAATCAGTTGCACCTTTGCATATATGGACAAATATGCCTTTGAGAGTGATTCAGCTATGCTTTTGACTTTTTCTTTGAGCTTGGCTTGGATCTGACATCTCATTCCAATGGCTCCTAGAAAAAAAGGAAAGCCTAAAAATGGAGTAGGTTGGCCCACATGGCCTTCCAGTGAGTAGTGTCCAGGCTGCAGTCTTGTCTAGGTTTACTCTCATTCCATATTGTTTTGAGAATTGTTCAAGCACTGCCTGTAGCTGTGGTATTTGCTTCTTGGATGCTAAAAAGACTGTGATATTGTCCATTAATGTGAGACATGCAATCTTCTGTGTTGTACCAGGTATTTGAAGTCCAATGAATGTGCTTTTTTTCACTAAGTGGATTGATATAATAAATAAACATTAATGCACTCAGAGGAGATGCCTGGGATAGTGATTGTGTTGGGATGAATGAGGGTGAATTTCTGACATTCATAGTAACATAAAGTTCTCTGCCCAGTATCAAGTTTGCAGTCAAATATAACAGAGCTTTGGGTATTTTAGTCTGCTTGAGCATATCCAGTAGCACAGGGATTCTCACTGAATCAAAAGCTGAAGCAAAATCTATATGCACCACCACTGTAATGTATTTCTTCCTCAGCCTAGTGGCTATCATCATGGTCTTGAATAACAATGCTGCTTTCACTGTTGATGAGGTCTTCTTTGCAAATTGTGATTCACTGATGGTAGGTAAAATATAGGGTTCAATCTTATCTTTTATAAACTTTTCCAATATTTTAATAGGAAGTGGCCCCATAGATATTGGTCTAAGCTCATTTGGTTTTGATATGCATTTCTTTTTCTTATTATATGGCACTATTGCCATGGGGTATATCCCTGTGGTTGGCTTAATTTCTTGAGCAAAATGGTTTGCTAAATCCTTGAGGTATTTAGCTGTAAAAAACTTAAATGCTAGAGAATGAACAGTGGTATCCCATGGCCACCTGGGTGACAAGCATTGCTGATAGTTCTCATTTTCTCCATTATATCATTTTCACTAACTGGTAATTCATATTATTATTATTATTATTATTATTATTATTATTATTATTATTATTATTATTATTATTATTATTATTATTATTATTATTATTATTATTATTATTATTATTATTATTATTATTATTATTATTATTATTATTATTATTATTATTATTATTATTATTATTATTATTATTATTATTATTATTATTATTATTATTATTATTATTATTATTATTATTATTATTATTATTATTATTATTATTATTATTATTATTATTATTATTATTATTATTATTATTATTATTATTATTATTATTATTTTATCTAACCCTAAAGAATTTTGGGATTTCATTAAAAAGTCTGGTTTGGGTAGAAAAAAGGTTCAAGCTACTCATGGTTTCACTTTAAGTGCAAATGCTTTTCAAAACATTTTGCTGATGTATATTCATCACATGATGCAATATCTTCAAATATTGCATTATTTTGTAATTCTTCAACTGTTCATTGTATGATTGACCATATTTCTAAGGATGATGTTGTTATGGCTATTAAGCGCTTAAAATTCATTCTAGTTTGGGAAATGATAATATTCCTTCATTTATTTACAAAGGGCTAGCTGAATTTATTGCAGTTCCTCTTGCATTTATTTTTAATTTATCACTGAATTCTTGTGTTTTTCCTAATGTGCTTAAGTGTGCCAAAATGGTCCCATTTTTAAGAATGGTTCACGTGATTGTCTTAATAACTATAGACCTATTTCTGTTTTACATACTATTGCTAGATTTTTGAGAGGTGTGTTTATAATAAAATTATTTTAGATGTTAGTAAACTCATTTCTTCTTCACAGCATGGTTTTATACCTAATAGATCCGTAGAAACTAATTTGTTAACAATTTATGATCATATAGCTCATGCAATTGAGGACCAGCAGAGACTTGATGTTGTTTATTTTGATTTATCAAAAGCTTTTGATAAAGTAGACCACAGTATTCTTCTTCGCAAATTATATCAAATGGGTTTTTCTACTAAGCTTGTTTATTGGTTTCAATCCTTTCTTCATGGTCGTACTGCATATATTAAATTTAATAATACTATTTCATCTAAGTTTAAATGTAATTTTGGAGTTCCTCAGGGTAGTATTTTAGCACCTATGCTTTTTAACATTTATATGAATGACCTTAAGGATTGCTTAAAATCTTCTTATCTTTTGTGCTATGCAGATGACTGTAAAATCTTTAGAAGATCGGAAGAGCGTCGTGTCTGATTGCACTCTTCTTCAAAAGGATATAGACAATTTTAGTGCTTGGTGTGATTTAAATAATATGATTGTTAATTTCAGTAAATGTTCCTTAGTCTCGTATTCTAAAAAATCTGAAGTTTTGCATTTTTCTTATTTTATTAATTGTCACAAAATTATTTCTGTTGAATCCCAAAAGATTTGGGAGTTATATTTTCTAGTAATGGATCCTTTCTTCCTCATTTGGAAAGATTATTGGTAAAGCTTTAAAAATTATAGGTACTATTCTAAGGTTTGGTCATCATTTCAGTGGTGATACAAAATTTAAATTATTTTTATCATTGGTTCTTCCCATCATTGAATATTGTTCAGTCTTTGGAATCCTAGCTCTAAACAGGGATGTAACTTATTACAATCAGTGAGTAATAAGTTTTTTAAATATGTTTCTTTGGGAAATAAAACTGTTGTTCATCTTTCTTCTAGAAGATAATATAGAGATCTTAAATATCTTTATAAACTTGTTAATAAAATAGTTCTTTTATCTGACACAATTTCTACTGTTGTAATTAGATCTCATGTGCATGATACTCGGTCTGCTTCTGTTTGTTACATTAAAACTTGTCATTCCAATGTTCTTAGATTTTCTCCTTTATTTAGACTGCCATATTTATATAATCAGATTTGTAGTAATAATAATTACTTCAATTTAGATTATAATCAATTTTGTTATGTTATTAAATTTAAATGTCATATTTGATTGGTTTAACTTGATTTTGTTTATATATATATGTTAAATTGTTTTATTATTATTATTATTATTTTGTTACGCGCTTTATATTTATCCCTTTTATTTATTTGTTATTATTAATGTTTTAATAATAATTGTTTATATGCTGATATTTAATTTTACTTTACATTTTTAAATGTGTTAATTATCTTTTATTGAAATATGGCACATAATTATATTAATAATTTGTCATTTAAACTCATTTATGTATTTATATATTTGTTATGGTGCAATACTGTAATTGGCTTTATGCTGTAGTTTTGTACGGTAAATAAATGAATTGAATTGAATTGAATTGAATTATTATTATTATTATTATTATTATTATTATTATTATTATTATTATTATTATTATTATTATTATTATTATTATTATTATTATTATTATTATTATTATTATTATTATTATTATTATTATTATTATTATTATTATTATTATTATTATTATTATTATTATTATTATTATTATTATTATTATTATTATTATTATTATTATTATTATTATTATTTTATTATTATTATTATTATTTTATTATTATTATTATTATTATTATTATTATTATTATTATTATTATTATTATTATTATTATTATTATTATTATTATTATTATTATTATTATTATTATTATTATTATTATTATTATTATTATTATTATTATTATTGATGTCAGTAACTGTATATCAAAAATAGAATTGAAAGTACCTTGTCGTTTATTAAGAGAAATGCAAACTTTCAAGATTAGTATATGTAAAAATACTTTCTTTGGTAAATCAGTTATTAATAGATTGCAAATGGTATATAATCTAACTTTTTAATAATATTGATATTTTTTTGCGATCAATTTGTGATGAATGTTAAAAAACAACTAAATGTATAATTATGAACATATATGTATATATAATTTTATGTATGTAGCTTGTATTTGCTTATAATTGTTTTGTTTTTTTAAATTTTAATTATTATCATTGTTATTTTATTTTTTTATTGTGTATTTCTGTTAAAGTGTAAATGTTGAAGTGCACATAATAAATGGATATTGAATTGAATTATTATTATTATTATTATTATTATTATTATTATTATTATTATTATTATTATTATTATTATTATTATTATTATTATTATTATTATTATTATTATTATTATTATTATTATTATTATTATTATTATTATTATTATTATGATGATGATGATGATGATGATGATGATGATGATGATGATGTTTCAATAAAGGCTTTATTGATCTCAATGGTTTACATAAGTTTACATCTAGAAAATTTCAAATTTAACATACAATGAATGATATTAGGGTAAACACATATAAATGAATTTAGAGGTTACACTTTGTGGTTAATGGACTATAACAATATAAAAAATAAAAAAGCAAAAATAATCAGAGTTCTAAAGTTTGAGGAGCTTATTTAGTTTTGTCCGCATGTTGTTGCATATAAGTGGGGGTTGGTTATTATTTTATCTCTATTTCGAATGTGTAGCAATTTGTTGCTAAATGTAGCTGGGTGTCATCTGGTGTTATTGCCAATTAAGAAAGTACATCGGGTGCACCAGTATGCATATAGAACAAATGTGGCTGCCCTAATGCTAGGTATTGATCTTCCCTGAAAAGCAGCTATTATGTGATTAATGATTGTACCTGTTTTTCTGTAGGTGTTACACATCATCTGTTGTGTTTGGTTAAGTGCTACACATTGATAAATAAAGTGGTCCAGTGTCTCTTCTGCTCGATGGCAGAGTCCACAGAAGGGGTCAATAGATATATACATTCTTTTATGATAAAAAAAGTGGGTTGTTGGCAAGGCAATGAGATTGATTTTCATGATAAAATCAAAGTATTTGGGCTCTAGAGCCCATTTTTTATATTCCTTGAGTAGTCTCTTGTTGTTAATTCTTAGCATAGGTTGTATAACATTAGTATCTGCTTCTCTGTTTATTAAACCATAAATATCCCAGTATGAATACTTATGCAAATACTGTTCTGGAATCTTGTCTGTGGTTTTGCAGTGGTATATAATGTTAGTGAAAAAAGAACCTTTTGGAGGTGGTCTATCTGTTGGAGTAACTTCTATCAAGTGGTTAATTTTTGGGTATTTGGCAAGTATTGTGATTATTGAGTTCCTTAACTTCTTTATATGAAAAACATTGATGTTGTGCAAGCCAAGTCCATTTTTTATTAGAGGTTGGCTAAGTTTTTTTGTGGAAATTGCTACTGTTTTTCTGGCCCAAAGTAGTTTATTATATATGGTTTTAATTTTTGAAATAAACTCTTTTGAGAATAAAATAACTGGTATATAGTAAGTTATTTTGGTTGTGATAAGCTGTTTAATTAACAGTACTTTGGAATATAGTGAAAGATATGCCTTGGACAAGGAGTTTATAATTTTTGTGGCTTCTTCTTTAAGTTTATTTTGAATATGGCATCTCATTCCTGTAATTCCCATATGAAATGGGAATCCAAGGAAAGAGTTTGGTTTTGATTTGTAAATTGATGTACATGGTTTACCAGTGTATAGTGACCAGGCTGTGGTTTTTGCTGGATTAAATGTTAATTCATATTTTTGTGAATATTCTTGCAATATCTTTTGGAGTTGCGGTATTTGTTTTTTTGATATTAGGAATATTGTAACATCATCCATATAGGCAATGCATGTAGTGTGCTGTGTTGTGTCTGGTATCTCGATCCCAGTAAATGCATTTTGTATGCTTTTAATAAGGGGATTGATGTAAAATATAAACAATAGTGAACTAAGAGGGGATCCTTGGGATATAGATTTGGTGGGTGTGAAAGATGGTGAGTTTCTTCCATTTAAAGTTATACGGATCTTTCTATTCAAAAGC
The DNA here is from genome assembly GCA_028023455.1 of Epiperipatus broadwayi. Classification (NCBI taxonomy): domain Eukaryota; kingdom Metazoa; phylum Onychophora; class Udeonychophora; order Euonychophora; family Peripatidae; genus Epiperipatus; species Epiperipatus broadwayi. Next base: position 22,026,692 of record JAQFVV010000001.1, on the reverse strand, counting down.
AGGTTAACAATTATATATAGGTGTGTTCTAGGAATTTCTGTGTCTTTTAGCATTTTCAGAAGTGTGTATATATTGACTGAGTCAAATGCAGCTTCTATGTCAAGCTGCATGACAATGGGTCCGTATTTTTTCCGCTGTTTTACTGTGGCTAGAATTGCTTTGAAGAATAAGGCTGCTTCTGTTGATGAAGAGTTTTTCTTTGCATATTGTGCTTCAGAGATAAGTGGCATTATATATAGTTCAATTTCATCTTTAATAATTTTCTCCATAATTTTGATCGGCAAAGGTCCCATAGATATTGGCCAGAGGTCTGTAATAGGTGGGATAATTGCTTTCTGATTATTATAGGGTACTATGGCTATTGGATAGACACCCTCTATGGGTTGAATTTGTTGCACTAGATGGTTTGCTAACTGACACAAATATTCTGTTGTGAATTTGCTTAGATGCTTTAATACAAACAATGGGACTCCAGGACTACCTGGATGGCAAGTGTTTCGAATAGTATTCAGTTTTTTTGTGAATAGATCTTTTGTGAATGGGGTTTTTGTCTCTGGTGGGCCAAACAGATTATGTGGTATTTTATATGGTTGTTTTTCTTGTAATTTCTCCTTAAAATATTCAAAAATTGGCACAATCATATTGTGTCCTGCATATGTTCCACTATTTGTATATAGTGCCATTGGCACTTTTACATCTGGTTGGTTCCCCAGTGCCCATCTTATATAATCTCTTGTCCAAGTGTGTGGCCTGGTTAGGCATACCTTGCTTTTCTTTATCATCAGACAGCTTTTGAGTTCTTCACATGCTTTATTGTATGCATGTGTAAACTTGAATATATATTGCTGGGTGCAGTGTGATGGGTTAATTATGATTATTCTCTGGTGCAACTGATCTGCCAGAGACAAAAGTCTTGATGGTGGAGGTTGTTTTTTTGTTATATGGTTGATGTTAAAGGACAACATTCCCATAAATGCTAGATATTTCTGGACCGGGTTCAAAGTCATATCTTTGATTTTGTTTAGCATTAAGTAGGTCTCAGAGAACAGAAATTCAGGGGTTGTTTCTGGGAGTAAAACTCTTATTGTTCTTGTAAGTGGAAAGGGTGATATTTGAATTTAGGCACAGTCAATTGTGACTATTTGAGCTGAGTGATCGGAAAAAGTTGAGGGAGTTAGTTTTATTTCAATAAGGTGGTGAAGCATTGGAGAATAAAAGCACAGATCAATAAGTGAAGAGAAGCGATTATTGTGGAAAGAGATGGCATCATCTGGCAAAAAACCTTGGCCACTCATTAGTGGTATGTTTATTCTGTGAAGCCAACATTGGGTAAATTCCTGATATTTTAAATTAAAATCTCCAATCAAGATGGTTGGGTTTGAAGTTGTAGCTAACCTTGAATTAATGTTTGCAATTATGGTATCTATTTTTTTATCCTGTAAAGGCATAAATACAAAAACCAAATTTATTGTTATGCTTTTTTGGTTGAAAGTTGCAATTAATAAGTTCATGTCAATGTGAATTATTTTGAACATTGTGAATGGGCAATTTCTAGCAATTATGAGTCCGGTGCCAGCTGAGGGAGAGGAAGAGTCTCTGGAGCATGCACAGAAACCTTCCATATTTAAATGTTTGGCTGGGTCAGTTTGTGATCCAGCATAAATTTTTGTCTCAAGTATACCAAGCAAGTGTGGTTGTATATCCTTGATCCATTGTTTTAACTTATTAATTTTTGAGGTTGAGTTCAAACCTCTGACATTGATTGCCACAATTTTTACTTTCATTATATGTTGTTTTTTGGTTGAGATTTAAATATTAGGGTTGATCTAGGGTTTCTTCCCATTCATTTTCATATTCCATTTCCAGATCTTCATCTGTTTTCACTGTAGTTGTATTGTTGTGATCAGCAAAGCTGTTGGATTCTGTTTTGATTTTTTTGGGCCCTCTATTTTTCTTTGGTGGGCGGCCTGGTCTTCTTCTTTGTTCTGTGTCAGCTTTGGTGATTTGAGACATATTTGGGGTAATAGCTTCCATAATTTCCATTGTTGTATTGTTTTTAATATTGGGTGTTTGGTGTGTTATATATATATTTTCTTGATCACTATTACTGTGTGAGTTTATTTGTTCTTTTTCATCAGTATCTTTGGTAGGCTGACTTAGATTGTGCACTGTTTTTTCCATTGCAGCCTCTTGAGGCTGTTGACTTTCTGTTTTTTTATCAGTGGGGGTTTGAATTCTATTGGTTGATTTTGTTGATAAATCCAGAATTTCAGGTACTGGCAATGTGTGTGCAGTTTTTTTATTATTCAATTGCTGTTGATCTGTGGATTTTTTATTAATTTTTTCTTGTTTATTAGTTGTTTTCGTTATCTGTTTTGTACTGTTTGATTCCTGTTGATGAGCTTCTCTTGGTTGATCTTCAGAGCTCAGTTGGTTTTTCTGGTTGATTTTGGTGTTGCAATCGATTGCTAAGTGTCTGGTTTCACCACATGCAAAACATCTTGGCCTTAATCCTTTTATGTGAATGGTCAGTATTGCATTCTGGTCAATTATTTGTGTTGGAATATCCTCCAGGTTTACACTGTCATTCAGCTTTATTTTGAAATGAAAGTTGTTGCTGAAAACCGGGATGGGGGTGTCGGATAAGTAGATTTATTTTATATAAATAGCTTTGCCAAATGACTGTATTAATTTTTGAAAATCCTGAATGGTATATCCGAAGTAAGTGTTTTTAATTATTCCATTACAATAGTTTTGCAAGCTTTGATCGACTATTATTAGCGTGTAGCTTCCCAAAGTTTTTACTTTAGTTTGAAATTTTGCACGCTGATGTTCATTGAAAAACTGAATTGCAACGTATCGCGAATTTGGATGGTCTCCAATACTAGAGACTGTATCCCACATTGCTGTTGCTGTCAGCTCTTCATAAAGAAGTTCTCTGGGGAATTTATAAAGTGTTAAATTCCTATCGGAGACAGCTAACACTAATGATCTTGGTGAAAATTTTTTTTGGAAAGTTGCGAATAATTTTTTTGGGATGGTGCTGTTGAAATTAACGTTTATTTCTTGCAGTTCATCTTGATTCCATATCGTTGGGGAGGGCTCTTCATTATTGTTTTCTATGAGGTTTGAGGTTTAAATTATTTATGTCGGCTTGATTTACCTTCCTAAATCTTGCTGTCTGTGGTAATGCTGGACTTTTTTCGATGCTGTGAGGCTGCTGGTTTATTTTTGTTACGTTCGCGTATGTTTTTGCGTTAGTCGCAGTTTTTCATTTTATCGCCGTTTGTTTGAGAGCAATTTACGTCGTTCGCTTCTTGACGCGATGCCATGCTTGTTTATGACATTAGAATTTATTTTTGGTTATGAACGACTGTATTACTTACTTTTTGCTAGAAAACAACTGTTCAGTAATCAGCCATCGCTGTCTTTGCCTATCACAGTTATATATCACAGTTTTTGAGTGTGAAAATGAAAAGAATATGGAAAAAAAGATTATTAATAAGACCTTGGTTCTTGATGACTTAGGCATACACGCGCATGTGCATATTTATATTATCATCATCATCATCATCATCATCATTATTATTATTATTATTTATTCTTAAAGAGTAAATGGTCTTCATTCAGGCACAAATATAGCTTTATAAACATATTGTTACCAAGTGTTATAAACATGAATGTCATAGAAATCAAGTGAAAAACCTATAAAATAAAAATAGATAGTATGCTTTGGTAATTTATTGTTATTGTCATTCTTAAAAAAAAAAAGAGAATACAGGTCATAAATAAAGATATACCATTTGCTTTACTTAAAGTGACTTTGTGAATTTTTCTTTTTAATCATTTATCAGAACTATTGGATCATTGTGCAATACTTGAGTTTGTTAATTAAATTAATTTTACCATGAGAATATTTAAACACTAATGATCACTTGCACAAACATTAACCACCAGTTATATTATATAACATTAATGATTTAGAGATATTACATAAATTATTCATATTTAGTTGTTTGTTGATATAAATTAGAGTCAATAAAATATTCCCTTTGTTTCTACTTTATATTTTGGCAAGTTATCAAGTATCATTAGTTGTTTTTAATGCTAAAGTGAGAGCAGACTATTGAAGTATTGATAATAAAGTTGAATACATTTTTTGTTTATATTATAATTAGTTAGTTTTAAGGTATCATTTTGAAAGCTAGCTTATTATCATATCAACTGCCAGTAAAGTTGGACACATCGCTGATAAAGCTTCTTGTTCTATATTTGTTTATTATATAATTAAAAGCCACTTTTCTGTAATGATGATCTAGATGTATAGATTTTTAAGAGCATCTGAAATAGGAAACTTTTATATAGGATTTAAAGAACTAGCTTACTCATTCTCTCTCATTCCTAGTTATATACTATTTTAGTTTGAAGTGTTGGTTTTCTTATTTTTATATTATTAAAATTAGGCATTAGCAAACCTGAACCTTTCAATTTTGTTGTCCCATTACAATTTGCTGACCAAATCTTTGGATTATAATAAAGATTGTATCATTATGATTCTACGTCCTATTTCAATTTAGCTTTCATTTGCATATTTGTTAATAAAGCTTTTTTTGCATTTTATTTTACCATTTCAATTTAGTCCAATTCATGGGGCACATTGATTAAGTTGAAGCTTACCCACCTGTATCATTCCAATATATATAAAGAATTTTATTGTCCAAAATTATCTGTAATCAACCCTGGTGTGTGGACTAATCTGTCAGTACCAAGAGGAGTACAATTCAACTATCTCTTGACAAATTTACAAAGAAAACACCAGGTACAAATCAATGGTTATTTATGATTTAAAAACACTTTTTGATATTTCTTTACATTACTCTACTTTCATAATTACTTTTATATATGTTTCAGAAATCAATAAGGTACAGAAGTCGAGGACCACCCATATTTATTTAAAAAATACCTGTCAGTAATATATTTAGAAACAAAATAATTGAAAAACAAATATTATCATTTGGTATCATCAATTCAACATTTCAGAAGAAATTAAATTGATAGAGATAAATACAATTTCATAATGAATTAAATTACAAACAATATAAGTAAGGAATTAACAAGCATAACAATATAAAAAGTAAGTCATGTAATTCATAAGAAAGTAATTGATAGCATTAAATTCATAAGAATTTAAAATGTGGATGATAAATTATGCAGGTGAAAAATTACATTTTGAAGCAAATATTAAGGCCAAATACAAGCCCATAAAAAAAAAGTTCAAAAACAATCATTGAAATTTTAACCTTTTATTTAACCTTATGCACAAAAAGTATTATAAATGTATTCAGAAATGCGATGAAGGATCTTGATTCAAGTGTTGGAGAGAAATTTTTTAATATTTATTTATTTAGTGATTAAATTAATGCAGAATGAATAAAAAAATATTTCAATAAGTGTAAACAGTACAAGCATTTTATAATAAATTTTATGTTTGCACAATTTTATTTTTCTTAGATATGGCCAACTTTTTAGAACTCAATTTGTTATTGATTTCTTACTGAGAAAACGTTTTATAAACTACTTAGCTTACTTTTGGTATTATTGTGCTTATTATATCTTTATTTATGTTCAATTCACAGATTGATCTTGTAATTTCATTTATTATGAATGGCATTCATTTTATCACTAATTTTTACATTGATAATACTTATTGAAAATATCTATTTTATGTCATTGTTTGATTGTTAAATATGGTATATTCATGTTTTTTAAAAAATAAATTGCATTATTTTAATGTTTCAAATATATATTTTTGAAAAATATGTGAATTGATGTGCAGCATTTTCATTTGCTGATGTGATGTGATGTACCACGACTTCTCCTTAAATGGAATCAGGAATCTCTCAGCAGTTATGCCCAAAGAAACCTGTTAGCAACTTTACCTTCCCTTCCATTCCCCCACCCTAAACTTTCCCATAATCTGCTCCATTCCATTTGCACAACATAATCTTTGTCAACTCTATGGCCTTTATATCTAAATCCTCCTTATCTTTTCCCAAACCCAGCATAAAAACCAATAACCCACTTTTATAATCACTTTGTTCATATTTATTCTCCCATAACTTCATTATTTGTATCTTTTCTGCTTTCAAGCATTTACATTCAATTAACAGATGTCTAATATTTTCTATATCTTCCTTACAATTTGCAGACTAAATCACCCATATTTTTACATTTACATGTATATTCTCTTCTTGCTAATGATCCCATTTGAGCCTTAAACAATAAGCTAATTTCCTTACTATTTTCATAAATTAACTCACACCCAATGTTCCATTTACTTATATATATATATATATATATATATATATATATATATATATATATATATATATATATATATATATATATATATATATATATATATATATATATATATATATATATAACTCTTTTTACTCTCCATACTAGTTCTCCATCTCTCCAACTCCCTATTCTTTATTACTGCATCTATTCTTTTATTCCATTCCTTACCACTATAACACTCAACAATCCTCCTAACACAATCATCCCACCTTTTATACAAGAATACTGATATAAATTCTTCATCCAAATCCTTTGCATACCACACTACCTTTTTCACCCATCTTGTTGCCTACCCTTTACTCATAACTCAATTAAATACTATTTTGGCTATTCTTTTATTATCCATTAACTGCAATCTACCAAACATTTTCATTTTACTTTTTGCATCTCTCATATAAAAACTTGAACATTTCATTTCTCCTTGAATTGCTTTCTTTGCCATCCATACCTCTGCATCTAATGCATGTCTTCCTACTTCCCTTTGTACTTTCTCTAAGTAATCTAATACCCTTTTAGTAACACATAACACATCATTACCATATGTTAATCCTGCTACTACAACTCTCTTCCATACAATTCTAACTACATCATATTTATTATATGAAAACACTGTTAATTTCTTTATCAATCCCTTTCTTTTCTTTGCTTCATTTATCAATTTTTCTCCCATTCAACCAAGAAATTTTCCTGATTACTTAAGATGATTTCCAAATAACTATATTTAACCACCACACCTAACTTTACATCCCCCAATAAAAATTCTACATCTTCTCTTTCTCCATTATTAATCATCATTATATTGGATTTTTTTTCACTAAATTTAATCTCCATATCTTTACCCACACTTGCACATGTTCTCAGCCTAACTTCCATATCTTCTCTTCTTTCTGCAGCACACAAAAAAATATCCACAAAAAAAAAAAAAAACCAACAAAATATATACTCCCTTGCCACCCATTAATGGTATCTCTATCCCTCTTCCTAGTCTTTCTATTGCTTTCTCCATTTCACTCAAATACAATAAAAACAAAATAGGTGACATAGGGCATCCTTTCCTTAACCCATCCCATTTTTAACTTTAACTATTTCATTATATGGATGGTGGCTCTACCAGTGATAAAGCATATAGTTAACTATTACCATTTTATTTATATTTTAATGTAGTCAAAAAGATGTGATAAAACAAAACAGTTTGCAATTTCAACATTAAATGTATTTTAATGTGGTAATCATTAAGTAATTTAAAATTGACTCTACAATTATAGATATAAAAAACAATTTTTTTCCAAATCTGAATAATATTACTTGAAAAATATCTAAAACGTTTACAATTTCTTTTGTTTTTCTTCAACTTGATAACATGTTTCAATTAATAGTTAATAAAATTATTTTTGGATATTTATTGGAAAATAAACATTATTTAAAACCTTTAAAATTTTTTAGGACCTTTTTAACAGACAGTAAAAATGAAGCATATCTTATTTACAATAGATTAATAGTGTTTTGATATTTGATCATTCACAAAGTCGTCATTTTAAAAAAATTATTGTTAGTGTATCACCAATAAAATTATAAAATAATTAAAGGTACTTATGTATTAGATCTGCAATGTAGAGAAGATGGTAGGCCTTTTCATATCCATGATAAATATGTAAACTTGTGATCCTGTGAAATAAACCCTATGATGTTATCTGATCTCGTGTCACACCTCAGACAAGCAATGGGCATTGTAATTTTCAAGCATGTAACAGTAAAATTGGCATTCATAAGAGAACATGGTTGGACAGTTTGAGAATTCTATTTCTAACAGCTATCCAATTTACTTGCAGTTGGCCTCACAAATTAAACTCTATAGAATGAGGAAAACAAGAGCTTTGCTTAGCAGATAAAATTTGTAATTGATTGAAATAACTATATGCAGGAAGTTTGTACCACTGCAATGCTTTTTTTTGTGATAATTTGTCACTCTCACTTATTGTCCAAATTTTATTCTGACTAGATATTTAGTGTGGTCAATTGCATTTTTAAACTATTTTTAACTTCATTTGTATTTGTAGTTTTGATTCAATGATTTATTCTGATTGTTGGAAGACTTATAAATTTGCTGAATTTATGATTATTTTCATGTGAACCACAAATATAATCACGTGTTAAGTAAGTGTGCATTTTGGAAAAAAATAAAAATTTTACTTTTAGTCTCCATTTTGGGGAAAAAAATTATCCACTTAAAATAAAGTGGAACTGGCTAATTAATTGTTTCATCGTGACAAATCATGTTATATATTACATGATAAGTACTGTATGTGTATATTTTATGGGTTTTTTGATAATATTTTAGACTATTTTTGTAATTTAGTGATTGTTTTGTCCAAATTTAAAATGACATTTGGGAATTGTATAATTGGATTGTCACATTTGACATATTTTTGTATGGTAAATCAATATTTTTACTGTTAAAATGTTCTTTTTAAGATCGAATATTTTGGTGAAATTTATATTTTTAGTATTGTTAGAAATTAATATTTCACATCATATTTTATATTTTTTGTGCCAAAGTTGACTTTTAGTATTGTTAAAAATGCACATTCATGTGTTAAGTAAATGTCCATTTTGGGGGGAAAATTTTTAGTTTAAGTCTCTATTTGGACCAAAATAGTTGATCCACTTCAAATAAAGTAGTTCAGACAAATTGATTGGTTCATTGTGATAATTCCTGTTATATATTAGACGATAAGTACTGTATTTATATATTTTATGGTTTTTTGATAATATTTTAGAATATTTTTGTAATTTAGTTATTGTTTTGTCCAAATGTAAAGTAACTTTTGGAAATTGCATAATTGATTTATCATATTTTATATATTTTTGTACGGCAAATTAATATTTTTACTGTTTTAAAAAAATGTACTTTTTAAGATTGAGTTTTTTGGTAATATTTTAGAGTATTTTTGTAATTAAGTAATTGTTTTAGTATTACACTTGCAACATGTATTAGACCTGCATCACATATTGGATCTACAGTAACTTTTCACATATGTATTCAGGCTGCTGATAACTTTGTAAATCTTGAAAAAATATGTGCACATGACCTGTTTTGATGCATTTATCATTTTAACTTTCTAGAAGATCCAAGTGTACATGTTGTTTTGAGCAGATCAAAAGATTAGAAAGTTGTCAGCAGATTGATACAAATGTGAAAAGGCATTGCAGATCTAATACATGTTGCAGGACTAATACGTAAGTACCTAATTTAAATTATAATTACATGTTATGTGATAATTAATGAATGATATTTTTATTGCATTGTATAACTGAATAATCAATATCTTCCTTAAGAAATGAAAATTGTAGTTTTTTATTTCTGTCAACATTTAGTATGTGTGGATGTCATACACTTTAAAAATTTAAATTAACATTATTTAGTATTTTTTTTAAAAATACAATTAGTTTTTATTTTTGAAACTAGTGTGCTGATATATTTTTAACAACTGGAGTTCTTCTCTTACAAAAAATATGAATATGCTATATAGATTTAGTAATAGTTTTAACAAGGCTGTAAACCTTAGCAATGAGCGTCTGAAAAAATCGTCACTAGGGACCTCTGTAGGTCTTTAAAACACATGCTTACGCTATGAAGAAAAGAGAGATTTAGAAAAATTCAATCATTTACTACAATTTGGAAATATTTTAAATTATAGATTTTTTTTATTGTTTATTGTATTTATATTTGATGCACACATGGTTAAATATAAGCATTAACAGTAATTTATTCAAAGGCCAACTGCATAAACATGAGTAAATGAATAAAAACTAAATGATTGTACAAAACAGATTTAAAAACTAATTTTTTATTTCCAGTATATATTCAGCATCCACTTTTAATATCATGTTACAAATAGGCTTAGTAACATTTTCCCATAGAGGAACAATAAAGAAGATAGTACTATTTATCAGGCTTTCCTATTACCAGGTCTTAATATTTGAGTAGTCTTTTATTTTTGTTTTAAACTTTAGCTATAAATAATTAAATATGCATTTAGAGTAATAGTGAATAGGCTAAAAACCTGAAAAAATTCAGTGTCTTAAAAAAATGTCAAATTTTCTTGACTTTAATCCAAACAAAAATCATGAGTGTGGAAGTTTTGTTTTTGTGTCTATCCTAGTTATTATACTTGCTTTTGAGGAAAATTATTATTTTGTAAAAAAAATAAATAAATTGTGTAATACAATTTACTTATGTCTTTTAGCTTAGAAGTTTTGGTAATAGTATATAAGTAAAATATTAAATGCCATTCTTATTGTAAAGTTAGGTTTTAATCCTATATTGAGTTAAAATTAAAGTGTGTAAGCCACATATTATAATTATAAGTTATAATAAAAAGTTTAGATAATATAAATTAATATTACATTTTAACAATAATATTTAAAAATCAAATAATAAGTAATTTTAATGATAAGATAAATTAGTCTATAATAAGTTAAAGTTAAGTCTGTATTATTAACTAGTTTAGTAATAAATTATTAAAGTCAATTATATCTTATTCTATCATTTAAATAAATAGAATTTTATAACATTCAAAATGTTATAACAGTCATTTTAGTTAATTAACGACAGTGTTATTTGAAATGTGTGCATGTATATATGCTTACATGACTTACAAAATAAATAATTTTACTTCCATGCTCAAAATTAATTTTATTATACTTGGAAGTTAATAAAATAATATTACTATAATATTTAAAATTAGGAGATAATAAAAATGGGAAATAGTATATAAAACTATGTTGGATAAAATATGATATATTTATTAATTGAAAATAAATATTTTGAGAGTAAAATATATTTTAAATAGTGGATAACTTTGTTATTTTACAGTACTTAAATATTGAAATTAACCATTTTATTTTTAAATCAATTTATCTTAATTAATCAATATAGAAATAAAACAAACTAACTCCTTCTTTTTAAAACTTGATTTTTTATGACTATAATCATGAAAAAGAAATCCAACGTTTCAACTATTTTTTATAGTCTTTTTCAAGGCACACTAAAATAAAATATATATACAATAAATATCACATATTCCAAAAAAAAAAAAATTAAATTAATTAAAAATTACAAAATATATCCATAACCAAAATTTTCTCTCTCTTTTTTTTTTTTTACCTTATCTCACTCCCTTTCCTATTACAATCACAACTTAAACACAACTAATTCCTTTTTAAAAATCTATATATATATATATCAAATAAAAACTTTTAATTAAAAACTAGGTTTTTAATTAAAAGTTTTTATTAAAGTTTTTATTTGATATATATAGATTTCTAAAAAGGAATTAGTTGTGTTTAAGTTGTGATTGTAATAGGAAAGGGGAGTGAGATAAGGTAAAAAAAAAAAAAGAGAAAATTTTGGTTATGGATATATTTTGTAATTTTTAATTAATTTAATTTTTTTTTTTTTTTGGAATATGTGATATTTATTGTATATATATTTTATTTTAGTGTGCCTTGAAAAAGACTATAAAAAATAGTCGAAACGTCGGATTTCTTTTTCATGATTATAGTCATAAAAAATCAAGTTTTAAAAAGAAGGAGTTAGTTTGTTTTATTTCTATATTAGATATATATGAACTATTTTGAAAAGAAGAACTGTGTGCTGGATATATTAAATTATTTAATTAATCAATAAGAATTAATTAGTTTCAATTTGCCAGATATCATATGACGTAGCTTATAAAAAGGTGATACAAGTGTCTGGAGAGGGATTTATTAATTAACAAATACACTCAATAATTTTTTTCTGACATGCTAAATTAAAATAATTTGTTAATTTATGTATTGCTGAATATGTCAAATGTATTTTTAAGAAGTAAAATAATTGAATGGCAAATAAATATTCTACAAAACATTTAATTAGTATGATAACAGGAATGGCATTGAGGGACAATTATTCACTGATTGCACAACTTCAATAGGACATAAGTTATATACCTTGCTAAAAATTTGCTTATTATCTTGGAAAAAAAATACTTCTTATCAACCAGAAGTTTGTCATAAGTAACTCAACAAATTCCATAAGCATGCATTTGTTTTTTTATTTTATGTTAATTACTGTCATATGAACTTTAAATTACGCAATAATTTAATTAACAGTATAATTAAACTTAGGTGTTACATGATTTTAGAACTTTATCATTAATTACAAATCACTTTGTTGGAACTCTAATCTAATTTAGTTAAATGCACTACAATTTTATCATTTTTATTTATCCATAAGATTGATTAAAGCTGAATGATTTAAATGACTCTATTTATGGGAATATTGCTTTTTTATAATAATTTTGAAATTTGCAATTATTATTGCAAATTGTTTTGTAAAAGAATTAGATATCTTCAAAAGGAGATTAAAGTTTTTAAAGATTCCTCGTTTATATAATATTCACCTGAATAATTGATAAATTATATTATGCTACTTATTATTTATAAATAAGTGAAGTCAGAAAATAAAATAATTAAGATAAAAATACTCGTATGTAAGTATATAAACATATACAATGTCCACTGGGAAATTCGTTATTACTCCATTAATGAAATGTAGAACATTCTAGAAATAAGTTCTACATGTTAAATGATGAAATACCTGGTCGTAATATTTCCATTCTTTGCTACCACCTATATTTAAAATTCTTCTTGAGTTTTAAAAACCAATATTATTTTGGAAAAATAAAAGGAACTTTTCAATAATTATTAAAATAATTATGTATTTTGATATTACTGAACAAAAGAAAGTGCACTAAAACAAATTTAAATAATTATTAACTGAAATACAGGCTTATTATATACCTGTATCAATATGTGTAATATATAGGGTATATGAGCACAGACTTTCACATGACCCACCACTCTCCACTCTGTCTCATAAACACTGATACACTTGAACATATATATGTTGAAAAGATAAATAATCACCAATACACGTAATTCATGCTAAACCAGCAATCACCAGTTAGTCCAGGGATGATGATCTGAACCAACTGATGATTGCTGGTTTAGCATGAAATACGAATACTGGTGATTATTTATTTTTTCGACATATATGTGTTCAAGTGTATCAGGGTTATGAGATAGAATGGAGAGTGGTGGATCATGTGAAAGTCTGTGCTCATACCTTATACATTAAATAATTATTAGAAATTCCAGATTTCGACAGTGCTGAATAATTAAAATATCTTTTCATTATCCTGCTGAAAAAGTTTTTCGCGTTTATTCATGATTTCATTAAGCAATGCCGTGTAGGAGAAAAGGAAAAGGCAAAAAGAGAAATCTGCTCGTGTTTTATAAACATAATGGTTTTTGTTTCAATTTCATGTCACCAAGAAGTTTGTTTCTCTTGAATAATATGCATGTATTTTTTTTAAAAAAAGAAGAAGAATGTTATGCATGTTTAAAAGAAAGAAAATATTTTGTTATCATATTAATAGATGATATTTTTATTATTGTTCAAATAAAAATATGGATTGATTCCTTATCCTGGATTCAACATATTAATATTTGATAAGCAAAGTATAGGGGTTAATTAACTATTTATTAATAGTTAAAAGGGTAATATTTAGTTTCTTAGTATTATTATTATGCTTAGTTATTAAATATGATATTGGCATTATACTTTGATAAAAGTAACTGGTGTTTAATGTTCTGTAGTTTATTATTAAATGAATCGATTCATGATCTAGATATACGTGTTTTAATGAATGCTTGTTATTTAAAATAATTAATGCCATTTGATCTTAGATATTTGTAAACATAAAATCATATTATGCTATGACATTTGTCATGATCATACTATTTGTTTTGCTATTTGTTCATTTTTTAAATATGATTATTCCTGAGATCAAGATATTATTAAGTCACAATGTTTTAGTGTTATGTATATAATGCATGTGTTGATGATATATTGTCTTTGTATTCATGTTCTCAATTATTTTACATTGCATCAGGTAAGTTATAGATGTTTAACCCTGATTATTTTAGTCTAATGTGCTTAGTTATTTCCCATGTGACATCAATATTTTGTCTGGCAATTATGTTTAGATATATAAACCATTATATATCCATAAGTGCATTTAGAAAGATACCAGGATCTCTTTGGCCATTCCAGTTTTGATATAATTTAGGCTTTGGTTTATCTGCTATTTCATTCTTATTTTGAATCTTGTTACCTGCAACACACTATAGACATAAAAATTCTTGGCATGGAATTATATACATTATACATCTTTGTCTGTCTGGTTATAGGACTATAGTTTTTTCACCCCTAAAGTATGTCTGTTGTAGATTAATAGAAAGTTAAAGTGATAAAGCAAAACAAATAGATAATTTACCTGTATTAACAATTATTTTCATTCTTAACATTTTGTGAGATCAAAATTAATGAATAATGTATGCAATAGGTAAGAATAAGTTTAAATAGATCATGTCTTAAATACAAATGCTGATGAAATTCATGGGTATAAATGTTTTATACACCTTTTAATCAAAAAAGAGAACTAAAGGTTATCTATTTTAATATTAATTAATGTTAAGGCTATACCACTTCTAGAAGTAAAGAATTGTAGAAAATATTTAATGATGTAGAAGTATATTACAGTGTATCATTAATATAAGATATTTATTTTATGTGTTATGTTAAATTTTATAATTAATATTCCATTGTAGTTTTAAGTACTTGTTAAAATTTAATTGAGCTAATATATTTTTGTAAGCTTGGAAAAGTTAATATCCAATTAATGTTATTGGTGAGTCAAAGTAATATCTTTCTTACTTGTAAAAAAAATGGATTATGTAAATACGCTACTGCCAATTTTTTTTTAATTTTTTGATTTTGACTTTTTTATATATATATAACTTTGGTTCTATTAAATGTATTTAATAATATATCATAATGTATAATTTTATAGGTTGTTAGAATAAATTATTATATTTGAGATTGAAACTTTAGTTGTCATGTTCCATCAATTCTTATTGGTTGTTACTTTGACATCATCATTTCAATCAGAAAACACATTATTTATTTTAATTTTACTCTAATAAATAAATAAATTTTCTGGAAGATGAAAACACGGATTAAATTTATTATTATTTTATGAATTAAATGTTGCCATATATTTAAAGATACAATTTATTTATGATATTTGTAATATTTTAGAAAGGTATCATCCTAACATTGGACAATTTATCTTCAAAAGAGCATATCCCTTAGTACATCACCTATGATAAGAGATTATTAATATTATTGTTGAAATTTATTATTGTTTTAGCATATAGAATAAACTTGCATAACATCATGTAAATGTCTTAAGTGATACAAATACTGTTAAACTTGGTATTTAAACCTGTTTGTGCTTATTCAGAGATGTAAGGGTGAGCATTACATGTATATCACTACTATTGTTATAGATTCAAATCTTATCAGTATTATTTTATTATATCATCATAAGAGATGATTAATAATATCAAACTATGAGATATAATATAATAAAATAATTATTTTCTTGTCATCATTATTACTTGTATAGTAAGAAGAAGAAGTTATACAAGTTATTATTATTTACAATTTTATAATATAATTATTGTTAGTACTTACATTATAACCATATAATCTTCATATGGTACTTACGGATAATTCAACCAATGACGTTTTTGACTTACCGATTTCCCTTCCGGTAGATATCGACGTTTTTTTTGCATGACAACATTGTCATGGTAACAAAGTGACTGGTGTGATTAATTCATCAGAGAGTCAATTTTTTTTTTTCACCCACGAGATTTAAAATTCGTAGAGAGGTTTGGGAAATTTTTTGATTTTTCTGTCTATTGTGATTTTGCTATCCATGGCATCACAGTTACTTTTTTGAGCTGTTAATTCGGGTAAAGTGTTTTATTTATCTGTTTATTTTAAATTTACAAATATTTTTTGTTAATATTTCTACAATTTTCAAACTTACATTAAATTACATTTAATGTGTAAATAATTTATTCCAGTTAAACTGTTTTTTATTTATCTGCTTATTTTAAATTTACAAAATTTTTTTGTTAATATTTCTACAATTCCGAAACTTACATTGAATTACGTTTAATGTGTAAATAATTTATTCCAGTAAAGTGATTTTTATTTATCTGTTTATTTTAAATTTACAAAATTTTTTTGTTAATATTTCTACAATTCTGAAACTTACATTGAATTACATTTTATGTGTAAATAATTTTCAATAATTTTTTTAAACAAATTTGGGATATACAGTACATTTTTAAACTTACCGAATGCATGTGATAACACGTTTTCTCCAAGGACGCCATTAATAGCAGATTCGCATTAATTCGGGTAAAGTGTTTTATTTGTTTATTTTAAATTTACAAAAACTTTTTGTTAATATTTCTACAATTCTCAAATTATTTTTCGTAAATTCATCGGCAATTATAAAAACTTTTTGTTAATATTTCTACAATTTTCAAATTATTTTTCGTAAATTCATCAGCAATTATAAAAATTACAGAGTGATGCCATTAATACCAGATTTGCATTAAATCACATCTTTTTTATTTAGCTGTTTATTTAAAATTTACAAAAATTTTTTGTTAATATTTCTACAATTCTCAAATTTACATTGAATTACGCGTTAATTTAATTTTTAATTTCTGAATTACAGCTATGAGAGTAATACAAGGTATAGGTGTATGCCAAGCCTTTGGTTTGTCAAAAACACATAGGGGTCTCCCCCGCCAACTCCAGCGCTACGTGCTGTTTTTTATAATTGAGCATAATATAGGGTGGTTTTATAAATTATAATATAGTTTTTTCTAAATTATTTTGACGCATGCATGTACATTTTTATTTTTTATTTTTTTTTCACTATTTGCCTGACCTGCATCAGATTTTTTAAATTTTTGAATAGTTTTTATCACGTGACCTGGATAATTCAACCGATGACATATTACCCTGAAGGCATATCAGTCTAATCTTGCAATTTTTAATGTACCATGTTCACTTGATCTCCGGACACATTTTAGTGATTACATGTGTCCGCAGATCACTTGGAGACGTTATCTTAAAAATCGCAACATTAGACTGATATGCCTTCAGGGCAATACGTCATCGGTTGAATTATCCGTAACTACCCTTCATTGTTATATTCAGATTATTATTTATTGATTACTCTTTTATTAATTCTGAATGGTTGGATACCAAAAAAATCTCTTTGTTATTCAATTATCTGGTTCTCAATCATTATTTTAGTGATAGATAATTTATCCTGGGAAATTATAGTTAATAATAGTTATTAAAACTTACATATTATTATAATATTATTACTTCCGGATTAGAAATTATTTTACAACAAATTAAATAGATTATTATTAATGTTAGTCATTGATTTATTATTTATGATTCAAAGCATCTTTTTTATTATTATTATTGGAATCTTATAATGGTTCAATGCAATTAAATGTGTATATTTAATTTTAAAACATATTTACATGTAACCATCACGCTGTCTTATGATTAGTTAAATTTCCTTATAACAAGAGTTTATTATTATTATTCTATTTTATTAAGTATTATCATTTATATATAAGACTGAGCTAAGCTTTCTTATAATATTTGTTAGTGATAGCAGAGTATACACATAAGTTCTTATTCCTATCATTCTCATCTTTAGCTGTTAAGTATAGTTCATTCCCCAGCATTAGCATCATCATTTTATTCATCTTTCATCCTCTTGCATAGATTACTATATATATTGTAATGGATAATGTAGCTAGGTATAGTTTGTGCAACAATTGCTAAAAGGAACTACTAGATAAAAAAATCTAGACTTCTTTTTATTCCAAACTATTATATAATATTCCAAACTAATAAGAATAGACTATAAAGGGAAAGAAGTTAAGTTTACTACCAAAGTCACTCAAACACACAATCTTATTAAACCATAAAAAGCTATTTTTTCTTTAATAATTCAGTAGTTATCAAGATCTGAAACTATTATAATTATAGAATATATATATAGCATATCTATCATATAAATGTATTATACCTGTGTTTTCCTATAAGTAACCTACTAAGTATTTATAAATAAGGAAACAACCTTAATATGTGTTTAGCAAGCAAAATTAATTTATTATTAATAAAAATGAAACAATATAATGACCAGTGGTATTTAAATTCACATCTCAAATATCAACAAATGCATACATTTATTGACACATTCCCATAATGATAAACTAAACAAATAATGCTGATATATAGCCATTATCAAAGAAACTGATGCAATAAATGCTTACAAGAAAAAACAATGAGTGAAATGCATCATAAATATAAAATAAACTTACTCATAGAATTGAAAATTAAAATAATGGTAATAATACAGTAACTATCATTAATATAATATACAACTGTGAATGAAAACATCGACAGAAAAAGTATTACATTAGCTCTGCCGAAAAGGAAATTATTTATAGTTGAATTATCATTAATATAACAAATATAAAATATTTAAAGAATACTCATCCTAACTCATTAATAAAAAAAGGTATATTAATAATACATAAAAAAAGTCACTCATGCCTTCATCACTGTATTTAATAAAAATCAAATGAATGGCGGCAATAAGTCATAGAAGTTTACACTGAAACTAATAAATATAGTATACATTAAATACTTTCAATCATTCAACATTTAAAACTTATAAATGCATGCTGCATCAGTCAATATTCACTATATAAACAATAATAGTATCAATCTAGTTGGCTATGTACATTTCCATTTTTACTTTTATTTACTCTTTTAAATACTGCTTTTTCATCGTGAAAGAATACTGTGATGATTAATTGATCATGTGAATATTTCTTTTAAAAAAATGGTGACTTATTATAATAATAGCGCTACTACTTAATTTATAAATTCAATGTGTAATCTAAAAACTCCTAGTATTAGTTTTCATTGACAAGTCTTTTTTTTTGGTGGACTTTTTATAGTATTTGTTTTTTTTTTAAATTTGTAAAAAAGATCAAATTCTAAGTTTTCAAAGTTTCTTAGGATTTCTCATCATAGTTGTAATATGTCTAATATTGATTTACAGAATTGATTATTTAGAATTTCAAATAACTTCTTTTGATTTGTAATTGACACCTTTGCTTTAGACATTTTTATTATTTGGTCTTTAAAAATTTGTAAATTTCTTCTTATTGGGTTTTTAAAAAGTGAGGAGATGGGAGGGGTGAATTGTATCCATGGAATTATCTAATTGAAGCAATCTCTTGATTTATAATTGACAGATTGGCTTTGGAAATTTTATAATTTGGCATAACATTTTTTTAAATTAGCTTTTTGAAAAGTAAGGTTGAGTGTGTATGAATTGTACTACTTAATATTTATTGATTTACAAAATTAAGTGATGTAGAATTTCAAACAATCTCTTTTGATTTATAATTGTTAGATTTGTTTTGGAAATATGGCTATTTGCAGATTGCTGACATTGTTCAACCTACAGATCGGCCTCAACCTGCTGACAGTTGCTGGCTTGACATCTTGCTCCATGATATTCACAAATTTCACAATATCACAGAAAATACTTTTAAAGCTAAAGTTACACCCTGGCAAGCACATCAACTGATCAATCCTCAGGTCACCATTATTAGACCGAAACTTGGCTTATCTAATCACAAAATTGTTGTTCTTTTTAAATTTTGGGCATTGGAGCCAAAGTTTTGGATTAACTAGTTAAGTAACTCTTTAGACCATGTCTACAAACTGGTTCTTGAGCTGTAGAAGACAAATCAGTGAGATTGATCCATTATGCTCTAACTGCTGCAGACAAGCTGAAATGTTTGACCACATCATCTACTCCTGCTCTGGACTTGGAAATGTTAAAATGTTAATCTATCAGAACTCTAAAGTGGACTTCTACAGGATTATATCAATTAAGGACTGCCTGCACTCTAGAGACATCCCAACCATCAGACTGTCTATTTTTCTGACATACTCTATATGGTTGGCTAGATTTAAGAGACAATTCACTCGCCCACATCCAGATGTTGATTCTTACTTCCTACAAACCCTTAAAAAACTTAAAGACAGAGACATAATCTTATCTACAAAATTTCTATACAAGGAAACTTGGAAACTTTTTCAATTTCCTAGATAAGGTCCCTGGTGACCAAATTAACATGTATTTATTCATTAAGCTTTGTCTTATTTATCATTATGTTATCAGTTAATTATTAATTATGCCTATTAGTTCAAATGTAATATTCATTCTTATCCAATTGTGTTTTTTGTTGACATATATTATTTGCTTTAATAAAGTTATTTTAGAATAAAAAAATTGCTAAATTTCTTCTTATTAGCTTTTTAAAAATAAGGGGGGGAGGGAGGGAGGGAGGGAGAGAGGGAGAGAGGGGGAGGAGGGAGGGAGGGAGAGAGAGGGGGGGAGAGAGTTAATTGCTTTATGGACTTTATACAATTACATTCAACACAAATTCAATCCAACATTTCAAATAAAAATGAACGGGATGGCTTTGAAACAACAACAAATTAATAAATAAAAACAAACTTAAAAAATAAAAACTTTTTTTTATTGATTTGGATTTTCTTTTTTTTAAAAATAAAAACGAAAAAATAATACAATTTAAATGAACACTTTTCAAATAAAAATCTAACAAGTTTAAAAAAAGTTATTTTTGTAACTGCTTTTAAAATTCACATTGAATTTATAACATATAAAAGTTTGTCAAAAGAAAAGAAGACATGTCTATGAAAACTAATATTAAGAGATTTTAGATTACATTGCGAGCTTATAAATTTAGTTGTATTATTAGTATAAATCCAACTACAGACTGCAATTCTCTACTTCTCATCTTTGTAAAGAAGTAATAAATTTAAAAATTTTCTAAAGACAAAAGAATCTAAATTTCCAAATTGATTTTTTTTTTCAATTACAAATAAGAAAATGATTATTTGAAAAATTTATATTTTGAAAATCGATAAAAGGCATACTTTTTGTTATCCCCCCTCCAATCTCTCTCCCATTCCACCACCCTTTTCTCTATAAACTCTATAAGGAATTGAAAAGAGAAATAAAAATTCACGCAAAAAAACAAAAACAAAACTGTCAATGAAAACTAATACGGTTTTAGATTACATAGTGAATTTTTAAATTTAGTTGTTGTAATAGTATCACTAGGATAAATCATTTTTGCAAAGACATCTACAATTTCTCAATCATCCCTATGTTTAAAGACTCGTCAAAATATTTAATATTTAATAAGATAAAAGTCAATCGATACTCTATAATATTTGCATTACATTATCACAGAAATAAAACATTTTAAAATGTTAATTAAAAACATACCCCTATCAATAAATTATAAATTTAAATTCAGTTTAAGAACTGACGATAATTATATCAAGAATAATTATAATTGTAAAGAAATGTCTATTAGAAACAGTTATTTTTAAAAAAAAAATCCAGTAAAAAATTAGTTTCAAAAATTTCCTTTAATTTTTTTTTACCACATCAAAGTCTTATTTTCCTTTGGCAATTTATTAAAAGATCCTTCCAGAGGCACTATACAATAACAGATTATCTCTACGGCATTTCATTTTCAGGCCTGTAATAAATTGAAGAAAAAGATAATTTACAAGAGCAAATGATGAGTTATGTAGTGTTCTTATTAACATTTGATTAAGAGTCAAACAGGTTAAAGTTATCCATATTCTTGTTTTGAAATGAATTTGGAATACATTCTTTTGCTTTAAAAAAGTCAGCCAATCTAATATCAACTTGTGAATATCAAGAAAGTTATTTTTGGCAGTACTCCAACAAACAATAGATTACGATGTAGTTTATAATTAAAATGTTTAATAAAAATAATAAATATCAGTCTTTTATAAATATATTTTTCATATAACAAAATTGATTTTAATAAAACAGCATATTTTATATAATTATAATAAGTTAACTTTTTAATTAGATCTTATAAAATTAACTTTATTTAAACAAAATATGCATAATGTATTTAAATAATAATAATTTAAAACAAATTTCCATAAATATATTTAATATACACACAAATGAAATATTGATTTTTTCTTTCATTTGTATTTGTAATTCAAATTTGCGAATGTTTGTTCATCTGTGTATCAGTGGTTTTTTTCTTTTTTTTAACCTAATGTAAAAGCATTTTTAGCAAAGTTCATCATAATCAACAATAATTAATTTACAAGAGGTATGATTATGGTAAATTTCACTGAAAGTGTACTTAGCATTAGGTTACAAAGAAGAAAGAAATCACTTTAGTTCACAGATGAATAAACATTTCCAAATTTGAAATACAAATGAAATATATATTCTTATGGAATATTTTAATATGTATATACCATGAAACTAAAACTGGCTTTTATACTAATTTTTGCTCCAAAAGACACAGGGCTTATTTTCAGAGATGTTTTATTTATTTCATGTACAAAAATCTATATTTATTGAAGTTCAAAAATGCATTTAATTACTTCTCTTTTCAGAAAGCTATAAGATTATTACCCCAGGAGCCCCACAATTCCTCTCCCATACTTCCACAATAGTTCTTACTTTTTGCACTCATATTATTTTGTGATCAAAATGTTCCATTTAAATTTACCACTAAATCAAGTGTTAATTAAAGACTTACAAGATAAAAGTAGTAAGAAAAGTGATTACAGTTAAGAACTGTTTGTCCACACAAAGGTAACAAAAAACTGCATATACAAAAATTCAGAAAATGATTCCATACTTCACATGTGGACATTAAGTACAACCATTAAAACACATGACATATCAAATTATGATGATTCATATATGGACAATGATGTCCATCCAATTATCAAGTGCATACATTGTAAACACTTTCCAAATTACTCATAATAGCCCTGATTGTGTATTCTTTTTTTAAAAACTTCTTTTTAGGAAAAAGATTAATGATTTAACTTGAGCTAAACTTTGATTATTAAAATCACTTCTATTATTTTTATAAAATCTTTTAGGGTGAAAAAAGTGTTTAAGAAATCAAATTAATTTTTTTTTATCTTGAATATTTAAAAGCTACCATGATGGAACTCTAAAACTAAATCAAGCATTCTAAATCTAAGTATTAAATAAATAAATACCTAAAAATATATAAATGAAATTATAAATTGTCTGATATATTGGCATGTGGTAGATAAATTGTTTCTCTATACAGATAGAATTATGTTTGTTGAAAATGGTTGATGGGAAAATACAAAAGAAACATATAATTTATATTACCATTTATTTAAAGCACTAATGTCAACAATATTGTTTATACATTCATTACTTTATAATTCAATAAGTCTATCATGTGCTTCAATGGGAAAACAAAACCCATCTATCTGATTGACCATTTTAACTATGGCTTATATTTGGGTAGGTTATATTATAAACATCCTGAAGAATCATGTTAAGGCTTATTTTCTGGTTAGGTCTTATTTTTGGAGAAACATGGTGTGTGTATATATATATGCCAATTGATTTTACAAAATGTTTCAGCTGATCTTTATCAAGCTACTATAACCATAACCATATGTACCTGTGATTCAATTATACATCACAATCAAGTTTTTTGTCATTAAATTATTTTTATTCATTATCTTCTACAACTTATAAGCCATTTCTGTTACAATAGAAGCTTCTACTATGAAAAAATGGTGCAATGAAAATTTTTTCACTAAATTAAGATTTGGGCAAAGAAATAAATGTTACAATACCATCTTTGTCATTTTTGCAAAGCTTAAATTATCAATTTAGTTAAGCTTTTTATCATTACCTTTAACAAAGAAAATATATTTATTATTTTTAATTATTCTGGTGTGTGTCTAATAATTTTAAGGTAAGACTAAAAATCACAATAGAAAAACTAATTTTGATAATAAAAAAATTCCAAAGAAATGCCATGCTGTCAATAAACAAAATGCTATAATAAGCCCATTTGCTAATATAATAGAATTAGAAAACTGATTAAATTCATAATAAGTAAAGTGATTTTTTAGTAGCATAAATTTGCTTATGTTTTTAAAAGATTGATTTTAAGTTTGCTTATAAGACCAATTTATTTTTATGTGAGTTTTTTTTAATGTTCGCAATAACATCATAATATCAAATTGAATTTGAATCCATTCCATTTAATTTAGTATTTTTCAATGTATCATTTTTCACACATATATTTTTGTATTATTTGCAGTCTTTGTTTCATTTTAAAGCCTGCATTTTATGATTTACAACCATTAATTAAACATAAAAAATATATAGACCAATCTTCTTGTGTTATACTCCTTAGTGTATATTTAGCCAAATAAACGTAACTACATAATAGAATATTATAACTAAGTGATAACGTTTCGTTATCATTAGAGAAAGTTTGCCATTGCTCGCTACAATTTATTGTAACATCTCGATGTTTAGATTTACACTTTAAATTTTAATGATTTCTTTTAGCAGCAAGATGAACTATATACAGTATATATATATTAACACTTCCTTGTTATTAAAAGTAGTTATTTAGAGAAGAGATCAGTAATAAGAAAATCATGGACGAGATTGACTTAAGAGATGTATAAAACATTTCTGAGAAACAAACGATTGTTTCCCTAGTTATTGGAAATAAAAAAAATCCATAAAGTTTAATGATAATATATCTATATTGATTTCTATATTATTATTTTTTGCTTCATTTTTAACGATAAATGACTTCAGATTATCAATCAATTTCATACTCCTATTCATTTTTCTTCGGCATTTTAATTTTTATTCTTGTTATTGATTATTTAATTCTAATTGCGGTAGGAGTAAAGATAGAGGAAAATATTTATCGAATTAAATTTTTGCATAGAGGAAAAAAATAAAATCTTATTTGAAAAATTTATTTTATAAAACTGGAAAAAAAAAAAGACTCTGGGAAATATAGAAATAAACCAATAATTTGTTTGAACATCAAGTAAAATATTTTATGAACGATTATTTTGCACGGTTAAATATTCTCTAAAGTAATATTTTACATAAATTAATAATAAAGTAATATTATAAAGTTAATAATTATATTTATGAAATATTATATAAATTAATATGTAATTAACAGTATGCATTCTATATAATTAATTTTAAAAAATTAATTTTCTGCTGACTATTAATTATCTTACAACTGTTCTTTTGAGAAATAAGTATCAGTAGATGATTTCCGCGGATAATTAAGCATCTTTAATAACCGTCGAGTTTCTTCACGATTCTTTTTCTCGATGAGAATGCAAAAAAAAAAATTCTCCGCGCAGTTAAATCAGCTCTGAATTACAAAGAAAAAAAATGTTAACTTCAAGTATACTTAATTAACCACATTATGGCTCTCGAATCTTTTAAATCTGTAAAAAAAAAAAATCTTTATTAGCCATCGAATGCTTTTTAATACATCAAATATTGGCTTGATAGAGAGTACTTTGCTAGAGAACTAAAGATCTTTGTGGTTCATTTCTCAACTAAGGAAAAATGAAAAAATGAAATATAAGAAAGAAAAAAAATCCCAATTTGACTGTTTGAGGTATGACTTCTAAACAGTTATAAGAGATATGTTATGATAGAATCCCAGAGCCAGTGAATAAAAGAAAAAATAATATTAGCTAAATGTGGCTACTGATGAAAGATATTTGCCAAGTTTCACAACCAGAAAAAATATCCTTTAACAGCAAAATAAAATTAATAAAAAAGGGAGAAAAAAACATTCAAACACTTAATTGTCACTTAATTAATCAAACTAAAGGTGTTGTTGTTTTTTAAAATTATTTTTCTAAACTAGGAATAGATCCAGAAACTTTAGCTATCAGATCCATCAGTCTGGCATTTTGTAAATCATAAAAGAAAAAAGAAAAAAACGGTTGCATTACTTACCTTCACGAATACTATAATACATTTCTTAAATAACCAGAGACAATGAAATAATTATATAAAACTGAGGCACTAATCAATTAAGCATTACTATACAAGTGCTCAGATAAACACATTTAAGGATAAAATTTTAATGATATAACGGAAATCTTTAATAATGTAACTCCATAACAAATACTGTCATAGTACTGATTGGAATAATTGAAGTTTTTTTTTTTGGTTATAAAGATATTTATGTAAAGATGAAGTCAATGTGTTTTTTTGCAGTATTTGAATCCATATTGCTATTGAATAATTGGATATTCACTAATTCACTTTTTTCTCTTGATGATTTTTTTCTTTTTTGATATTTATTACATGAATATCAACATTAGGCTATATGTAAAATAGAAATTTATTGCAAATCTTAACTAGTTTTCAGATCAAACAGACTGAAACGTATTATGTCTTAAGAAATTGAGGGTATCACTTGTTACAAGATCGAATCAGTCAGAAATTTAAATCTATTTTTATTTAACAATGATGTAATGGATATCTTTTGACCCCTTCTCCAAAAATTAAAAATAAAATCTCAGGCAAAATTATCTTTTATTTAAAAACATCATTATCATTTTCAAACCAATTCATTGGAT
The DNA here is from genome assembly GCA_028023455.1 of Epiperipatus broadwayi. Taxonomy (NCBI): domain Eukaryota; kingdom Metazoa; phylum Onychophora; class Udeonychophora; order Euonychophora; family Peripatidae; genus Epiperipatus; species Epiperipatus broadwayi. The sequence continues at coordinate 21,999,721 of JAQFVV010000001.1, read as the reverse complement.
AATTGTCTGACTGAGTTTATTCTAGTACATACTATCCTAGCTTCTTTTCTTCACATTACTTTAACCAACTTTCTTATCTATTTATTTATCTTACCACATGATGTTATATTGGGGGGTGGGGTGGTGGTGTTCAGTTTGTCATAGTCATTCTTTCTAGTAATAAGTCCAACTTATTTCCATTTCAGTGTTTTTATTTCATTAATAACTTTTTACCTCTCTGATTCATGGTCAATCCCTTTTTACTAATTTAACATATTTTCCCCACATTTTATTGTATAATTTTCCATCTCAGCATTGCCTATGTAAGTATTCAAGTCTCAAATTCATAATTACGAATGAACATGACACATTTATTAATTTATTTTAATATCAAACTTTATTTTATTCTGTTTAAAAACTTATAAAATAGTACTTTTGTTGCTATTTATTATTCTACCTTTTTTTTTGCTCTTATTTTATATATTCCTGCCTTGAAGAGTTATTTGTTTATTATTTTTTTTAAACAATCATGTTATCTAAAAAATCTTAATGGCTCAAGTAATCTTTTTTAATTTTTACTAAGCTACTTTCTCATTTTAACACATAAAATACTTCATGTAGCAAAAAGTTTTGTAAAAATAGAATCATTTATCAAGCACCCTGTAGTCTAATCATTGCAGTCATATTTCAATAAATATTTATAAATATCGTGGGTTATAGTGATGTTTCAATAGTTTATCTTTAGCATGTTTTGTTTACAGAATTTAATGCTTTTTTTAACTGTAAAAATCTAATAAATCATAGTAACTCAAAGTTAACTATTCTTTTTATGTAGCTTCTTTAATACATGGATACTGTGTTAACTATTTTTAAATTCTATTATCTATTTTTTTTTTTTTTTTGTTTGGCTTGAGTCCAAAGTTTTCTGTAAATTTTTTATAATAATCTTTATAAAAATATTATAGAAAAAGGATAGATCTGTAATGCCTAATATATTATTTCCCATCATTTTAATTAAATATCAATATTACTCTTACCTTTCTTTCATCCATGCATACTTTATCCTGATAATTTCAACAGCAATTTTTTCAACCTGTTTAAAAATAAACTAAAATAATCCCAATATTTTTTGGAGTTATTTTATTCTTTATACATTTAATTACATCTTACTTTTTCATTTGAAATATGTATTTCAAATGATGTTGGTATAGCACAAGAAGCTCTTTATTTTACTGTTTATTTAAAAGACTTTCTATCATCTGTTCTTATTGATACCTTTTTTTTTTTTGATTACAAAATTCTTATTCTTTTTATAGTTTTTTTTTCATTATTTCATGATAGCATTTTTAGTTGTTACCTATTATTTACAAGTCTACAAATTTTTCTAAAATGTATAATTTTTAATAACATTTATATTTATTCTTTTTTCCATATGTTTTTTTGCCTCAATAACAAAAATGATGTAAAATTGGTTACTAATTTTTTATTTTATCTCTACAACTTCATTGCTTATTTTTGATTATTTGTTTGTTTATTAATTTATATTTCAATTATTTTATTGATTACTCAAATATAGTCTATTTACTGACACATATATAAATATAACAAATGTGTGTATATATGATTAAATGCAAGTTATATATATATATGGTTATTTGTTAATCTAGTTTTAAGCACTTTATTCTAGCCTTTTAATGGAGTTTTTAAAAATTTCTAGGCATTTCTCATACTAATCTGTTTTACTCATTTGTTGTCTCTCATGGTCTATTTAAAATTTTAGACTCTGATATTATCTGACTGTTGCCTTGAATATGGATTGATGATATTCTGTTACTTTACCTTAATCATTAACTAGGGTCATGTGATTTATATAGGTGTATACATATATATAACCAAAGATTTTCACAGACTATAGATATAAATGACATGTTATCTGAGTACATCCATGTATAATTTATTGAAAAAATGTATATTAAATTACAAATATAAAACAATGTTTTGAACAAGTCACACTGGTTATCAACTGGATAACAAATATTATTTAAATAATTGTAGAGGCTTGTAAATATTCATATATAACAGTAATAAATGTTTTAGTAATTCAACTTAGAAATAATAATTATAAGAAATTATTTAGATTAATGAGTTTTGTTTTTTAAAAAATTCCAAATAGAAAGTAATTTGCATCATGTTTGTTGATATATTCTGGCCTTTTAAAGATCTCAATGGATTATCTGATCTGACATTGTTGGAGAGTGTCACAGCTGCATAATATTCTTGTATTAAAAAAAATCAATACTGTGACCTGTATTTAATTGCATTAATATGTTCATTTATTCTAGCATTGGTGTGATAATTACTTAAACCTATATAGGAAGCTTTACAATTAGTACATAGAATTTCATAAACTCCATATGTTTTAAGAGAGATTGAATTCTTAGGCTTGGTTTTAATGCTATTATTTTTTTTCATAAGTGGTATATGTTATCTTTATATTATAATGTCTTAGAATACATTCAATATTGTCTATAGTTTTTTTATATAAAAAATACAAGTAAACTCTAATATTGTTTTTTGTTTTTGTTTTGATTGTTTAGAGTTTGAATTAAGGCTCAATGTATTGTTTTATTATTATAGTCATTAGCTGATAAGACATTGTCTTTATGACTTATTTCATCTTCAAGATTTGATTTATTTGAAAAAAGATCAATAGCTCTAGTGGAAAGAGTTTTTGCAATAGAAAAGATTTGAGTTGAATGATGATGCTATAAAATTTTTAAATATCTGTCAGTATATGTAGATTTTTGAAAATTGAAAAAGATAAAAGATTATTCCTTTTCCTAGTGACAAATATATCAAGAAAAGGAAGTTTCCCATCAGTTTCTGTTTCCATTATAAATTTAATATTAGGATGTATATTGTTTATATGTGTGAAAAAAATATGTAAATTGTTTTTACCATGTGATGTTATCAGATGATAAATATATCATCTATATATCTGAGCCAAATAAAAGGTTTTAGAATGTGCTGACTCTAAAGCACAAATTTCTAAACATTCCATAAATAAATCAATTAATACACCTGAGATTAGTGAGACATCAGAGTACCAAAAGTCTGTTTATAATATTATCTATTATACATAAAATAAGTATTTTAATAAGGTCATAGTATTGATTTTTCTATTACGAGAATACTATCCAGATGTGACACTCTCCAACAATGTCAGATCAGAGAAGCTATTGAGATCTTTAAAAGACCAGAATGTATCAACTAACGATAATACATAATAATTATCTTCTATTTAAATTTTTTTTTTAAAAAGTCATTAATCTAAAAGAATTTCTCATAATAATTATTTCTATTTTCGCCTCTACAATTATTTTATAATATTTGTTACCCAGTTGAAGACCAGTGTGACCTGGTCGAAACATTAGTTTATATGAATATTTTCAATAAATTATACACAAATGTACCCGGATAATATTTCATTTATATATACATACATACACGTATGTGTGTTCATATTTATGTTGCAAAGTGAATTTTATAAATTGATATAATAAAATATAGTTATAAAAGAATATTTATAATATGCATACCCACAATTGATATTATGTTTTGTCAACTTTAGATTTGAAAGGCTGCTAGCGAATTGAAATATCAGAAAGAGAAAATAATAAAACATTGCAAAAAAAAAAACAACAAAAAAAACAAAACAACAAAAACGTAAATTAAAAAAGGATGTTAATTTATTAATATATCTACAACAAAAGTTAAATGAATAAATTAAAAACTACATCATAATAAATGGAGTATCAGCATTACTTATGATTTGAATTCAAATCTGGGCTGGATAAAACTTAAGTATTTTGTAAGTTCTATCAGGCTTAAGATTTTTTTTTCCAATTAGCCCCTTGCAAGCCAACTCAATTCGTGATCAGAAAATGAGTATCTAGCTATTTTTTTGCTAGATAATAAAAGCAAGGGTAGAAAAATGCTCAAACCATTACTAACTGGCAATGTTTTTTTATAACAAGTTATTGAAGAGACTTTTGTTTTGCAGTGAGATATTTAAAGATGATTTTAATGTATCTTTACATACACTCAGACTTATATATTGAGATTGTTATTGATATTGGTATTGTTTAAATGTTGACATTTCCATGTAATTACATTATTTATCTATTTGGTTTTCAACATTATTAGTTTTATTATCTAAGTAATACATAAGTGAAAGTTATAATTGACTATTTGTTAATCTGATTTCAGAACAAGTTATATTTACCTGTTTAATGAAGTTTATTTAAACCTTGTTGAATTAATAATTACACTCTTTGTAGTCAAGTTGCAATTTTTAGTGTTTATATAAGTATATTAGACCATACATAAACAAGATTTTCTACCTTCATTGTTTAAAAGAGATTGCCTTGACAACAGATTGATTTTTTTGATTGTTATTGATATTGGCATTGTTTAAATGTGTACTGCTTTTGGGTACTTATATATATAAATATATTATAATGGTCCAAGGAAAGCAAAGACAAGAGATGTGAGGGAGAACACATCTGACTACAGTCAGACTTTAGGTCTTCAGGTAAGATGCTGGAGATAACATGATGAAGTACTTGATCTATGATTGCACTCACGTCCAATAGACTAGCCGAAGTTTCATTTATTAAATCTAGATGCAATTTGAAATCTAGATGCGAGTTGGGTCAGTTCATCCATACCTCACTCCCTCTTTTTGGTTTTGTTGTGCCCCAGAGTTCAAACCCAGGGAAAATTTGACTTTCACTCTCTTAACAGGGATGCATTTATGCAGACTAATAGCTACTGTACCTCTATATAAGTTATAGCTAAGGAGATGTATTCACCCAAATTCATCCAAATCCATTCCAATGTTAATATATATTTAAGGTTAGTGATTAATCAATGAATGCAGAGTTGGTTTAAATAAACTATAGAGACCAAATTGAAATTAACAAAGTGAATAACATTTAATTTATGCAAAAATAAATAAATCCAAAATACTTTACAATATATATATATACAAAAAAATACGATAGTTTGTGTCAATAATGGATTTCTACCAAATAATATTTAATGAATTCGTGTTTCCTTATTCACAATTCCCTTAGTAGAAATTCATATCCAAGACACTTATTATATACAAAGTTTTTTTTAAAAAAAATAAAAACAAAATTGATTTATCATGCCTGAATCTGACTATCTAATTTAGATTTTCCTTTTGACAATATTCAAATTAGCATCATGATTTGAATTCATTTGTTGGTGCTTGATTTCTTTGAGAGTCCCCCATCAAAAAATTTATATATAATCCTTATTGTCATTGAATAGACCATTCATTCAAGGAATTTAGTTACTTGCACAGAAATAACAAAGAATGTAAACAATTGTTAATTAACACATAATGAGATAACATAAATTCTGTCTTGTTTCAGTCATCGTGTTTAATGTATGAGAATCAAAATCTTACCTTCATTCCATACTAGGATGATGATGATCAAATATCAAACCACTAAGAAAGAGGGTGCATTAACCTAAATTTTATTTACAAAAAAAGAAAATTCAACTGAATTTAACTGTTTCCCCCTCCTCTTTCTGCTTTCTCTTAAAGTGAACTATTCCAAAAATCTAAATTATAGAAATCTATGTTTCCGAATGTGTTGAATGAAATAATAATAAAAAATTACAGAAATATTTACAAAATTAAAATATGTATTAAAAAAAAATCAAACTTCATCAAATCAATTTTGTTAGAGCTCATGAGTTGATAATGTCCTTCTTGTATTATAGTTTGTGCTTTATGAACAGTCCTCCTTGATTAATGTATCCATTGATCATTGATGCTTTTGTGTTGTACGCGAAAACAGTTCCACATTGGTCATTCCTCAGTCTTTATGCCAGTCAACATTCAAGCATTTCTACTTTTTATCAGGCAATTTATGAATAGGCAAATATATTACGTTTCCATGGTTAGGTTTCTGGTGGTCAATTCCACAACATCATGCTTCAGCCTAAGTGCACTGTGTATCACTTTATCACATATATAAACTTTTAAAATAATTGCTGTTTATAACTAATAAATTCTTCATGAAAGATAAATGTTTCCATTCTTTTTCTTTAATGACTGGCTATATATATATATATTTTTCCCTCTGTATTCAAATAAAATTGTTGCTTTGTTCTTTTTTTTTGTAAGCTAAAACAATATTCTAGTTTCATTAAACTGCATGAATTTATTTCTTCTTTTTTATTACCACTATTTCTTGAAATTATAGAAGTTCTATATTAATAATTATTTCTGGAAAAATCAATCTTTTTAGAACAAAACATCCATTTTATAGTATTTGGAATCCTTTTCTGAAGATATTGACTTCCTTTAGCATGTAAATAATTTAAAAAAAAAAAGAGAAGTTAAAGTTACTTTCATTTTTATACTTAGCATGACTTCCATTGTCTTGTATATATTAACCCTTTCATTTCCTTTTTTATTGGCATAGTTATTCATTGTTGTAGCAGATTATATTAATGATAATCGATTTAAAAAAATTATACAATATAAATATTTCATTCTCACATTGGGTGGCTTAGCAATCAAAACTTGACATAGGTCATCATCAAGGTTAAGCAATTCCAGTCTACATCATTGTACTGTTTGGATAGTAACGTACAAGACAATAATGACAAGTTTATTACTGTTTATAAATATGTAATATTTTTCATGTAGACACATATGTTAAAATTAATCATACTTTATGAATTATTAAATTAAATTATTGAATTTTATTTATAGGCTTATGACAATTCAAATATATACTTTTTTATAAAGGCACATCTGTATGCTGATAAATACATGTTTTATATGTATAGCCATATTCATTTTAATTATTATTATTAAATTGAGTTGGCTTGCAAGGGATAATTGGAAAAAAATATTCCAGTGAATTTTATATTTAAAAATATATTTTATCATTGACTTGGGCTTGATAATGATGGGTGCCAGCATCCCAGATTCACCTCAGAGTCTATGTTATTATAAAAATTGGTTTTAAAGGGATCAAATAGTTTTCCTCATTGGTAGATAGTAAATGATAATACACCTTAGTGTAAAATGGATAATAATTTTAATTTTTACAAGCAGCATATTGAATTGTTAGTTTACTTTATATAGCAATAAATATATTATTTATTTTTAGAAAGAGCTGATGAAGTGAATTACATATAGATAGATTCATTTTCTGATTTTATTTACTGCATACATTTCACAAATAATATGTGAAAAAGTAGTCAATAATTATTTATAGTATGTGTATGCATGCATATGTATTATAAGTTTATATGATTAAAATAATAAAATTACACATATTTAAAACAATTTTTAATGTTTTTAAATAGATATTGAAATGTATTTAATATTGTTTATTAAATAAATAAACATACAAGAAATGTTTACAATTAAAAAAGGTATTTTAATTTGTAATTTTTTTTTTTACTCTTTAAAACATATATTTTATTACAAAGTTAAAAAAAAATTTTATTATCACAAATTCGAAGTATTTGTAAGAATTTTTTATTAAGTGAATGTAAACAAAAATTTAACTCTTAATTGCTGATACCTTAGAAATGAGCTGAAATTGAGTCATACTATAGAAACAATATCTATGATAGTGATATAAAACCCATTTAAGTTCTTGATCTTAGTTTGATTGCTCTCTCAATTTGCATCTCAATAAACAAATCACATAAAGTTTATGTGCAATATATTTTGGTAATATTTTGGAGTTTTTGTCATAAATATGAATAGCTTAGTAAACAAACCATTTGCTCAAAATACATGTTTTTTGAGAAGTTTGCATAACATCACATAATTAAAAAAATCATCTCATCCCTGCATTACTATTTTTGATATTTTTTTACTTAATTTTTTTTTTTTTGTAATTTAATTCGATCTTATATTTAACTTTAACTTTTGTAATTCAATTGTTATTAATTTTCTTCTTTTCTGAGACAACGTAATAAATATCTGATAAAATTAAATACACACAGAAAAGATAGTTTTTATAATAATAGCTTTATTACTGCCTAGCATGTTTTCAGTATATTTTTTTACTATATCATATTCCTGGCATGCCATAAATATGATAAAGTAAAAATATATTAAAAGGATGCTAAGCAGTAATAAAACATCACATGATTACCATTTAACTAAATATTATTAAAAACCTACCTTTTCTGGGTGTATTTTATTTTACCAGATATTAATTGACTTTTATAAAATTAATGGTTTAAGCCCAAATCTTTATTTAAACTTGGTCTAATATTTTTAATTATGATACAAAAGATAATTAAGCTATGCTAATTAGAAATATTAGACCAAATTTAGATAAAGACTGGGTTTAAAAACATTATTTTTCTATAAGTTAATTAAATATAGAGAGGAAAAAAATGGAAGTACTAATAGCTATAAAAATACTAGAGTGAGACAGCATACAGAATAAAAAATAAATTTCTTTTTAAAAAACACAAATTACAAAAAAAATGTAAAAAAAGTTAAAATACATAATTATATTAAAAATAGGTAGTTGAGGCTGAAATTAGAATAAAATAGTTAATGTGATAAAAATAAATCAATTTAAGATAGAAATAGTATTAAAAGTTATAACAAACATACATTTAAAGAATTATAAAAAAAATATACAAAAGATTCAAATAATAATAGAGAAAAAGAAATGTTTATAAAATTGGCTTATTAAATATATATAGATTTATATATATTAAGTTCATTGAAAATGTAATCATTAAAAACCTAATGTAAATATATACAGTACTATAATGCTTTATATTAATCTAAATATACATATATGAAAATGTCCTAATTATATATTCTTATATGTTTGGATATTATAGCTCTGATGAAGACTGCTGTTCAGTTGAAATTGTTAGAAAAACATTATACAGAAATGAAAATAAAAAATAATGTATTATAAATAAGTGATTATAGAAAATGTATTAAATGGAATATATATATATAATGTCCTATGTAGTATGATACAGTAGATAGAGTGTCTGACTTAGGATTGGGAGGTCCCAGGATCGATTCTGACACTTTCAGGTATGACACTCAACCTTCTTATGAACTCCTGAGAAATAAAGCCATATGTCTTTATATAAATATTACAATTAATGTATAAATAATTAAGGAATAAAGAAAAATTGTATTACTTTCAATTTAATAGTATGAAAAAAGGAGGGAAGGATCTTCTATTTGTTAGACACAAATTAAGCTTTAATAATTACATTTTTAACTGCAGGGCATTCATTGCTTTAAGTTTTATTAATAGAAAATTGATATTTGAAATAGAAAGATGTTTTTTTAAAAATTTCAAATATGATAACATGCTTCATAAAGATGCCTTATAATATAATGCATAAATAAAAGTTTCTATACATATATTATACATTTGCAAACACTATTAGCAAAGTTAAACATTCCTTTTCTCAAAATCCTTAACACCACAATAAATTAATCTACTTTTTACTGTTTACTACTCATTTATTTTCCAGCACTAATTCCCTTTCCCACTCCTATTCCATCTTAATAAATTCTGTTTTATTAGATCCATTTTTAGTTCTCAAAATTTCATTTTTTTTTTTTTTAGAAAAACAAAGTTAAAAACTGTCTCAAGCATTTCCTTTCATAAACAATGCTGCGAGTCATTCTTGATGCTATCACATAATCTTTTATAAAAATGTCTTTTGGGTGAGAGGATAAATAAAGTGGAAATTCAATAAGAGGACAAAAAAAGTGGAAATTCTAAGTAAAGGTCTGAATTTAAGAAAACAACATACAGTACAATAATTGTTTCAAAAAATAAGGTCAGCGCGACTGCCTTGCACTTGCAAGCAGTTGCCCGGGTTGTGGGTTCGCATCCTGGCCGATGCTATGACACTTAAAAAAAAAATGAAAAATTGTTCTCATAACTTGGAACATAGATGCAAGGTGTAAAAATGTTTTAATTTTTAATAGTTTACTAGTGAATATACTATAATGGGATTGTATATTAATAACTGTATGATAATGTGCTTATTTAAATACTAAAATGGTTGCAAAATTAAGGCATGTGTAATATTCAATTAATCTTAAGAAATTATATCAAGTCAAATCAAGTATTCGGAGACAATCCCAGTCACTAGGAATAAGGTGAATTTCTCAAGGTACATGGTGGAAAGATCTCATTATGAAGATACAATAAACAGAATTGATGTATATACAAAATTTTGGTTAATTTTTATTAAATCTTATAATACTTTTTATATATTCAATTAAATGTGAAACAAATTTATGTAATTGAATACATCAAAAGAAAAGTTTGATGAGTTTTTTTTATTTATTTAAATTATATTTATTTATATAAAAACATATTTTTGGTAATTTGGGTATAAAATCATTAATTCAGAGATAAAAGAAATTAGTTGATCTTCTAGTTTGCTTATTAAAAAATAAAACAGCAAAATTAATTCATTATCAAGAATCAAATGTATTCTTAATTCAAGAATTTTAAAATATTTGACAAAGCATTGTAATTGAAAAAAGTGCTGACAGTCTATAAAATCAAAGTCAGTCAATTCAGAGAATAGTTAAAAAAAGTATATAGTAAGTGGATTTCATTGTAATGTTACAATATAGGTATGTGACGATATGTATATCTCTATGGAAACTGTTATTATAAATAAAATATTTACTGCTAAATTATTATAGTACAGCACTTGCATAATTATTCATTCTAGAAAATTTATATAATTAGGATGTGCTGAACTTTAAATAAATATATGCTAATTAATTATATATTAAGAAATCACACATGAAGAACAGCAGTAAAATGCAGTTAAGAACCTGAATTAAAAAGCTCTATAAAATAGAGGCAGAGATAAAATCTGTTTAAGTCATGTATATATAGAAGAATTACTCATAGACACAAATCTAAAATAAAGGTAATCAAATAGTTTTCTGTCCTAATCTATTTTCATCTAAACGTGTTGATACCATTCATTTTTTTAATGTAATCAAAATCGCAAACAAAGGAACGAAATGTGTAATCAATGCCATCAAATGACGTTATTTTTTTTTGCTTCAAATTTTTCTGTAAAAGTGAAATGATAAATCTTTGATTTATAAAATTATTAAAGCTCATTTAAATTTACTTTTAAATAAATTTGCTACCATTATATTAATATAACTGGTGAAAATAAAAATTATCAAGCAGTAGAGAATTTCAAAATTGATGTACTAATGAGTATGGAATGATTGACAAAGGCACCAGGGTAGTATAAGTTTTATATTTGGAATAGTTGTATTAAGAATGTCATCTGTAAAATGGCATTATGAGACCAATCATAAATCGCTCTGTGAAAAAAAGTAAAGATGAACAAAAAGAATATATTGCCCAAGTATTTAAAAATATAAATATTCTATCAACATCTGTAATGAAATTTATCGAAAATCATTCAATTATAACTGCTGCTAGTTTTTTTTATTTTAAATGTAATTGCCAAACATGGGAAACCTTTTAATGGTGGAGAATATATAAAAAAAGCTTGGATGAAATGTGAACCAATTCTTTTTGAAGATTTTGAAAACAAAGCAAAAATTATTCAGAGCATAAAAAATTTATTATTGGCTAGAAATATAGTTAAAGAAAGAATCCTGAAAATGACTAACAACACAACTTACCAACAAAAAAGAGATATAAAATTTTCTAGTTTAATTTCTCTCTGCGTTGATGAAAGTACAGACATAAATGGATCAGCTTGTTTGGCTATTTTTATTTGCTATTATGTTGGGAATAATATATAATAAGAATTGATCAGTTTAATCTCATTAGTAACAGCAACATAAGGCGTATATATTTATAATATAGATGTTGCCAAAATTGTAACAGTAATTACTGATGGTGCTCATGATTAGAAAAGAAAATAGTTTTCTCACTTTATTTACCAATGTATTGGTCATTCAATTTGGGTTTTCATTGCATTATATACATCAGTAGGTTTTACCCATGAAGGCCAGCTTTAAGCCACTGGATGATGTTATGAACATTATGACTAAGTTAATCAATTTTATATCTACACATTAAGTGAAAAAAAACTCAGTACAATATAGCTTACTTATGTACAACAATGTATGATTGTTAAGTTGAGGAAAAGATTTTCAAAGATTCATTGAGTGTTTAAAAAAAATTAGACAGTTTTTATGTAATGAGAAAATCACTGAAAAATATAATAAATTAATGGATGTTGAATTTTTTTCAAAATTAATGTTTTTTACTGATATGTGTTCACATTTAAATGTGAAACTGCAAGATTATAATAATATAATTGTTGTCATGTTTGATTTGATCAAAGCATTTGAAATTAAATTACAAATTTTCACCCGTGATATTATTTCTTATACTTTCAAATATTTTCCAAATCTAAAAAAGTTATTGACTGATTTAGAATCTCATGAGAAACCAGAACAAGTAAAATTGATGAAAGTCCTTTGTGCTGTTATTCAATGATAATTGATGAATTTTCTTTAAGATTTACACAGTTCAGACAATTTTTAAAATTACCAATAATTTATTTTGTACCCAGATAGAACATCAATGGATAGTCTCAAGTTAGGAATTTTTGAGTGTCTTAATTTGAAAGATATGGAAATGCAATCAATTGATTTTCAATCCAGTTCTATATGGAAACAGAAATTTGTTAACTTGAGGAATGAGTTAGAAACAATGGAAAATGATCGATTATTGGATATATGTAAACAGAATGCTGAAGAGGAACTATTGACTGTGTAGAATACTATTCTTGAAACATTTAATTATTTAAAAAAATTAACAACCACTATATTATCATTTTTCCCCACTCAACACGCACGCGAATCATTGTTTTCAGAAAGAATTTAATTAAAGTCACGAAATACGTATATTAGTGATTATTTATCTTTTCAACATGTGTGTGATCAGATGGGTTGGCAATATGAGTATGAGATGGCATGGAGAGTTAAGGGTCATGTGAAAGTCTGAATTCAAATTCTGCATACATTATATATATATGTAGATTTAAGCCTGTATAGTGCATTAATTTAAAGTCATTTGAAGAAATAGATTGACAGATGAATCTAGTTCAGCATGTATATTATTAAAAATGATAAAACATGAACCACATATAAAACATTCAGCAAAAATCTCATTAAATAATATCTATTTATGTTGATTTTATATGTTTATTTGTAAAATTTTGTTTTAATTACTATTACTTTTTTACTATTACATTTTATTCAACTTGCACTCTTCTAAATAAATCTCGTTCACTTGTATTTGGCTTATTTAGACATTTTGTTTAATTATTATTGTTATTATTATTTTGTTTTATAAATTTTTAAAAATCTGTAATAATTAAGTTGTTTATATTTGATTTAATAACTGTCAATCATTCAATAAATATTTTTTGGAAATTTTTGGCATGCACATAAAAAGGTTCACCATCACTGCCCTAGGATTACCCAGAAGTAAGCAGTGAGCTGATTGATTTGTTTAACTAGTCACATATTATCATATATTATTAGAATATCAGAATACAATTAACTAAGTTTGTCATCTGCTACTCAAAAGTCTTCAATAATAAGTGGCAATAAATCCACCCTTTGATTCATTGCAAAAACTTTTTTCAGAGTTTCTTCAATTGCCTTTAGATGTTAGTGTACAAACTGCTTATATTGTGCTGAGTGATTAATAAACTCTAAAGCAATTTACAGAACCATAAGTTTTATGTATAATTTTTATTATATTTAGATATCAAAAATGGAAAAAAAGTAAAAACAATAGTGTTTTGTTTTAAAATTTATGTCATGAACAATTAAATATTTAAAATTAGTAATTTGTGTTGTACTTTCAATTTTACTGTGTTATGTAATTTAATATTGATAGTATTATTTTGTAAAATTACTAATTATAAATATACAATCATTTAAATATACTGTATGTACATGTTAGAGTGTTTTGCAATTGCTAATATACTAGTTTAAAATATTTAAATTTTAAAATGTTTTCCTAATTTTGCAAGATTATTATTTTGAACAAATACATGTTGCTGTAGCAAACTAATAGTATTATTTTATTTTATTAAATGCATGCATTTTTGTTTTATCATTAAGTTACTATACAGACGCTCATTGCTAAGGTTTACAGCCATGTTAAAACTATTATTTAGTTCATTATAATTTTATTGTTTTTAATACCTCTTGTATTTTTTATTTATTGCTCCGCACTATTTATTATTCATTATATCACTATAGTCCCATATTTCTCCATTGAGTTTAGATGTGGATATGATAATAGATGTATATTTTCTTATATTTCACCTGCTGCTACTCTCTGTAACAAAACATTTTGTTACGCTCTTAAATTTCACGAGATTGCAACATATGGTGGCCATTCGAGGGCGCCACCAAGCATTTTTGCCTAGATCATATTATAAAATTTCTATAATAACGGTTAATTTATTTACGAACGGCAATCACCAAATGTAAATCTTAAAATAATTTTCTTTTAATGGACCAAAAGATTATAAAATGAATTATAAGAATTAATTATAATAAACAAAAAAAACAAATCGACACTTCACTATTGTTGAAATATTTATTATACCTTTATTCTATTTGTTGGTTATTCCCTTCCCTTGTACTTGTCAAATCAAACCCTCCTGATCCTTTTTCTTTCTAATCAAGAATTAACATGTATCATTCTTGAAGGAACATGTGCCATCACTTTACCAATTATACAATATTTTCATCAAATATCATGGTATATAACTATGAGTGAACTCAAGGGTGACTTACTATAAGAGTGTGTTTGTTAAAAACAAATGCATTCAAACCTCCTCTTTCTAATGTTAAATCTTTTCATCTTAAATTTTTACTTGTCCTTAGATCGAGTATACAATTTTTCTTATTCATATCTATACATTATAAGAACAACAATCATAGAAACTAAAGGTAAGTTTAATTAATAGAACGTAACCCAAAAAAAATAAATAATTAAAAAAACAATATAATGTGGATTAATTTGAATTAGTAAATACATCTACTTAAAGACTACATATCCCTCCCTTTCTATTGCTGAAACTTTGAGATATTTGAAGTGAAGGCTTTTCTTTTTTTTTTAAATTCTATTACGCAAATGTCTCTTGAAATTATAATAAAAAAAAGTCTATTTACCCTGATCGATCAGTGTAGATCCTGTGTGGGTGGAATATTTCACTTTATATTCATCGTGGTTTGTCCGTGGTCTTCTTCCAGTCCATTCTCCTCGGCTAGCTCTCTATGTCTGGCATTTACAAGGCAGTTCCAGGTGGTAATAGGAAGAGGTTCCCAAAAGGGAAAGTTCTGTTAGATCTAGCCACTCAACATTTTCTCTTGCGCTTTCTTCTTATTTTTTTTAATGTAATTTTCCGATTTTTACTATTGATGAGTCCGAGCCGAATTTAAACTTATAGATTAGGTATTGACCTCGGCAGAAATCCAATTAATTTAAACAAAAGGAAAGTCCGTAATTTATAGTTTTTTTTTTAAAGTCTCAGTTCACACCTTTAATGTTCTCTTCTTTTATTTCATATTTTATTTTAAAATCCCAAAGAAACATTCCAATTGATCAGCGTAATAGATAGCATAAAATACCTTCACTATCAAAGCCCCAACAATAGAACTAATTGCTTTCTTTTCCCTTCTATCTTTAAGAATTTTTTTTAAAGACTAAACAAAAGACAAACTTTTATCAAAAACATGCAAGATCTTGATCTAATTTATTTTAACTTCTCAAAAACTCCATTTTAAAATTAAGTGTTAATTTCTTTTTTTTTTTCAAAATTATGTATTATAAAATGATATTTATATTTTTACAAAATATGTGTGTATATATATGTATGAGTATGAGCTGACATAAAAATACCAGCTCATTGCACCCTTTTCCAAAAACAAAAAAAAAAAACTTAAAAAAACAACAACTTTTAATCACACCATGAGGTCTTTATTTTTTTCTTTTCTTTACAAGGTTTTAGGCTTCATGCATTATAAGTGCACTTTTTATTTTTTTTTACCTTGTATTATAAATGCATTTGGTCCCTATTTTTGGATGATCCTATATGGGCCTTTGAATAGGGGGAAAAACTTTTTATATTGTTTACCACTTAATTTGCTAATTGGCTGAGTTTTAACATAAACCCAGTCTCCTACTGTAAATTGTATTGGGCAAGCACTCCCCTTCTTTATTCTCTGTTCAGCTTTCTTCTTTAATTTGTCTCTATCTAAGCTTCGATCCTCCACTACATTTATCGTTTCAGTAAGAGTGGGAACGGGACATTTGAGGAGAGAAGGCTCAACTCGACCATAATGCAAGCATTCTGGAGTTAATTCTGTAGATTTGTGGTATGTATAATTAATTATTTTAACCATTTGTGGCAATACTTTAAACCACTGTTGATGGTTACCTTTCAAATGTATGTGAAATAAGTTCCCCAATTCTTTCATAACCTGTTCGCAAGGGTTAGAATGAGGATTACAGAAAGAGGTGAGAATATGATGTATCTGTTCTTGCTGAAGCCAATTCTTACAGTCTTTCGATATAAAAGGAGTTCCATGATCACTCAAAATCGTCCGAGGTTTGCCAACTTGAACAAATTGTTTTTCTTTTAGCACAGTTATGGAAGACCTGGCATCAGCCTTTTGTAGGGTGTAGGCTTGTACTAATTTCAAGAAAACATCAAAGGCCACCAATATATATTTATATCTACAAAATGATGATAGCGGGCTGTAAAAATCTATGGCTAGAAGCTCATTCGGGTTTTTAGCTATTATTGGCACCAGTGTCCCAGCATAATTTTTATTAGCTGGTTTACTTTGCTGACACTCATGGCACCCCTGTAACGTAGTAACCACTGACCTATACAAACTTGGCCAATAATACCATCTCTGTATTAATTTACTTGTTTTATGAGACCCATAATGCCCATATATACCATGCACATATTTTATTAGTCTTTCTCTTAGATTTTGTGGTATAAATACTCTCCAACAATCTACTCCCTTTCTAACCTGAAACATCAACAAGCCATTTATTATTTTATACCGATATAATTTGTTTTTTTTTGCATGCAATTTTTTTGTTGTCTGACATTTGCTTCTTTACAGCCTTGTATCAGCTTCTTGCATGTTGTGTCCGAGTTTTGAAAAAAATGGAGTCTTTTCAAATCTTTCTCAATCGATACTGCAGGATCTGCTTTAAGAGATATTAATTGAGCTCCTTCCAGTGTTAAATTTTGACTGTGCTCTGTAAGCAGATTTCTGCTTAGTATATCCGGTACTATATTATCTTTCCCGGAGCAATGAATTACCCTGTAATTAAATTTCTGTAAGTATAATGCCCATTTTATAAGTCTATCATTAGTTAAGTAACACCTATTTATAAACTCTAAGCTTTTATGATCGGTGATAATAATAACCTCAGACCTAAAAGTAAATGCTTAAGTTTATTTAATGCCCAAATAATTGCCTATGCCTCCCTTTCCTAGTGGTATAATTTCTTTCCGCTGGATTTAATGTCCTACTTAAAAAATACAAAACCTGAGATATCTTCTCTTCATTCTCTTGAACAGTACCACTCCCAATCCTACACTACTACTATCAGTTTGTAACCTAAAAGGTTTGTCAAAATCCGAATAGGCAAGTGTTACAGTACCTATAAAATTTTTTTTTGATCTGTTTAAACGCTTGCTCTTGTTTTTCCGTCCATTCCCACTTGCTTTCTTTTCTCAGTAAATGCACAAGTGCTTCCGTATCTGTAGAAAATTCTTTGTAGAACCTTTGATAGAAATTGCATATACCAAGGAATGATCTAATCTGTTTTCTATTCTTTGGTTGAAGGAATTTAACGATCACTTCTATCTTGTCAGGATGAGGCCTCACCCCTTTAGCACATATGAGATGACTGAGAAATATAATTTCTTCCTGAAATATATTACTTTTCTTCTGATTTATTGTAATGTTCTTTTCGTGACACTCACAGAGGAACACAACTAAATTTTCTAAATGTTCCTGAGGAGATCGTGACGCAATCATGACATCATCCATATAATAGAGTATAAATTCTTTTACCCTCGGAGAAAGTATCTGGTCTAAACATCGTAATAGCCCCAACCCACTGTTAATTAGTCCAAACGGAACTCATTGAAACACATATGTAAAGCCTTCATAACAGAATGCCGTGTGTTTTTGATCCTCAGTGTGGAGCGCCATCTGCCAGTAACTTGATGTCAAATCGAATGACGAAAAATATATTTTTTCTTTAAATTCCAACAGCAAATCTGTAATTCAGGGTGGCACATCCCGATCAGGTATAGTAATAGTATTTAACTGCTGAGCATCTAAGCATACTCTCATAGAGCCATCCTTTTTTTACAATTACTAAAGGGTTTATATATGGTGACTGTTTTTTTTATAATACCCCATTGTTCCATTTGTTGTATTTGTTTATCATCTTCCTCTTTATATTTGACAGGGACTGGGTATGACCTACCCTGAAAATGAGTTTCTTCTTTTACCTTTATCCGATGAACATATCCCTTTATAATTCTGGGTTTAGTGGCGAATACTTGTTCATTTTTCAAAAGTGCCTCTTTAAGTTGACTTTTCCAGCCCCTATTATTACTACCTAACTCAGTTATTTTACATTCTATTTCTTGGTATATGTCATTAGTTACCATGTAAGCTACCCTGTTATCACTCTGTCTGTTATATCCACTAAATGGCACCCTTTCATTTCCTATCATATTTTTTTCACTATAATTAATTTTCATCCCACGTTGGGTGCCATTTTCTTATATTTCACCCACTGCTACCCTCTGTAACAAATCATTTTGTTATGCTCTTAAATTTCACAAGATTGCAACATATGGTGGCCATTCGAGGGTGCCACCAAGCATTTTTGCCTAGAACATATTATAAAATTTCTATAATAACGGTTAATTTATTTACGAACGGCAATCACCAAATGTAAATCTTAAAATAATTTTCTTTTAATGGACCAAAAGATTATAAAATGAATTATAAGAATTAATTATAATAAACAAAAAAAAAAACAAATTGACACTTCACTATTGTTGAAATATTTATTATACCTTTATTCTATTTGTTGGTTATTCCCTTCCCTCGTACTTGTCAAATCAAACCCTCCTGATCCTTTTTCTTTCTAATTAAGAATTAACATGTATCATTCTCGAAGGAACATGGGCCGTCACTTTACCAATTATACAATATTTTCATCAAATATCATGGTATATAACTATGAGTGAACTCAAGGGTGACTTACTATAAGAGTGTGTTTGTTAAATACAAACACATTCAAACCTCCTCTTTCTAATGTTAAATCTTTTCATCTTAAATTTTTACTTGTCCTTAGATCAAATATACAATTTTTCTTATTCATATCTATACATTATAAGAACAACAATCATAGAAACTAAAGGTAAGTTTAATTAATAGAATGTAACCCAAAAAAATAAATAATAAAAAAAAACAATACAATGTGGATTAATTTGAATTAGTAAATACATCTACTTAAAGACTACATATCCTTCCCTTTCTATTGCTGAAACTTTGAAATATTTGAAGTGAAGGCTTTTTTTTCTTTTTTTTTTAAAAAAATTCCATTACACAAATGTCTCTTGAAATTATAATAAAAAAAGTCTATTTACCCTAATTGATCAGTGGAAGATCCTGGGTGGATGAAATATTTCACTTTATATTCATCGTGGTTTGTCCACGGTCTTCTTCCAGTCCATTCTCCTTGGCTAGCTCTCTATGTCCAGCATTTACACGGCAGTTCCAGGTGGTAATAGGAAGAGGTTCCCAGAAGGGAAAGTTCTGTTAGATCTAGCCACTCAACATTTTCTCCTTGCGCTTTCTTCTTATTTTTTTTTTTATGTAATTTTCCGATTTTTACTATTGATGAGTCCAAGCCGAATTTAAACTTATAGATTAGGTATTGACCTCGGCAGAAATCCAATTAATTTAAACAAAAGGAAAGTCCGTAATTTATAGTTTTTTTTAAAGTCTCAGTTCACACCTTTAATATCTCTTCTTTTATTTCATATTTTATTTTAAAATCCCAAAGAAACATTTCAATTGATCAGCGTAATAGATAGCATAAAATACCTTCACTAACAAAGCCTCAACAATAGAACTAATTGCTTTCTTTTCCCTTCTATCTTTTAGATTTTTTTAAAAGACTAAACAAAAGACAAACTTTTATCAAAAACATGCAAGATCTTGATCTAATTTATTTTAATTTTTCAAAAACTCCATTTTAAAATTAAGTGTTAATTTATTTCTTTTTTTTTTTTAAAAAAATTATGTATTATAAAATGATATTTATATTTTTACAAAATATGTGTGTGTATATATATATATATGTATGAGTATGAGCTGACATAAAAATACCAGCTCAATATAGAAATGAATAACCTGTAGAATCTAGTCTATATTTTGCTGTTACACCCTATATAAATAGAACTGATGGTAATATATCTATTATTAGTTATTCCATTATACAATTTGTGTACCAACTCGATTGTATACTGATTTTATTATATATATGTTGGAGCAGAGAATGTAAAGGGTAATAGAAGTATCCAACTAAAATCAAAATTGATATTAAAATTAAGGTCATCAGCCATTTCTTTAAAATTTCATTGGGATTGATGACAGTGATCAAATTAGTGTCTAATCCTTCTCTGAATTCATGTTAAATGTGGCATATTTTTTGATCATCATTTTTAACCACCACATTTTTGACAATCAATTTTGCAATATTTAACCAATGATACCTTAATTTAGAAAATCATTACAATAGCCAGAGCTAGGGCATTTGCTTTTCTCATAGAAAAATTACTAATCCAATGATGACATGTGTCAACTCTATCCCAATAATCTCATCATTAACATTTCTCCAGTAGCTAATTTCAGAGAATGGACTTGTACATAGTCCAGATGATGGAGATGGTGAACAAAAGGTGAAAGTAATTCATGAATTGATAAGCTAATTAATGAAATCAGACAGATAAAAGGAATAATAAACTACTAAATATTTTATTATCTTAATAATAAAATTACGCAAAATGAAATAATAAAAAGAATAAATAATAAAATTAACACTACAGGAGTTAAAATTACTTCAAAATGCAATGCATAAACACACACAATAAAATAGCATAAACAAGTAAATATAGATATACACCTAAGAAAAACATGACAGGGATTGATTGATATTGATATTAAAAGCTGAGATAATATTCTATTTTTTAAAAAATAAAAATTCATATATCTTAGCCAAAAACACAAAAATTAATTTTAAGTACCACACAGTTAATACACCTTCTATATTAACACAAAGTGCTAAACTATAATATTATGAATAAGCATAAAATTTATTTATTTAAATACCTGACTTAGTGATTAGACAAAAACTTATATATAATAATTAATATTTCTGAGTGTAATTTTCACGACACCACTCTCAAATAATGTAGGAACTGGTTTCTATTCACTTTTAACACCTTATAAAGGGATTTAATCATAAGCATATGATCAAAGACATGTGAAAAAGATATAGGATCATCAAGATGCACATTTTGTGTTAAACCAGCATTCATCAATTACAATTTCTTTCACATATCTTTATCATTGTTCAGTGTATATATAAATAGCAAATTACTACAGTTTAATTGATGTATCAATGTGCTGCCTTCACAACTTTGATACAAATCACTTATTAAAAGTATATCAATAATTTTTATTAATTATTCATTAGACTAGAGATAATCCAAATATGAATAATATTTCTGTAGTATAATTTTTATTACGTCACTTTTATGCAAGGTAAACAAATAGAAACTAGTCCTTACCTTGCGCGAGAGTGCTTTATAAAAATTACACTACAGAAATATTATTTATATTGGGATTATCTCTAGTCTTATGAATGATTAATAAAAATTATTAAGCTTATATATGTTTGAAGGGTCTGACAATGTCTTGGACTTCAGAAATTTCATTCAATACTAGCATATATTTAATTATGCAGTTTGATCTTTTCATGGAATATGTGTGATATAAGTCTTTAAAAACAGAGTTTTAGATGCAGTTTTTCAGAAAGTAGTCTCATAAATGGTGCTTTCATTAAACGCTGAAAGCAGCATATATTTCTAGCTGATACAAATTCTTTATTACGTTTTCTTTTCTGAAGACCTAAGGAGATTGGTGTTTGGACAATTATCTTGAGATTTTTATTCCATGTCAGAAAATAAACATAACGGCATGACCGAATTAATATTTAACATGGTTAAGTTAATTACGTATTCCAGATTATTCTTTATTACGTTTTCTTTTCTGAAGACCTAAGGAGATTGGTGTTTGGACAATTGTCTTGAGATTTTTATTCCATGTC
The DNA here is from genome assembly GCA_028023455.1 of Epiperipatus broadwayi. NCBI lineage: Eukaryota > Metazoa > Onychophora > Udeonychophora > Euonychophora > Peripatidae > Epiperipatus > Epiperipatus broadwayi. The sequence goes on along the minus strand of JAQFVV010000001.1, from coordinate 21,977,183 downwards.
AGAAAATAAACATAACAGCATGAACGAATTAATATTTAACATGGTTAAGTTAATTATGTATTCCAATATCAAATCTTTTTTTTCTTGGCTTTTTTTTTTTTTGCAGCCAGCATTTTTTTCGTTTTTTTTTCTCGTTCTATTCATCCGCACAACTCAAATTGAAAGAATGCACTCTTTAAAACTAATTATTTATCAGTGGTTATTATAAGCTTCTATACACTTCGGTTTAATTAACATTGTAGTTAAAAATTAAAATTTATCATTTGATAAATCAAAATAATAATTTTTCAATTAAATGATATTTCGTAGTTTAATGTTACTACTACTACTACTACTACTACTACTACTACTACTACTACTACTACTACTACTGCTGCTGCTGCTGCTGCTGCTGCTGCTGCTACTACTGCTACTGCTACTACTACTACTACTACTACTACTACTACTACTACTACTACTACTACTACTACTACTACTACTACTACTACTACTACTACTACTACTAGTTTTAAAGTACTTTATTTGATATCATAAGAACATGTATGAAAATACAATTTTAAAACATGTTACAAAAACTGATCTACAATTTAGAATTGAAAATTATTAACAAAATTATTATTATGAATACATGAAATATTTTTACATTAATAATGTTGAAAAACTGAGGAAAAAAATTAATCAATAACAGTAACAATATTAAATACATATATGACGACAAAACTCACTTACATACAGCAAATATGCTATTCATATTTCACAGTGGTGTTGGTAATTTGATCAAACTCCAAGTGGCTGATACTATATCTGTTGGAGCTAGTGCTTGATCTCTTGTTTTAATTTTTCCTAACTTATTGAGAAAAAGTGATTTAAGTTTACGAGATGTGGGATTGAATACAAAGTGGCATCTCATAAACCAGAGTGTGTATAGTATAAAGATTGTTATTCTTATTGTTGGAAACAACCCTCTTTGAATATTTTCTATCAATACTGTCAATGAGCATTTTGGATTATGGGTTATATCAGCAATTAGTTCTCGATATGTTTTGAGAGAAGTACACTGAGAAATAAAATGTTCTGTTGTTTCTTCCTCTTTATTACATAGTTGACAAATGGCATCTATGTTTGGAGATCTCCATCTTCCAGCCAGAAAAGCATTGGTAGGTAAAGCTCTAAGGTTGATTTTTATTAGAAAATCTAAGTACTTAGGCTCCAAGTACCAGAATTTAAATTTTTGGATTATAGCTTTATTTGTGATATTAATTAAGCTAATGGGCTTTTCAAAGGGACTGGAATTAGTTGTTATGTAATGTGCTTCCCAATACTTAATTTTAGTTGAGAAAAGGTTTGTAGCAGGTACTTTATGTTTGAATATTGTTTTTATTAGATTGTTAATGAATTTATTTTTAATAGGAGGTGGAGTGTCTGTAGGTGATATTGGAAGAAACACTTGGAAATTTTCATATGTCATATAAAGTTTCATTAATGCATTGTGAGTTTTTTGGTAATAGAATGTTGAAATGCAGTGTAATGACAGGCCATTTTGTCTTGAATGTTTTTGCAGACTTTTGATGCTTATTACCACTGCCTTTTTATTCCATATGAGTTTGGTGCAAAAAGAGTTAATTTTTTTCTTAAATGAGTTAGTAAATTTAATGATAGGTGCATAGTAATTTATTTTTGGGAAAATTAATATGTTAATGAGTGATATTTTACTATGTAATGAAAGATATGCTTTTGAAAGTGAGGTTGTCACCTTTTCAATTGCAGATATTAATTGTTCTTGTATTATCTTTCTCATTGCATTCATAGACAGATGAATTGGGAGACCAAGAAATTTGTGGGGAGGGGAACTGCAAACTGAATGAATTTGATTACCAGAAAGTATACTCCAAATAGATGTTTTTTCTTTGTTAAATTTTAAACTATAAGCTGCAGAGTAATTTTCTAAAATGGTATACATTAAAGGCAAATGTTTTTTGGATGGCAAAAAAATGACTATATCATCCATGTATGAAATATGATTGATGGATTGGTTTATGAGGGGTACATATATTCCTGGCAATTTAGATTCTATTTCTAGTAGGAGGGGGTTAATATATGTGATAAAAAACAGTGAACTAAGGGGAGAGCCTTGTGGTATTGAGTTGTGTGGAGTGAAGTCAGGGGACATTTTGCCATTAAGAGTAATGTGTATTTTTCTATTGATGAGCAGGTTTGCTAGAACATACATTATAGGTATTGGAATTTTATGTTGACTAAGCACCTGTAGCAGCTTGTCCACAGGCACCGAATCGAATGCAGCCTGTATGTCTAATTGAATTGCAATAGGTGCTGATTTTCTAGCTTGTCTTACATCCTCTATTAATATTTTACATAACATAAGTGCTTCAGAAGTAGAACATCCTTTTCTAGCAAACTGAAACTTAGACAACCCAGGAAGTATTAGGGGTTGAATTTTGTCTTTTAAAAGAGACTCTATTAGTTTGATGATCAGAGGAGACATTGAAATAGGGCGTAGATTATCTAGAGGAGAAGGAAGTGTATTTTTCTTTAGAAAAGGGACCAGTGATACTGGATAAAGTTGGTCAATGTTATATATTTGTTTTGATAGATAATTTATCATATTGTGTACTATTGGGATAGTAAAGTGGCTAAGATGTGATAATAAAAATTTTGGAATTGCATGTGTACCTGGGTGTGTATTGTTGGGAAAAGCGTTCAACTTGAGAGCAATTTCATACTTTGTAATGTTATGTTCTTCTGTGGTAAAACCAAAGTGAAATGAAGAAAATTTTGGAAAAGGAAATTTTTGGAGTCTAGATTTAAAGTGGTAATATATTTGTGGAGTCATGTCTTCCCCAGCAATCATTTTTGAATCAAAAATAATAGATGAAGGAGTTAATTTTTTGGGAGTATAACCTAAAGCCCACCGAATATATCCTTTAGACCAGTTATGGGGATTAGCTAGAAAAATTTTTGCTTTTTTTATAGAGAGATAATCAGCCAGTATGAGTTGGGTTTGCTTGTATTCTTGTTTTAAAAACATTATTGATGTAACTGAAGAAGGGTCACATGAAGTATTTTTTAGTTTTAAGTGTATTGTATCTAACTTATTAACAAGATTAGTGGGAGAACTATTTTTGGAGGTATAATGTCGAATAGTAGAAGAGATTATGTTAATAAATGATAGCCAGGCCTCTACTGGGTTTAAAGATAGTATGTCTACCTTCTTAAAATAAATATAAATCTCAGAGAGAACAGCTTCAGGTGTAGTGGATTTTAAAAGAAGACGAGTAGTTTTATTTAGAGGAAGAATTGGTTGATGTTGCATGTGTATTGCAAGTTCCACATTAAGTGCTAAATGATCAGAGAAAGTTACAGGACATAGAGAGGGATTTATTATGAAATGTAGATCTGGTGAATAGAATACAAGGTCTATTAGAGAGGAGTGTTTTTTAGTGTAGAATGAAATGGAGTTAGTTGGAAAAAAACCTTCAGCACTCATGAGATTTTTATTAATCAAATGAAGGTATTTTAATGTAAAATTCTTATAAGACATGTTAAAATCACCCATGATTATAGTTGGGTAAGAATTTGTAGCTAATATTAAATTTATTTTATTTATTAATTCGTGAATTAACACTGGCTGATTATATAAATAGAATGTTATTAGATTCACTGTAAAAGAAGAATGATAAAGAATAATTATACTCATATGCTGATCTAAGTACAAAATTTTAAAAGTTTGAAAAGGAGAACAATGATGGATGAGAATCCCTACCCCAGCAGCAGCAATATCAGATGTTGAAAATTTACTGTATCCAAATTTACTAAGGTAGAGTTCAGGATTAAATGCTGAATGTACTGAGCATTTTGTCTCTGTAAATAAAAGGATATGGGGTGAGAATTGCCTTATCCAATTGCTAATTGCATATATTCGCTGGGTAGAGTTAATACCCCTTACATTGACTGCTGTAATAGAAAGACCCATATTATCAATTATATAAAATGGTGGGAGAATGATATTTTATAGTTTATTGTATAATGAATGGGACAACTAATATTAGTAAAAGTATAATAGGAATGTGTTAAATAGAAAAGAAAAATTATAATAATACACCACTGTGAAAACAATGAACTTACCCTTGCAAGTGAAGTTCTATTGAGTTTGTTGTGCATATTTTTGTTCATAAACATGATAATTATTTTCACATTTGGAATTAAATCCAAAAAATTGTCCTGGTTTGAAAGTCTATATGTGTTATTTATGCAACTCATCTTGATAGTCTATTTTTAATGGTGCTTCAAAGTCTGTCTCTGTATTTTGAGACATGGTATTTGTTATGATATCCTTAGATTTAGTAGATCTTCTGTGTACATCCACTCCTGCCATCAGAAGAAGCTGCTCCTGTGTCAATTGATTTGTACTTTGTTTTTGTCTGGTCCAATGAAGTGTTGATTCATTAGCCGGATAATCTGTTTCACCTGTTTTATTTGTGAGTTTTGTTTTTTTTAATGCTGGTGTGGTAGACTTTGTATCATTTTTCTTTGATTTTCTTTCACTATGTTTGTCAGGTTCATTAGTTTGTATAGGCTCTTGATGCAATGCGGATTTTTTCCTCTTGTGCATTCGTTTCTTAGTCTTTACTTTAATTACTTGGAACTCTTCATCAGAGCAAGGAAATGGTAAGGTATCACTCATGTACTCTGTTTCTGTTTCCTCCTGTGAGGTATAAGATTTATTTGGTATAGTATTCATGGAGCTATTTTGACTAGGATCATCAAAGCTGAGATTTTGCTTATTTGTGTTGTTGTCTTCATTATTGGAAATAAATTCATCAAGGCTGAGATTTTGCATATCTGCGGTTTTGTCTTCATTATTGGGAATAAGTTCATCAAGGCTGAGATTTTGGATATCTGTGTTGTTGTCTTCATTATTGGGAATAGGTTCATCTACTTTTGTTTTTTCAGGGTTACTTTGCATATTGGGAATAGTTTCATCTACTTTTGTTTTTTCAGGGTTACTTTGCATGAGTCTGATTTCATTATTAGCTATTGGATCTCTACTGCACTGATGCGTTTTTGTTTTTTTAATACCACACTTTTTACAAAAACGGTTAGGGCATTCTTTGACAAGATGATCTCTGGCTTTACAAAAAAAACACTGAGGTGAAATGCCTCTGAAAGTAACTATCAAAGGTAGGGAAGAATCTGTTGCATGTAATGTTGGTATATCTGTTGGTTGCATATTTTTCTTCAATGACATAGTGAAATGAGCAGTATTGGTTAGAACTGGCTGTGTGGCTCTTTTTTCCCATACATATTTAAAGTTGGCCACAGTTCCAACATTTTTTAGTAAATCTTGTAGATCATCAGCTTTAAAGTCTACATGACAGTTCTTAATTTGTCCATTCAAATTTGTAGGTCTATCAATGTCTATGTAACAAATAAATTTTCCATTAAGAAAGTGAATATGTTTTTCAAATATTTGTTTCTGAGCCACATTATGATATTCTATTGTTTTATATCTGCTATTAGGATGATCTAGCACTTTGTATATCATTGACCAAAGTTTTTTTTCTGATTGATAAGAATAAAATTCATCAGTAGGAAAATTCATGACTGAAGAATTAGTATCTGTTATAGCTATTGTAGACGTTTTAATACTTTTAAATTTTTGAAATGATTTAAGAACTGTTAAAGGAATTGTTTGTATAAATTTTTCACATACAGAAACATAATCTGTATTACTAGTTGATAATAAATTTGTATTTTCTTGTTCCATTTGTAGTTCATTGTCAAAATTAAAAATTTCTGTTAAATTTTCTTCTGTAATTACATTGTTATCTTGTTCAGATTTTTGCTTTAAAATACTAGCATAAGTTTGTTTAATATTCTTATTTAATTCAATAGAATCAGATGCCTCAGGCAAATTAGTATTTTTAAATTTATTTCTTGTTTTAGATAAATCAGATAAGGCTTCAGCCATATTGGATCCAGTTTTTACTTTTGAAAAAGAACTATTGTTAACTTTGACTTTTTCTAGATCTTGATAAGAATTATTTTTATCTAAGCTATTATTAGCAATTTTTAAATTAGAATTAGAATCAGAAATATTAGACATTTTAAATCTAATATTCTTCTTTATATTAACAACAATTTTGCTCGAAATAGAGCTTACCTTTAAGTGGAAAATTTCCTTTTTCTTTTGGTATACTTTTCACTATCAAATTCAATCAAAAACCAATAAAACTTAAGTCTAAAGCAGGAGCTGAAATGAGTCAACTTTCTCTGTCAAGAGCCAAGATGGCTACCTACTACTACTACTACTACTACTACTACTACTACTACTACTACTACTACTACTACTACTACTACTACTACTACTACTACTACTACTACTACTACTACTACTACTAGTTTTACTACTACTACTACTACTACTACTACTACTACTACTACTACTACTACTACTACTACTACTACTACTACTACTACTAGTTTTAAAAAGTTTTTTATTATTATGTCTATATTGTTATTACAAATTAAAAATGTTACATAATTTCTATATTCTGATTACATGTTAAAAAAAATTTTACATAATATTTTTTATATATATATATATAAAAATAGTAAACAAATATTACATGAATCATAAAGAGAAGAAAATAAAATTGGGGCATGTAAATTAATGAGTAAGCTATTCATTGATGGTTGTAAGTTTTTTTAGTCCATTGCTGATTTTGTTTAAGAGTTATGATTGTGGAGATAATTTTATGAGGCTCCAGGTGGCATTGACTATATCCGCCGGGGCCAAAGAATGATCTCTCATTTTAATTTTTAGGATTTTATTTTCAAAAAGAGATTTATATTTTCGTGATGTTGGATTAAAAACAAAGTGACATCTTAAGAACCAGAGAGTAAAAATGATAAAGATGGACAGCCTTATATTGGGAAATATTCCTTTTTGAATATTTTCTATTAAGATGTCACATATTGGTTTAGAATTATAAATGAGTGTGGATATCAGTTGTCTATATATATGTAAGGCATTGCAGTGATATAAAAAATGTTGCATTGTTTCATCCTCCCTACCACATAAGGGACAGATAGGTTGAATGTTAGTATATTTCCTCTTATTGAAAAGAAATTCACTTGTTGGCAATGCATCCATGTTAATTTTGATGAGGAAGTCTAAGTATTTAGGTTCTAAATACCAAAATTTAAATTTTTGTATTAAAGATTTGTTTGTTAGTTTAAGTGTACTATCTGGTGTTTGAAGCAGATCTAGGTTAGTCATATTTTGATATGCATCCCAGTACTTAATTTTTGCTGTAAACATATTATCTGGTAATTTGTATTGACATATGTGTTGAATTAGGTTATTAATGAACTTATTGTTAATAGGTGGAGGTGTGTCAGTAGGAGATATTGGAATGAAAACCTGAAAATTCTGAAAGTTAGTGCAGATTTTAAATAGTGTATTATAGGATTTTTGATAATAAAAGGTATTTATTGAATGCAAAGATAAGCCATTAAATTTTGAATGCTTTTGGAGTTTATTAATGCTAATAGAAATTGTCTTCTGGTTCCAGATCAATTTAGTACATAGAGAATTGATTTTCTTAATGAATGAGGTTGTGAATTTAATGGTGGGTGAATAGAAATTAATTTTTGGATAGATTAGCATGTTAATTAGAGATATCTTGCTGTGTATTGAAAGATAAGCTTTAGTTAGAGAATTAATAATTTTTTGTATAGAAATGATTAATTGATTTTGTATATTTATTCTCATTATATTTACTGATTGATGGAAGGGTATTCCCAGAAAGTTATGAGGTCGGGTTTCAACTTTTGTTTTAATTGGAGTGCCAGTAAGTATGGACCATGTGGCCATTTTTTCGGGATTGAATTTTAGAGTATAATCTTTTGTGTATTTTTTTAATATGTTATGTAGTTTTGGTAACAATTTCTGTGAGGGAAGAAAAACAGTTATGTCATCCATGAATGAAATATGATTAATTGTACGGTTTAAAAAAATTGTTTGTATTCCCGGTAGTTCAGTTTCAATTTGAAGTAAGAGGGGATTAATGTAGGTGATGAAGAGGAGGGCACTAAGGGGTGAACCTTGGGGAATTGAATTATGTGGAGTGAATTCTGATGACATTTTTCCATTTAAGGTGATGTGTATGTTTCTATTTATAAAGAGATTAGCTAAAATATACATAATTGGAATCGGGATTCCATGACTACCAAGCACTTCTAAGAGTTTTTCAATAGGCACAGAATCAAAGGCAGCTTCAATATCTAATTGTACTGCAATAGGTGCAGCTTTTCTATGGTGGCGAATGTCATCAGTTAGTGCCCTAAATAAGACATGAGCCTCGGGGATGGATGAGCCTTTTTTGGCAAACTGAAATTTAGATAGAGTAGGTAATATAAGAGGCTGGATTTTATCTTTAATAATGGATTCTATTATTTTAATGATTAGTGGGGACATAGATATAGGTCTAAGATTATTGAGAGGGGAGGGTAGTAAAGGTTTTTTTAGAAAGGGCACTAGTGAGACAGGATAGAGTAGTTCTATACTATGAATTTGATTTGACAAGTAATGTAGCATATTGTAAATTATGGGAATAGTAAAGTGGCTAAGGTGTTCAAGCAAAAATTTCGGAATGGCATGTGTTCCTGGATGCGAGTTGTTTGGAATAGTTTTTAATTTATTTGTAATGTCTTCTTTAGATATATTAAGGATAGTTTGTGACATACCAAAATAAAGTGGAGCGAGAATTGGCATAGGTAGCTTTTGAAATTTAGTTTTAAAATATTGTTTAATTGGTGGAAGCATATTTATTCCGGTAATCATTTTATCATTTATTAATATGGATGAGGGTGTGGTTATATTAGAGTTATAGCCTAATGCCCATTTGATATATGCCCTTGACCAGTCATGGGTGTTTTTTAAAAAAATTTTGGCTTTTTTAATAGAAAGATAATTAGCTAGTGTAAGTTGTGTCTGTTTGAACTCTTGCTTTAGTAACATTATGGTATTAACTGAATTTGAGCTGGTAGGTGTGCTTTTTAGCTTCATATGCAGTATATCTAATTTTTTGCTAAGTGCAGTAGGAGAAGGATTTCTTGCAGTATAATGTTTGATGTTAGAAGCTAAAATATTAATGAAGGAAAACCAAGCAGAAGCTTGGTTGGAGTGAAAGTATGTCAATTTTTTTAAAATAAATGTATGCATTAGATATTATGGCTTCAGGAGCATTTGTTTTTAATAATAAATGGGTGGTATTGTTCAGTAAAAGTGTTGAGTGTATCTGCATATCTAAATTTAATACGACATTAAGGGCATGATGGTCAGAAAAAGCTACTGGGTTTAGGGAGGGTGTAATTATAAAGTGCAATTCAGGAGAGTAAAAGAGTAGATCTATTAGTGATGAATGATTTTTAGTGAAAAATGATATTGTATTTGATGAAAAGAAACCTTCTGAGCTCATTAGCCTTTTGTTAATTTTATGAAGATATTTCATCGTAAAGTCTTGGTATGACATATTAAAGTCACCCAAGAGAATTATGGGGTGTGGATTTGTTGCTAGTGTTAAATTAATTATGTTAATAAGCTGGTGTATGAGTATTGGTTGATTATATAAGTATAATGCTATAATATTTATTGTGCATGCTGCATTATGAAGAGTGATGATAATCATGTGTTGATCAATATATAAGATGTTGAAAGATTGGAATGGAGAATTCCTATTGATGAGTACTCCTATTCCTGCAGCTGAATAGTTTGATGTGGAAAATCTGGTATATCCAAACTTGGCAAGATGCTGCTCAGGTTTAAAAGGAGAACTTACTGAGCATTTGGTTTCTGTAAAAAAAAGAATATGTGGTGTGAATTGCCGAATCCAGCTGGTAATGGCAAACATTCTATGGGGTGAGTTTATCCCTCTGACATTAACTTCAGTAATTGATACTAGCATGAGTAATTCTAGATTGTACAATGATTATGGTAATTTGTTGTATATGCATAATGTTTGTAGTTGTTAATGATCTTGGTAGTGGAAAGTAAGATTTTATGGAGTAAGTATAGTCATATGAAGACTGGAACAGTCTATCGGATGTTAAAGGAAGGTAATAATTTTGTATAGTATATAATGAGAATAGATATAGCATGTTTAATAATAAAAGGAAAAATGTATTAGTGAGTTTATAATTTATAGATATATGTGTTTGTTTATTATAAAGTTTATGTTTATTTAGTTTATGGGTATAAGATGTAATTATGTGTGGTTGTTTGTCATGTAGTGTGTGTATAATATTATTAATGTGATATATGTATTTTAGCTGGGTAAGTGTAATCAGCAATGAACCCCTACCAAACATAAAAATTAACAAAAAAATCATTACAACAGAGTATTTAACACAAATTGGATAAAATAAAAATAAAATAAAAACGGTTGGATATAGTTCTTCATTCATGATATATCACTAAGTTTTGTTTGGTTTAATGTGTCCAGGATAATTTGCATTAGGATTATCTGATGTGTGTTCAGTATTAACTTTTATTTTCTTATGTGTTCTTCTGTGGATATCAACACCAGCTAAATATACCTGCTGTTGTGGTGTTGAAGTGGAAGCAACTGAACGCAATTGTCTATCCGAGTGTGTGTCCGTTGGAGTTCCTGTTATTTGGAGGTCAGAGTTATTAGATTTTATTTTCTTTTTAAACGGAATGGATTGCTTTGTTGGAGCATGATTCACTGGTGATTTACATTTTATAGCGGTAGATTGATTATTATTATCTTGAATCAATTCAGTTACATCAATTCCCTTTTTTCTTTTTGCAATTTTTTTATTTTTTGTTACTAATTGAAACGGAATGGAATCTTCCGTGAAAATATCTTCAAGCTCACTTGATGAGGATGAGCTAATATTCTCATCATCAAGTTCTGAGTTACTAATTATTGGTACATCCAGGTGTATTGGTATTGATTGTTTGTCAGAGATAATCAAGGTTGATGAATCCCGGGTTTGTGGTAACTCCATTTGGGTATTATCATTATCTCCTGTTTGACTTAAAGTTGGTGTTATTTTGATGTTGATATTTTCGTTATATTTTGTTGTATTTAATTGGCTCCAGCAACGATGTGTTCTCGAGTGTTTTAATCCACATTTTTGACATACTTTGGTAGGGCAGTCTTGTATTAAATGCGATCGTTGTTTGCAATGAAAGCACTGGAGTGGTAAACCTCTGAAAGTGATGATTACTGGTGAGATGTCTGTTTCATGTACAGTTGGTATATCACTAGGTGTAACATTCTTGTTTAATGTTATGCTAAACGTCGCAATATTTAAAAATACTGGGATAACTGCATTTTTATCAAGCAGATATTTAAAGTTTGTTATTTTCCCGTATTTTGACAGAATTAATTGCAAGTCAATTTCATTAAAATCAATGTGGCAGTTTTTGATTCTTCCTTGTAGAGATAGGGGTCGCTCCATATCGATGTAACAAAGGATTCTTGAGTTCAAAAATTTAATATTATTTTTGAAAATATTCCTTTGCGTTTTATTATGGAATTCTATGCATAAATATCTATTATTAGGATGGTATAATATTTTATAAATAAATGTCCATAATTTTTTTTCAGTCAAAAGTTGATAAAATTCATCCATAGGAAATTTAAATAAATCGCATTCCGTGTTTGTAACTGCCATTATTAACGTTTTCTCACTATGAAATTTTTGGAACGATCTAAAGAGACTTTGAGGTA